>CM073599.1:56091308-57313237 GCA_037074985.1 Solanum bulbocastanum | reverse complement strand
TTTTGAGGGCTTGGGGGTTGGGGATTCAAATTTTGGGTTTCGTGCCTAGGCTCTAGGGGTCAATATCTAGGGTGTAGTGCTCACGGTTTGGGGTTTGGGGCTCGTGGGTTAGGGTTTAGGGTTTAGGGTAGGGTTTAAGGTTTAGGGTTGAATTTTTTTTTTTTAGGGCTCGGTGCTTGGGGATTTAGATTTTGAGTTTTGTGCCTAGGGCCTAAGGGTTAATATCTATGGTGTAGTGCTCGCGGTTTGGAGTTTGGGGCTCGCGGGTTATGATTTAGAGTTTAGGGTTTAGGGTTGAATTTTTCTATTTTTTTGAGGGCTCGGGGTTTGGGGATTCAGATTTTGGATTTCGTGCCTAGGCCTAGGGGTTAATATTTAGGGTATAGTGCTCGCGGTTTGGAGTTTGGGGCCTGCGGGTTAGGGTTTAGGGTTTAGGGTTGAATTTTTTTTATTTTTTTGAGGGCTCGGGGATTCGAATTTTGGGTTTCATGCCTAGGGCCTAGGGGTTAATATCTATGGTGTAATGCTCACTGTTCGGGGTTTGGGGCCCGCGAGTTAGGATTTAGGGTTTAGGGTTGAATTTATTTTTTAATTTTTTGAGGGCTCCGGGCTTAGGGATTCAAATTTCGAGTTTCGTGCCTAGGGCCTAGGGGTTAATATCTAGGGTGTAGTGCTCGCGGTTTGGGGTTTGGGGCCCGTGGGTTGGGGTTTAGGGTTTACGGTTGAATTTTTTTTATTTTTTTAGGGCTCGAGCCTTGGGGATTTGGATTTTGAGTTTCGGGGCCTAGGGCCTATGGGTTAATATCTAGGGTGTAGTGCTCGCGATTTGGGGTTTGGGGCTTGTGGGTTAGGGTTTAGAGTTTAGGGTTTACGGTTGAATTTTTTTTTTGAGAGTTCGAGACTTGGGGATTCGAATTTTGGGTTTCGTGCCTAGGGCCTAAGGGTTAATATTTAGGGTGTAGTGCTCGCGGTTCGGGGTTTAAGGACTGCAGCTTAAGGTTTAAGGTTTAGGGTTAGGGTTTTGGGTAGGGTTTAGAGTTCAGGGTTGAATTTTTATTTAGTTTTTTTTAGGGCTCGGGGCTTGGGGATTCGGATTTTGGGTTTCGTGCCAAGGGCCTAAAGGTTAATATCTAGGGTGTAGTGCTCGCAGTTCGGGGTTTGAAGCCCACGGGTTAGGGTTTAGGGTTTAGGGTTTTTTTTAATTTGAACGACTCTTGGAGGGGTTAGGGGCTTAGCAACACCCCCCGGCCTTATCATCAATAGAGAAAACAAACATACATAGAGGGGGACATAAACCTTACCTCCACTTTATGGTGGTACAAGAGTCGGTAGCCTACTATTAATAGTAGGTTCTCCAACTCTTCCCCAACTAAAAGCGAACCTATCATCTACGCAACTATATGAGAGGACTCCTCTCGATATAGATATTCTAGGAAAACATAAATGAGGGAGACTCTCCCCTTACAATTCAAAAACTAAAAGTTCCATCCTAGCCAAGGGAGGTCTATAAGAGGGGATGATTGGTGATCACCAAGAAAACTTGAAGGAGTTCTGGCTCCTTGATGAGTCTTCTTTTGTTGCGCAATTGTCATGGTGGCTCCTTAATTCTCTTCATTTTTCTTCTTCTAAAACTTGGCATACCTGTCTGATCCTGTTGAAGATAAGCTGCAGGCAGCTTGGGAATTTGCTGGTTGGTGAAATATACCTGTGAACTGGTGAGTGTTTGATTGTGTTTCGTGAGTGAGTCTGCTGCAAAGTTGGCCTTCTTGAGGGTATGAATACACTTGAACTGGTTGAAGTGAGTGATAATTTGATGAAGTTTCTGCATCTGGGTAGTGATCTGCTAAGGAACTGTTGTTCTTCAGCCAGTCTACTAGTAGTTGCGAATCAACTTCAAGAATCACATTGTTGTATTTTAGTTGAACACACCATGTTAGGCCAAATATAGCTGCTTCTACCTCGGCTTGATTATTGGTTCCCTGTCCCAAAGGGGCTGCAAAAACAAAGATAATATTCCCACAAGGATCTCTGAGAGTACCTCCAGCTCCTATGCTGCCTGCATTGTCTCAAGCACTCCCATCAGTGTTAAGCTTAACCCACCTGTTAGGGGGTCTAAGCCACTTCACTATAGTGACTTTGGTGTCATGGGTGTAATTCTCAATGTAGTGGCATAGTCTTTTCCATTCCATAGGCCAAGTGATATATGAGAAAGCAGCCTGCAGTAGCTTGAAAGTATCCAAGATCACAAGGTATTTGACCCTTGCAATGTAGGATTGTTTGCCTCCATACTTCTTATTACACATGTTCTTCCATGGTTCCAATTATAGTCCGTAGATTTTTTGGTAATCTAAAATTTCGACCTCATTTTTACCGAAATTTTTCATGGATGTCTGTTAATACCTTAGCTATGGAGCCAGTTTTCCCTCACGGCCAAAACGACCTATTTTCAAGGTCAAATGAGCACCAGGGCAGGTAAATCCCTATTTTACCAATTTTCGTGTGTTATAGTCCATGGATTTTATGGTGAATCAGGATTCCGACCTCATTTTTGCCGAAATTTTTCATAGACGTCCATTAAGACCTTAACTATGGAGCCAATTGGCCTTCACGGCCAAATCGGCCCATTTTTAAGGTCAAACGAGCCCAAGAGAGTGTAAACCCCCATTTTGCCAATTTTCGTACGTTATAGTCCATGAAATTCTGCACTAATTTTTGCCAGAATTTTTTATGGACGTCCGTTAAGACCTTTGCTATGAAGCAAGTTGGCCTTCACAGCCAAAACGGCCCATTTTCAAGGTCAAACGATCCTCGGAGTAGGTAAACCCCCTATTTTCCTAATTTTCGTGTGCTATAGTTAATGGAATTTTTGGTAATCCGAAATTTCGATCTCATTTTTGCCAAGACTTTTTCATGGACGTCCGTTAAGACCTTAACTGTGGAGCCAGTTGGCCCTCACAGCTAAAAAAACCCAATTTAAAGGTCAAGCGATCCCCGTAGTAAGTAAACCCCCCCATTTTGTCGACTTTTGTGTGCTTTAGCCCATGAATTTTTTGGTGATCTAGAATTTCGACCTCATTTTTGCCAAAATTTTTCATGGTCGTCTGTTAAGACTTTAGCTATGGATCTAGATGGCCCTCATGCAAAAAGGGCCCATTTTCAAGGTCAAATAGCCCAAGAGCAGGTAAATCCCCCATTTTCCTATTTTCGTATGTTATAGTTCGCCATCTTTTTTGGTGATCCAGAACTCCGGGGTTATTTTTGCCGAACTTTTTTTTATACACGTTCATTAAAACCTTAAATGTGGAGCCAGTTGGCCCTCACGGCTAAAACAACCCATTTTAAAGGTCAAACGATCCCCGGAGCAAGTAAACCCCTCATTTTGCCGATCTTTGTGTGCTATAGTCCAAGGATTTTTTGGTGATCCAGAATTCCAACCACATTTTTGCCTAAATTTTTCATGGGCGTCCTTTAAGACCTTAGCTATGGAGCTAGTTGGTCCTCACGGCCAAAACAGCCCATTTTCAAGGTCAACTGAACCCTGGAGAAGATAGACACCTATTTGCCGATTTTTATGTGCTATAATTCAACATCTTTTTTAGTGATCTGAAATTCTGACCTCATTTATGATGAAACTTTTCATGACGTCCATTAAGACCTTAGCAATGGAGCCAGTTGTCCCTCACGACCAAAACGGCCCATTTTCAAGGTCAAATAATTCCTGGAGCAAGTAAACCCCTATTTTATTGATTTTCGTATGCTATTATAGTCCATGGATTTCTTGGTGATCCGAAATTCCAACCTCATTTTTGTCAAAAATTTTCATGGACATCCGTTAAGACCTTTGCAATGAATTCAGTTGGCCCTCACAGTAAAAACAACCTATTTTACAGGTCAAACGAGCCCCAAAGCAGGTAAACTCCCAATTTTTGGATTTTCGTGTGTTATAGTTCTCCATCTTTTTTGGTGATCCAAAATTTCGACCTCATTTTTGCCAAAACGTTTGTTGTTTGCCTATTTTCGTGTGTTATAGTCCATTGAATTTTGGTGATCCAGAATTCCGACCTCATTTTTGCTGAAATTATTCATGGTCATCCGTTAAGACTTTAGCTATATATCTAGATTCCCATCACAGCAAAAAGGGCCAATTTTCAAGATCAAAAAGCCCCAGAACGGGTAAACCACCCATTTTCTGATTTTCGTGTGTTATAGTTCACTATCTTTTGGGTGATCCAAGATTTCGACCTCATTTTCTTTGAAATATTTCATGGATGTCCGTAAATAACTTAGCTATGGAGTCAGTTGGCCCTCACAGCCAAAACAACCCATTTTCATGGTCAGACGAACCCCATAGCAGGTAAACCCACCATTTTGCCTATTTTTGTTGCTATAATCCATGGATTTTTTGGTGATCCAGAATTCCGACCTCATTTTTGACAAAATTTTTCAAGGATATCTGTTAAGACCTTAGCTATAGAGCTAGTTGGCCCTCATGACCAATTTGGCCCATTTATAAGGCCAAACGATCTATGGAGAAGGTAAACACCACATTTTCAAGGTCAAACGAGCCTTGAAGCAGGTAAACCCCACATTTTGTCGATTTTCGTGTGTTATAGTCTATGGATTTTTTTGTGATTTTGAATTCCGACCTCATTTTTACAAAAAATTTTCATGGACGTCCGTTAAGACCTTAGCTATGGAGCCAGTTGGCCCTCACGGCCAAAACGACCCATTTTCATGGTCAAAGGAGCCCGGAGCAGGTAAACCCATATTTTGCCGATTTTCGTGTGCTATAATCTATGAATTTTTTGGTGATTCGAAATTTCGATCTCATTTTTGCCGAAATATTTCATGGACATTTGTTAAGACCTTAGTTATGGATCTAGTTGGCCCTCACGGCCAAAATGACCCATTTTTAAGGTCAAATGAGCCTCGGAGCAAGTAACCCCCCATTTTATCGATTTTTGTGTGTTATAGGTCACCATCTTTTTTGATAATTCAGAATTTCGACCTCTTCATTGTCGAAATTTTTCATGAATGTCCGATGAGACCTTTGCTATGGAGCCAGTTGGACCTCACGGCAAAAAAAAACAAATTTTCAAGGTCAAACAAGCCCCAGAGCAGGTAAACCCCCATTTTTGCGATTTTTGTGTGCTATAGTTCACCATCTTTTTTGGTGATCCGGAATTTTAACCTTATTTTTGCCGAAACTTTTCATAGACGTCCGTTAAGACCTTAGCTATGGAGCCAGTTGTCCCTCACGGCCAAAACGACTCATTTTCAAGTTCAAACATACCTGGAGCAAGTAATCCCCCCATTTTGCCTATTTTCATGTGCTATAATTCACCATCTTTTCTAGTGATCCAAAATTCTAACCTCGTTTCTGCCAAAAATTTTCATGGACGTTTGTCAAGACCTTAGCTATGGAGCCAGTTGGCCTTCATGGACAAAACAAGCCATTTTGAAGGTCAAACGAGCCCAGGAGCAGGTAACCCCTACATTTTACTGATTCTCGTGTACTATATTTCATGAATTTTTTTGTGATTCGGAATTTCGACGTCATTTTTGTCGAAATTTTTCATGGACGTCCATTAAGACCTTAGCTATAGATCTAGTTAGCGCTTACAGCCAATTTGGCTCATTTTTTCTAAAATTTTTCATGGACATCCATTAAGACCTTAGCTATGGAGCTAGTTGCCCCTCACGGCTAAAACGACCCATTCTACAGGTCAAATGATCCCTGGAGCAAGTAAACCCCCCATTTTGCTAATTTTCGTGTGCTATAGTCCATTGAATTTTGGTGATCTAGAATTTCGACCTTATTTTTGCCAAAATTTTTCATGGTAGTCCGTTAAGACTATAGCTATGGATACAGATGGCCCGTACGACAAAAAGGGCCCATTTTCAAGGACAAAGAGCCCAAAAGCAGGTAAACCCCCCCTCCCATTTTTCAATTTTTGTGTGCTATAGTTCACTATCTTTTTGGGTGATTCCAGATTTCGACCTCATTTTCTTAAAAAAATTTCATAAATGTCCATTAAAACCTTATCTATGGAGCCAGTTCACTCTCACGGCCAAAACGACCCATTTTCATGGTCAAACGAGCCCTAGAGCAAGTAAACCCCCCATTTTGCCTATTTTCGTATGCTATATAGTCCATGGATTTTTTGGTGATCCAGGATTCCGACCTCATTTTTGCCGAAATTTTTCATGGACGTCCATTTAGACCTTAGCTATGGAGCAAGTTGGCCTTCCCGGCCAAAATGGCCCATTTTCAAGGTCAAACGATCTTTGGAGAAGGTAAACCCCCCTATTTTGCCAATTTTCGTGTGCTATAGTCCAAGGATTTTTTGGTGATCCAGAATTCTGACCATATTGTCACGACTATTCTTGAGTCATGATGGCACCTACTATACCCTACCAGTAGGTAAGCCAACTCGTAATCCAAAACATCAAGCAATGAGCTTAAGGGCCGAAATTAGCGGAAACAAAAGTCTAAACAAGGACAACAAGACGGAAGCAAACCAAAATAAATATATATAGAATCCCTCCTAGAACCTGGAAGCCACTACTATAGAGCTATCTAATAAAGAGTACAAGTTCCAAAAGTGGACCACAACAAGAGTGTCTCAAAGGCAACAAGACTAGCTAAAACAAAAGATGGAGACATGACAAACCTAAAACGCTAAGTACTCGCCCACGTCTCCAAATCACAGCTGCAAAAGAAGGTTGAAACTACTCACCGCTGGTAAGTGGTACTGGGACCTGCATCACAAAATAGATGCAGAGCGCAGCCTGAGTACCAAAATAACAGGTACCCAATAGGCATTAAAGGCCGACTGAGGAAAAAGGGTAAAAACAAGAGGAAATGATAAAATCTAAATACAGAGAGGTCAACACGAATAAGAAAAAGAAGCACACGAGCATACCAGAAATAAACTAAGTACAACTAAACTAAACCTGGACCCCCATAAGCCCAGAAGGTACACTCATGCGCAAGTTTAAATAAAACCTGAGCTGACCCCCATAAGCCCGACAGGTACACAAAAAAGCTAAGTCTACTAAAAAAGAAGAAAACCAGGCCCCCAGCCCAAAGTAACCAAGATAACCCATCACACTCCACTGAGCCAGTAGTGCACTCCCAGCCCAGCTAGAAAGAGTGACCCCAGGGGGAACCCTATCAAACAGTCCACTCCTAGCCCAGCTCGAAAGAGGGACCGGACGGTGAGGTTAATATCGCGAGTCGTCCTACCATGCAGTTAGCTCCCAAACCAGCTAGAAAGAGTGACCCGGGGACACCCAGCCAGCAGCACACACTACTAAAAAATTTACAAAAAGGACGCCAAAAAGCAACGGACTGCGTTGCTTTTCGGGCCAAAATTGATGGAAAAGCGATGCAGTCACTTCCGTCGCTATTTAGCTTGACGTTTTTCAAAAAGCGACGAACTGCATCGCTAAAAAGCGACGGATAGTGTCGCAAAAATGCGACAGACAGCATCTCAAAAAGCAACGGATTGCGTCGCTTTTTGTAAAAAAAATTTTAATTTTATTAAAAAAAGAGACGGACTCCTTTTTTTTATTTTGAATTTTTATTTTTTTTATTTCTAAAATGCGACATAGTCCATTGCTTTTCTGGAAATTTTATTTTTTTAAAATTCCAGAAAAGTGATGGATTGCGTGGTTTTGTCTGTCGCTTTTCTGGGAATTTTAAAAAATAATCCAGAAAAAGCGACGGATAAAACCACGCAATCCATTGCTTTTCCTGCATTATTTTTAGCACCAGAAACTCTCAGTTTCTGTTTGCCACCTGCAAATAAAATTCAATTCAATTCAATACTACACTATTCAGCCCAATCAAACAGACAATTATAAACAATCTAAACAAAACATAAAATAACATTCAAAAGTACCTAAATCATAAATTAAAAAATTATAAAATCTTTTAAAATTCGTTTAAAAAAGTTTATAAATGTCCAGAGATCTAAACTAGGGAGTGAGATCTACATAATCATCCTCATCACTCTCGTCGTCGGTGTCATCGAGAGTCGAAGTATTAGGTCGACGAGCGAGGTTCATCACTTCTTCTTTGATTTGCTGAATGGTCTCATTGATGTTTTCTTGTTCAGCTACTCTTCTCTGCTCCGACTCTGCTAGTGCCGTTGTAAGTTTAGCTATTTGATCCAATGTAGCAGCAATTTGAACAGCATCAAGTGCCTCTGTTTGATGTGACAATCCAATACCTTCTAAGCCTGACTGGAGTCGTCTAACATCATTTCGAGAGCCTAGACCATAGCATCTATCCTTGTGTGTCCCCCCTACCACTCTTTCTTTCCAAATCTGGGTGGACAGTTCAGGTGTCAATTGGATCGAACTATCTAGATTCTCCGCGACGTAGTACTGAAAGTCATTCTGCATATTAAATATAAAAATTGACATGAATATATATACATATCATATATTCACTATTAATATATATTATTCATATTAAATAACTTACAAAAGTTCGTTCGACCCTTTTCTTCACCCACACATCCGGATCCGACTCATTTTCTTTCTTCCTTACATGAGTCTTCTTGAAAACCTCTGGTTCAATGGGAGGACGTCCCAATTCTTTTTCCTATAAATAAAAACTGAAATTTATAACGATATATATGAATTAACTAATTATTTATTTAAAAATTTAAATAAGAACTTAGCATCTCTCGTGCAATTGTTCCAACCGTCTTTGCACCTCCGGTGTGCAACGAGCCACCTTTAAGACTGCCTCTAGCCTTTGTGGCTAGATATGATATTGCCTTAAACTCGTCTGTTTTCCAATACAGACCCAATTCAACAAAAATATTAGACAACATCCAACCGGGACGTACACCACTATCCCGAACACTCTTTAGCCAGGCAGACAATTTGGTGGATACCTTCCTCTCAAATGTGGTCATAATGACCAAATTGTACCTCAACTCCCAAGTACACATAGTCTGAAAAAAAATTGATTAACATTAATTAGATCGATAGTAAAAGAAAAGTAAAGTTTACTAAACTTAACTAAAAAATATATACCTTAAAGTTATTAAACACCACTTGGCGTATACTATTTGGAATCTCGCTCCAAGAGTAATAAGCCTGTGTATAGAGTCTTCTAACACATTCTTTTAAAGCCTGGGCAGCATCCTTTGCAGGATACCACCTGCAAAACACATAATAAATATTTTAGTTCATGAATAATATATTAAAGTATAAGAAATAAATAAATTAAACTAATAAATAGATAACAAAACAAACTTACGATGATTTATCCGGCTCAATCATGACTCTACCAAGTCTGTCCTTCTGGCTAGGAGCTAGAGCAGACATCGTATCATATGGTGTAGCACTAGGTGTAGCTGTAGACGAGGGTGGAACGTCAGGATGCACAAAACACTGAGTCAATGGAGGGGTACCGACCATAGCATATGACTGCTCGCTACTAGAATCTCCAAGCTTCATGGCAGATAACTGAGGAGATGTACCTGTAGGAGATGGAGTACCTGCCAATAAGGGTCGTGCTCGACGAATAGCCTGTAAAGGCAGGTCCTCGTAGCGTCGTACAGGCAACGGCTGTGAAGTAGATGAAGTACCGAGTGGTCGACGATAATTAGGATAATATTGCCGAGGATCTGCCGTACCAAACGGAACAACAAATAAATGAGTATCATGGTTGATGCGCTCTGGCGCAGAAGAAATAGATCCTACAATATCCTCAGGATCTATCGGCCTCCTAGATTTCTTCTTCTTAGCCTGTTTAGTCTAGCTAACTCCAAGATTCTTGCGATGTCTACCACCGTCACCGCCTGATGACATCTGTATGCAAATTTACATGTATAATATATATAAAAATCATAAATTAAATAAAATTAGCAAAATACACTTACATATATACTAGCTAGCTTTCATTCTACACTATTCCTCCTCGCTTGTTTCAATTCCATCATTCTCCCATTCTTCCTCCTCAGTTGTTTCATTTTCATTATCATCCCATTCTTCGTCATCAAATGATTCATTTTCCTCATTCTCGGATATTTTTCCTCAACATTCAGTATGTCATCATCAGATACTTCTTCTAATATGTGTTGAGGATGTTGTAGTGTGGTTTCCAATTCAACATCAACTTCTTGTTGAACAATTGCAACATCATTTTGATACGCCATATCTAAGACATTGTCTATTTCAATTCTTCCTACAGGCTTACTTTTTATAACAACCCACCAATCAGCTTTGTCTCTACGCAATGGATATGAAGCGTAATACACTTGTTTAGCATTTTGTGCAATAATAAAAGGATCCTAACTTCTGTATTTCCTAGTGTGCTTAACTTCAATTATATTATGTTGATGGTCCATCTTTGTGCCTCTATGTGTTGGGTCAAACCACTCACACCGAAACAATACAATCTTCTTCTTAGGACAACCTGAATACCTCACTTCAATAATCTCTTGAATGACACCATAATATTCAATAGTTTGACCAGTACCATCGGCATCACCTTGTATGTACACACCGCTATTATTTGTTTTCTTGTTCCTAGAAACTTCTTCAGTTTGAAACTTAAAACCATTGACACAATACTTATTCATTGTCAGTACTTGAGATTCAGGTCCAAGTGCTACTTCTTTCACTAATTGCAAATATTGGACACTTGAATATTCATCGTAAACCTACATGATTGTTATTTCAAGTAATATACTTTAGTATAACATGAATATACTATTAAATACTTAGTGATTGCACACTTATATAGTTCCTCAGCCATTTGGAAAATTCTGTATAGATGGTTTCATTACCCCATGTGTTTATGAACAAGCTGATCGTTTTACATTTAAGTATTTTGTTAGTTAATGTTCACTTATTAGTATGTAATTTAATAACATATTTTTAACACTTACTTGACATATGATTGAATATCTGGACAATTAAGCAAAACATGTGTCATAGCTGATTGCATTTCCATATCAGTGAAGCCTCGCTTTCCACGCTTTTTAGATCCTCTACCATTTTGATTAAAAATTGATATCGGTGGAAATAAAGGATCACTATCGCCTTCATCATTGCGATTGGGCCTGTTTCTCATACATAACACATCATGAACAAAGTAATAAGAATAAAAATCACCAGTTTCTCTCCCAATATGACCTTGAACAAATGATCCTTTGATCCTTCCCCTTTGCTTAATCGTTTGTTTCGAACTACCAATTTTTCTGCATGTATGTATGTATATATTTGTTAATATATAAAAGAGTTGGCGAATATATATAATTTAGTGAATATTTCAAATGGATATCTCTCAAATGGATACATCCATCTTGTTTGAACCGAACCTCCGAGGCGAGCCTCTTGTACAAGGTGGATTGGAAGCTGCTCCATCACATTAAAGAAACCACATGGAAATATCTTCTCCAACTTAGTAGTAGTAACAAGAATATTTTCCTCCATCCTGTCTAAACTACTCTCCAACAACTTTCCAGAACACAAATCTTTAAAAAAAGACTTATCTCTGTGATTGGTTTCCATATCCTTTCGGGTAGATGGCAAAAAACGATAGGAATTAAAGTTTCCATAAACACGTGGCAATCATGACTTTTCATACCAATCAATTTTCCTTCATTCATATATGCCCGCTTTCCTAAATTCAAAGCATAGCCTTCCGGCATCCTCAAATTTTAACCCACTGAAACATATTTTTTAATATTTATTTTGTAACTCAAATATGTTGCTTAGTACATGTTTATGCAATATTTCAAAGTTTATGTACTCAACGATACAACTTACATATATAATATTTTTATTTATTTTATTAATTAACGCAATACGCACATGCAAAACATATATGCTAAATTATTTAAAATTATAAAAAAGTAAATAGAAATTTGAAATCACTAGAGAACCAAGTGTCTAAAGAATAATAATTTAAGAGTTTATGACCAAAAGCATCCTTAAACTATACTTCAAACTTAAATTACATCCTTAAAATATCTTTTTGGCAGAAAATACCCTCCAAGTATTGTCAAAAAACTAAGGGATACTAAAAAACACGTGCAACTCACAAGACTATCAACAAAAAATTTTCTACATAGTTTGTTCAGTGCTTGTTGAAACAAAAAATTGGGATGATGTGAGAATAATGATTTGTTATTCTTCTCATTTACCAACAAAAAATGTGGAACTTAATATTTTCATCTTTTCAAAGCCACATTGTAGTTAGATTAATAACTTTTTGGGGCAATCAAATATTGAAGTGATCAAAATTTTGATTGTGTTTCGCAACAAACACCGCTTCTAACAGATTTAATTGAGAAAACATATTTTTCAATTGATAATTTTTAATATTAAATCACATGAAAAGTAAATGAAATAAAAATTTGTTAATTAATTTTTTTGCATAATGTTAAACTCAATTGCCCCAATAATCTATGATAATATTTATATCATATCTCATAATAATAAATAAGAACAGTTGACTTGAATTTGAGAGATTTGTTAGTTTTTTTTTTACAAATTTTAGTATAAGGATGAAAATTATTAACTTTTAAGTACATGTATGATATTTCTTGCTAAGAATTGTATTTATTTTAAAGATGGGATGTAATATAAGTTGGTAGTATAGCTTAACGATGAATTTGACAAAGAAAAAAAAAATAGCTCCGGACTTAGCAAATGTGCGCTTATCATCTCAGATGAGGGAACCTGTGAAAAACCAAAAATAAATAAAAATAAGAATATTGGGAAATTCCCCCAAAACAAAAGGGGGGACGATGTGTGGATCACCGTGAGGATGGGTTTATACAGTTTGTAGGGTGAAGGCCAAACTTTCTCATTTAGGTGAAACCCTAGCGATAGAACGGTAGTTGTGGAAGGGCGATGCTGAAGAAATCCTAGGAGTGCTGGATTCCAAATCCAAGGAGGACGGAAATTTATAGGCTGACCAGTTGCATATAGCAAACACAGAGAATGTGCACTGCGATTTGGCCTTCACCATTAGTGTCAGAATTTTGGAAAGAGAAGATGGATCGAGGAGGAAACGGATGGTCGTTGTCTTCGTGTACTTACGGGTATACCCTGGCGGTCATAGTGATCATACTGACATGTCATTTACTGAACTCTCGCCTTCCATTTGCCTTGACTTTCCTATCCGTCGTCTTCGGATTTAGAAAACGATCTGCTGCGAATCCACATGCCGAATCCAATGGTCATCCTGATGTCGCTCCCTCTGCTCCTTCTGATGTAAGGTATTTTCTCTTCTAATATAGGTAGGTTTGTGCACAACTGTAGAAGCTCCATAGTAAAAAAGTAAAATAATTTCCTCTTATTGTTTGGAAAAAGAAAGACGTAGTAGCCTGTACCATGTCATTTTTGGAATAAATTTTATGTTCATTGGTAAGTATTATATCAGAAATTCATCACCAACCTCATTAATATTTAATTAAGATATTTCATGAAGAATCTTAAATAGTCAAAAGAGTAGTAGAAGCAAATTTCTAGAACCTCTAGAATGAAGTAGTTGAGAAATATCTCACTAAGTCCTTCCATAACAAAATAACAGATTTGACATGTATGTGTAATCAAGTAAAAGGTGAGTGCTCATCAACCAAGAAGTGAGTTATCAAGTGAGAAATAAAATAGTGCAAGTGTGCAACAAAGAGAGTCGCCAAAATGCGAGTACAAAAATTGGGGGTAAGAATTGTAAGATTAAAGCTCGTTCTTTCCTTGCAATAATAAATTCAAATTGTGAGAAACCAATTGTGCTCAAATAAAAAAAGGATTGAGAGTGAGATTATAAGAAAGAAGAGTTGATCTTTTTGACGGGCGATTGCACTTTCCCAGGTCGAACGACTATCAATCGTGGCCTAGTGAGAAAAGGCTTGAGGGAGGAAAGGCTCGAGAGAGGAGAGACAACCATTTGATGCATGACAATGGGAAAAAGAACTATATGCTTTATGTTTCCTATGCAACTACTACAACTAATATGCAATGCATGATGATATGTGATACATGCTTTGACTTCTAAGGCTTGATAGGCCATTTTGGTCGATTTCTAGTTGATTGCCTCAACCTATTGATTGAGTGAGTTGTAGAAGAAAGTCTTAGGCTACGTCTCTATAGGTTTCGCATCTTATTTTCTTGCGTTTCTACTCTTTACTTATGTGCAAAGTGCCTAAGCAGTTCAAGCTATTATATTTTGAGCCTAGTCTCCATTTCCACCGTTGATGCAATAGAAACTGATAATGCAATATCCAGAGGTGAAGGCATTCCCACTACTATAATTGGAGTTGATGATACTAGTGATGATAGAGTAAGACCTCTTGCTAGAATAACCAGTGCTGGTTACTTGATTGTTGGAGGAGAAATCACTGTTAGAAATGTTCACGGAGAATCTCCTTTTCCATCCGCAGGTATAGACTTCTTAGGATCTTATCAACTTCAGAGGTTAATCAATAGGAAAATCCCCTTTCTTTTTATCATCCTCTGAAAAATTCATTTTGATGTGCATCGTCTACTAAAAAGAATCTTACTCAATTCAATAGGAATTAACTTCTACCCCACTGTTTTTTTTTTTTCAAACTAAATTGTTGGGACGTGCCTTTTGTAGGGATTCAAGCTTGCGAAATGCTTTATCATTCTTACTGAAGAGTAAAGCTTAATTGACTTTTGATACAGGTGCGAAGCAAGTCTATGCGGAAAGGATAGGAAAAAGCTCTATACAATTCGTGAGTTGTTAGTGGAATACGAGTAAGGACTTTGTTTGCCCAAGTCCCTTGCTTGAAGGACTATCGCACTTTCAGTGGTAGTGAGAATGTTCCTACACTTCCCTGTGCTTCTCTTAAGTGACATCAAAATACTCTTTCATCCAATTCGAAAGCAGTAATAGATAAGATTGAATCAAACAGAAGGTTCACTCCTTACTTTGGGAGATTGGGGAGTTGAGAATTTTTGGCTCTTAGGCTTGCTGTAAGGCCAATAAGATCAGAAAGAAGGAGATTGAATTCTTCCTTTTATTCAGACTAACTCTAATCGTGATTTTACACTATTATTTACCTCCCTCTGTCGCAATAGAAATTGAGAATGGAGGTGACTTCGCTACACTTGTTTATAGTTGGAAATTCGAACTCGATGGTCTTTTTTTTTTTGAACTTGGTAAATGGTATTATATCACAAAACAATACATAGGTTGTATTGAAACCTTATATACAAATGTACTCCCAATTTCACTTCTCTACGACTAGATTGAGTCTAGGACATCAATAATAGAGATAGTGTCATTTGAATATAACTGGTTACACCAAAAAACTAGAAAAAGAATGCAGTTAAGCTTAGCTTTCTGCACACTGTTCACTAAGCTCTCAAAACATCTTGAATTCCTCTCTTTCCAAATAGCCCACCATATAGCACTAGGGATAATTCTCCATCTACTTTTGTCTTTTGCATGGACCCCTTCTCCCTCCCAACTCATTAAGGCCCCAGTCACTTCCCTAGGCATGGTCCAGGGAATGCCTTTTGGGCTGATAAAAATTCTCCACAATTGTCGGGTGAACTTGCAATGTAAAAATAGATGGTTGATAGTCTCATTTGTTTCACCACATAGGAACATCTGGAGCACAAGGTTATTTCACTCTTCATGACATTGTCCTGAGTAAGGACTGCTTTCGTAGCCATTAACCAAACAAAGCATGAAACTTTGTGAGGTATCCTACTCTTCAAAATTTGTTTCCAAGGCCATTTTGTACCCTACTGGTTTGTTTGGTCCATCATCTTGTAGGCTTTGTTGACTTTGAACTCTCCCCTGCCATTGCTTGTCCATCATAGAACATCCTCACATGTCTGCAAACCATTGAAAGTGTCCACCAAGTTGAAAAATTCAGCAACTCTCATGATCTCCCAGTCATTCAGATGTCTTCTGAAAATGAAATTTCATCCTAGTGGGGACCATATCTCTGCTATGGTACTTTGTTGGGAAAGAACTAGATTTGAAAGTAGAATTTTATGCCGTTCCGCGACACAGCCACCTCTTTCGGGATTTTGCTACCATCATTTGCAACCTGGATCCATGCCCACTTCATATGTTTTCAGCTCAGTTTTCTCCTCCGTAGCCACCCAACCTCCATAGATCTCGCCTATCTCTTGGAAGACCTTCTTTGAGCAGGTGCAGGGGGATCCCCACTGCTCTGATCCATGTTTCTTTAACAGAAGCAGACTTAGAAATACAGTCGGTTGTTGGTGTCCACCATTCGAGATGAAGGTTGCACGTCTTCCATCTCCACTGGCCCTATATAATCTGCTCTGCCATGTTTTTGTTTGGAAACTCAAACAGAATCTCTCATCATTCAGCTTGTATATGTTCATTCCGAAGACATTCTTCCAGTTGGAAGACGACCATCTTCTTAAATCTGCTAGAGTTGGCCTCTCTGTAGGCCTCTCACTACAAAACCTACTAGACATCTAGATAAAAGGTCACCTTCCTGCGCTCCTATTTTATCTAGGATTTCTACAGTGCCTCTTATATTTTTTATCTCTGCATTGCGTAATTTCCTGGGTTGCCATTTACTATCTCAAACAGCTGTAGCATAGGGGTAATCCAAGACCACCCTAGTGCTAGGTATTTTCACCTTTACCTGCTGACATTTAATGAATCTGTCAATCTTCAAAGCAATGTCCAACCACCCAGCATTCAATGCCAACTCTGGTATTATAATTCCAGACCTTCCCCCTCTATATAATGTTATGATGTTTATGAACCTCCCATGTATATTATGCTTTCTTGTGCAGCAGTGCTCTGACTCATGCTCAACCATTCTCCATCTTCTTTGTCTCCTTCTTTGTCTCCTTGGATGCTTCTCTTAAGCATAGGCAAATCCATTCTGTTACCTTCCTATTCATAGAAGATCTGTGCATCATCTTTCTACTTCTCTCTACCCATTCGTACCATTCGCCTTTGTCATTATCCCATCTGGTGATATCAATAGACTTAAAACCTGCGTTAAAATAGATTCGATTTTCCTCCATTCTATCGGAGAGTAGTTTATCAATAATCACAATGGGTGATTATTGTTGGCTTGAAAGAAAAGGGTTGATTCCGATGGGAGTAATTGGAAAAGCTGGGTTTCTCTTTCCTAGGAAGTAGGAGAGAGAAAGGGTATTGGGAATACTATTGACTTTGCTCCAAATGAAATTGAAGCCATTTTTTGGCATCCCTTCTCCAGATGTCTAATTCCTTGCCTTAGTAATGTGCAATCAGCTACTTGGCACCTTTCGTTATTCTCTTGCTACTTGGCACCTTCCCTTATTCTCTTTCCTTTACTTTTATATCTCGGGGCATAATCGTCATTTGAGTTGTCTTTTTTTCGTACACTTTAAACTTCCTTGGATGGATCCTCTATGTTCTTGTTGTCTAGTGTGAGTAAGGCGGGTTCTGGGTGTTGCTTTCGAGTGGTCTAATGAATCCTTAGTCTATTGGCCTTGACCGACTCAATGGTTGATTGTAGTCCTCTCTACGCTTGCCACTTGTTGAGTCAAATGGTTTTTGCTTCTTGTATATTCTTACAAGTACAACTATGACACCTGGCCGGTGAACAATTCAAGTTGGATTGCAAACTATATAAATTTTCTAAAGAATAATTAGACCTGGGCATCACTTAAGTAGCTTAGCTACTTTTTTGCCTATGAAGATTAGCTAAGAGCATCTTCTAGTTCTAATAGTCCTAGAACAATGGATGATTTCTAAACGAGTCCAAGGACTCAATGAATGTTGGAACTTTTGCTTGCATTGTATTATTTGGTCTATGTACCTGAATTGATAACATTCGAGATTATGCAGACTCATACAAAATTTTCCTTTGAACATGTTTGAAAGTTGCCTATTTTTGCCTATGAAGTTTAGCTAAGAGCATCTTTTGGTTCTAATAGGCCTAGAACAAAGGATAATTTCTAAATGAGTCCAAGGACTCTATGAATGTTGGAACTTTTGCTTGCATTGTATTATTTGGTCGATGTACCAGAATTGATAACATTTGAGATTATACAGACTCGTACAAAATTTTCCTTTGAACCATTTGAAAGTTGTCCTTTTTTGCCTATAAAGATCAGCTAAGAGCATCTTGTAGTTCTAATAGGCCTAGAACAAAGGATGATTTCTAAACGAGTCCAAGGACTCTATGAATGTTAGAACTTTTGCTTGTATTGTATTATTTGGTCTATGTACCAAAATTAATAACATTCGAGATTATGCAGACTCATACAAAATTTTCCTTTGAATCGTTTGAAAGTTGTCCATTAAGTCATGAGAGTACGAATGGTTTCTTTTTCATTTTCAGGAAGAAAGAAGAAACCAAAATCTTGGGCTATTGATTTGGCAGAACAAAGGATGATTTCTTTCTGCCATTTGTCTTTTCCTTCTAGCTAAAGCTCAGATAGATTACTTACTCTTGAGAAAGGGTAATAAAGGCCTTTGTAAGGATGGTAAGATTATCCCATGTGAGAATCTTACTACCGACATAAGCTTTTGGTGATGAACTTGGATTGAGTGAGCAAGTAGGAAAAATATTAATTTTCGACTAAGTAATCAATGAGGTAGCTTGACCCCTGCGATCTCTCGGTAAATGAGAGAGAAGTTGATGACGATGGGGGCTTGGAGGAGTTCTGGAGATGCGTACAACATGGGGGATAAGACAACTAGTTGCATTAGGGAAGCAACTAGAGAGGTACTATAGGTGTTGAGGGGTAACTTTGGTGGTCGGGAGGGGGGGTTGGTGGTGGAATGGAGAAGTTCAAGGCTAAGTGGAAGCAAAACGATTGCTTATGCAAAGTTGGTAAAATGAAGGACGAGGAGGAAATACGGACGCATAAGGAAATCTATAAGGCAACGAAAACAGAGGCTGAGTTAGTGGTTAAGGTAGTAAAGATGACAATTTTCAAACAATTATATGTTGAACTAGGAGACAGAGGCGGAGATAAGAAACTGTAAAGGCTCGCAAAGGCGAGAGAGAAGGCCCGAGACCTAAATCAAGTGAAGTGTATCAAGGATGAAGAAGACATGGTGTTGGTAGAAGAGATCCTTATTAAACAAAGATGACAAACTTACTTCTACAAACTATTGAACGAAGAAGGGAATAGAGGCATTGTGTTAGGTGATTTGGAGCACTCTGAGAGATATCGAGATTTTGGGTACTGTGGGTGTATTAAGGTTGAGGAGGTTAAGCGCGCTTATAGTAGTTAGTGCAGGGGAAGAGCGACCAGACTAGATGAGAGTCCGATGGAGTTTTGGAAAAACATAGACATGAGTATGACAAGTATGATGTAGTTAAATAGTTTGTTTAATGTCAATTTTTAAGATAACAAGAATGCCCGAGGAGTGGAGGTGGAGTACAATGGTTCTGTTGTATAAGAATAAGAGTGATATCCAAATTGTAACAATTACATGCGTATCAAGTTGCTCGGCCAAAATAAAAAGTTTGGGAAAGAGTCGAGCAGATGAGGGTGAGGCGAGATGTGTCAATTTTTGAGAACAAGTTTGTATTCTTGCCGAGGCTATTGACTACAAAATCCATCCATCTTGTGAGGAGATTGGTGAAGAAATATTTGGAAAGGTAGAGTGACTTACATGTGGTATTCATTGATTTTGAAAAGGCTTACGACAAAGTCCTGGAGAGAAGTCATTTGGAGATGCTTGGAAGCAGAGGTGTACCAATGGCTTACATTAGGGCGATAAAGGTATGATGGAGCCAAAACTCGGGTTAGAACGATGAGAAGAGACTTGGAGCACTTCCCAGTTGAGCTGGGGTCGCACCAAGGATCAGTTCAGATTGCAGGGTTCATGGTTATAAAAATAATTTGTATTATCCTTTAGAGGAAATAAAGATTTCTTTCAACTAAATATTTAGCATTTTATTTTTTTTGTTTATTGTCAGGTGTACCCAGGCTCTTCGAACTTGAAATAGATGATTAGATGTCTCGTCTTGAAGAGCGACATATTGGTAGGACTCCTTGTGAATTGGGCTCACTATTGCAGTATATGAAGAATTTCCATGCTCTAGTAGTAGATATGGTTCTCCTATGTGAGCCTTGTCTTCAATTGCTTTTAACTTGCAAATGTGGCTGTATTTGTTAGTCCCTAAGCATCCTAATATCTCATTTATTATTTTCAGGATCACTACAGTGATATCTGATCTAGATCTGAAGAATTTGATTGATGTCGTAAATAAGAAATTTCAAGCTAATGAGAAATGGGAAGATGTCATTAACCGGAGAACAGATCGTTTTTCCTACTATGCACAGTGTTGTAAACTGAAGGTGCTTGCTCAGATTCTCTCTTTATGTACTGTGTTTTTAATATTATAGCGGTCTCTGCTTTTATCTCTTAGGGACTTGCTGAATTGCCTATTTTCTCAGAATTCAGAATAGCATATTTATGCCTCATGTCTGAACCTATCAATAAGCTGGGCTTGTAAAGAAACAGAAGAAGTGTGTCCATTAGGTGAACTATTAATCACAAAAGTGACTTCTTTCACCTTTTGTTAATGTACTAATTTACCTTTGCAGCTCTTAAAAGAAAATGGAGTAACCAACTGTAGGCAGTGCTCCCATTGATACTTATAAAGGATCTAAAGTGACTGAATGGGGTCAAAGAACAGAATACAAAACTTGCAAGCCTGTATGAGCATGCATTTTCATAAGCACGAGCACTTGTATCTACAGCTGTGCAATAAATGATTCTTGGTTGCACCTTCTGTTTAATGCTATTTTTATTATGCGAAGTGATACAAAGTGTCTGGATTGCCTTATTTTAAATGTATTTATTTAGTAATTCTTATCCTTGTCTAACTTATCGAAAAAAGTTACTACTATCTGTATCAGTACTGAGGTGATGATACCCATGTTTGATCTCTTCTGTTCTGCAGGATGCGCCTCTTAAATATCTAAGTGTCACTGTATTTGAAAATTGCTCTGTTGAGATGCTAAGAGATTTTTACATGGACAATGATTTCCGGAAAATTTGGGACAAAACCTTGATTGAGCATAAGCAGTTGCAGGTGGATTCAAGCAGCGGAACTGAAATTGGACTCATGATAAAAAAGTTTCCATTATTGACTCCCAGAGAGTACATATTAGCGTGGAGAGTGTGGGAAGGCAATGATGGATCCTTCTACTGTTTTACCAAGGTAGTACTTAATAAAGTTTGACGTTGAGTGGACATCAAGCTCTCATAGAACTGACTCTCCCAACTTAACTCTAGAGAGATATCTTTCTCAATGGTGCAATGTCTTCTGTTAAATAAATATTGCAGTTAGAACTTGTTTAGAATTCTTTCAATTGGATGGTACCCCCCACCCCACCTCACCACACCCCCCACACAAACCTAAAAAAGTAAAAGAGATAAGAAGGAAGAAGCGTTAGGTGTTCTAACATAAGTTTCCATCATTCATGTGTCCCAACTCATAATTGTATCTATTCTTGTTTCAATTTTTCTTGTTACATAACTTAGTTTATGTATGCTAAATTTTGGCGTTTTACTGCTTGTAGGAATGTGAATATCCTTTGGCACAAAGAAAGAAGAAGTATGTCAGGGTTAGGCTCTTTAGATCTGGTTGGAGAATCAAGAAAGGTAGGTTTTTGATTTGTTCCTTTTTATTTTTTTAACATGTGTGAAAAAAACTGATTTAAGCATCTCATGACAGCATATAGATACTTGGAATCATGACTCATTTTGTATTTTTTTTGTAATTCTATCAGGTTTCTAGGAATAAAAGTAAAATATTATGGTTTTCTGTAGTACTTTTAGGAATCTAGGATAGTGCAGTACTGGGTTGTTTCATTGTGAATTTTCCTTCAGTTTCTGGTAGGAATGCCTGTGAGATCCAAATGGTACACCAAGAAGATGCTGGTCTTAACGTTGAAATGGCAAAGCTAGCCTTTGCAAAAGGCATATGGAGCTATGTTTGTAAAATGGATGATGCACTTCGCCAATACTCAGCCGTTGACCACCATTCTCAATTGACTTCAGGTGTGAGTGCCGTCACATTAATTCAAAAGGTGGGAGCTATGCTTCTTTTAAAGTTCTTAATTGTGGGACTTTCACTATTCTTTTTGTTAGGAAATGGAAAGTTAAGTAAAATAGATGATAAAAGACACAAATCTGGCAGTGACCGTAACAGAAGCATTTTCCTTATCGAAGTCATTTTTCTCCCTTTTTACTTCAATGGCCTCCATCCCTCCTAAAATGATAAGAAAGTACAAGGATAACGTGCTGCTACTATTGCCTACGTCGATTAATTAGCCTTCCCAATATGAGTAGAATAATGTATAGCGTGCTGCTTGACAGAATTTTTTGATCTTCCTTTTCCTAACCCCTTTCCCACCCTCTTCAAATGAAGGTTCCACTTGGGTTAGACACCTTGGACCACACAAGGGGCTTAATCAATCCAGAAATCTGCACAAGTAGTGACTATTGCGGTGGAGTGTCACGTGAATGCAATGCTAGGGAACAAAGAAACGAGCCATCAAACAATCTGGTGCCAAATATGCTAATGCTCCTGGGTGGTGCAATCTGCATGTCTAGAGGGCTCTCTAACTTGGGATCAAAGGTTGCCATGGCATGTATCCTGAGTAAGCTTGTGAAACTCAATGGTATGAGAAGCAAAAACCTACAGAGATTTAGCCAGATAGAGGTTCAGACATGCGAAGGATGTACGATGATAAGTGAAGATGAGCTTCAGTGCGGCTACTCAAGTGTCACCTCTTGAGTAGGAATGCAGCTGTGCATATTTATGTGGTTTCAAGAAACATATGTTACTTAATATTTTATTTTTTAAAATTTCTCCAATTACCCCTTTTGCTATTGAAACATGAATGTGGATTGGACGATTCTCTCGCTCTAATCTTCATTGTTATCGGAAGCTTTTAAGCCAGTGTCATTCAATTATAAGTGTTTTGTCATATTATTGGATGATTAACTAGCGTGATATTGCTCTATTATGCTAAAATTATAATGTTGGATTTAATATAAAATATATTTTTAGTATCATAAATGTATACATTGTGTGTGTGAATTTTAATTCTTTTACTAACATTTGTGAGTGGTAGCTATGACCAAGTGATATTGTAATATAAAAAGAAGAGCAAAATATGAAATTGGTGCATTCGATGTGTCGGTTTTCACCAAGATGCCTTATGCAAAGTTCATGAGGAGCTTGCTGATAAAGCTTAAAAATATCCTTGGCTATGCTCATATGCATATTAGAGATGATTTACAATTCTGGTTCATCGATCATTAGACTTTAGCTTCTTGAAGGAGGTCCAAGATGCATCACACACTTTGTTCACCACATAAATGCAATAGATAATATGATTTTCTGTATCCTACTACACAACAATAAACAGTAAGACACCCTCATATTTACCATATAAAAATGTGTCATCAACGACCATAATCTTTTTCATGTGGAAATATCCCCGAATGCAAGATTCATAGTATAAGAAATTGTCATCATCCTCATGAACCATAATGATATTCGTGGAATGAGCATTTAGTTGGTTAGCATAATCATGTTCTTAGATATTACATCTCCCTTCCAATACTTTCAATAGCTTGGATTGCAATGCAGCTCCCTTTAAATAGTCCTTTCGATTTTCTCTGTGCTTTGCCCATTGCTGTCAATAAATCAATTCATATAGATGTGGTATTCTTATATCCCCTTACTGGTTGATTTTCAATTTCAGCATTTGCAGTCTCCTTCCCTTCACCCATGTAATCACTGTTAGGGTTTTGCCCTATTTTTGATATCTTATTTGAATTTTGTTTTTTTCTAAAAAAAAAAGACAAAATATTATCATAAATGTTTTTCAATATATTTTTCTTCCATATCTGAGTTATTCTTTAAAACAAAATTAATTTTCAACTCATGCTTACTTTTAAGCATGGGCTTCAACTTTCAACCCCTGTAAACTTTAATGTTCGAGCTCCACTTTTAACTCATGTATTTTTACTTTTAACTCATGAGCTCCACTTTTAACTCATGCATCTTACTTTTAACGCATGAGCTCCACTTTCAACTCATGCATATTACTTTTAACGCATGAACTCCACTTTCAACCATGCACATAACTTTTAACACATAGTTCCAACTTTTAACTCATATCAATTTTAAATCATGGTAAGTAGCAGTGATACATGAAGATTGTGTGAAGAACGAGATTATCAAGCATATGAAGAATTCAATCAAGTTTTGTCAAGAAAATTCATCCAAAATGGGAGATTTATTGTTTTGCCCTAATTTTTTTTTTACCTTATTTGAAGTTTATTTTTTTCCTAAAAGAAAAGACAAAACATTATCATAAATATTTTTACTTTTCATGAAAGGAAAATATATTTTTCTTCAATATCTGGGTTATTCTTTCCTTAGAGGAAAAGTTTGGAGATCTATAAATTGAAGATCCATATTCTCATAGCATAAAACAATATCATCCACAATGTAGTCGTTAAAAGAGTTTTGTTTATGGGGATATTTTCTCATAAACATATTTATGTTTTTCAATACTAGTTTTATAATATGTAGGTCGTTGGACCAAACTATATTAATTAATAATATATCTTTAGTACACTTTTATTTGTCGTCTGATTTGTTAATCATATGATTTGCAATTGTAATCTTTCGCATGACGCACTAATTACTTTCGAACCCAACAATCACCACCTACCAAACATACTCTGCTATCAATATAGTAAACCTACACGAGCACAACAAGTAAGGATCCATGTCAAAGGAGTTTTGAGTGTGAGCTTACATACCTAAAGACTCGTATCGAAGGAATTTTGAGCAAGTGTTAACACTCATACTGTAAAATAACCATTTGAAAAGAGTGACAACCCGCTATAGCTATAATAACAATTCATTTTAAAGAATAATTTCAAAATAATTAACAAGGATAAAAATGAAAAGTAATGTCTAATTAATGTCTTAATATTATTTTCTTAAAAAGGTGTACTTATTTTGAAATAGAGGAATACTATTTAAGACTTTGATGTTAGGATTGATAATTTTTGAATTTACAGTGGTGATGTAAAAAATAATGTCTATTTTGAAATGCCTAATTAAGGTTTGAGAGTGGCCTTTGCCATTTGTTTGACTTAACACGGTTTTAAAAACAAAGGAAGACTTTTGAAACTTGTAGTTTAAAATAGGATAAACTACTTTATTAGACATATATCACTAATATATATACTAATTTTACCTCTACTTTCAAACAATTACATATATTACCATTTTTAATATTTTATACCATACACTATTAAAAATACAATCAAATACCCACCTCCCTTAAAATTAGGATTGATTAATTATCTTTACATTAAAACTCCAAAATTAACATTTTTAATTAAAAACAATTATCTTTCTCTTAGGGAATATGAGTTAGGGTAAAACTTTCTTCCTCTTTCTCCTCCCTTGATCAGTAGTCAATGAGAGAAACACTCCATTAAAATAGATGTTCTACAGCTTGTCAACAGACACTTCAAACTCCTAGCCTTTGATTTTCTCACTCTCAAACCAATTCCCCACGTACGCATAATTTTTCTCATGGGGAGATACCTCTCGCGCATAGAGACAATGGGTATAGATGTAGGCAGAGATTTCAAGCTCAATAGATATATCACATTGTCGATAGTATTGGTTACATTACTCAACCAGGAAACTTCGCGTCACTTCTTCCGTCGGATCTAGGCGCTATCAATGTATATTATTAAGTATGTATGTATCTAATAAATATATTGGAGATTTACGCATTATTGAAGATTTACGCATGTATTTGACACAGTTTGTTATGTCATGTATCCGAGTGTTGTCATATGTATCTATCTTTTATCATGTATCATAATATGATCATATATATTTGTTATGTTATTACAATGTACCTAACGATTTTTGTATTTATCCGAAATACATGTTTTTGGATATAAGGTATGAAATTAATACCTGATACATCAAATTATATATATAAAAGATACATGAAATAATATTAGATCATATAAATAGATACATGAAAGTAATACTAGATACAGATAACAAATACATGAAATTAATATTAGATACAAATAACAAACACATAAAATTAATACTAGATACAGATAACAAATACATGAAATTAATACTTATGAATGTACTTGTATGATACTCATGTATCTAAATGTTTAGTTTATTAGATACATTAAATGAAATTAATCAAATTACGTACATGACCAAGATATACATGTTTTTGTCTTTTATTATTAATATTAATGAATTTATTATTCCAAAGAATAATAAATAAAATTAATCAAACATAGATACAATCCTTGATTTCCGCCATACATTAAAACATTTAGTTAATTTAAATTTTCAGAATTAGTTATCTATACATCTTGAAAATCCTTAATTACTCATGTAATTAAGGAAATCTATTACAATCAATTAATTCAAACAAATAAAATATGTATCTCATTTTAAATATGGTAGAGAAAGTAATATTTGAGAGTACCAGGAATCTTAATAATTAGAATCTAAACTAGTAGTATTTATGTTGTTTGCTCTTTAAAATAAGTGATAGATATTTGTGGTTATAAATAATTTAAAATAAACATTTTACAGTTAAATTGTCACTTTTTTTTTGTTGACTAAAAAAGAAAGTAAGTTGATAAAATTATGTTTCGTGAAATGAAAATATTTAATTTCAAATAAACTAATGAAATGCTTAATCAAACAAAATTTTGATCAAAATAGAAAAAAAGTAAGAAACCTGAATTTTTGACTTAATATTCCTTAATTTCTAATTAAAATTCCTGAACACAAAGCTGACAATTAATATTATTTATTTATTTAAAAAGGATGGAAGACATTGAAAAGTAACTAATGTAATGAAAACCAAAAGAAAAGCCGTAAAAATCTCTGGTTAGAGAGGTGTGCAGTGGTTATGCCTCAAATTGATGGTGGTTTGTTGTGGTTAGGCAAAGGAAGGATGATGACGGAGATGGAGGATACCGGCCGGTCACCAGTTACGTTTGCATGTTCTTCATCATCATCATCATCAAGAAGAAGATCATACAATGCATTATGTCGTCACTTAATCATTTTCCTTGTTGTTGTTGTATCCTTGATCACATTTGTATCGGCTCAACCAGACGATGACGACACCGGCCCAGATGATCATCATTATCTTCCCGATGCAAAGAGCTCTTCGGAGGCCCTCTTCAACTTTAAAAGCTCGCTATCTACAACTTCAGCTAAAGGAAAAGACGTACTGGGGTCTTGGGTTCCATCGACAAGTCCCTGTACCGGGGACAATGCCAATTGGTTGGGAGTAATTTGCTTAGAAGGGGATGTATGGGGTTTGCAACTAGAAAACTTGGACCTCTCAGGGGCAATTGATATAGATTCATTGCTTCCTTTGCATTTCCTCCGGACCCTAAGCTTTATGAACAACACCTTCAAGGGGGGAATGCCTGATTGGAACAAACTTGGTGCCCTCAAGTCATTGTACTTGTCCAATAATAACTTCTCTGGTCAGATCCCCGATGATGCCTTCAAGGGTATGACTTATCTCAAGAAACTTTATTTGGCCAACAACCAATTCACTGGTAACATTCCCACCTCCCTCGCTACCTCCTGCCCCAAGCTCTTTGAGTTGACCCTCGAAAACAACAAATTCTCTGGCTCTATACCTGATTTCCGCCGTGGCGTTCTCAAACTCCTCAACGTATCCAACAACCAACTTGAGGGTCCAATCCCTCCTTCTCTTTCTTTAATGGATCCAACAACATTCGCAGGTATAAATCATTGGTTAATTTAATTAATTACGTAGCTACCTACTCCTTTTTAATTTATTACTATACATATACACAGGGAACAAAGGCATGTGTGGGAAGCCTTTGGAATCAGTATGCAACTCCCCAATTCCAGAAGCAAATACTACTACTCCGCCCAACAGTCTCAACTCTACCATCAGCCCCCAATTATCTGGTGATATAAATAAGAAGTCGCCCTCTCTCCTGAGTAGAGTGATATTGATCGTTACAGTTTGTTTGGTGGTCTTATGTCTCGTGATTGTGTTAATTCTTATCATTTGCCGCCGCAGCAGCCAAAATAATCCACAACTCACCAGCCGGGCTGTTGAGTCAAATAATATTGATGGGGATCAAAACATGACCTTTTCATCATCATCTCTTCCTGATATGACGATGAGTGGCAATCCAACTTATGCAAGACACGATAACATTAACAAGGCAGTAGAGGCACCACCAGCAGCAACACCAGGCGCAACGGTGGTGGGTAAGTTGTCCTTCGTTAGAGATGACAGGACAAGATTTGATCTACAGGACTTGCTAAGAGCATCTGCGGAGGTGCTTGGCAGTGGGAACCTGGGGTCCTCTTACAAGGCACTACTTATGGATGGCCAAGCCGTTGTGGTGAAAAGGTTTAAGCAAATGAACCATGTCGCTAAAGAAGACTTCCACGAGCACATGAGGAGGTTGGGCAGACTAAGCCATCCGAACCTACTCCCCCTTGTCGCCTATTATTATAGGAAAGAAGAGAAGCTGCTTGTTTATGACTATGCCTCCAATGGTAGCTTGACCAGTCACCTCCATGGTATGTATGTATATGTATATTAATTAATTAGAGTACGTGAGTTTAAATTATTAATTACTCGGCTCTGTGTGTGTATATATATGTAGGCAATCACTCTAGGCTGGACTGGTCAAGCCGCTTGAAAATCATAAAAGGAGTTGCAAAGGCGTTGGCCTACCTTCACAATGAGCTGCCAAGCCTAGCACTTCCGCATGGTCACCTCAAGTCATCAAATGTACTTCTGGACAAATATTCTAATCCGTTGTTGATGGATTACACATTGATGCCCCTGGTGAATCTTTCCCAAGTCCAACATCTTCTAGTGGCTTACAAAGCCCCCGAGTATGCACAACAAGGCCGCATCACAAGGAAGACTGATGTTTGGAGCCTTGGGATTCTAATACTAGAGACCCTCACCGGTAAACTCCCAACAAACTATCTTGCTCTCAGCACTGGCTGTGGCACCGAATTGGCTACCTGGGTCGACACCATCATTAAAGATAATGAATCGGCTTTTGACAAAGAGATGGACCAGCTCACTCATCAAGGACAGATCCAAAAGCTCTTCAACATTGGAGTGGCTTGCTGTCAAGAAGATTTGGATACAAGGTGGGATCTCAAGGAAGCTATTAAAAGTATACAAGCCTTAAATGACAAGGTCGACGATCAAGTTGATGTTGGATTTTAATTTTAACATCCATCGTATGTACAACAATACATCAACCCCATTAGTTAATTCCCCTCTCTATATTTATATGATCACTACATATCATGTTTGTACACATTTTCATTGTATACTTCTCTAAATTACTCAAGGTGTAAATAGACCTGCATGCCAATCGATCGGTCTCTCACTCCATAAGTATTCGACCCTACCGTATGCAAGTATATATGTACATCTAGAACTTTGTTTAGCTCTAAAATTTTCTGCTTTAATGGGTTATGGGGTCGTTTGGTTTATCAATGATTAAAAACAATACATATTTATTAGTGGCACCCATGACTGTCACGGCAAAAGACACCTTTTGTGGCGAATAAACTTGCCACTAAAAGCAAACAAATACGCCACCAAAAACAAAAAGTTTTAGAAAAAGAGCTTTAAAAAAAATAAATGACTTGTAACTGTGAACCTATAAAGTATTATATCTTGCGGATTACAAAAAAATAAAAAAAGTAAAAATGACCGAGATACGAGGCACTCTTCAGGCCAACAACTTTGCTCAGCATTTTTTGCCGACGATTCAGCTGACCTCTAATTCAACTAATTTTCTTTTTTGGGAATGAACTAGCCTAGAGGAAAACAATAGGAATAACTTGATATAAGGGTGACTAACGGACAAGTGGACTCATGACTAGACCCATTTTTGCTTGTGCCGGAACGACCCACATAAAGCTGGGCATTGGGTTGAGTTGGGCACTTTAGTGGACTGTACGCGCACGGGTCAAAGTGGCGTACCAGACGCACTGAAACTATCAATAGCTGCTTAGTCTCGAGATTATTGTTATCACATCATATATATGAGATAAAAATAACACTATAATCTTACACTATGTTTGGATCATTGTTATCCATTGTATTGTATTGTATTGTATCGTTACTACACCTACAATATTTGTTTTGATTGTTACTTAAAATGTATTATATTGTATTGTTAAATTCCGTTGTTACGTAATAATGAAAATCCCCATTTTATAGAACAACCAATTTGGTGTGTTTCCATTGTTACTTAATTTCTTTTTCCATTATATCTTTACATAATATTTCAAAATACTATTTTACCCTTTACCTTAAATTATTTAATTCTAGTCAAACCTCCTACCCTAGAACAATTAAGGATATTTTAGTAAATTTATAAATTACAATACAATACGATACGATACAGTCAAACCAAGCAATAAAAATATTATTAAACAACAACAAACAATACAGTCTAGCCAAACATTGTATCTCTACCATGTAATATAGTACAATAGAGTACAATACAATACAATACATTATGAAACAATGAATAACAATGATCCAAACAGAGTGTTACGGTATATTATCCCGCAATCTTATTCCAATAAAATATGGGATAAACTCATCCTAAAATTTATATTAGAATTGATTATCTCTTATCCCTCCTCATACCAAACGAGACCTTAGAACTTTTAAAATTTAATCTAAATACTTTTCTTCATATTGTCAATGACTATTTTAAAAAAATAATTCAAATTCAATAAATTATAAAGCAACTAATTAAGCAATGGTAGTTCTTTTGTTCAACAACATCAGAAAACACCACCCATGCTAATGTATTTTTGTGATGAATTGACTGTGAAAAGAGGAGATGGGTTTTATGGAGGTCCTGGTGGTGCTTTCTGGTGTAGTTGTTACTAGTTCTTATCGTGTAGGCTGCTAGTCAGAAAACAATTGTAAGCGAGATGATTTCTCCGGTGATTAATGACTATTCACATTTGGTGTTTCTCACAAAAGAAATATTAAAAATAATATTTCACCCACACAAAAAATGAATTTTTTTTTTTATTTTTTTTTTTACAAATATCAATTCAAGTTATAATGTTAAATTCATTAATAAAGTTTATGTTACAATCTGTTTTTAAAACTAAATTAAAAACATTCCATAGCTTGGCTATTTGTTAATTTTGAGAATAATTAACAAGAGTAGCCAGATAATTTTAGAAAAATTAAGAAATTGTTAAAAAAAATTCATTTTTTTGGAAGAAAACATTTAAATAAATAAACTAGAATCGGATAAGGATTCAAACAATCCTCTAAGGAAGGTTTTAAGCACCTGAAAAAATCCACTAATGCGCGATTGACAGACGGAATTAAAATTTGGCAACTTTAAAAGTAAAACTTTAGATTACTTGTGAAAAATAAAACCTATTTAAGAATTACTAACAGGATATGGGAAATTCTTAAGTCATTCTTATAAAGTCCTAAGTTTGTTTAAAAGACAAATTAATTAGTTTAAGAAACTTAACAATTTGTCCGAGTAAAAAAATTGAACTAAATAGTAAGTTCAAACTTATAAGCATGGATTCAAAGCTTTTCAATAACTATAAAAGAAAATGAATGTTTCTTAAGTTATTACGTAAGTTTAAATTTGCTCTAACTAAAACAAGTTTGTGTGCAAAAACCAAACCGATTGATAAATTGAACCGAAAAAAGTGTTATTGATTCATTGTTAATGGGTTATTGGGTTAACAGTTATTTAATGATTTTATAAAAAAATATATATAGGGCTATCGGTTTGATATTGATTTTTTAATATTGGGTCAACCGATAACCCATTAAAAACATAATAATTTACTATTTTAATTTTAGTCATACACAAATATCAAACAAAAAATATTAATATACTCACTATATTAAACTATAACTATAAGGACCCTACACAATTAACACTACTTAACTCAGCTCTCTGCATTTACCCTTTAGGTTTTAATATTACTTTAGTCTTTTAGGTTCACAATGTCAAAACCTAAAGAACTAAGAATGACGACAACTAAGGTTTGCAACAAAAACGTCAAGGGTTAGGCAACGACTAAGGTTTACTATACTAAGCATATGTTTTGCACTCAATGAGTAATTTGATTTCTCTCTTTTTAATTTCACGTTAAATTGTTGGACAAGTCATATATTTATTTTAAAAGCATTTTCTTGTTGGTTAAATCGAAAACAGAACCGTTAAAGATCAAAAAATGATAAATCAAAAATCGATAACAAATATGTTATTGATTTAGTTATCGATTAAACATATTTAAAACTGAACCGCTAATACTTAAACCATATATAATTGGGTTTGAACCCAAAACATTCTCTTTTTCAGCTTTCTTGAGCTCCTATTGCGACCGGTTTCTTGGATTTTATCCCAATAATATTAACTTTCTTTCAATCGACTTAAAGGGGGTTGACTCGAGGAAGAAATGTATGCAAGGAATTGGGAGTCATATGGACTCGTTATAAAGCAGTTCCAGCACAAAGAAATAAAAGAATCAAGGATTAGAGAGTTCAAAAGAGGAACCTCTTAAAATATAGTAGACATAAACTGGACAAAAAACAAAAAATTGCCAATATATGATCAAAGTGAACTACTGCATTATTAACCAAGAAAATGACTTAAGCTTGACTACACAAAAAATAATTAAACAAATGCAATCTTAACAGTTTATTACTTGGAAGGACTAAGCCCAAATACTTTGACATCCTTTAGGGACCGTTTGGTTGGTGTGAGGGATAAGAGAAGTTAATCCCGAGATAATTTTTGAGTGCCCTTTAATCCTCGTTTGGTTGCAAAGGATGGATAAACTTATCTCAGGATTAATAATTAGTACGGATAAGTTATCCCTCCCTGAATGTGGAATAGTAATCCCAAGATAACTTATCATGGGATAAAATATGCAAAATAACATAAATACCCCCTTAAATCTCTTTTATATACCACTTTTACATCATGTACATTAACATAATTTTTAATAGCATTCACAACATTAATTAATTGTTGTTTATGATAATATATTTTTTTTAATTATTACATTTTATAAATATAATTTTTATTTATGAATATATTATGAGTTGAATTTATTTGTCTAATTCTTATGTTTATTTATATTTTAATTTCTCTTAAAATGTTCACTTCACTACTAAATTACATATTTTTAATTAATTATTTTATTACTCACTTAAAATTATAATTTATATATCAATCAAAATGTAGATAACTTTAATAATAAAATTTCTTTTACTTAAATAAACTTAAAATGAAAGTTTTATTTTTAAGTTAAATAAGATGAAAATTTTATTTTTAAGCTAAATAAGATGGAAGTTTTATTTTTAAGCTAAATGAGATGAAAGTTTTATTTTAAAGATAAATAAGATGGAAAAACTATTTTTGAGCTATATAAGATGGAAGTTCCATTTTAAAGTTAAATAATAAAAACACAAGGAACAATCATGGAAATGCACACCAAAAAATATTTAAGTTAAATAAAATGGAAATTATATTTTTAAGAATGAATAACTAAACCTGCAAAGAAAATGTTTTAAAAAAATAATTAAGGCGGAGGTATTTTTGTAAACAATCAACTTAATCTTAGAAATTATGCCATGAATATAGGTTTGAATATGACAAACCAAACAAACAATAAAAACTACTCCCAACATAACTAATCTCAGTATAACTTATTCCGACATAATTCATCGCAACATAATTTATCCCAACATAACTTGTATTCAAACCAAATGAACCCTTAGTGATTTAGGAAGACACATTTTTTTTTTTTTTTGGGCAGGCCAACATGTATCATTTTTTACAAACATATGATGAAATGATATCGAAATGCAACTTATCACTTAAAGAAAACAAGATCAAACAAAATTTGCCAACGAGGTACAAGAAAAGTTCATGCAGACCTCCTTTAATTGCTCATAACAGAGATTAAAAGCGAGAAGTGAGCTAATGACTTTATATTTAATCAAATTTGGACCTATTCTAGTTCTAGAAATAAGATAAATATTTAGCAAAACTAAGCACCTAGATACATATTCTTGAACACATACATGAATCATTATCAAATTAACACAACATTTAGACAAATTGAATTTCATTATAAGCAGCAAATGATATAACGAGGTTAGCATTATGGTGACCAAAAACAATCATAATTATTAAGGATATATATGGTAGGATGTCTACTATCTTAGTATTCACAACACATAATTTATAAGGAACTTAAATAACAGTGAATTAACAAGAATCTCCTTGATCAATAAACATCATTGGTAGGTGTAACTGATACGATACATGAGGAAGAGAGAAAATAAACGAACAAATTCATATTCAGATTGATTTAGTCATCACAACAGGGAGTATAGCCATAAGTCAATATAAACTACTTTAGTTCTCAAAATATGAACAGTAGCCCTTTTCTTTTTTTTGGAATATTACTACAAGGTCTGAAATCATCTTAGAAGTGATAAAGTAATCAAAATAAGAGAGTCTTGACCATTGAATCTCTTCAATCATATATCATATATATATATAAAAGAGAACTCTACGCCTGTCCTACGTGGCACCACCACAAACAAGGATTTCCTTTTAATTTATTTATTTCCAAAACTAGTCTCTCCTTTCATGAAAAGTTGTGACTTTTATGAAAAAGTGTGACTTTTAGGAAGAGTTGCGACTTTTATGAAAAGTTGTAACTTTTATGAAAGGTCGTGACTTTTCAAAGGAGATGTGACATTTCCAATAAGGCACAATAAGTATTTGTTCACACTACCCTTTGTTGTGTATAAATAGAGGGATTTCCTCTCATTTTAAAATAACAAAAATTATGAACTTCTTCTTTTTTTGCACAATTAAATATTCGTGTACTTTGCTCCTGTTGAGTGACTCACTGACATCATTGTTTTTGTATCAACACACTGGTGAATAGAATCATTTTATTCTGAGAGGATCTATTCCTTTAAATCTCGGGTACTAGAGGAGAATAATTTCCTAAAGGAGACAATGTGCATTCAGTGGGCTCGATTTTTCCTTTTTGTTTCATTTTATTGTTACAAATCCTGATATGTTTTTTTACAGTCATTAAATTATGCTTATGTTATAAATTGTTGTTTTTTAGTACATTTTAAAACTTTGTTGTTTATGTTTTTGATCATTATGTTGAAGTAAAGATATGTTAATCAAGAGTTTGATGTAATCATTAAACTATTGGTGTCATGTAGTTTAGAATTCTTAAACTTGTAAAATAAATGACTTTGATCTTTATAGAGTTTTTAGTGGCTAAAAGATTCTTGGGAAGTCCAAGAAAGGATTTTTCAGTGTTCAGAAATTATGGTGGTTCCACACTACCTTGGAGTTTTAATTATTCAACTTCCTATTTTATCGAGTCATTCAATCGATTAGTGATATCCAAAAAATAAAAGAATGTAGTGGGATGGTAAATATTGTACTCAACCTTAATCAAAAGTTTGGAGTTCAAATATTGGATTGGAGTCAATGAATTACCCCTTAAAGTAGGATGAATTTATATTAATCAAATAATAAAGAAATAATTATCTCCTTATAAACATTAGATTAAAAGTCCCAAAAAAAGTAAAGTTAACCATATTGATGGAAACATAAACAATAAAATATGCCTTCTGGATATCAAAGTAGTGTCATCGACCAAGAATGATTTTGAATAAGGGACTTGCCAAGACATCATTTAATCCAAATTATTTGAGCGAGATACATTATTCAATTAAACTCCAAGAGATGTGTTTTTAAATTTTAATTAACTTATCAAGTACACAACTAATTATATAAGATGCATGATATTTAGATTCTGTACTAAAGATTTTTAGCTGTGGAAACAAGAACTCCCAAAACTTTGAGGGGTGCTCTTTTTTAGAGCCCAAAACCGTGAGAATGAACAGAGAGGCCTATTTATAGGGAAAGATTTAGGGAATTTCCTGACCAAAAATGATGTGGGAGCACTCAAAATTCAAAATCTTCGACGATAAGGTTAAAGCTGGATGATTTGTACGGATTCCTACTATTAAGAAAGGAAACGGGAAAAAGGAAAAGGAAAATTACCGTTGGAGAATTTCCTGGAAGCTTCGAAATGCCTCACTGGCATGCGGACTCGTGCCGAGCACGCTGATATGTACGGATTCATATGAAGATTTGAAGAAACGGGGTCGTTCTGATGATGGATCGGAGCTTCTGGAGGTTGTTCTTCGTTGAAGAAGAGAGGGAAAGAGGGGCACGTAAGGCTGAGTTTGCTGTGTTCTTTGAGAGCGTGGAAAGGAAAAAGAAAAGAGAGATTAAGACTCTTTCCCCGTACATATTCCAAGTAAAATTTGGGGGGAAATTTGACAAACGGTGTTTCCATATAACTTGTCATTATTTGACAAATATTTTTAGTAAATAACCCAAATTTTTAAATACTAGAAAAAATTTAGTATTTAAGTCAAGTCTCATTTAATAATTTAAATTATACATCAAACTTTTATCTTTTATAAGAACACCCTCTATAGTAATTGTTTGTATTGTTTTACATAATTTTTTTACATGAATATTAAAGTAGTGATGAGATATTCAGTAAATATGAAAGTGATGATATGATTGTTAATGAACAATCAGCATAGGATAACAAAGTCATGTGACATGTAATACAAATATATGGTTAATTTTGATAGTTTTTAGAACTTATGGGAATAAATTAAATTTCTTAAAAAGCTGAAGTATATTTACCAAATACTATGAGTGGTTTTTTTAAATTTTGGATTTAATTAATTGGTCAAATTGGATACTTCCGTAGGATTGTGTCACGTGTCCCTATTTGATCTTCCGTTAGAATGAAGAACATATCTATATACAGTTTACAAACAATAGTTCAGATATCTTTGTCCTTTTTCCCTTTTATAATCGTAAAATAATAATGTTACCTCCATTCTACATTGGTAATTTTTTAATCTTTGTCGTATACTCCTTTCGTTCCATTTTATATGTCATTTCTTTTTATAAATAGTTGGTTCATAATACTTGTCATTTCATAAAATCAATGCATAAATTACCATATTCTTCCTTTTTTATCCTTGTAAGTTATTAGCCTTGAAAATATACATATGATCAATTTAAAAAAGCTAAGTAAATGATTAATGTTCATTGGTTAAATTAATTAATCAAAATAAATTAATTCATATTCATTGATTGAAAATTTAAGTTTCAAAAAAATTAAACAAAGGTAGAAGGATAAAATTACATCATTTTTTAATACAAGTATAAAGTAAAAATATAACATATAAAATGAAATCGAGGAAATAATATATATGGTGCAAACAAAACACCCTTAATTCAAGACAGGTTTTCTCGCCCAAATTTTGTCGAAGAAATATTGGGTAGCAGAAGGAAGAGCGTACAAATGAGTTAGTTTACAGATTAGGATGCAGAGCGAGCCTGTTGTGTACAAATGTCTTCACATTGCCTTTTAAATTATTTGTCATTCGCCGTCCCCAACTCAAAACCTCAACTTTTCCCTTCTCCGTTCTCTTGCCATTGCGAGACCTTTTTCTACTGCAATCTTATACGTCCAGTGCAAGTCTGTCATAAGTTGAGGAGTTTTGCGCCACTTGTTCCTCTTGCTGCTAGGTCTTCGTCGTCAAAAGGAACAGAAGACACGGAAGAAGTAATCGCTGAAGCTAGGGAGGCTGTCAGCTATTACCTACAAGAACTTGGTGTTTCTCATAATGAATCCATCGAAATAGCCCTCAACTCACCTAATTACGTTAGTATGCTGATAGATAGCGTCCGTGAACTGGATGAGTTTTCCTTATGGAATTCCACTGATTTTGAAAAAGCATATGACCCGGTTCCTGCAATTCCACCTTTCAAGAGCAAGGTCTACCTGATGGCAAAACAAAAAGGTGATAAGGGCATGCTTCCCTTCTTGGAGAGCATTGGCCTCACTCTCTCTTCCGCAACACACTTAGCTCGCTACCTTTCCTCTAATTCTCTCTTTCAGACACTACCTACCCTTATCAATAAGGTACGCCTACTCTAGGGTGCTCATTTCTTCTGCTGTATTTTTTGCTTCGTGCCAATTATTTCACTTGATTTTGTTTTCCTTACTCCTGTGTATCTTTTGTTTAAACAGAATAACACTAATTAGGAAAGACCTTTTGATAATGTCAAAAGTTATTATGTTATTCATCTTTCCTAGTGTTGTTGACTCATTCTATGAATATCTCATGAGCTCTGTGGGATAGTCCTGTCATCTCTGCAGGCATTAAAACCATCACAAGAGGATGAAAAGTCTTGATTTAGTTTGGCTAGATAAGAAAGTAATATGCTTGCTGGAATCTTTTAAAAAATTGCTAAGGTTTCCTCTGGTTCAAAGAATGAGGCCAAGTATAGGTAACACATAGTTATTGATTAAGATATTTAAATTGTCTATATAAATTCTATTCATTCCATGGTTAAGGGAGTTGAAAAGGCTCACGAGTGGCCATAAAGTTGTCTCTTTCTTGAGATAAGAGGTTTGAACCCTTTTTTAGTTTTTTCTTAATGTGCTGATCCCTCTTCTACTTGCTCATAGGTTAAGTATGTGAAGAAAATATTCTTCGCAAACAGTGATGATGGAGGACATATTGCTAGAAATGCCCGGCAAATGATGATGCACTTATCCATCAGTATTGATGAGGATGTCCAGCAGACCTTGTCATTTTTTGAGAAGGTCAGTTGCCTCCTTGAATCAGGATGGTTAATGGGGCTTATTTACTGCGCCTGCCTTGAAGTTTGTGGCACTGACGTCTGTTCACTTTCATTGAGCTACACCTACCCTAAAGTTTGTGGAACTAAGTTCTATTACAACTATATCTTGATATACTCCCTCATCTTCTCCTAAAGGGTAGTCTGTCATCTACAGACCCTTGAAATAACTTATGGTCAACCACTACTTTATGTCATAGCCTTTACATGACTGTTTCTCTAAAATTCACCCAGTTCCACCTAATCTTAACATATTAGTCTAAACATCCAATCAATCCCTCACTCTCCATCATAGTTCACAGTCCACTTAAGTCAACTAAAACGAGTCAAAATAATACTTCCTACTAGCAACTTCATAATGTGATTGTACTTTTGTAGATTCAAGCAAGACGCGGAGGTCTACATTTGTTAGGTTCACAAGATGCATCTTTCCGACATCTTATTGAGTCATTTCCACAACTTCTTTTGCTACCCAAGGAGAGTCATATGAAGCGTCTGATGGTATTTCTTGATGATATTGGAGTGGTGGAAGGATGTAAGAGACAAATTCTTCTTTTGTTTCCGCCTATTATTTTCTATGACATTGAAAAGGATGTTAGACCAAGATTGCAGGCAATCCTTAAGGTATCAGATTATTTATTTATATCTGATCTTAATAGTTTTCCTTCCTTACTTATCTCCAACTCGGCCTCAAGTTTAACGACTCATGGTTATCACATAAATATGATAGCAATATGCTCTATTGACAAAGGTCATTTAGATCTCTCTCTCTCTCTCTCTCTTTCTCTGTCAGTCTCTTCTTTTGGTATGTGTGGAAGTCCTGCACCGAAACCTGTTGGTAAGGATGTACTTATGGACGATTTTGAACAATTTCCCAGTTATTTTGGGCCTAAGAAAGGAGACAGTTTTCAGCCTTGAACTGATATAGCAAACGTATTTTTTTATAACTCTGCCAAGGAGAACTGAATTATAGTTTTAGAGTTTTGTAGAAATGTTAGTGTAGGTATGAAATTGTTAATATACTTTCTAAGTTGGAAATTTATTTATTTGTGAATAAGTCGGTTAGGAGCATTCATTTTTAGGATGGTGTGATTGTTGTTCATTTATTGCAAGGATGGTCTAGAGGCTAAAGATTTTGGGCAGATGTTGCTGAAATATCCATGGATTCTTTCAAGGAGCATTCTGCAAAACTACGAGAACATTCGGATTTTCTTTGATGATGAAAAGGTATCAATCCTGGTTACACTATTTTGCACATGAGGCCAAGTTTCTCATTTGAGCAGTTAGTTTTTGCTATGAAATATGTCTGGTTGATTCTAATGGGTCTTCTGTGTAAAGTCATTGCAACTTTCTAGGAGTCCCTTGTTCCTCTGTATTTAATTGCCTTGACTTGTGGTCTCTAATTCAGTGGTGTATCCACTGGGTAGGTTGTTGTTATCCACTGTACAGAAACAGTGGATTTGGTTTCTGTATCACTATATGCCTTGTGCTGCAGTAAGTTAGAGTGTAATATAGTTGTCATTTTGCTATTGTATGTTTTGGGCAGGTGCCAAAAATTAGTGTAGCTCAGGCAATTAAAAGCTGCCCGCTCCTTTTGGGGTTGTCAGTTAACAAGCTGAAATTGGTGGTGGAACAGTTGCGTGACTTCGGCATTCGAAACCAGAAGTTGGGTAAGGTGATTGCTACAAGTCCTCAGCTATTACTACAGAAGCCTCAGGAATTCCATCAGGTGAGAGTCAAAATTATGGTGTTCGCCTATCAAATTACTAACATCAGCACAAATGTATGCAAGACTGCATTAGTTCTGATTGACACCGGAGCTTCATTATGAGATTTTGGAATTATTTGGTGATGGTAGTTGTACAACTAGGCTGATTGATCCAGGTAGCGACATGCTCCAAATTCCAATCGAAAGGAACCACACGTATGCTAGAAAGACGTATAGGCAAGCCTTCCTTTATGACACATGGATTACTTTTCATGACTTTTCTTTCCATAGGCATATATTGCAGTCTAACCAGCTTCCGAACTTTAGGGGACCGAGAGTCAGTCGTTTGATCCTCCTAGAGCCTAGTCTCGTCTTTCAAATTAAGCTTCCAAATAAGTTGGTGCAGACTCTTTCATCTTTATTTTACTAATCTTTCACAATACTAGGTTGGTGAAGATGTTTCTTCCCCTTTCAAAATAAAATAAAATAAAATAAATCTTCACAAATCTTATATTGAGATGATTACACGATTCTTTGGTTCTAAAAGCTTCACATTCCTGATTGAAGGTCCATCATAAATGTGATAGTGATCTTAGAAATGACTTCAAATCTGTTTGTTTCTGGAGTTGTAGACTGTTAGTTAGTCATTAGTTGAAACATGTGGACATGAGAAACTTTCCCATATATGGAAACAGGTCTCATCAGGGCTACTTATATAGATGATTTTAGGGTCTTGCTTGTCTTTGAGGTATCCACACTTTATAACATTTAAAATATTTATTGATTACTGAAGGGTGTTTAAGTTGAGAAACTTTAGTTATAGGGGTATTGCTTGTCTTTGATGTATTTTCACCTTTATAACAATAAAATATTTTATTGATGATTGAAGGGTGTTTAAACTGAGAAACTTTAGATTATAGGGGTATTGCTCATTTTGGGGTATCCCTACTTTATGTCAATTAAATATATTTCTTTTGAAACATAAGCATTTCAATAAACATTTTTACTTATAAGAAGAAGTAAAAGATATCACAATCTTTCCATGCTCGTAGAATAATTTGAAATTGGAAAAGATTCCAAGGCTAGTAGTAACCAACTAGTCGAGCTCACACCTTAATTAGAGTCAGCTTAAGAATATGACCCCTCAACCTTTATCAGATTTTTTGATAAACTAACTATATCTATTAATGAGGATAGTTCTAGCATACAACATAGATACAAAGTAGGGGTGGCATACATGCAGGTCGAAAATGAGTCGGGTGAAAACGGATAAAATACCGACCCTATCCTTTTTTTAAATGGATAAAAATGGGTAAACTCAATGGATAATATTCCATATTATTTATTGCTTCTTATTATGTAAAGAAATAAGTACTTCCACATTACAAGATTTTTTTCGCAATCTTTTTCACCTTTTAGGGTGTATATTTGGTATGATGGTAAAATATTTCATATTTTCCTAGAAAATATTTTTCTTGAAAGTGAGTGGTACGGAATTGAGGTCGGGAGGTCAAAATTCAAGTTTCGGGTCAGGGTTGAAAGTCAAATCCCAGATCCGATGCCATTTTGGATGGTGAGGTTTAAGAAACTTTTGAATAATATTTTTATGATTTTAGGTAGGTTTTGAATTTTTTTTTTACTTATTTTATGTACGAAATTTATTTTTCTTAAATCAAAGGAAAATGAAAGGAGCAGCCTGGTGCACTAAAGCTCCCGCAATGTGTAGGGTCTGGGAAAGGGCCCGACCACAAATGCAGTCTTACCTTGCATTTTTGCCGGAGGTTGTTTCCACGGCTTGAACCTGTGACACTCTTGGTCACATGCAACAACTTTAGCGATTACTCCAAGGCTTGAACCCGTGACAGTCTTGGTCACATGACAACAATTTTATCGGTTACTCCAAGGCTCCCTTCCAATCAAAGGAAAATAAGTCTATTTTCAAAACATTTAAACCAACCAAACATGAGAAAATTGGAAAATATTTTTCTCAATACTAAAGACACCCTTAATAAGTGTACTTTTTAGAGGTTCCTTCACCCTTACATACTTGATACTTTAAGGGGAGTGCATTTGGTGGATACCCATGAGTTATTCATATTTTATAATGGATAATATGAGTTGGTTCATATTTAACCCAATTTTAAATGATTGGATAACCAACCCATTTAAAATTAGTTGGATCGAACTGATAACCATAAATTTAACCATTTTGCAACCCCTAATACAAAGGGTAGAGATGAAAATATGACTCTATACGAAGAACACCCAATTCCCTGAACTAAGTAGAATGTATATGGAGGGAATCTCATACAAAAGCATGATTCTCAATATACATAAGATGAAAGATAAATTACTGATGTGCACGTAAACTAGGTGTTGTGTGTTTTAACCTTGATAATGGTGATTCTTTGCTTGGGTTTTAACCAATTGTTTGAAGCATTATCTATATGGCATGGCTGGAAATAAATCTCTACTGTATCTGTCTTGGCTACATATATTGCTCCTTCTATCCTGATATTTCAGATGTATGCATTCTCTCCCTCTTCATCTTGATTTTGGCATGCTTTCATTTTTGCTTCGTGGAGAGAGAGAGAGAGAGAAATTGCTTTTTAGTTGGTTGTTAACCCTATCAAAGTGAGATTTTATGATGATGCTTGAACATCTTCTTTGCTGATTATAGAAGATACTTTTTTATTCTTTTTTGGGTGAATGTGAGTAGTATAATTATCTCAGCACCTGTTATATAAATTACTGTTTTTCGTGGGAGTAATAATTCATTATCTCCAGGTAGTGTGCTTCTTAAGGGATCTAGGCTTGGATGATGATATTATTGGTAGGATACTTGGTCGCTGTCCTGAAATTTTTGCATCGAGCATCGGGAGAACTCTTGAGAGAAAACTCAACTTCCTAATGGGTATTGGAGTTTCCAGAAGTCATCTTCCCAGGATTATCAGGAAATATCCCGAGTTTTTTGTTTGTGACGTCCACAGAGCTTTACGTCCAAGGTAAAAACATCATACTCTCTGGTATATGCTTAAGTTGTTCAATTAAATTGCACTCAAGGGTTTGACCTAGTGGTCAATGAAGTGGGAAGAGAAATATGAAGTGTCAAGTTTAAATCCCAATGGAGACACATAACACTGGTGATTTCTTCCTATCTGCCTAAGCCTTAAGCTTTGGTGGACAGAATTAGTTGATTGATCCATATTAATGTTTAAATTTATTTTACAAAGAGAACTTAGCCCAAGTCCAATTTAAATCCAGAAATGGGTCAAGTGTAACCTAGCAGAATAGTACTATCAATTTGGGACGAATCAACATTTCACGATGTTGCGATTTCAATCTAGTTTACATTTTGCTGGGCATACAATTATTAGATAACATACAAAATATATGTTTTTACAGCTTTGCCAAGCACAATTATAAATTCCTTGTGCAAGTATGGTACCTTGTGTTGTGACAATGCTTTTCTAATTTTCATTTGAGCAGAATGACGTACTTGATGCATGTTGGGCTTTCGAAGAGGGAAGTAGCACTAATGGTTTGCAGGTTCTCTCCATTGCTTGGCTACAGCATAGACGAAGTTCTCAAGCCTAAGGTAGAATTTCTGATGAACTCAATGGGAAAACCAATAAGTGATGTAGTTGAATACCCAAGATATTTCAGCTACTCTTTAGAGAAGAAGATAAAACCTAGATTTTGGGTGCTCAAGGGTAGAAACATGGAATGCAGCTTGAAAAGTATGTTGGGAAAAAATGATGAAGAATTTGCTGCAGCGTTTGGAGAGGGGGAGAAGATGCCGCTTTAATTCTGGTACATTTCTCGCCAGTGTTGTTTTAATATTTAAGTAGATGCACGAATCAATTTATGGCTGGTGTGGTGCATGTGCACAGGTTACTCGGTGTGGAGTTTCAATACAGAGAGATTATTCTTCCTTGTCTTACGTGCTTAACTATAAATGAAGCTCAACATCGTCTCTTTATCTTTTGACTTTAGATATCACATGGAGCATAAACAGTGTTCCATTTTTTTAAAAGTATAAATATTGGTATTAGTATATATCTGTAACACCTGTTACTATTTAACAGGATTGACATCTTGCAACACATAATATTTGGATTTGGAGTTTTAAATTGACGAGTTTCCATATGGGCAAACCGTTAATCATAGTTACCTGTTTTGCCCAAAAGGGTTCAATGATGTTGACAAATCACTTTTCCTTCATAATTTTTCTACACCATGAGTAATTCTTTTCTTCTAAATATTTTTGTGTGTTTCCTACTCTAAACCATACAGACAGATTACTGGTCCTGTTCCAGTAGGATGACTTGCTGTAAGAATCATTGATTCTTTCTTAAGAAACAATATACTGAATGACGGGTCTTGAGTTTTGGGAGATATTTCCGCGTGAACAACATCTGAAATTAAAATACTAACACAAGTTGGGAAGGAGATTTAACTTTTAAGAACCTATTAATTATTTAGTTAAGTTGTTAAAAAATGTTTATAGCTTTTCAGTCTTCTAAAGAAAAGAAATTATGTTTGACTAGAAATACTTACGTTTTTATATTATACTATTAAATAAAGATCAGATTGTGTTTGGTTTATCTATTAAATATTTAAATTACGAAAAAAGACAAATCTCGTGACATGTGGATCGCTATTTAACAAAGAAATAAAGCTGTTGGAATCATGTGAAAAATATATTAACTCAATTTTTTTCCTTAATAATACTTTTGTTACTTCGGAGGAGGGTAGAAATACAAGAAAAGGACAGTAGAAAAAAAAAGTAACTCATATTTATAGTTGACAAATTCAAATCTTGATAAATTATTGACCAAATCATGAATTTTTTTTGTTTTAGCTGTCTTTTTTGAAGTAGTATTTGGGCGATTCCTCAGTGAGTAATTTCTTTTTTGCAACCAACTCTACGGGCATATTTAAATTTACACATTGTTGAAATTCTTCTGCATCCATTGTTTCTCTATTGAGACGATTAATAAATCTAGTCACAGTAACTTTCTCATCTTCGTCACTGTTAGTTTGAATCCTAGTTGCATGGGTCAAACATGCAATGAAGCTGGGTAAATTGGGAGATGATACAAAACATTCCTAGTTTGATCAGAGCCAGTTCAATAAGAACAACACTGATGCAACATTAAAAACATGGGAAAAGGCTTATCAATTTTGTCATTTGGAGCTGATATGCCCCTTGTTATGAAACTGACTCAAATATATCTAATCGTTATATAAACGGCTCACATATACCCCTATCATTACCAAATGAGCCCACATATATCCTTCAATTAACAAAAGTTAAAAAATTAGTTTTAAATTTATATTTTTGATTTTTAATTTAAAAAAAAATTCATGTAGGAGGTATATATGATCTTTCAAGCAAAGTATTTTAATCTTTTTCATACATAAGTTATTTTTTGACTTCCTTAATTATTATTATTTGAGTTTCTTATACTTATTTTATTTTTTCTGTCATTCCTTAGTGTAAAGAAAAAAAAAATTAAAACTATTTTTTTGTGACTATATTATAATTTAAAACTATTTTTCGATTATATTGTTGCTTTAATTTTTGTATTTGAAAAAAAATTGGATCATCTATAATAAATCTTACAAGAAAATTAGAGAAACATAAATAAGTTTGATCATTAAAATAATAAATTTAAATTAGTCATTGAAATAAAAAAAAGTCAAAAAAAATTATGTGAGGAGAATTAAATATAGTATTGAACTACTCTACTAGATGAAGACATACACAGATGTCTAATAAGAAAGAAAGGAGTAAAAGAAAAGAAAGTAGAGAGTCAGGGGAAAGGTCCAATACCCTTCAATATTTTAACAGAATATCTTTGTGTTTCTTAATCATATTTAAAATTTCGAACTTCAACTCATATGTTGCGTCCCTTCAGGAAACATCGCATACTTTACATTTAACGAATGGAAAAAAAGAGCAAAAAATGATGGAAAAAGGCTTAAATATGCCATTGAAGTACTCTATTAGAAAAAGGCTTATTTATGTTGTTCGTTAAAAGTTTGACTCATTTATGCTATTGTTGTTAATAAAAAGGCTCATTCATGCCATTTTTTTTAACTTCAATTTTGCAAAATCACTTTTTACACCCCAAAACAAGGTTTAACACTTTTCAATTGAAATTTTTGGATCAAATGTACTCTTTTTGCTTGTTCTTCCTTAAGAACACCAAGAACACATGAAGAACATAAACAACTTCTAAATTTTCAACATATTCAATTCTTCACGAAATCATCTCAAATTTTGGCTACATCATTAATTTATTTTTAAAACAAATCATAATTCTAAAATCATTTGTAGAATTTAAAAAATTCGTCCATGTTAAAAAGAATTCCAAATAACAAAAATCATTCCCGAAATTTCAAAAATTTGCTTTAATTCACGTTTTTGACATTAGATCTTTGTTCCCTAGTATTTTTTGAGTCTACATTCAAAATTTCAAATGATTTGAAGTTGTGGAGAAAATTTTACCATTAAAAAATGTTGAAGTTTTGAAACTTTGAAGAAATTTCAAGTGGTCTTGTTGAGTTAGGTTGAATTGGAGCTCAAAAGATATTGAGTTTTGGTATTTAGCTCGGAAGGAAACTACTATTAAAATTTGAGGTGATTTCGTGAAGAATTAAAAAAGTTTGAAATTTGAGAATTATTAATGTTCTTTATTGTGTTGTGTTCTTGGTGTTCTTAAAGAAGAAGAAGCAAAAAAAGTACATTTGATCCAAAAACTCCAAATTGAAAAGTTGTTTGGGATGTAAAAAATGGTTTTGTAAAATCAAAGTTAAAAAAAATGGCATGAACGAGTCTTTCTTTAACAATAATGACATAGATGAACCAAACTTTTAACGGATGACATAAATGAACCTTTTCTGAAAGTTTGATGGCTTATTTGAGCCTTCTCCCAAAAATATTAACTAAATGCACAATAAATAAGAATAAATAGTAACATTAACTTTTTTAATAGTTCTTGCTCTCAAACTACTCTCTTTTGTCCTTTTCTCATGTGATTATTTGTTGCTCTATTGATCCTTATCGATCATCATCCTAGTAGTCATCGACTTCATCTTCATCTCTTCCGTGATAATCTTTTTCAATCTTTTCATTCTATTTGTATTTGATATTTGAAATTAAATCAATGATTCTTTCAACAATTCTCTTGAGATATAGTTGAATTGCACAAACTCGTGAGCCTTGTAGCATTGTTATCGTTTCCGGCGTCATTTCAGACGAACTACGGACTATATCCTTGTAGATTGGAATAACAAACTTGATTATGATAGTATGAGCCTTAGTTTTGGCGTTTGTGCAACTTTGTAGATCTTCTTCCTTCTCTCCCTGTGCAGCTCCAATGCGTTATCGGAGGGTTGTGTTTTCCCGACGACTTGAGAATGGATTGTTCTGGGCTTGGAGCCTCATGTGGATGCTTGTTGGTGGAGGTCGTTCCACAATGACTTAGTCCTGATAGTGAAATCCTCTTCAGAGTAGACATGCCACTTGTTACTTTTGCTACTGAGAGTTGACTGGACCTATGATTATTTTCAGTTCCAGGTCCAGATTACGTTTATTGGAGTTGGATTAAGGCATTTCACTTTGTAGTTTTAGTTTTTCTATATACATATTGGGCTTATGGGGTAAAAGGTAGGGGAAACTAAGCAAATACCCCATAAAAGCAAAATAATTACAAATATATTCCCCTTTACATACATACCCCACTAAATGATTACACTATATATCCCCGATTAATTTCGCTTAATTGATACCAAATCAGTATCATACACTGTATTAGTATCATTAACACTGATATATTCGCTTAATATATATATATATATATATATTGAATGTTAAATTACTATAATATCCCTAACTTAGGTTGTACCTTTTTTGATGAGTTGTGACTTTTTCGATGAGTTGTAACTTTTTTCTAAGGATTGTAATTTTTTGATAAGTTGCGACTTTTGCAAAGAGTTGTAACTTTTTCAATTAGTTGTGACTTTTCAAAAGGATTTTGACTTCCCTAAAAGGTCATGACTTTTTAGATAAGACACAAAAAACATTTATTCATACTACCCTTTTTTTACTATAAATAGAGGAACTTCCTCTCATTTTTCAACCACAATTTTTTTTAATCTTCTACTCTTCTTCTTCTTCTTACATTTTAAATAATTTTGTGTGATTTATTTATGTCGAGTGAGTTCAAAATTTAGCGGAATATGAGATACTACTATTCTGATTAAGTAAATCGTTCTATCCTAATAAGGTATATTTCATAATCTCGAGGAATTGATGATTTATTTTTTGACGATATAATAATTATTTTATTGCTTAATATATACATTAGTATGTAATGTTCCAATATATGAAGTTAACACGGTGTATTTTTTTTTAACAATTTCTCTTGTGAGATGTAGATACATGCTTCTGAATAAAATTTTCCAAAATTATTAGACTTCTTAAGAGTTAGATAATTGTCACGATTTATTTTTTTGATGATCAAGATAAAAGAATGACTTATGTGATTTGGATTGTCAGAAAGTTTGCTTCAAAATAGTTATTACTATATAAACATTGTCCTTTTGTTTTAGACGAAGAAAAGTTCATATGACTTGTAATAATGCCAATTGAAGTTTGTATTAGTTTAATTTTTATTATTTATTTAATAACTAATTTTTATGAGATAAATATTTTCATTAATGCAATATATACATACATACACATATGTGACGAATGTATTATCAAGCTAACAAGATCTTCTAACTTTAAAACATATTATTTTATAATGTTCTGAATTCTTTTTTAAAAAAAAAATAAAAACTCACAACAAATGTGAAAATATGTGAATAATATATGAATCATTTAAAATTTATCATTTACAAAACAAATTTTATATTCAGTAATATGAAATAAATATTTTCATTTTGTCCCGACACTAAATTAAAATCTAATAACTATAAAAAAAAATGGCAACATTAATTAAAAGTCCTATTTATTTATGTAAGCATAAAATTTATTAGAAATTCAGCTATTTCACATTAATTCTTTAGTTATAACATTACAAATTCTCTTAGTTATTATTAATTATTGCATACATTATTCACACTCTTTTACACTCTTTAGTTATAATATTATGAATTCTCATAGTTATTACATTAATTATTTCTATCTTTCATTTTTTCTTATATTTACCTTTAACCAATAATTTTTCATATTATTATACCGTCCCTATATATGTTATAACACGACGTTGTTATTTTTCCTTGGACGAATCATGCTTGATATAATAAATTGAAAATCGTTAACAAGTATATGAACTATATATTTTTGGGTGTAATGTTCCAATATATGAAGTTAGCATGAGGTAGTCTAAATTAATTTGTTTTTGTTAACAATTTCTCTTGTGATGTAGATATATTCTTCTGAATAAACTTTTCCAAAAGTATTTGACCTCTTAAGAGTTAGATAATTGTCACGATTTGTTTTTTTGATGCTCAAAACAAAAGAATGACTTTAATTATCAATGTTACTTATGTGATTTGGATTGTTAGAAAGTTTGCTTCAAAATAGTTATTACTATATAAACATTGCCCTTTTGTTTTACTTATTTACTATTTCTTAAAATTTCAGTATTTTAGACGAAAAAAAGTTCATATGACTTGTAATAATGCCTGTTGAAGTTTGTATTAGTTTAATTTTTATTATTTATTTAATAACTGATTTTTATGAGATAAATATTTTCATTAATGCAAATATATATATGTGTGTGTGTGTGTGTGTGTGTGTGTGATGAATGTATTATCAAGCTAACAATATCTTCTAACTTCAAAATATAATATTTTATAATGTTCTGAATTCTTTTTAAAAATAAAATCCACAACAAATGTGAAAATATGTGAATATATATGAATCATTTAAAAAATAAATTTTATTATGGAATAAACAATTTCATTTTGTCCGGACACTAAATTAAAATCTAATAACTATAAAAAGGGTTAACATTAATTAAAAGTCCTATTTATTTATGTAAGTATAAAATTTATTAGAAATTTAGCTATTCCACATTAATTCTTTAGTTATAACATTATAAATTCTCTTACTTAGTACTAATTATTGCAAACATTATTCACACTCTTTTACATTCTTTAGTTATAATATTATGAATTCTCATAGTTATTACATTAATTATTTTTATCTTTCCTCTTTCCTTATATTAACCTTTGACCAATAATTTTTTCATATTATTATACCAGCCCCTATCTATGTCATAACATGGTGTTGTTATTTTTCCTTGGACGAATCATGCTTGATATAATAAATTGAAAATCGTTTACAAGTATATGAGCTATATATATTTGGGTGTAAGATAAACATGTGATTATATATATGATTTCACATATATAAATATTCTTTAATTTGAACTTTTAGTTTTTCCGGTAAAAAAAAGAAAACCTTTCTCAGTTAACTATGGACGGTCAGATAACTATCTTTGATTTATATACACAAGTCAATCAAAAAGTCAAATATAAGAGCCAAATATGGAATACACCTGCAAAACACCTATGGTTGTACAACAAATATTGTCTATAAGGTAATATTAGTAAGATACGACTAGTACAAATATTGTCGATAAGGTAATATTAGTAAGATCTAATTACATGATTGAACCTTATCAACTTGAAATAAATATATAAATTATTGCATTTAACTAAAAAAATTTTTATTGACCATCTTCATAGGTTTGCGTGAATAATCGATATATATGACGATCCACACTGGATATTCACAAAAGAATCTGCAATATTATTTTCTGCAAAACTTATTATTCAAATCTTCGCTTAAATAAACAATACAATTTACTATAACATATATTTTCTGAATTGGTAATCACGTGCAACACAAGTGACGAAAAACTAGTGTGTGTCTATATATATATACTGTATTGATATTATTAAGGTTTTTTGTTCAGAAATTACTTATTAATCAATGATACTATAAGGGATCGTTTGGTGTGAGGGATAAAAATAAATAGTGATGGAATAAGAAAATAGTGACGGGATAAAAATTTTGTATCTTGTTTGGTTGCCATGTTTGAGATAACTTATTCCACCATTTATATCATAGTGATATGATAAGTTATCTCATATGCATGATGTGATAAGTTATCCCATGTTAACTAATCCTAGGATAACTTGTTTCCAACCAAATGACCCCTAAGAGTATGTATATACTCTTATAACATCATTGACTAATGATATATACTCTGATAGTATCATTGACTAATTAGTAAGAGACGTTAATGATACCAGTACAATATACTTATACTCTTATATCATTGATGAGTAATTTTTGAACAAGAACCTTAATAATATCAGTACAATATATGTATATATATACTAATTTAGTATGAGTTAAACAAAAATTATCAGCCTTAAATGAATAGAGATATGAACTATAATTATTTATGTGAGAAATTACTTTAGAAAAAAAGATCGTTGACTTTTTAACTTACCGGCCCGCATTGCTTCAAACAATTAACGATGCCACGCGAAAGATTTGTAGCGTCCGGTAACGAATAAATTGTAGAGAACGGCATACCTTATCTAATGGCCGTTGTAACAACAGCAACGACTCACTTTACTGTTCTTCAGCAGCCGCAAGTGCTGTTTGCTCCTAAGTCTCGCTCTTCGCCCGACGCTTGCAGTATTTATACTCGAACATTCTCTTTCCCTTCTGGTAAAAGCCGGAGCAATCATCATTTTCAGTACCATACCAAGTCCAAGTATGGGGTTCTGAATTGTATATGCTGCTCTACTGATTCAAATTCACGTCGTGGTTTCGGTCCGAGTGACGGCAACACTAACAAGGTATTTGATTCTATCAATTTCATTGGTATGATACTTATCTCAGACTTCACCCTTTTAATTTTGTAATCCTAATATGGATACACTACTGAATTGTTATCCATAATTTCGATCTATTTCTATACTGTTCTTGCTACTTTAATTCAGGGTAAGAATTCTGCAACCGCCAGAAGGCAGGCCAAGGGCACAGTGCGGCCGCAAAGGTATGCTTCTCTTTCTTCACTTCTTGTTTTAAATTGTTTCAATTCAATTTATAAATAATGTACTTAGTTTTTAAACTAGAAGTTGTCTTAACTTGGTAACCAACCAATAACTACTCTTATCTATTTAAATTCAATTGGTCTTGCATTTTGAAAGTATTTTGACTTTTGCAGCAAATATTTCCTTCTTTGCAACCTTTCTCAAAATTCTCTTCCTCGTCCAATATTTAAGTTGAAAGATCAAGTTGATGTGTCTTTTTTTTTGGAAGAAGAATTTCTCCATGACTCGTACCAACTTCTTCATAGTAAGAAATCTTGTAGAAATATATGACCTTCCTACACTTCTAAAGATACAATTTGTGTAAATCCACATACTCCATTGCTAATATTTTTATGACCACATATCTCCTGTATTTAGTACTTCAATTGCCTCTTGGTACCCAAAACGGGGAAGGAGACCTTTGAAGATGCAATACTTGAGTAGATACATGCTTTAGATGAAAACAACACTTGAAATTTGGTGGATTTACCAAAAGAAAGAAAATAGTGGATGCAAGTGAGTTTTCTTAGTCAGGCAATCGTGAAGGCTCTATGGCAAAACTTAAGGCAAGACTTGTGACGAAAGGAAGGATATGCTGAGACTTTTAAGGTGGATTATTCAAATATACAACTGTATGTACAAGAAGACTTAACTTAAGATGCGATATAGAACGGTCATTTGAAGTGGGAGATATTAATTTAATTAGAATGATACATGATATAAGGAAGAAGATTCACTTTTATTTTCACTTCTCTCATCTCCTACTGCTTTAGAAATTGTGTGTATTATTCTCTGAACTTGCACCTACCTTAAGTGTTGTCTAAAACTGCATGTTGATGTAAATAGTGCTGGAAGTCAGTTTATTGTAGTTATTCTAAAGCTATTGTTTACTCTTGCAGGAATTCATCTACCCCACAGTCCGACGACCTCCTTAATCGTTAGTAAACCACCCTACCTTGCATGTTGTGTAGTGTGTAGTTGGGTATCATTTTGTTTGTACCTGTGGTTTACCGATTAATAATTTAGAGAAAATAGAAAAGTTTGTTTGATTAGATGTATAAATTATTGGGTGCATCAATAATATTTAGCATTAAACAAATATTATACATTGGGAAATTTTTAACCTAAAATAAGGCATGCCAAAACTCTTTCTGAAAAAATAAGAATAAAACTAGGTATGTATTGAGACAGACGATGTATACCTTAGATTTATCATTTTACTTTCACGATCTATGCAATAAATGATACATGAGTTTGATTCACATCGTGAGAAACATTTCTCACATAATTGATTTTCAACTTTCAAGAATATCGGTAATGGAAAATATGATCTGATGGAATACCAATGTAACACTCTATCCCTGATAGGACTTTGGAGAAGACCAAACATGTTCTTAAAAAGAGACACGACACATTGGGAGACAAGTCGTAGAGCCGTATGCTCTCAGAAGGAAGGTAGTCGAGGGTCGACCCCTATAGCCTTTGTGAAAAATATTTGTAGTCTTGTAGCCTAAGGACTCTCCTATTAATGAGTTTCCTTTCTAGAAAAAAGTAGCATCTTTGATTTTTTTTCATGTCATCTCCATGCTAGTTAAAGTAGGTCATTTGTGGCTCCGATGTTCTGGTAAATTGTTTTATCAACGTTAACAATTTGATGTTTTATGTGTACAAGAGATCTGTGTTTGTTTCTGTTTTCTGGTTTTCCCTTCCGAATTCATCTTTTGATTCCTTGCCTCGTCCTCACTTGTCAAAATTATTTGAAATCACACATTCTTCTGGATTGTAAAGTTGATTCTTCTGGCTAAAATACGTATGCTTTGGAAGCTTATTTCTAATTCAAAATGTGTGACCACATTCTTCTGTTATCATACTAAGTGGTCTCTTAAAGGTTTTCCCCCTTGTTATATCTTGTTTGAAGTGAGGCCTGAATAATAGATGTTGTAGAATATACAATCTGAGGCTCATTATTGTGCAGAGGCACCTCGTTTGAACTCTACGAATGATGTCAGAAAGTCAAAAAGTGTGGGGTCAGATCTTCAGTTTGAGGAACGGTTGCAGGCAGTAAAAAGGTGCTACTAGTATTTAGAATGGTTTCTTTCCTGCTGGTTTTACATTTATGCTTATCTGCAATAGCTATCTTATAAAATTAATTTTTGTTGTATTATTGCACTAACTTGTCATTGTAAATTTTCCTTTTGAGCCAATTATCTGTTCATATTGTATTGGAGTCCAAAATTTGATGACTCACAAAAGCAGATGAAAGAGATTATTTTTCATCATTGTATGTGGAGTACTCATTAGACTTCACATACATGCAAGTAGCCCTTGTATCTATGCTTCATCATATCATCTTGTATGTGGATAGTCACAACAATAACAACAACTTATCAGTGTACCTACACAAGTGGGGTCTGGGGATTGTTTGATGTATGCAGACCTTACCCCTACTTTTGTGGGGTAGAGAGATGTTTCGTATAGATCCTCGGCTCAAAAGAAGTGTAATCAAAACAGAATAGAAAGGAATTAACGACCCCAAAAATAGCAAGATAAACAAATTAAATGACGTAACAAGTAGTGGGTAAAACAGAGAATAAGATACTATGATATACTAGATAAGATTACTAATTAAGGAGAAAGATGAGACGAGAACCCTGCCTCTCCCACGTAAAAGTACTACAACACTCGGCTACCTACTACCCTTCTACCCTAATCCTCGACCTCCATATCTTACCATCTAGGGTCATGTCAATGTTATTTAAATAGAGACTTTCTCCCCAACCACCTGAATAAAAAGGAGGAAGTAATACATTCATACATAGATTAGGAGAGATTCTGTCAGCAGTCCTGGCCAATCCATCAGCTGGTAGTGGCCATCACTTTTCAATGACCTAGTATGAAAAATAATCTTGGAACTACTTGATCATGCTTACTAGATGTGTCACCAACATTTTGCATTCCAAACAAGGGATTGAATGAATAATCACTGGTGACAAGTGCTGTGATCAATTATTGAACTTCTGGTTGCAAAGGCAAAATTTGTGCAATTTCAATTGGTGACAAGTTTTTGATCAATTATTGAGCTTCTGGCTGCAAAGGAAAAATTTGTGCAATTTCAACTTTTGAGTTTATAATCTAGACTGTTTTGGGATGTTTTTAGTTCTTGGATAAATTAAGCTCTGCTTCGACAATGTAGGCATGTTAAATCTATGTTGTGTCAACTTTTGATGTCTAGTTTCTTACTTCTTGGACTTCTTGTTCCATCTTTGTGGCCAATGTGTTGATGACATTATCCTTTTTTCTCTTTTTTTTCTTCATCGATTAGAATATGTTTCATTGACTAAGATTGTTCACTATCTGGTAGGTCGGCGCTTCAGCAGAAAAAAACAGAGGAAGAGAAAGCATATGGAGCAATTGACTATGATGCTCCTGTTGAGTCCAGAAGTACTACAATCGGACTGGGTACCAAGGTGGTACTATACTCTAGCTGACACATTCGCCTATTGATCCATTTGAATTCATTTCTTCATACGGATACTAATAGATTTATTCCAAATTTAATAGATAGGAGTCGGAGCAGCTGTTATTGTATTTGGACTCTTGTTTGCACTTGGTGACTTTCTTCCCTCTGGAAGGTAGATTCTGTTGCTTCCAATTATGCTGGCTATTTGTTATCAAATAGATCTCGTCATTTCCGTCCTGGTTTTCCTTTCTACTCTATCCAGAGGTTTCAACGTCTTATGATTAGTTTGTTGCTTATTTCTTTTTTTCCCCCCTTTTTTGTTTTCAATATTTCCTAATGATGTCATTGGTCCAGTGTTAGTCCCACTGAGGAGATTGCCAGCAAGGGTAAGAGAATTGCTGAAGATGAGAGAGCTAACCTCCTGGTAAATTGTTTTCCGTCGCACTGAAATTAATAATTTTCTAGTGTGCAACTATAAGGAAGGTAAGACATGCTTTTGAGTTCAGTTGAAAGTTGCTGCAGAAAGAGGCAAGATTGGTGAAGCACCTATTGCCAATCCCTATCATCTCTTTATCTAATGGGCTTGCATATGTAGTTTTTATTGCTAGTCAGTACGGCCAACTTCTCTCTGATATGAAAGTATGAAACAGGTCCATATGGAGTTAGATGAATATTTAGGGTATAAAATGTGCAATTCTAGTAATATCTACATATAGAAGCTCCTTAGAAAAGAAAACTGTTTAGCAATATGTTAAATTCACTCAATTTTGTATAAATGAAGAATTCACGGATCCTATATATTGTTCATCAGATTTGATGCTTTTGCAGAAGATGCTTCAGCAATTTGAGGCTACACTGGCTTCATCACCAGAGGATCCCATCTCGCTTGAAGTGAGTTGTTATCTATGATGTAATTTAAGATTTCTTTGTTTGTATGCTTACAGTTTCAGAATTTTCTATTCTCTCAGCAAGCGCATGCCTACTTTAGTTTAGCCTCCTTAGAGTTGTATATACTTATGCTCGGGGTCTAGAAATTAATCTTATTGCATAAGGAGGCGAAAACTTTTTGCAACTTAAACATATCTCACCCATCAATACCATTGTTCACTTTACTTTAAGATTGAGTAGCGATATGAAATGCAAGTATGTTAGCTATTATTAGACTTTGGAACCTCTAGGTTAGTCCCCTTCACTTTAGACGGTGGTTCATTGCCTCTAATTGTTTCTGGCAGGTTTGTTGATAAGCATCAACCCATTTCTTCTTTGTGAGAAATATAGGAGAAAAATATTATTAAATTGTGTATCTACATTATTACATTGAGACCCTATTTATAGATCCTATATTACAATCTTTTTCCAAGTAGGATTCTATATACTATTCATATTTTTATTCCTATTCAACGCTTCCCCTCAAGCAAGTGCATACAAGTGATACGAGACCAATGAGGGACTTGGTGAAGATAATTGCAAGTTGATCCCTCAACTTCACTAATTTTATAATAGTATCTCAATTTGCTTAGTTCTCTCATGAAATACTGGATTTGATGCAGAATATTTGATAAAACTCAAAATGATCAGCTCCACTACAAGTTATGCCAAGCTCTTGAATTATTGTGTTGAACTTTCCAAACCAAGCTTGAGAAGACTATTTCAGATCATAGAGTGACTTGCACAACCGACATACAAGGCTACTAGATTCCCCCCGAGCAACAAAATCAGGTGGTTGCTCCATACAGATTTCTTCCTCGAGATCACTATGGAAAAAACATTATTAATGTCCAACTAATTAAAAGACAAATGGCAAATGACAACCATAGATAGAATCTGAGTATACCCTTTTGGCAAAAGTGAATCTGAAATGGAGAATAATATTGGAAAACTCATATTTGTCGGAAACAGTGTATTGGTTGTTGGAAAGTGCTTAAAATCTGGTATAAAATATATGGATCGTCTCAGAATCAAGAGATGAGTTAATTTTGAACAAGAAAGTCGCCAAAAAACTGGTTGGAAGAGGCTCACGCATCAGTGACGATCTCGTCAAAGGTGATGATATCTTGGGTGGCGCATGGAGGCACTTGAGGTTTATCCGCTGAAGTGTGAGTTGTGGTTTAAACGCAAGGAGATACTGTACGTCTTGGTGTGTTGGTTTTTGCACAACATTGGCGAAAAGTGAGACTATGTAAGTCATATTTGAGGAGTCGCCGGAAAGACGCACGAAATTGTGCAGATCAGATGAGTCATTGAAAAGACGCTCGGTGCTACCCAACTTAGATATAAGAAAGTAGTCCGGAAAGATGCACTGTGCTACACAAATCAAATATAAAAAGGTTGTCACCAGAGGTGCCACGCAAAATCAGATTTGAGAAAGTAGTCACCGGAAAGATGCACGGTTCCGCGCAAAATCAGATATGAAAAAATAGTCACCAGAAAAATGCATGGTGCTACACAAATCAGATATGAAAAAGTAGTCACCGAAAAGATGCACAGTGCTACCCAAATCGTATATGAGAAAGTAACCATCGGAAAGATGCATGGTGCTATGTAAAATCATATTTGAGAAAGTAGTCATCGGAATGAAGCACGGTGACTACTTTCTTTGTCTGTATGCTTCTCAAATCAATCGTTTTAAGCATGATTATTTTCATGCATATAGTATTGCCTTGACTGGTGCTAACATAATCATTGGCCAAACAGGCGGCTATATGAGTTATAACTGCCCACCGACTGCGAAAAGTTTGTTTTTTCTCTACCAAGATTGTCAAGGCTTGATACCATGTGAGAAATATAAGAGAAAAATATTATTGAATTGTGTATCTACATTATTACATTGACACCCTACCTATTTATAGATACTATATTACAATCATTTTCCAAGTAGAATTCTATATACTATTCTAATTCCAAGTAGGATTCTATATGCTATTCATGTTCTTATTCTACATTCTCTTATGAGGCATTCAACTTGAATCTAGCAGACAATTTCCCAGTTCAACGACACTAAAGTTATGACAACTGTTTTCTGGTGTGCAACTACTATACTAGCCCTAACCATCTTATTCCTTGCCTATCATGGAAACCTGTGGTTACCTTGTCCTCAACAACATCCCTGTGCATCATAGCTTTAATTCACATTGATATCTTGTCCCAGTTAACCTTGACAAAAATGATGACAGTTGGGTGGATAGTCAAGTGAAAGGAGGAATCAAATTTCTACAAGTTCTTATTCCAGAAAAACCTGGGTTTAATGTCTCACCTCCTTCTCTTTCCCTTTATTCCAACAACAATCAAGTGGATTGGGTCTTGCTGGATTTATTAAGGTCTCAAAAATTGACATTATCTATTGTTGCTATTGTTCTCTTCTCCTTTATTTTCAGCATGGTTTTTTTACTGTTGTATTTCTTTTTCCATACTTGTCTTTTGATATGTTTTACTTGAGACAGGGCTCTACTAGAAACAATTTCTATAACTTCATAAGGTAGGGATGAGAATGTGTACACTCTTCACCAAAATAGAACACCTAACTTCTTCAGTTGTGCCTCCCTTTTTTTTTTTTACAACAATACTTTGAAATTTATAGCTTCTTGTAAAATGTGTAAAGGTATTTTAGTAATTCTAACAAAAGAACAGCTTATCAACACTTCTTTACCACTTATTAGCAATTTTAGTACTTCTATCAAACACGACTGCCCATTTGAAAATGCTTAGCAGCTATTTATAATCAGCTAATCTAAACGGGATCATAGTTCCCTGTGTCTTATAAGGATTTTCCTTTATAATTTTATGTAAGAATTCTTGTATGACTATTTCTTTTTTTGATAGCATCCAATCCAAAACCACCTCTTTTTAATTTTCACTCTGCAACTGTGTAAGTTTTTTTTAATGGTTTTCAGGGAGCTGCTGTGACCTTAGCAGAACTGGGGGAGTACAATCGAGCCTCTTCCCTTCTTGAAGAATTGATTAAGGTTTTCTTTGGCTGATGTATTTTTTTCTTATCAAGAGATTGTTCTATGTCCATATGAATATCACGAAATCACCTGTTTGTGAATGCAGAAAAAACCAAGTGACCCAGATGTTTACCGTTTGCTTGGAGAAGTCAAATATGGACTGATGGATTATGAAGGAAGTGCTGCTGCTTTTAGAATGTCTGCCATGGTCAGTAACTTATTAGCTGGATAATATGCCTATTCTGATATACCTTGTTACTTTAATCAGTTATCATTGTTTATGGTGCCTACCTGTAGTACCTCTCTAGACTTGAACCTTTTGAAATGTTGGTTCGTTGTAAAGTTTTCGAAAGAAGTTTCCTTATTTTATTTATTCTACCTAAACATCTACCCTGCCTAAAAGTTAACTGATTTATATACATCAGGTTTGTCATGTTAGTAAACCATACCAAATCCCACAAACAAAATGTTTATTAGAGATTCTTCACCTCTTGTTCATAGAGAAGTTTTCTCAGCACTTACCCAAACTCGAATAACCTGTTAGGATGATCTTACAGGTATCCGGAACTATTGATTTTGAAGTTCTACGTGGCCTTACAAATGCACTGATTGCCACGAGGAAGCCAGATGAGGTTGGTTGGTCAATCTGCTATTTCCTCTTTTTACATTGTTCCATTGGCTGCACTTCTAGACAGGAAATGATTCTCAGTTTCTTTGTTCCAGTTAATCACTTTTTTGACAGCTTAATAATTTGTGATAAAACTATGAAGATGTTGTCTTTGGTGGAACTGAAGTAGAAAAGGGTATCCAATTTAGCATCATAACCACAGTTCATAAGTAGAAAAGTGAATATTATGCTCTGAGATTGAGTAAACACAGTCAAAATGTGTATAGTTCATTTGTGTTCAAGATACTATGTGAAATTGAATATGTACACTGCCTTAGGTACTTTAGCCTTTCGCCAAGGGTATGATCTTTATAAATGTTTTTCTCCTCTGGCACCTGATCTCTTTCATGGACTCTTTATTTGTCTTGATGCACACGGACCCTTCATTTGTCTTGATGCACCTTGTTGAAATTGGATATGACATATATATTTGATGCTTCTCATGGATCCTTAAAAATATACGACAAAGTATATTTATCTGTATTGGATCCATATACATGTAAGAGTGCATGTAACATAAATCAGTTAAGAGGATTGGTGTGATCTCTTAAAATTGACCAAATTTCTGCAACTTATAATGCGTGAAACGGCGAAAGAATGATACTTAATACGGAGTACTATATTGGAGCTTATTGGGATTATGTGGAACATGTTATTGCATTTTGACGTTCCAATCTTGAGAATTCAACTCTCCCCCCACCCCAATTCTCTCAATTTGTAATTAGTTTGATGTTTAAACCTAAGTAAAATCTATTGGTTTCACAACGCCAGTTTGCTCACTTTTAAATCTGATTATATAAACTGTTCTTTCGTTGTTAGAGTAGGTTGCTTTAAATAGTATTTTCAGTGCTAAGCCTACTCAGTTATCCTATTGATTTGTGTATGTCGACTAGCGATTTCACTTTACTAGCTAACATTCATTGACAAAGAATAAGGTGACTTATATCAGAATAACATTCACTGAATTCTTTTAACATAGAGTAAAATCGAATGCAGAAAAGATTCATTGACAACAGTAAAGATGTTGGAAGTTACTCAATGTTGTTGTAACTTAATACTCCCACTGTCCCAATTTATGTGGCACACTTTTCTTTTTAGTATGTCCCAAAGAGAATGTCGCCTTTCTATATTTAGAAACTATATAACGATAAAACTATTATTATTTACCCTTAATGAGATAATTTATAAGTCACACAAATGTCTAAGAATTGTTTTAAACTACAAGCTTCAAAAGTATTAATTTCTTCTTAAATTCCGTGCATAGAAAAATAGTGTCACATAAATTGGGACGAAGGGAATAATTAAATGGATCTACGTTGGGCGCTCGAGTCTGAGCAACTTAGCCGTATACAAGTGGTACACCAAAAAGTAGTCAACCTTACAAAAGACATGGTTTTCTACGAAATACATTTATGGGTGCACTAGAAGTAAATAAGAGAAAAGAGGCTACTCCTCAAGTGAACAAGATCTTTCTACACCATCAAAAGCTCTCATGTTCCTCTCTTCCAAATAATCCACATTAATGCTAGAGGCGGAACATCCCATTCCCTTCATCTTCTTCTTCGTCTTTTGAAAGCGCAACTAAACATAGTTTCTTTCACAGTGCCCAACATCACCCACTCAAGATCAAACAGCCTCAATAATTACCACCACAAATAAGATGTCCGTAATAGGAGGTGATTCACATCTTTCACTGAGTCTTTACACATGAGGCACCAACTAACATAAGTAATCTTTCTCAAATTCTCCGCTATCAAAATCACCTCTCTCAAAGTTAACCAAGTGAAAAAATAGCCTTTTCTTGGTAGTTGGTACGCTAGGGATCCATAACGAAATGTATGGAAAGGCTGGCTCCTCCTTAACCAAAAGCTTCTCATAATAGAACTTAACAGAAAAGACACTGTATTCCTTATACTCCCATCTCCATACATCATGACTATCATGTGAAATCTGTCGATTGCAAAGCAAATACTGAAATTCTTTCACCACTCCTAAACCTCAAATCCCACATTCCCACTACAGTTCTCCTTGTAGTCTCCACAAATGTTGGACTGCCATCTCCTTTTGGCTTGAAATTTTGTATGTAGACATATGAGTCTCAAAGTCTTTTACCCACACTACCTGTCCCCAAAAGCTCACCTTACCCCCATCACCCACCCTGAATGAAATGTTTAGAACCTTGTGAGCATTCAGCCATGCCAGCAAAGTTCAAATAGGGTTGATATATCTGCAATGTTGGTATCTCTTGCATTGGTTCATATTCAGACAACTTCTTGACATAAAAGGTTACCGTTATTCCAGATGATCTTCTTGTATCGAGTTTCTCTACCATTCAGTTGTGTCTAAGATTGCGAAGCAACCTTCTGCAAGCATGATAAGAAAATGGCCATTTATCATCTTTGTTGCTATATGTGGCATTTCAATATGTGGACTTGATATGGATATCTTACTTTTTTAGGCTGTTCAAATGCTTTTGGCATCACGTAAAAGTCTGAAAGAAGAAAAAACTAGTGGTAGCAATGATGGAACCAAGAACACTGCAGCGAAATCAAAGTCAGAGGTAGACCCAATTCAAGTAAGTTTAGCATGTCAATTCTGATACTCCCTCGTTTTTGATTTGTTTGGTATTAATTGGAGAGTAAATAATTCTTCAAACACTTATTAAATATTTGTAACTTTAAACTGTAATTAGTAGTAGTAATTTTTATCTAGTTTAAACATATCAATTTTCTTACCAAAAAAAAAAACATGTAAAATTTTATCTCAAAATATAACTTCGCTTGGAAACTTAGATGAGTTGACACTTCTACACTGAACCCTGTAGGAAATAATTGTTAGGCCGTATCATGTTTCCACTAACTCATCTGGTTGCCTGTAAAACTTTCTTCATTAATAAAAGGATAAACACATGGATCTGAACATAGGAGCAAATGTAAGAGAATGAAAGAAACAGCAAAGATTAAAAACAAGAGAAACCCTAGTTAACGATGGAGAAGAAGTTCCTAGCTTTAGATGACTAGCCCTACCAGAATATCATGTGCAAAGCTGTTGACAATTTCTACAGTTCCTTCACTTTGTTCAACTGTAAAGCTGTTGAAATGTGTTAGGTATTGTTGGTTAATATGAGTGAATATTGCAGTGTGCTCTCAATTAGAATAAACTTCTTGGCACATGATATACTAAGCTGTCTCTTTTTTCTTCTATGCATAGCACAGACGGAGGTAGATGGTAACTTTATCTGGAACCTTTGTAGAAGTATGAAATAAGTTACCAATCACGCTCTCTTATGTTGTCTCATTCTGTGAATGTTAGATGTAATGTTGAAATCCTACTCAAGAAAATGAGGTTAATTAATAAATTGACAATTTGGAACTTTTCTCTCTTTGCTAACTTCTGTACAGTTCAGCTTCAGCCACTCGAATATTCAATGTTCCTTTTTATTTCTCGTCAAATGAATGGCATCTTCTTCTGGAAATCCTAGCAATTATTAGCAAGCTGTTGGGAATCTCAATGTTATTACTCAAACAAGCATGAAACTAGTCTCCTAATGCAAAATTGTGTTCTCCCTTTTAACAAATACTAGTTTTTATGGTTAAATTGGTTAAGAAAACAAATAAAACATCTGTTTTCCTTAGTGGTTACCTGCTTTCGAGGGAAATTGTGCAAGGTATCTTTCACTCATTTGAGGGACCATTATCAAAGGCAAGGATTGTTGCACTCTCTTGCTTGAATGAATGCACTCATTGCATGGTTGCCTTTTATTCCTTTTCTACTCCCTTTTCAGGTTGACCTGCTTCTGGGAAAAGCATACTCAGAATGGGGCCATATCAGTGATGCCGTGTCTGTATATAATCAACTCATTTCTACCTATCCTGACGACTTTAGGGGTTACTTAGCGAAGGTTCTTTCAATCTGGTCCATATTTTACCTGCAACGGTTATTTGTATTTTTATCCGCTTAAAGTTTGCGCATTAAATGGTCTACAAAATTTTGGAAATCTTTTTGGACGATCCAAAAATTGTGTTTTGTGCAATTATTAATCTTATTAGTAATATCGTGTAGTTTTTAAGTTTAACTACAAAAGAAATATTAGAGTTCCTAATCTTGCAAAGCTTAGTTTTAATGTGGAGTTTAGGGGTGTCAAAATGAGCCCAAATATAGGTAACCCGCCCAACCTGCCTAGAATTTTATGGGTGTTGGGCTCAAAATAGTTTAAATTGGGTTCAAGCTCAACCCATTCAAGCGTTAACCCATTTTAAAAGAATCTTCAATTGAGCTCAATTTAATCTCCAATTTCAACCCGTTTTAAAACTCTTTATTTGCATTGATGTAATGTATGTTCCTATATTGAAGGTATGAATTGCTATCTATTTTATATCTTCTAGGATTTATTCATACATTTGTGATTTTTTTTTCTAGAGTTGAAACTCAAATTGTGGTTATAAAAGTTAAATAACAATATGTTAAAATTATTGACATTAAGCGGATCAAATTGGGCGGTCATGACCCAACCCAATTTTTAGCCCATTTGAGCCCAAAGTAAACTTGTGCGGGTCATAACCCAACCCAATTTCTTTTTCAACTCATTTTAATATCTCTAATTTCAACCCAACCCGCCCATTTGACACCCCTAGAAGAGATGGTAGAGATAAGCTTCAAAGAATAGTGTGAAGTGTGGCAACAACAACAACTACACACCTAGTGTAATCCCACAAGTGGGATCTAGGGGAGGGTAGTGTGTATGCAGCCTTACCCCTACCTTGTGAAGGAATAAATTGTTGTTTTTCATAATATATCAAAGTAGTGTAAATGAATATTAGTTAATAAATAGTATAATATCTTGTAGAATAGGAAGACAATCATGACATGATGATTATTTTTTAAATTTTTATGTTTTTATTGTAGATTTATAGATATCTTCATCTCGATTGTGCAGGGTATTATTTTGAAAGAGAACGGAAATGTTGGTGATGCTGAGCGGATGTTTATACAAGTGAGTATATGAATAGCTTTATAGATAGTCTCGGACACCCTTTCCATAAGTTGACACCATGACAAATATGCTTCCTTCCATATTGTTGATTGTTATTATAGTACAATTATTACTTCCCTGAAATGATAAATGGTTTACCCTTCTTATTGTGAAGCATTTTGGTTTTGTGTTTATTACATTGTGCTCTATTTGTAGACACTATGTTACAATTCTTTTCCACGTATGACACTATATACAATTCTATTCCTATTCTTAGAGTCCGTTTGGCTTAACTTAAAAAAAATAGCTTTTTAAAAGTAGTTTTCAAAAAGTCAAACTTTAGTAACTTTTAAAGTTAAAATGAAAAGTAGGGGAGTACCTACTTGTAACATTTAACTTTTTTTAAGTCATTTTAAACCTATTTTAAGTTAATTTTAACTTTGTCAAACACTCCCAAAAGCTAAAAATGACTTAAAAGTAGGTTTGACCAACTTTTAAGCCAATCCAAACAAGCTCTTATTCTAACATTCTCCTCTAGTTGGTGCGTACAAGTTACGACGTGTTACTTCATACCTCATCGAGGTAAATCACCTCTATCAACTTCACTTCATCAAGTACCCTAGATAGTGTTTTATCCTCTGGCCATTTACTTTAACCTTTTATCGTCTTGGTATTCGAGTTCAATGTCTCCATGAGGGAATACTTGAGTAACTTGAAATGGTCCTGACCACTTGGACCTCAACTTTCCAGGAACAAATAGAGTCTTGAGTTGAACAACAAGACTAAATCTCCCTGTCTGAACTCCCTTTGGAGTATCTGCTTGTCGTGATAGTGCTTCATCCAGGCTTTGCAGAGCGATGAGCTCTCTTAAGCTCTCAACCTGAACTCATGCAATTCATTTATCTATTCTAACCTTTAGTTAGAGGCTTCTCCCAATATAAGTTCAGCTCTTTACCCTTCGGGGTGGCCCAGTGGTTTGAGCTTGGGACTTTCATGTTGGAGGTCTCAAGTTCGAAATCCCTTTCCAGTGAAAGCAAGGGGTTTGCCTTCTGGGTCACACCAGGCTTGCCTAGTGCGGATTACCTCTCCTATGTGGTTTGCGAGCTATTGCATAGGAGCGGGGGTTTTACCTTGTGCGCACCCAAAGGTAGCGGCTGCGGGTTTCCCTTGTCATAAAAAAAAAAGTTCAGCTCTTTCAGTGCCCAAAGAGATTTGTGCTCAAGCTCCACCGATAGATTACATGCTTTTCCAAACACCAATTGATAAAGAGACATCCCTATTGGAGTTTTATATGCAGTCTTGTACACCTATAGTGCATCATCTAGCTTCTGTGACTAAACTACCTTGTTTACGTTCACTGTTTTGGACAGGATGCTCTTTGATCTCATGATTGGACACTTCCACTTGTTTGCGGATGATAGGGAGTAACAACCTTGTGCCCATACTTCTCAAGCAACAAACTAAACTGTCGGTTGCAGAAATGCAACCCCCCGTCACTTATAATAGCTCGTGGAGTGTCAGACATGCTGAAGATGTTCTTTTTCAAGAAAGTGGTGACACTCCTTCCTTCATTGTTTGGGAGCGCTACTGCCTCCACCCATTTTGACACACAGTCAACAGCCACCAAGATATACTTCTGCGCCTATATGAACTCACGAAAGGGCCCTGAAGTCAATTACCTATACTTAAAACAGCTTAATCTCAATAATAGGGGCCGGATGTGAATCTGTGGGGACTTTAATGTATCCAGATTTCCCTTTGAAAGGACAAACTGTAATAGAATAACCAGAACCATGGCTGATTTCAACCAATGCATAAATGATCTTGAGTTTCTGGATCCTCCTCTTTCCGGAGGTAGTTATACATGGAGGAGAGGCCAAAATCACAGTTGTGCGACAAGAATAGATAGATTCTTGTTCTCTTCCCAATGGGATGAGAGTTTCTCCAAAATCAGCCAAAGTGTTCTCCCACAACTTGGCTCGGACCATAACCCCATCCTACTATCCTGTGGTGATTGGAAACATAGGATATCATATTTCAAATTTGAAAATTGGTGGCTTAAGGAGGAAGGATTCATAGACAAGGTGAAAGAATAGTGGAGCAGCTTCAATGCAACTGGCAGACCTGATTCTCAATTACCTTCTAAGCTTAGTCAATTGAAAATCAAGCTCAAAGAATGGAGCAATGCCAACAAGAATAACTGGAAGGAAAGGAAAGATCTTGTTCTATCACAAGTGGGAAATCTGGAATCCATTCCAGGATCTCAGACTTTTGACAGATGATGAACAACTGCAGGAAATTCAGCTGGCTATGGAGTTTGAAGAGGTGTCCAGAAATGAGGAAATTTCTCGGAGACAGAGATCCAGGGAACAATGGATCAAAAATGGTGACAAAAACAGAAAGTATTTCCACAGAATGGCCAATGCTCACAGTAGATTCAACTCCATTGACATCCTCAAAGTCAAGGGGGCTGAAGTTACTAATCCTGAAGTTACAAGGAGTCTGAGAATTGGAGACCTGATTTCACACTCCAATGGAACACCAAGATCTCCACCGAAGAACAGGAGTGGCTGGAAAGACTATTTGAAGAGGATGAAATATTAGAGGAGCTTAAACAGTGTGCCATTGACAATGCCCCAGGCCCTGATGGATTCCCGATGTCATTCTTCATTACTTTCGTGGAAATGTTGAAGTCAGATATACTACTTACCTACAGAATTAAAAGTTGCAATAGGTTTTTGAGAAGAGCTTCAATGCCACATTTGTAGCTCTTAACCCAAAGAAGGTGGGTGCAACTGAGATGAGAGACTTCAGACCAATAAGTCTCATCACTGGAATGTACAAGATCATTGCAGAAGTACTAGTTGAAAGGTTAAAGAGAGTGATAGATAAGCTAATAAACCCTCATCAAATGGCCTTTATTAAAGGAAGGCATGTATGCAGCTTCAGTGGCAAGTGATTGTGTAGACACTAGATTGAGAGGCTCAAAACCAGGGGTGATGTGCAAATTAGACATTGAAAAGGCATTTGACTACAAGCTCCTCATAACATAAATACTATGCTCTCAGGCACATATCCCAAAAACTCTCTCCCCTACTTCCTTGGAGAGAGAGAGAACCCTCTTTCCGTTTAGGTCGCCTGAGAACTACCATCTCTCTTCTTCTTTCACAGCTATCTCCTTCTGCCATAGTCTACTTTCTTTTATTTTCTGTTCCCTCTCTCCAACAGATATGGGGGAAAATAGAATATATTTCAATGCAGGATTCAAATCGTTTGACATTACCAGATGGAGCTCAGATGGATCTGTTTGGTATGAATGGGTGGAGAGGAGTCGACGGATGATGAGAAGATCAACTGTAGGCTGCAAGGTGATGGACTGGATATGTTTCTTGCTAAGAAAAGCATCAACTGATCAAAAGAAGAGCATAAGATGCTATGAAGGTGTAGAAAATGAAGTGAAGAAGATCAAACTTAACTTTATCTTACTGCTCTATTTTTGGTGTAACCAGTTATACTCTAATGGTGCTATATCTAATATTGATGTACTTGATTCATTATAGACTGATATAGAAGCATTCTAGAACTTAATCCCCCCTCCCCCCCCACCCCCCAAAAAAAAGGGGGGGAAGCCATGATCGAACTCAAATTCTGGAAATAAGTCGGGGCCCTTTTACCAAGTCTACCAGATAGAAGATGAGAAGATGATAGAGGGCTAACTTTATCAAAAAAAAGAAATGCATTTGACCACATCAACTGAAAGTTCTTACTCAGCATCTTCTGGCAAATGGGTTTTGGAAGATGGCTAAACTAGATAAGTTTTTGCATTGAAACCACCAGGTTCTCAATTCTGGTAAATGGAGAACCAGTTGGTTATTTTTCTGCAAAAAAAGGGCTAAGACAAGGTTGCCCTTTATCCCCTTTTCTTTTCATCATAGCCATGGAAGGCCTCAATAGCATTCTTTTCATCGTAGGCATGGAAGGCCTCAACAGCATGATGAAGATTGCAATACAAAGGAGATGGCTAAAAGGCTTTAGAGTAGGGAGCAGGACAGAAAGAGTGCTAGAGATATACCATCTACTTTATGCAGATGACACAATAGTTTTTTGTGATGCTACTAGTGAGCAACTCAGTTTTTTGAGACTAATGCTAGTCATCTTTGAAGCAATTTCAGGCTTGAAGATAAACTGGAGAAAAAGCAACGTCTTTCCTATCAATGAAGTCACTCAGATTCAGGTTCTAGCTAATGATGTGGACTGGGAAAACATCCAACTGTTTATCTGGGACTTCCATTGGGTGTGCTTAACATAAGGCATTAGAGATTTGGGACAATATCATTAAGAAGACAGAAAAGAAGCTTGCTATGTGGAAGGGACAATATTTATCTTTAGGAGGTAGGTTAATTCTAAGAGAAAAGACATAAAGTCACCATTGAAGTTGTCCTGAATTTTCAAAAAGACACCTTAACTTTGCGGGTGTTCTATTACCTCACGAAACCATTTCTAACAATTGTAAATACACTATTTTAACCCATCCTCAGAGCAAGTGTAATCTCATGTATTGGGGGCGCGTGAATGAAAAAAAAATCACCCCCAAACCAATCTAAAAATGCCACGTAGCAATTGTAAGCCTCCATTTTCTAAAAAAGTTCAAGAAACAGAGGATTTCTTGGTCAATGTCTTTCATGGTGGTTGTTGAAGAACAGTTTCATATTTCCTTAAGAATTTAAGAAGATCTCATACGATTCCTAAGTGAAAATCTTCACTGTTATGTAAACAGTGAAAATGAATTCCACAAAAATTTCATATCCAAAATCTTCCATTTTCCACCTTTGCAAAAACTCCATTTTAGCTCATTCCATCTTCGTCTTCTTCAACAACAATAAAAAATAGAGCTACAGCGGTCTAACACTAAAAGAACACATCAATTGAAGTTCCAAAAATTATCCTCAACAATGCAACAAATCGTCAAGACCATTTTCACGAAAAAATTATATGTATTAAACCCAAATTAGTTAATGCACCCATTTACTTGAAGTTTTGAATTTGCACTCACAACTTGCTTGTGCTTTTGGACTTGACCTAGAAGATTTTGAGGATCAAAATGTGAGTGAGTTAGGATTTTACCCAATTCATTATTAAATTAGTAAGAAAAATAAAATTATATTATTTTATTTGAGGTGAAATACACACACAAGCTATGAGATTACAAAAGTTGTAAAAAGGGTGTATTTATAGTAGTTGGAAATAGTTTCGTGGGGTAATAGGACACCCATAAAGTTAAGGTGTCTTTTTGAAAATTCGGGACAACTTCAATGACGGTTTTATGTCTTTTCTCTAATTCTAATAAACTCTGTGCTAGACTCATTACCAACATATGTGGTCTCTCTTTCCTATACCTCCTAAAGTACTCAAAGTTCTAGATAAATTGAAAAGAAACTTCCTATGACATGGCAGAAAAGAGCATAAAGGTTACAATCTAGTGAAATGGAACTTAGTGCAACAAAGTAAGGAGCATGGAGGTATGGGGGTTAGAAACCTAAAGCTACAAAACAACAGCCTACTCAAGAAATGGTTGTGGACTGAAGATAGACCAACCCTATGGAAGAATGTAATACAATAGAAGTGCGGACAAAATGCGCAGTGGTGCACTAGTCAACGAACACCTTTAAAGTTGGACTATGGAGGACAATTAGGTGTTTCTAGACCAACCTGGGGAAGGAAATTATTTTCCAAGTTAGCAATGGCCAAAAAATCTTCTTCTTGAAGGATAACTGGGATGGTCAGGGCACTTTGCAAGAGGCTTTCCCCAGCATCTTCAACATCAACACCAACCAGAATAGCACAATAGAGAACATCTGGACAGCTCAGGGATGGAACCTAATTTTTAGAAGGTTTTTGAATGATTGGGAGGTTGAAAGAGTAGTTTCTCTACTTGGTAGAATAGGAACCTTCATAGGGACTACTAATGTGCCTGATATCATCAAGTGGAGGCACAACACTGATGACAAATTCTCAGTCAACAGAGTCTACAAAAAGGGCCTTGTAGAGATGACAGAAAGAGATAGAGGACCTTGGAAAGCTACTTGGAGAAGCATGGCACCTACTAAAGTGAAATGCTTCTCTTTGCTGGTACTAAGGAAGGCCTGTCTCACCTACGAGGCATTACAGAAAAGGAAATTTCATTTAGATTCCAATGCCTTCTTTGTATGGAACCCAATGAAACAAACAACCACCCCTTCCTCCAATGCAAGGTAACTTCCCAAGTCTGGTCCCTATTCATTACCTTAGCTGGGAAAGCTGGACAATGCCAGAGCACACTGTTGATCTATTGAGTTGCTGGATAAGAATGGGAGGGAGCAAAAGCTGGGAGAGATGGTGGAAAACTGTCCTAGCTTGCATATGGTAGGGCATATGGAAGGAAAGGAATGAGAGGATTTTCAAAGGAAGATCAAACTCCATTCAAAAGATCAAAGGGAAATGCATTTCTACTTTATATTTTTGGTGTTAAGAGCAATGTATAGTAAATGAAATACATAAAGTGGATTTCCAGGGCTTATTGTAATTAGCTATCTATGTAAGCACACTTTTGAAGGTGGCTAGCATACCTTTAATGTTGAAGAATACATGTTACCAACTTCAAAAAAGAATAGGGGTCAGGGGCAGTTCATGTCTCCTTGAAATGCCTCCATATCTTTGGCACTAATTACATGTTTTGACAAAATCATGCTCATTTTGATAGATGGTAGGCCAATAGTAACTGCTTTACAAGATCTTTCGGGTTGTCTGTTGTCACCATAATGCCCTCCAACTGTAGAGGTATGACATGCTTTGATAATGGGCATCATCTCAGCTCAGGAATGCACCTTCTAATGAAATTATATGCGCAAACCTTGAATAAGTAAGGTTCATCCGAATAGAATTTCCTAGCATTGTGTAGGAACTTCTTCTTCTAATGGAACTTCAGATCCTCAGGCATCATATCACTTGCGAGAAAATTAGCAAGGCCAGCATACCAAGGAATCAAGCCATGCGATGCATCGAACTTGTGCTCATCTAGAAAGGACTCATTAGTATCAATCTCTCACTTTGTCCTTCCACCTTCCTCTATTCTGGATAAGTGGTTCGCCACCTGATTTTCACACCCCTTGAGGTCCTTAGCCACAAAGTCAAACTCCTGCAATTGTAGCACCCAACAAATCAACTTGGGTTTCGTATCCTTTTTGTCCATGAGACACCAAATGGCTGCATGGTCAGTGTAGACTATCAATTGGTGCCCAACAGATATGATCTGAACTTTTCAAACGCATATACTACATTTAACAATTCATGTTCAATCACAACGTAGTTTTTCTAGCCCCATTGAGTGTCTTGCTAGCATAGTAGATTGGGTGGAACATATTCTCGTCTCTTTGGCCAAGAATAGCTCTCAATGCTACTCCACTTGGATTGCACATCAGTTCAAATTGTCTGAACTAATCAGGAGCAACAATGATAGGAGCAGTCGTGTATTTCTCCTTCAAGCATTCAACTACCTTGAGGTAAGCACATCAAACTCAACATTGAAGTCCTTCTGAAGCAATTTACACATAGGATTAGCAATTTTTGAGAAGTCTTTGATGAATCTTCAGTAGAAACCAGCATGCCCAAGGGAATTCTGGCAACCTTTGATAGAGATTGGAGGAGGCAACTATGATATGACTTCGATTTTAGCTTGGTCCACTTCTATGCCCTTCTCAGATATAAATTTGTGGCCCAATACAATGCCTTTATTCACCATGAAGTGGCATCTTTTTATTTCCTCACAATGCTTCAATACTTGCGTCAAGTGAGCTAAACACTCATCAAATGAATTTTCCACTATCGAGAAATCATCCATGAATAGACATTATACATTTCTGCAATATGGCAGTAGCATTACACAACCCAAGTGGCGTTCTCTTGGAAATGGAGGTCTGATAAGGGCATCTTCAACCCTACCCTCTATTTTACTCTACAAATATAGAGTTCTCTATTTTTTCAGACAACCAACTTCAACTCAATTCTCTATTTTATTCTCTAAAAAAGTATTTCTTTTCTCTCTCCTCAATATTATATTATTTTTTCAATATATTATGTCATGTGTTGTATTTTTAAATTAAATACTTCATCTTATCATTTAAATTTTGTGCATCTTCATAGTGAAAATTAATAACAATATCAAATTATATCACTCAAAAGTGATGAAATTTATAAAAATATTTGAAATATTGAAAAGTATATGTTAAGTAATATATTTTTTAAAACGCTACATTCCATTTAAAAAGAATTACGAATATTAGAGATTTAATTAATAGCCTTATATGAAAAATAATGTCAATTACAAAATAATAAAAATAATAATATAATATTCAAAAAGTGAAATAGAGAGTATGAATAGTAGTTCTCCAAATTTGGAGAACTACTCTTCAACTCTCTATAATTGGAGAGTAGAGGGTGAATTACATAGTGATTGGAGAGGGCATTCTCTATTTTACTCTCCAAATATAAAGAGTGGAGAGTAAAATACAGAGGGGTTTGAGATGGTCTAAAGAGCATTGGGAAGTGATCTTTCTCTGTCCAACGATTTAGCTTCCAGTAGTCTATGCACACCCTCTAACTAGTCATTGTGTGCGTGGGTATTAATCGTTTTTATCATTGGGAACCACCGTCATGCCACCTTTTTTAGGTACTCATTGATCTGGGCTCACTCACTTACTATCTGCAATTGGGCACACAAATCCTACATCCAACCACTTTATTATCTATTTCTTCACCACGTCTTGTATTGGTGGATCAGCCTTTTTCGGTGCTCAATGCTACGAATATTATCTTCCTTCAACTTGATCTTATGCGTGCAAATACCCATAGGAATACCAATGATGTCAGCTATAGACCAGCCCAGAGCTCTTCTATACACTCTCAGAACCAAAAGCACTGCTTCTACCCAATGCACTAGCAGCTTTGCAGCAAGCAGAGTCTTGTTTGGCTCAAGATATGCATACCTTAAGTGAGAAGGAAGAAGCTTGAGTTCTTAGACTAGTGGCTCACTCATAGATGGCTTTGCTGTTGGAAACTCCATGTTCTTTAGATCAAGATCAGGCCTTTTCAGTGCAAAGGTGTAGGAACCCATGCTCGTCAAAGCATTCATTGTCTCCTCAAAATCTCCCCTATGGTCTCTATCAAAGTTCATGATCATGGCTGCCAATGGTTTAACCACAAACTGTTCTGCAACGTCAGCCTCTACTACTTCATTAACCGTGTCAATAACAGAGATGACACTCCTGTCTCTGGGATGCTTCATGGATCTGCACATATTGAAGATTACTTCTTCATTGTTCAACCTGAATCGGAGCTCCCCACTCTCGACATCAACCAAAGCCCATCTAGTTGCTAAGAATGGTTGTCCCAAAATGATAGTGACTAATTTATCTTCAGTCACCTCTATACTCTCTTTCCCCTCATGTCTATGGGAGAACATGTTTTGTTCAAACTTAGGCTTGGGAAAGATAAATTAGGCCCTTGTGCTCTCAAATGTCTTTCCTGGTTATTCTCGGGTTCAAAAGGGGTATCGTTGCTACTCACCTGATCTTCATCGGTATCTTATGTCTGTCATTATCTTATTCTTTTAGTCTTGACCTTAATTTACATCTTCTAATATGGTTGAGGTTTTACATGTATCGACTTTTGAGGAATCTGTGGTTACTTCTACATCACCCGCCACTATTTGACTACTCTTGGCTTGTCATCATCATCATGCCCAACATCAGGACCAGGCGATTCACATTATGTGCCCATACCCCATTTAGGGGTCATTTGGTGGTGTATTAGCAAAAATAATGCATGCATTAACTTTGTGTATTAGTAGTCCCTTGTTTGGTACACTTTTTCATGTTATGTACAAGCATTAGTTATACACTCTATTTTGTATTGAGGAGTGTATTACTAATACCATAGATTTCTAGGTATTAGTAATGCAAAGGGATTTAATACCTGCATAAGCATGATTAAAGACCCAATTACCCTTCGAAAGCACTTTACATCTTTTCCACCATAATTGTGGAGGATACTTTTGTAAATACATATTTTTGTACGATGCCTACTAATTTCAGTACACCAAACCATACAATGCATGCGAAATAATCTATGCATAATTAATACAAGCATTACGAATACACTCTCTAGAGCATTATTTTTATACACTCTACCAAACGACTCCTTACTGCTTACTTGTCTCCTCCTAATCAACAGATTGCACTTTGAAAAGGTATCTTGGAAGGGTGAATTATAGAACTTGGTAAGGATAAACTAGCAAGGGGATTATGAGCCTGTTTGGATTGGTTTAAAAGTTGGTCAAACCTACTTTTAAATCATTTTTAGCTTTTGGGAGTGTTTGTCAAAGTTAGAAACAACTTGAAATAAGTTTAAAATGACTTCAAAAAAAAAGTTAAAAGTTAAAAGTAGGTATTCCTCTACTTTTCATTTTTTAACTTAAAGGTACTAAATTTTGACTTTTTAAAAACTATTTTTAAAAAGCTATTTTTTAAGTTAATCATAACGGTCTCTAACTGTGTAATCAGGCATAATGCTTGTCACTAGGATCTTGTTGCCATCTCCATAAATCACATGCTTCATGTTTTGGTTTTTCCATGACCCCCTTTGTTAGCTGTGCTCTTTTTCCCATATACAATTTAGTTATAGACAAGGCATAGGTTCCTAAACAGTAGTGTCATTATAGGCCCTCTATGTTTCTACCTATGCTGCTCGAATTCTCCAAAATGTCTACGCACCTTTGTTTGGATCTTCTAAAATGCAGTTTGAGAATCCGACACTAGAACAGTGTGTTTTTTTGACGAGATATTCAACATCCAAGTTGTGCTACAAGTTTCTGTGATATCGGCATGCTTGCTAATTGGTATTGGAGACAGAATTCAAACTTGTTAAAATTTTATCTCTTAACGTAAAAATTACACCTGCAATATATTTTGAAATTTTGTAAGACTTTCTTATTATAATTTGGATTTATATAATTTATCTTCTAACATGGCAGTTGATGTCACAGGCGAGATTCTTGGCACCAGAGAACGCTAAGGCGCTTGTTGATAAGTATTCAAAATGATTTCCCTTGAATAGTCCTTTGATATCCCTGGCTGTTACACTATTGAGATGGCTCAAACAGGGTTGAATTGTCCAGCATCTGAGAAAAGCTAAGTAGGCTGTGAGTTGTAAATCGTGAGATTGTTTGGTTACTGGGAAGTAGTAGTGGATGGCAGTTTCCAACATCTGCTTCATTACTAATAGCTGGGTGCTCCTGGATGCGTATTCAAGATACACTAGTTATTGTGTACGCATGATATTTCTGTTTGAATAATGTAGCATGTCGATCGGTTAAAAAGTGCTCTGTTTGTATTCAGTGTACTTGGTTGCATTTTTATGATATACGCGAGGTCAGCACTCAGCAAACTCCTTAGATGATACATGAATTGATGTTATTGACGCAGTCCTAGCTTGGCTAATTTGGTGACAACCAGCCAAAATCCTGCGGGGTTCTGATGAAGGAAATTGAGCCATCTATCCATCAGATTGAACTAAAGATAAAGCAGTCATAAATTGGTCAATGACTAGTCTCTCACCAAAAAAAACTACCAAAAAAAACTGACTCAGTATTAATTAAAGTGAACATTATGTGGAATCTACCTGATTAAGGATATTTTGTTTAACTTATATTTTCGCATAAACTATGTTGGCATTGCCACTCAAAAAATTGCATGAGTTGCGGGCTTAGTACTTCTTTTTCTTTCTTATGTAACCAGTTAAACATTGTATTATGTATCAAACGGGGCATTTGTGATGTGATGGGCAACAGTGGACGGGGAAAGTGAAATAAATAAAATGGAAGAAAGCAAAAGAGTATTAAGTATCCGTCTTAATTATCATCTTCAACTTGACTATTTGAAAGTGTTTACTCACGATGTCATACTAAGAGGGTAGTGAGATACACCATATATACCGTCCGTTTGTTTTTGGTATCAAAAGTACCCTCTCATCTAACTAAATGTATGATCAGGCACGAGTATGTCATGATTTTTAAACTTAACAAGCCATGCATAGAATAGAAAATGGACACGTGAATTGCTAGAAGAGAAAGTGATAAATTATTATACCCAAGTAGCGAGAAGAGGGAGGAGTGATATGTCTGATTGGCAAGAAATGTACAACATGCATGCATGAGACATACATAACATGAGATGAAGACGACTAAATACGTAGTAATTAATTAAAAGGGAAAAATGAATAAGAAAAAGCAGTAGTATACTGAATGGATGATTCATATACTGCACAATTGAGGAGGTATGCTATTGTGTTGACGTTGTTGGTGATTGTCTGGAGAGCAGCAGCCGCCGACATTGTGAATGATATTATCATCGCTAGTAGTATCATCATGTGGTTGTTTATTAGATTGTATGGTTTTCAAAATCTTGTCAAAAAGGGAGAGTTGACAAGGAATCTTCAGGATTCCCTGTTGTTGGAAACCAAACTCTTCTTCAGCTTCTCTCAAGAGGACTTGAAATGATTGGTGGGCCAAGTAGTCCATTGGGATTACAAATCTCTTCTCCTCCTCCTTTCCAACGCATAGTACTGCAAGGCATCCTTTGGGGACATTATTATTATTATTATTAATGTCGTCCTTGTCTGAAAATGAAAGAGTTTTCTTGAGGAACTTATTGATGCCGCCGCCACTACCACTAGTATTGCGTTGAAGGTGAGTAGAAGAAGGGGATGCAGCTGCAATCTTTTTCCATTTCTTGAGCAGCTGCTGAAGCCTAACTATTTGTCTGATCTTATTACAAGAACTTCCAGACCTAAGAAGCTGCTTATTGTTTGATGGAATATCCATCATATTCATACCTAGCTCTAGCTATTATGAATAATGACCCTCCATCTCTATATATATACTTATTTGATTCCATTACTTAATTAAATAATCAACTGTTGCCGGCCTACTGGTACGGTACCTTCATCAATATAATTATTACCTTACCAATCTCAATAAATTAATTAACCAAGTAGCTAGTCATGATTATCAAATACTAACCCTAGCTCTCTTCCGTACAAGTTATTATTTATTCATAGAATGAATTGAAGCATGATTAATATATATACATACCGTAACTTGTTGCATTTAATTCATCACATACAGCTTCTCTTACGCTAGCTGGCTGGCTTTAATTTCCACATTCTGAACTGTACGAAATTAGCAATCTATCTCCTGTATACTAATTAAAATAACCTGGCCACTACTTTTCTTCTCATAAACAAACACAATTAATATGTTCAATTAATATCTTGTCCTATTCTCAATCTCGTCAATTGTTTCTTATATATATATATATATATATTCATTTACCTGATTCTTTCTTTTTTTTCTGTTAATTAATTCTATTTCACACTCCTATTTATTATTGCTGCTTCTAAATTTCTTCTAATTCTATAACTTATTCTTCCTGTTTTGTTAGTTGTATTATATATATATGGAGGATTTGTTTACCCACTCATCTAATATTTATGAGTGGGTAATTAGGGGCATCGGAATAAGGGAAAGTCATGATTAGGCACATGAACATGATAATTCATTTGAGAAAGTCAAAAGGCGATCTGATAGCAATAATAATAATAATAATGATTAGACGAATATGGCAGCGTAAGACGTGGGAGCCTGAAATAACGTGATTCATTCTTGGGGAACTTCATATAACTATTTCCTCATCTTCTCATGATCACCACCTGCCCATGTGATCATTATTATGTTAATGTGCCCTGCACTATACCTACATTCAAATTGTACACCATATACGCACCATATTAATTTGCACATCTTTCTTCTCACTCAAAATCATTAATATTTTTGCCAAACAACCCTTAACCAACATCGTCAAGTTTCAATTTTTTGCTTCAATCTTTAAATGGAAGGACGACTTGTCTCAATTGCGTATTTATTCATTTCACGCCAAATATGTATTAAAAAAAAAAAAAAAAAACTTGACTTCTATTTACTAAGTCAAAAAAATAGCCTTTACAAACACATTGTTTACGAACTATGAGCGATAAAAAGAACCCAGCAAAACAACAAACTTAAAAAGGTATATATTTCATTATTATCAATCATCAATACACACAGTTATTCAATATCACTCTCCAATCAATCACCAGAAATGCATTATTAGGAAAATGACATTATACAAACATACCTACAACAAGGTGTAAAATGATTAGTGATATTCGTTTAGCCTGCATCATAAATCCTAAGGCGTAAGAAACATATTACAGCTTGCTGCACCCAAAATTACAATTACAAACGGGACCTCATTTAAGCTTCAACCAATAATTAGTTTTCCTCTCCCAAAGCTAAAGGAAGATTGAAGCAAAAAGTTAAAACTTGGGAGTATGAACCAAAACAAGCCTCCTTGAAGTTGACCAGCATCTTTTTTAAGCTAAACAGTACCTGCTGAATTCTAGCATTATGATCCAAAACTGATGCAACTGGAAAAGTACTCAATCTAAAAGAAATATACTACGTTGAGAGGAGACATTCTATGGATTTCACAGAGGACGCTGGCATGTAATAACTTTAGACCCCTTCAATGGTTGTTTATCTTCAACCTGTACTTTAAAATAGACTTTACACAAGGATAATTTGGTAAACTGGGTTTATAAAAAGGTATCTAGAGTTAAAATGGCACATCATATGTAATATTTTAAAAGATTGGGTATTTTGATTATTGAATCTTTAAAGTGGATCTTCCATGTTAATCTTCCAAGAAAATGACAGAACAATTCAGCCCATTCGTGTACCAAAAAAATAAGAGTAATTTGTGGGCATCCCCCTTTTGATTCAGAGTTCTATATGAACTTCATCTGCAGTGAAAATAATCATAGCCACCAGACGCTAGTTTCAGGGCACACAACCTGCCTCAAGAACAAAAGTCATGAAATGGAAGCACATCCAGTATGATCATTTTTTAACAATTTTCCAATATCCAACTTCCAATTGTTAAAGATTTCTTATGGGGCACTTTACCTTGTTGAAACAAAAAGTAACAGGAGCTCCTATATCTCCACTGAATGGGAACTCTGAAGAAGGAAACTATTCCACCTAGCACACCTCAAATGTGTCAAGTCAACCAGACCCTCTGGAACCAGCAGACATCTCTCAATTAACGACCTTGATGAATATGCCAGTCCTTGCGTAAGAAGAAATTGCTGCTAGCTCTATAAAAGTAAAACGTTTTCATGAGATGTAGAAAGAAGTAAAGCACCAAGGACACTACTGTTGCAGACACTATAAACAGCATTCATCTGCCTACTTTTTGAAAATCCAGACCAAGACTATACACAGTGAGTTAAAGCAAGAACGGCAACCAAACAGCTCAACTGTATCAACAAATTGGGCCTAGGCAATAGGGCACAATTGTTGAATATAGAAAAGTCAGAACGCTAGTGGATGATCAGGTTTAAGAAATGTTTTTGAATGTTGAATATCCACGGGTAGTATCAAAAAATTCTACCATACTTGGAAAGACATAGATACTATCACAATTCCAAAACGCTAAATTGAAGTGCATCCTCCATCTAATAGGATTATAGGAATAGAGTTTTCAGCTTGACTGTAAAAAAAGAAGGAACTTTTATTAACATTCAAAAGTAACATAATACCTTCATCATACCAAACAAAAAGAGCCACCATGTTGGTAAAGTTATAAATGTTCCTGAAGGCCTTGAAAATCAACCAGAAGAATCCTTATGATGGAGCAAGTACAAAGAGCTTGTGGGTAAAGCAAAAGATGATAAAATCTTTGAAGACTGAGTTAAGAGAGAAGCTAAGAAGGTTGCTACCAACGCCTCACGTAAAACTCTAGATGACTTGTACAACGTGGGGCAGAGAGAGAAACATAAAGCTAGCACAAATGATAGAGAAAGGGGTACAAACTACAACTATGATATGTGTATTATTTGTTTTTGCACTGCAAGGTGGCTATTGATCTTTGGAAAATGTTCTTCTGCATTTTTGGGTTGAAATGGGTCATGCCAGAGACCATAAAAGAGGCACATATGAACTGGAGCATGAGGAGAGTTGATGAAACCATCAAAAGGATCTGGCTAATGATCCCTGCTGCTATCTTCTGATGTACTAATTGGAATGAGAGGAAAAGGAGGTGTCTTGATGGAACCTTAACACCAAATCACTCCCTCAAAACTAGATGCTTACTTTTTTGCTGGTCTTAATTGGCTAATGTATCACTGTGGAGGCATACGAGGTGTAGCAGTAAATTGGATTAGTCGCAGTAAGACAATATATGAAATGGGTCCAAACAGAGAAACAAATTGGAGAATATATATAGTTGGTCATACTAGCTTGGATATGAGGGGTAATAGTTGGTGGTGGTGGTAAAAAGTTGAACTATCCTCCATCTTATGTTGAATGCTTGTTTCTCTTTCAAGAATACAACTTAATTAGTTATAAGTTATAACTAGGGGTTCTTTTAAATATTTTAACATTTTAAGATATGAAAAATTCAAAAAGCTCGTGTTTCGCATATAGTTAATGATGAACATCTAAGAATATTTTCAAATAACTTCACCAACTAATTATTCCACTTGTAAAAAGGACATTTATTAGGGGATAGAATGAGAAAAATGTAACTTCTGATCATCTCAGCAAACTTGATTGATGACTTAAAGACTTATACCTTATTTTGCTTAGGTGGTCTAATTGGAGGGCATCCAGCATTTGGTGAACTCGTCCTTTTGGAAGGCAAAGATTTTAGTGAAGACCTAGACTTGTTCGAAGATATTAGTGCTGACGAAAGAAGAGCATCAACAGCATCACGTTGTTGCTTCCTCTCTGATATCATGTGATCAGGTTTTTTAACCTGATTACAAGCTCCAATACCATCTTCCACATCCTTCTGCATAAGAGATGCCTTAGCAGGGTTCTTCCAACCTCTCGTATTCTGCAATTTATCATCGCGTTCTAAAGGTAGTTGAAATCTTTCAGATGCAACAGATATAGAATGTTTATGGTTATCACTTCCTGACTTTTTTGAGTTCCCCAAGTTACTCTCTAAGCTGTCACATTGTTTTCCGTGAAGCCCATGAGCTTTCCTCTCTTTCCTGTGCTTCTTACTGATCTTTTCACAACTTTCACTTGATTCTGATTGATTTTCCCTGAGTAAAATATGTGCACCCTTGGTATTTCTGCAATGATCATTATTGAGATCCATTTTCAACAAAAGACTTCTTTCATCTTTAGATCTTTGTTCTCCCTCAACATTTTTTCCATACAGATCAGCACGTATTGGAGTGTCAATTGGAGGTCCAAAGCTGGTGTCTTTTCTTTTCCTTTCTGTCACATGCTTTACATTGTTCTTTTGACTATCAGCATGCTCACATGTGGCTTCAACCCCGCTAACATGCTTCAACTTCCTTGAACAATTTTCTGGTTTCTCTGAAGTAAACAGTGTCTCCCGATCAGACGATTTAAAAGTAGCATTATATGGTCTTTTAAGTGACATCACTAACTCTCTTTCTTTTGCATCCTTCACTAGAGCTTCCCAGTTTTGGTTAGTCCGCAATGTCCTTGCGTTCCCCATGATCCACAAAGAAAGTTTTGCCCTAGTCAAAGCAACATTCATCCGCCTTACATCAGCCACAAAACCAATACGGCTAGAATTAACCTGTGTTGCATTCGAGCATGCCTCGAATGCCCTCACTGTGGAGAGTATAACTATATCAACTTCTCGACCTTGAAAACCATCAACTGTATTAAACTCCATGTCAGCAGTGATAGAAGATCCAAATGCACTTGAAAATCGTGAGCGTAACAGAGAAAGTTGACACCGATAAGGAGTTATAATACCAATTCTTCCACCAGCAAACTCAGATGGAAACCTAAGCATGGCATAAGAAGAAAAGCTTTAAAACAACGGAGGTAGAATTTCAGAACAAAACACCAAAAGAAACGTACCTCCTCTTGAAAAATCTTAACACTTCAACTGCAGCATCAGCCTCACACTCATTGTAGAGGGATAATGTGCCAGATTTTTTATCATGGAGCTCCTTCCCATCAACAATATCAAAGAATACATAGGGACCAAGACCCTTAGTCCCATGAAATGATGCAACTTTGCTGGATAACTGGTTTCCATCAACCAACTTACCGTCGTAAAAATGGAAAGAAGGAAAGCGGCATATCTCTGGGTGCATCCTATACTGCCATTTAAAGAAACCATTAGATGACAGATGGGTTATAGGTGCTGATAAAGCAAAAACCAAAACGACTGGTTAGTTGTTATTTGGTGGGCATAAAGAGAATCATGTTTGTTAAAACTTTGGTGATTGACAAAAGTTCAGACACAAAATCCTGTTTCTGAAGACAAATGATACAATGCACAACAGTTACTGCACCATGTGCAAACAATTTAGCCAGCTGAGAGTTGATCAAGGAAACTGCAGCATGAAATTACTGGAAGCCCTATCACAGCAACAGTTCATTCATCTCACATCAATTGGCTGCTGACTCATGCAACCTATAGCCATCTCAAAATCTTGAAAATATATTTTGGAACTGAAAGGTCTACAAAGTTAGATTGAAAACTACCTGCTGTGTGAGCATGTTAACAGGATAACCAGCTCTTTGCAAGCGTTCAAACATGCTACATTGGAAAGAAAATTTGCTGGCAATATTAGAGAGAACTGTGGCTGGAAGCTGCTTTGGATCACCCACCTTCAACACCAATATTACACTTCAGTTAATATTATTAACCTTCATGACAAAATAATGCATCCTAAGCTTACCATCACACATCTAGTTCCCTTTGATTTTAATAGTTGAAGTGGTATGAGGGAAGCAGGCTCCAGAGCCTGAAAGTTGCAAAACGCAATTTTTTTAGGAAAGCCTGAATGGTGATCGATTCTATAAACATCAAAAGGACAAAGAGAGAGAAACCAGGAAAAAGAAAAGAACAAACAAAAAACAGTTCCATACTTGAGCAGCTTCATCAATCACAACTGCATCAAATAGGACACCCTCGGATGAACTGCTAAATCTCTGGCCGGACACAGATGCAGCACAAACCCCGTATAGATCTCCACCACAGCCACTCAGTGTAGTCACCACAATCTCAGCCTCTTTTAGTATAGCCTTCCGTAATTTATGTCTAAGAGCTTTTGTCTCTTCATTAGCTTTCCTCTCCCGTGCCTGAGCAGCAGCGAGATCCATGTATATTGATTTCTTTTTTGCATACAATATTCGAAGCTTTGCTTCTACTTCTGCATCAGACATTTCCTTGGCATTATCTGCTTTATCAGTCCCTTCTTCCAATAAACAGTTAGAATCAGAATCTCCATCCCATAAACTAGCTCTTTTAGCTTCATAACATTTGATAGTATCAACCAACTTCTCAAGATTAGACCGCAAGAATGTCAAAGTATACTTGCCGGCATCAATCTTTGAATCAGTTGCATTCATTTTCTCCTCAGCTATGCGGTGATCAACAAGCGTATCAATGAAGAATCGCAATGAATTAGGATGAACTGTTTTCGTATTACCTACTCTAACGATGTAAGGCCTGTACATCGTCCCATCACTGCCATAAAGGCCTTCACTAGTTATTCTTGACACTAGTTCATCTACTGCAGCATTTGATTGTGCACAGATGAGAATTCTTCTTTTACTGCAGTTACCCATTGGTTTATCATTCTCTAAATCCTCATTAAGTTGTCTAGCTAAGGCTGCGTCCTGCCATGCCCTAGCAACAGCTGCAGCTTGACAAATTCGCTGTCTTGAAGCAGTGCAAGACATTCTAGTAGACTTTAGACCTCCATTTGATGATCTCTTGGTGTCCACTTGGGAGAAAGAAAGCAACGAACTAACAATGGCCACAATCACTCGGGTCTTCCCGGTACCTAATAGAAGTTGTCCAACAATGAACAGAATAAAAAAAAAAAAAATCATAGTACAATGAATAAATAAAGACACAAAAATAACACACCTGGAGGACCCTGTATTAGAGACAATTGAAAATCCTTTTTAGGATCAAAAGGTCCAATAGCAGCACTGATAGCTTGCAGTTGACTGTCATTATATGCCGATTTGAGGACTTGCTGTAAAGGTCTAGATAGTTTATTGAAACTCTCACCGTAATGTTTACAGTGATTGTAACTGGTGGGATTCAAGATAACAGGAAGCAAAGGAATTCCCCTTATATCCGACAATGCTTGAAATTCTCTGAGTTGAGAAGTTATGGTCATTAGACGACTAATGCACCATTTGCTTCGCGCAACAAGAAACTTTTGAGCCCGCATCAGATGAGGTCTATTTTGCAAGTACAGCCTGATGAGTAGGATGCTTGATCTCCTCTTACAATCTCTTTCATGCTTTTCCACCTGCGAACAGTCAGGATGCTTCAATATCACAACACCAAGACATCCACATGATCACATCCAAAATGTCCAATAGATAGTACAGAGTTTTCAAAGAAATCAAAAGCTCTGACATTATGATTACATAAACTCCAGAGTAAAAGTCATCAGACAAATAACAACCAGAAGTCAAAACAAAGGTTGAAACGGGTGTTACATATGTATAAGTCATCAGACAAATAACAACCACTATCATCTATTAGAAATTTGGCTGGGAAGTCATCACCTGCTCAGAGAATTATCACAGGAAGGCATGTACATGCACGGGCATGTCTGCACACACTTTTTTTAACAAGTTAAATGTTTCTTTGATAATAACAAGGCCAACTTGGCTGGTATACAAGTGAAATACCAAAAACAAGGAGCAAACCTACAAAATATGGTTATCTCAAAAATACACCAATACTCTATACAAATAGGAACTACATGGGTGCTCCAAAAGAAAATAAGGGATCAAAGACTACTCATTTGAGCAAAGCTCATCTTCAACCCTTCACAAATTCTCCTATTCCTCTCTTTCCAAATGACCCACATCAAAGCAAAAAGCCTTGTGCCTTCTTCTAGGAGCTCCACTGTTACAGTAGAACATCACTTCTTGACGGTTCTTGGCATAATCCAAGAAACTCCAAACCATCTAAAAGATATTCTTCCATAACCTCATGGCTAAATTGCCATGGAATAGAATAGGTCCACCTCCTTACTCGCCTCCTTACAAAGGAACACTAGCTCATGCAGACAACCGTTCGTTTTTTAAGATTCTCTGCCGTCAAAATCACGAGAAGAACCACACCTTCCTCCCACCTTAATTATCCCTCTAACTTATTTTTTTGGATAAATTATTCTTAAATGAGAATAACTAACAGCCCTTGGGTTAGCCTAGTAGTCAACGAAGTGGGTCAAGAACCATGAGGTCAAATGTTCAAATCCGAATAGAGGCACAAACACTAGGTGATTTCTTCCCATCTATCCAAACGTTGGTTGGCAGAGTTACCCAGGCTTGTAGGAGGTAGCAGGTACCCCATGAAGTCAATCGAGGTTGGCTCAAACACAACAGTTATAAAAAAAAATGAGGATAAACAAAGGTAAATTTTAGAATAGTCAAATAAACAAATGAAGTAAGAGAGAGGAAAAGGTAGGATTCAAAAAGAGTTAACGCACTCATTAATGAATTAATAGTGATCACCAAATACCCATTGATGTCCCAAGGACAAAACATATATTAAAGCTTGTATTTTAAACATGCAATATTAAGTCATGATTTTCTTTGAGAATGGTAACTTGAGTATTAAAGAAAAAGGCACTAGAATAGTGCCAAAACTATAAATACAGACAGAAAGGACAGCAGATCCAACTATGAAATCCTAACTGTTACAGAGCACCTATCAGATCTATTAAGGATATTGCCTCCTCTACAAAACATTCTTTATACCAAAATGAAAAAGAAGAAAGCACTTCCATCTTAAAATTTTGTAAAGAGTTACTTCTTCCTTTAAAAATTCTTAAATTTCTTTCTTGCAAAACAATATGAAGTCATGATTTCAAATCAGCATTTGGACAGCGATTTGGGATCATGATTTCAAATCCCAAATTCTTCATTGAAAAAAAGCATAATTTGGGATTCGAAATCATGATTTCAACTTTTTTAAAATGTAAAATATGACGCATAAGTTCATATTTTGTACAGAAATCATTTTAAATTTTGAAAAAAAAACAATTAAAAAAAATCATGCTCGGCGTGAAGAGATTGTATGTACCACGTGCAATGATGATTATTACTAAATTACTAGTTACTACTATTGTTGGCTAGTGGATCTTATAAAATTATGTGTAGTTAGAAGTTTGTAATTGTAAACATTTATTTACAAGAGGAACATGGAGATATGCAATTTATCAATGTGACGCCTTAGGATATTCTGATATATTGTTTATGAACTACAGACAGGAGAGGATAAATTGTGGTGGACAGGAGATGACAAGGGAATGCTCGAAGTCAACAAATCCTACAAGTTGATGGATCAGACAGATCAACAGTGCTCAAGTTGGCCTTGGAAGCAAATATGGAAGAGCAGAATCCCTCACAAAGTCACATTTTTTGTTTAATCAATGGCTAAGGAAGCAGTCCTTACACAGGACAATGTTTTGAAGAAGGGGATAACCTTGTGTTCCAGGTGGTGGTGAAACATCTGAGACTGTTAACCATCTATTTTTACATTGCAAGTACACCCATCATCTGTGGAGAATATTCCTAAGCCTCGAAGGCATCTCCTGGACAATGCCCAGGAAGGTGGCTGAGGCATTACTATGCTGGGAGGAAGCCGGTGTACATATTAAGGACAGAGGTAGATGGAGAGTTATCCTGGGGGATATCTGGTGGGATGTTTGGAAAGAAAGGAATTCAAGATGTTTTGAGAGCATAGAGAACAATGTGCAGAAAGTTAAAATAAACTGCATTTTACTTGTAGTCTTTTGGTGTAATCAGTTATACTCTAATGACACTGTCTCTATTATTGATGTGCTAGACTCAATTTAGACGTAGAGAAGTGAAATCAGGAGTATACTTGTATATAAGGTTACAGTACCCATATACTGTTTTGTGATATAATACAAAGTTACCAAGTTCAAAAAAAAACACTATGGTTTGCTCATTTGATAAGATTGTATAAGAATTGAAAAATAATTGACATTCAAAACTTGTTGGGTTTTCATGTTTATGAGAATTACAATTTAAGAAATCCAAATGGCATGTCCAAAGTCCAGACAAAACTTCATATCAATCTGATTGATTTCATATCACATGTCCAAATGGGCCCTAAGAGTTTATGCACCGTAGAAAAAAATCAACAGAGGTTATACCAAAAGCAACCAATTTCCTCCGGAATAGATAATTAAACATCAACCAATAACTAGTCACAGCATAATAAAGTTCTACTCAGAAAGTATACTCACCTTTCCAACCATGTGAATATCAGGACAAGAATTCCTCAGGGGTTTTCTTGTAAGCAAAATAAGATCATTGTCTGAGCAGCTTTTAGAACCAGATGAATCAACATCCTCGTGAACACAGCGAATGAAGTGAAAATCATCAATTCTTTCAACTGACATTACAGAAAGACTGCCACAAGACATCTCTTCTAGAGAAGTTATCTCCTGAAAGGAACTCTGCAATTGTGCTTTAAATTCTTCCAATATAAGTGGACGAAAAATTTCAACATATTCATCAACGGATTGGAAACAAACAGGAACCTCCTTTAATTTACTCAAACTATCATTCTTTCCTTCACCTGCAGTTGTCAATCCAACTGTTAAGAAGTAATTGCACTCCAGAATAGGTCTATACCAATCATCAAGCCTCACAGCTTTAAATCTTTTTACTCCATCATCCAATCTCAAAGCGTTAGACCTATTTTCAACTGGTAAGCCAAGTTGAATGACTTTCCTTTTCGGCCCAGAGAAACTTGTTTTTAGGGAAAATGATTGTTGACGTCTAGCTGAAGTGAGAAAAGCTGACTCCCGATCATTGCTGGTTTCACTTACAAGCTCTTTCAAGACTGTGTCATTAGGTTTTATATCATGTTCATCAGCCTCCCCGTCATTCTCTTTCATACTCACACCTCCATAAGATGAGCTCCCTAGAGCAGAATGAAGCTCAGAGGTGACATGACTGTTTTCATTGGAATTTAGATTTGTATAATTTAAATGGCACTTGATATCAGTTTCCTTCTTCTTAGGCCCCATAGCTTTTGATTTGACAAGAGGCGAATCTTTTCTGGCATGTAGTGCATTTAATTTAAGTCTTGGGATATCCAGATCCAAACAAAGATCAATTGGCTGAGAAATTTTCCTGGAGTCAATTTTTTTAGCAGGATCAGAATACACAACTTTCCCAGCAACATGGCCAACAAGTTTAGGATCAAAGCTGATACAAGAATTGATATCTGCACCAGCAGAAGTATCTGTTTCTTTTTCGTCACCTGAATGAACTATCGAATTACCTCTTTCGTCACCAACAAATGTTTTCAAGTTTGGAATATGCATTTTTTTACCCGCCCTACTAAAAGGTGTGGCTGCTTCAGCTAAAGAGTTGTTGGTATGAACAAATTCTTCACCAGGCGAACATTTGGAATCAATAATAGTTTTTTTCAAGTCAATGTACCTCTCATCCACAAGTGAAACAGAAAGCCGAGTAACTTGCTTGGTCAACTCATTCATTGGAATATTATCTGCAATCCAGTAACATGGTAAAAGAAACTTTATTTTATAAAACTGATCATTATCATAATGGCACAACAGACAAGAAGTACACGATAACTTAACAAACAGAGTAATAAACTCGCCAGATGAAATAAGTTTCTCAATATCTGCAGCTAATGAGGCAGGGATACCACTGCATGATGCTTTAATCAGAATCAGCAATGAAATTAAAGTGTCTTTCCAATATCTGACCACTACTGCAAGTGGTGAATACCCCCAATCTATCAGATCACGAAGACATTGTGTCACTGCATTATTAAGCACAGCAGTCGGATCTCGGCAAAGCCTTCCGAAAACAACAGGAAGGGTCTCTAATAATCTGATGCAGGTCATCTGGAATAAGAAGAAAGCATACTTTGTTATAAAAGTCGGAGACACCCTTTGATTGAGCCATCAAAGTTTTTGGTCTTGATTATAAGATGATCTTCTTATCCTCAGCATTAACATTTTCCAACAAAGTGGTCAGCTATAGGCCAAATACATGCACTGCAAATTTTTCAAAAGTCTGTAGGCCACATTTAAGCACTTCGAATCAACAAAATTAATCATAACACGTTTTCATCTTTCTTTTGGAACTAGTGAATAATGAGATCTCATTATCATGTTATTGAAGTAATATTTTGGCAGAACTCAACAGACAATTCAAATGCCAGACTACATTGAGGATAAGAGAGAACATGCACAATACAATTTCCATACATGTGAAAGAAAATTCATACTCCAGTGCTACCCACAAATAAGAAAAACAATTTAGTACTAAACAAGTGTATGAAGCCGATGATTTTAGATTTGGGGAAGGCCAAGAGCTGACCAGTGGACGAGAAAACAACGAATTATCACTCCCAGGACAGCAACTTGAACAATGTCAGGTAGAGTTGCTGAGATTTAGTATTGAGTACGTGATGCCAAGAACTGTAACAGAAATAATGTTTAGCTGGGCTTTTAGAAGACAGAGGAGGAGATGCAGGGCATAGGAAGTGGCTCCACTGGAACTGATGTGGACCATGTGGAGAGATGAGATCAGGCGAGCTTTTGATGGTGTAGAGAATAACTTTGTACACTTGAAAAATAGCCTTGTTTCTCTTATTTCTTTTTGGTGCACCCATGAGGCTCCTACTTGTATAGATGATTGGGTAGCATTCGTAGAAAACCATGTACTTTTTTAAGGTTTTCTACTTTTTGTATGCTCCTTGTCTACCGGCTACTTTTCGCCTTTTGTTTATAATACTCCCTCCGTTTCAATTTGTTTGTCCTATTTTGACTTGGCACTAAGTTTAAGAAAATAAGGAAGACTTTTTGGATTTTGTGGTCTTAAATTAAAGATGTCAAATGTACCAAAATGCCCTTTAATCTTGTGGTAACATGTCACATGGAAAGTTGGTGTTAAAGAGTTGCTAAATATGGAAGGAAGCATTCTTTTATAATCAGACTAAAAAGTTAGGACAAACAAATTGGAATGGACGCAGTTATTTTTACTTCCATCAAAAAAAAATCAGTTACAGTTTCCAGAAGATTCCATAAGCTCTTAAATAAAGAAGGGGGCAGGGATATCATGCTGGGGAAGTTCGAACATTCCGAGAGGCGTAGAAATTTTAGGTATTGTAGGTGCATAAAGGTTACGGGGGTTGAAGGGGCGATTCATAAAATGAGGGGAACTGCCACTAGGCCGGACGAGATCTCTTGGATTTGTGGAAGAACGCAGGCGAGGCAGGTATGGAGTGATTGACTGGGTTGTGTTTACTATCATTTTTAGGATGGCCAAAATGCCAGAAGATTGAAGGTGAAGCATAATGGTTCCGTGGTACAAGAACAAAAGTGGTGTTCAAAAATTGCAACAGGGAAAAGTGCCAGAGCTCTTGAATTTGGGTCGTGAAGATAATTTCAAAATTGTCTTTATTTAATATTGAAGCAAGAAGGGAGAAATTGGGAAAGAAGTGGAAGTCAACCTGTGAAAATGAGGGGGTATATGGATTTTTATACAGGGAAAAGCTACCATATACCCAACTCCTATACTAGACAAAATGTTGTTATGAAAATTGCAATTAATAGGATGAATTGATGAATATCTCTTGTATACGGAGTTTTCCCCCAAATGTCAGTTAAATTATTTACCTTATTCCAAAAAAAAGGAAGGGTGATGAATATTTTATCATATTCATCAGTTGGAAGCAAAAGGGGATGCTCTTTACTATTGGAAGTTCACTATTTATTATGAGTATCGTAGTTTTCAAACAACAGAGCCACTCTCAACCTACTCTGCACAACAAGGAAGTAACATGCACCCCTGAACCATTAAGTTGTAAACAATGCATGTAACCAGGAAAGAAAGAAATATCACTAGATAGTAGATAAATACACTAAGATCCATACCTGAGATGGTTTTTGACCTATAAAAACCTTCCCAGCTGCCAAGCACTTCTGAACAGAGATCCAAGCCATTTCTGAGAGTAAGCAACAAAATTTCTCCCATAAAATGGAACTGACAACTGATTTATGTGCGTCCATGTGCTCACTTTGAGCTTGAAGCACTGGCTGCTTTAAGAATCCCCCTTGAGAAGAAAATTTTGAGATACTGGAGTCCTCAGAGGATTTTCTGACTAAAGGTTGGCTACATGAATTCCCTTCTTTTAGTAGTTTGCACAAAACAAAAAAGAAATGATGCAAAGTCTGAAATTCTGATAGAACGCAGTCCAACTGAACCTGGAAAAGAGGCAAACAAGATTATGACTGACAAATATAACTGGAGAACAATTTTCATAGTATTACAACTTTAGAAGAAATGCAGCCACAAGAAAGGGAAATTGTGAGAAATATATTATTGAAATTGTGTATCTACATTATTACATTGAGACCCTATTTATAGACACTACATTGGACTCCTTTTCAAATTAGGATTCCTATTCCTATTCCTATTCCTATTCTAAGTAATATTTATATATTTATTCCTATTCTAACAGAAATAAAAGACAGCACGGGAATTGCACCAAGGAAATAGAGATATATGGTGCTATAAATTCCAATGCTGGCTAACACTCAAAAAGAGTGATTCGGCTATTAGATCTTACCAGCTTTAGAGCATGTCTTAACCCTGTAGTGGTAGCTGAGAGTGAAGATGGGCTAGAGCAAAGAAACTGCAGTCCACTTGTTAGACCTCGTGTATTTGAAACTTGTTCAAGAATACACCGACCAACATGTCTCGCATTCTGCAGCAACCAGATAAGGTGGATACAGCATTAACGCAGAGGCAAGATCCTTCATCAAAAATACAAAATGATTGACTCAGTTATCCAATTGTATGGAACTTTTGGAATGAAACTATTACATCGTTGGGATCCACGAGCAGAAGAATCAAACTGTCACTCATCATTGGCTCCCATGTCCACTGCTTCCTTAGCTCTCCTTGCTCCATTCTGATGATGAAATGAGCAGTCGACCTGTAATAACCTCCAGAAAATAATCAAGAAAAGTGCTTATATGAACACAAAATTCTTCTGATCACTAGCAAAACCTCAGAGAATCAACAGCATTAAGCCATAGGATCAACTGCAAACCTCTTGAAAAGCCTAATTAGAGGCATACACTTCGTTGAGACCCTAATGGAGTTTTTAGACTCCACTCCCTCACCACCATCATTTGAACCAGATGGAACCTTCCAATTGAAAACATGAGAAATATCTGAACCACAGTTTCTCAACCAGTGACTGGCTGAAGGTGTCATACCAGACTCATTATCAGATTCAAGTAAAGAAAGACGTGACAGAGCCCAGAAAACAGACTTAGCAAATGATACTGGAAGAATCAAGGGATCAATTTCAACTAAAACCTCAAACCACAGCATTGGGATGCACATCCAATCCCCACATGAATCTGATGTTATATCAGCTTGAGAACTAAATTTGTTCCAACAACTGACATCATTTTCTTCAAAATCACAACCAAACAAATTTCCTCTGTCCTCTTCTTCATCAAGCTGTAACGGCAAGCATCTTTCACCACTTGTAGCAAGTTGATACTTCAAAATTGAAGTTACCAGAGCAGAAGCATCAGAAACTATAATAGTTTGAATAACATCAAATGCAGGTTGACGGAGAGAACTGTGAAGTGATGAATCCTTCAGAGAGGACACAAGAGAAGGTCCCCTGCAGAATTAAGCAGGACAATGCAAAGGTATGTATCAGAAGCCACTATCCCACATTCAATTTTGGATTTATGGCTGCTTTGAGACAGCATTCAAGAATATATGCATATTGAAATATGCGAATTTCAACAAAGTAATACAATGAAATAGAAGAGAGGTTCATGAAAACACTATACTCAAGTATGCAATCTTTCAAGAATAGTCTAGGTCCATTGTCGAGAATGATGTACTATTAAAAATATTATTAGTCATAATGAGAGATTATTTCATATTAACACAATTCTGCAAATAAGGAGACTTACCTTAGATTAGGCAAATAACCACTACAATGTCACTTGTATTAAGATTACTGTTTAAGACTAATAATTTCTCTCTTCTCTCACGCTCTTTAATGCAGTAATGAACTTCACATGGTTTCAGAATCAAAGAGAAATAATGTCTGCATCCAGGCCAATATAGTGACTGGAAAAGTTCTCTTTTCTTTTTCTTTTTTTTTAAATTGAAAGTAGGCATCAGCCCATTTATTAATATAAAAAATGAAACAACACTATTTACAAAGCCAAGGTCCAACTGGTCCAAAAGAAAGTTCACTTTTCTTTAATGTATGGTCACCAGAAAAGTATTTTCAGCATGTTTGAGCAAAGGTTTATAAACTGCTTAAAGGTTTGTGTCAATCCCAACAGTACTAAGCGCCACTGCACAAACCCTCGCTCGCTGTCACATTGACTGTCATGCATTGGCACACAAAATCATGGGCAATGGTTGTCTCAGTCATTGCCATGTGTACAGCATGTAAGAAACAAACTTTGTGCAATGATTTCTAGGAATATTCTTGATTCTTCTTTTCAAGCTGGAGCATATAGGTCATAGGTCCAATTATAATATAGTGCCCATTAATTTAACAGATATACTTAGGAGTAACAGTATCTTTCTAAATAAGGTAACTTACCTTATTTTATTTTATTTTTTTGATGACTAAACAAGGTAACTTACCTTATTAAAGTAGGCAAACAACTCACATATAGGAAACAATGATATAATGACTTTAACCATCTCGAAAGGTTGTTTCTTCTCCTGGTGTCTCTCTCTTTCACACAATCAACATAACTCCAATGTTTTTGCTTCGCTTACAAGGTCAAATTAGACTTCGCTCAAATTCACTTTTAAGGTAAAATTCAATTTTGCTCAATTAAATGACAAGAACAAATAGCACAAACTACTATCATATGCCTCTTTAACATAATGCCCAATTTTTTATCAAGAGAGAATTGACAAAAATTCCTGTTTCCTGTTTGACTTTTGAAAGGTCTGCATAAGAGGAATTAACGCGTAGGGAGGAGTAAGTGCAGAAAGCAAATATCAACAAGATGTAAGCCATGTTTGGTCAAGTTAGGAAAGGGCATCACTTCATCGCTTTAAGCGATGAAGTGATGAGAAACGAGGGGTTATCGCTTCGCCTCAATTATGAACATTTTGAATTTGAAAAAAGAATGATGCATCTCATTTGCTCGCTTCGACCCTCGCCCTGATCCATAAATGACTATAAGGAACCAACAACTCTCTCTTAAACAACCTATATCCTCCCACTACGGACCCTCTGCTATCCATTGCAGCAGAGCTGTTTCATGGGGCCATGCACTTTAGAGAAGAAATTGATGCCAACGGAAAGCATACTGTTCTTTGAATCTAAACTTTGAATAGATAATTAATATCGATCTTATTATTCATCAGATGCTGAAATTAGTTATTTTATTTGGTTATTATAGTACTAAAATCATATATTTTGGAATTTTCTGCTCCTAGTAATGTGTGTGATTCACTTCAAAAAATAAGTGTACGCTTCACTTCACACTTTGAGCTTCAAGCCCCAAGGACCTTGACGCTTTTTCCGCTTCTCTTTTAAAAATTGTGACTGAAGCAAATCTAAGGTAACCAATACAAGGGACGAAATTAACAGTCACTCAATCATATGAATAATTGACCTCTAGGTACATACCACATATGTGCACATTCATATGGCGGAGAAGGCGGGTTCATAGTATAACCTCGGTGAACTATGAGAAGAGCTATCTGCAATATATATTGAATCTCGCGATGAATAAGACGGAACATAAACATCAACACGCTTTGGGCTGAAGACAAGATAATAACCTGGCAAGCTTTTTTTCTCATGAGCAAGCTGAAGTTGCTACTCACAGTAACTTGATGCAGGAGAAAATAAAGAAGATTTCTCCTTTGTTTTTCATGTTCTCCATCTTGTAAAGCTTCAAGAGACTGCAAGGTTTACACATGAAAGCGGAAACGTAACTAGGACCACAGATAGATCAATTGAAAGAAGATAACCACACATTACTTAAATTACATAGCTGAGTGAAAAATATGCCTGTAGAAAAGGCAGGAAAAGATCAAAGATTTCCTTATGACTTTTCTCATTTCGAGTATGGAAACACTGGCCCAATAGTGTATTGCGCATCACACTTGGAGATAATGAAGTCTTCAACCAAAGCTTATATCCTTAACAAAGTGTGATTGGAGATATATCAGGTATTAGCGGAAGGAGTGATTTCAGAAAACTAAAAAGGTATGTATGGAAACATACCAAGCATCTCAAACAATAATCTCAGACAATTAACAGCATAAGAAAATTCTGGTGAATCATCACTGATATGGTTGAGAACAACACTCAGAAAAATGGGATAGCGATCTAAAATGCCTTCTTCAAAAGCTGGAGGCTCCAAGAATCCAAGCCTTCAAGATACAGAAAAGGTAACAATGAGAAAAATAAAAATGAAGAATACAATAGCTCGCACACAAGGGAATAGAAGCCAACTACTTCCTACAATGCTTTGATCCCAAGCCATACAGTAACTCGATCCAACTCAACCCTAGGCCTTAGATTCGGCGTAGACAATGGCAAAACATCTGCTGCCAAATAAGAAATGTACTTCTTCAGCAAAAGCTGCAAAGCATCCAAATCTGCTGATTGCCTACAATGAAACAACAAATTAAAAAGACATCAATAAGGTGTGTACATATTAGTTACTCTCATTGTTCTAGTAAGAAAAAACAGAGGAAGTCTTTCCTAAAGAAAGGCAATTCTAACAATACTTCAGGATGGTAATCTAAGATATGAACTTATTAAGGCAGAAAATCAGAGCCTAATTTACTTTCATAATTTGTGCAAGTGTCAGGCAGGCCATAATGAGCTAATATCACTTCTTTTCTTCTTTTTTCTTCTTCTTTTGATAACTACCTCATTTATCTCTTAATATGGACTATTTTACAAGCTGAAACTTTTTACATTGGCATGGAGCAGCTTCTTCTTCGGTTCTCTGGTTTTGCACACGAGGAACTTGGGGTCTGGAGAGAACCATAACCTCAAGCTCCACCTGCAGAACCAAGAGGACCAGCTTGATTTATTTAGAGAGGAGAATTCATTAAAAGAGGACGGAATTTCTTTTAAAGAGTTCATTCAAGGAGGGTAGATTTTTTAAAACATTTCAGCAGGCCTTTGTGAAACAAGGCTTGTCACAGAACTCTTCCTGGGGAAATACTCAATTTGTGTCAGTTCACACTCACTTTGGCTTGCATGTATAAGTTCTCTTTTGTTTTTCCATTTGGAGTGTGTGGGCATGCCCATCCTCTAGGGAGGAACTCTTCCTACCTCTATGTTTCCTATACCTGTAAGTGTGGAAGAGAGCATGGATGCTTTGAGAAGGAAATCGTTATGGTGGGAAAATAAAGAGGAGAGATTTCCACTAACTTAAATGGAAAAATCAAGACAGCGCTGAAGGAAGCATGCCTAACACAAGACAACCTCAGGAAAAAAGGTGCAATCCTCATCAACAGATGTGTCATGTGCAAGCAAACCAATGAGAATGTTAATCACCTTTTTTTGCACTGCCCTGCAGCAGTTAGCCTATGGTATTTTTTCTACTCTATACTTGGCCTACAATGGGTAATGCCCTACAATATGAAGGATGCTAAAGCCAGCTGGATATTGTGGAGAGCTGACAAATCCATCAAAAAGATCTGGAGAATGATCCCAGCAGCCATTTTTTGGAGCATATGGAAAGAGAGAAACAACAGATGCTTAATGGAATATCAACCCCTTTCTTTTTTTGAAAATGGTAATTGTTTCTATTTCTGCAGAACAGTACAACCTATGTACTGAACCCCGTATTTACATAAGGAAACTCTAATAATACCGACCTATCCCTATAATGAGTCTAAGACATCAATGATAGAGACGGTATCATTAGAGTAAATTTGATTACACCAAAAACAAAGAGTCGAAATGCAATTCAGTTTAACTGTTGCATACTACTCTCCCCATTCTCAAAAACTCTAAGGTTCCTCTCTTTCCATATTATCCACCAAATAGTGGCAGGGACACCAGTTACTTCTGTTTTTTGCTTGTGTCCCTGCTTCTTCCCAGCTAAATAGAGCCTCTGAAATTCTCCTCCCAGGCATGGACTAGGAGATGCTTTTACGTCTCAGGAGCAGATTCCACAACTGGCCAGTGAATTCACATTGGATAAACAAATGATTGACTATTTCTGAATTTTCCCACAGAAAAAACATCTAGAGCATAGTGTAATTCCCCTCTTCATTAAATTCTCCTGTGTCAATACTGCTTCTTTAGCCAATAACCACACAAAGCAAGACACCTTGTAGGGGATCTTGGCTTTCAATATATGTTTCCAGGGCCACTTAACTTTTGATGACTCAACTTCTTGTACTACACCTACTTTAAAAATCCCTTTACTGTTTCCCAACCACTGCAATCTGTCTCGCCCCATTTCCAGACCACTAAATTGATCAATGCTTCTAAAAAATTCTGTTACTCATGGAATTTCCCAGTCATTGAGGTGTCTTCTAAATACAAAATTCCACCCTTGAGGAGTCCATAAGTCAGCTATAGTACTTTGTTGCTGAAGAACTAAATTGTGAATGTCAAGGAAGAGAGTCTCTATGTTTCCTTCTGCACGCCAATCATCCTTCCAAAACCTAGTTTTTATGCCATCAACCTCTTTGATCTTGGTGTTAAGTTTGAATTCATTCCAAAGTTCTCTAATGGATTTCCATAAGCTAACACCATAAGGGGTGGTAACCTCCTTTGTCATCCAACTATCACTCTCCACATATTTTGCCTTTATGACTGAGCCCCACAGATTTTGATTATCATTTGAGTACTTCCAAAGCCACTTCATCCTCAAAGCTTTAACTTTGGTTCTTCATGTTCTTGATCCCCAAACCCCCAACTCTCTTTTCAGTGATCATAGTTTTCCATTTGACCAAGTGATATCCTCTCCTTTCCATGTTCCCTTGCCATAAAAATTTTCTCCTGCTGGTTGGAACAACCTATTGATGATTCCCGGTGGAATAGGAAATAATGACATCATATATGTTGGAAGTGCATCAAGCACAGAATTAATCAAAGTTGGTCTTCCCCCTAGTGAAAGGTACTGAGACTTCCACCTAGCTAGCCTCTTCTCACACTTCTCAATCACCCCCATCCCAAATTTCCATAGAGTTGGATTTTGCCCCCACAAAGGCATACCCAAGTATGTGGTTGGGAGGACACCCACTTCACCTCCTAGTATTGACTTCAAAATTTCCATGTTTGGTACTTCATTTACTAGATACAAGAAGCTTTTCCTTATGTAGCCCAGGCATAGCTTCAAAAATAACTAGAATCAGTCTTAATATTTTAAGGTGGTCTTCCTCAGCATCACAAAACATTAAGGTGTCATCTGCATATAGTAAATGAGTGATCTCTGGACTTTCCCTTCCAGCTCAACTTCAAAACCTCTCAGCCATCCTTCACTGCATGCATTCTTGATCATATTGTTGAGTCCCTCCATAACTAGTATGAAAAGGAAGGGTGATAAGGGATCACCCTGCCTAAGACCTCTCTATGACCTAAAAAAATCCTGTTGGAGAGCCATTTACCAATACTGAGAAGTTCGCTGAAGATATGCAAAATTTAACCCATTGTCTCCATTTGTGACCAAACCCCATCTTCTCTAGCATACCCATAAGAAAGTCCCAATTGACATGGTCATATGCTTTCTCAATGTCTAATTTGCATAAAATTCCTGGTTATTTTAGACCAACCTAGAATCTACAACTTCATTAGCTATGAGGATGGTATCCATTATCAGTAAGCACTTTTGGGAAGATCTTATACATACCACCTATCAAGCTAATAGGTCTAAAATCCCTCAATTCTTTTGCACCTTTCTTCTTTGGGATTAGGGCTATGAATGTAGAATTCAGACTTCTTTCAAACCTCCCTTGTTCATGGAAGTGTTGAAAAGTCTCCATTATGTCACCTTTCACCATCTCCCATCATTTGATATAAAACCCCATAGTAAAGCCATCTAATCCTGGTGCTTTATCAATTGCACACTGCTTTAAACAGCTTAGAATTTCTTCCTCGTCAATGCTTCTTTCAAGATTCTCCTTTTCCTCCCCTGTCAACCTTGGGCAATTTAAAAAATTGTTGGCAAGTCTCCACTGCAACTCCTCTGTATAAAGCTTCTGATAGAACTCCACTATTTCCCCTTGAATTCTTTTTGGTTCTTGGACAGTGTTCCCCTGGACTAGCAGTTGGTCTATGTTATTGTACCTCTTGTGTGCATTAGTTATCTTATGGAAGAACTTGGTGTTCTTATCCCCTTCCTTTAACCAAATTGATCTTGATCTTTGCCTCCAGTAGATCTCCTCATTTTTTATCAGATCCTCCAAGTTCAGAAGTAACCTTACCTTTTCTGTTGCCTCATCCTCAGTTAGACCTCTATCAATAGAAATGTTTTCCATAGCAGCCAGCTTTTCAAGTAAAGATTTCCTCTATTGGCCTAGATTCCCTTGCTCACTTCTGCTCCACTCCTTCAGTTTGTGTTTCAGCGCTTTTAATTTGGATGCAAGGATGTAATCAGGACTCCCAGTATAATCAAAAGAGTTCCACCATGTCCTTGCTCTGTCAATGAAACGCCCCTAACCACCAGTTCTCAAACTTAAAATAGCTCTTGCTCTTCTTCCAGGAACCACCATAGAGTGCGATTGGAGAGTGGTCTGATAATATTCTCTGTCTAGTGTATTGTTTCAAGTTGCTAAAAGAATCATCCCATTCTTGAGATACCAAAACCCTATCAATTCTTGAAGCTATCAAGTGGCTATCCCTTTTGAACCAGGTGAACTTTGCATTTTCTAGTTGAAGATCAACTAGGTTTAGATCCCGATCAAATCAGAGAACTCTCGCATCCCTATTGTTCTCCTGATACAGTTCCACTTTTCCGAGACATATCTAGCCTCGTTAAAATCACCACAAACTGCTTATGGTCCTACTATTAAACCTCTGATAGAGCCAATTTCTTCCCATACTAGTCTTCTTTTCACATAGCAATTTGGAGCATATACTCCTGTTATATGGCATAAGAAGTCCTGTACCTGTGATTCAAATTTACAGGTAAGGGTATATGTCCCGATCTCTAGAACTTCCCCTCTCCATATTCTATTATCCCAAAGCATCATTATCCCTCCTCTTGTCCCACTAGCTTCCAAACATGCCATTTTGATCCATCTACCACCCCAAATCTGCATTACTAGCCCAGAAAGATCCCCCTAGCCCAGAAAGATCCCCCTGTAGTTTGGTTTCTTGAAGACAAATACTGTTAGCTTTCCAATCCCCCAAAATGTTCTTGACAACCCTCTGTTTGTCCCTACTGTTCAAACCCCTTACATTCCATGAGACAAGTTTAAATTGCATCAAGAAATAGTTAGGAAGTTTCTCCCCTTATCTCTACACCCCCCACTTTTGAACTTCACATCAAAAGCTACTAAACTTTACAATTCATTAGAGCCTTTGAACCTTTTCTTCTTGCTTACAGTTATAGTTTCTTGGTGTCTGGCTTGTCTAGCACTGTCCACCTGTAGTAACAGTTCCATAGCTTCCTCTTCATGACCTTGGAAATCAACCCCCAACAATTTCCCCAATTTGATCAAATTCTATTTCACCCAAGCAGAAACTTCTTTTTCTTTTCATGTGATTAACAATTGTTGCATGTATAGTGGCTCTGCTTCTTCGACTTCCCTTTCTTCAACAGAGGTCAAAGTTCTCTGGTCTTCAATATTGCATACCTCTTTTTCCTCCCTCCCAATCATCACCTCCCTAAATAGAACTTGCGCCACGTCACCTAAAATACCACTCGAATCTATTGTTGTTATCTCCTTATCAGTATTCTGGTGAGCTACCTGCATTGTCTTTTGGCAGAAATGTGTTTCTTTATCTTGAAGAATCCAATCTGGATTGGGCTTGGTGGAATTGGATATGCTATTAAAAATAAATAGGCTTGCTGGATATGGCCCATTATACTCTTCATTTAATTGTTCTGGCCTAGACCTAAGGCCCAGAATAGATTCCTTCTTTAAAGAGGTCACATGATTCTTACATGACTCAGTGGGTACCACCACAGCTGTCAACTTTCCATTCCCCACATGGTTATCTGTACTGGGATCCATAGTAAAAGGGGATTTATGTATTGTAGTACAGATGTTACTTCTTATTATCTGTTGATCCATAACATACCCTGATTTCAAATTGTTATCTTCTTCTCCGGCGAGATTCAAAACTTTTTCCGGCAAGATTTCATATCTTTCTTTGCCTTCAACCCATATCGAAAAATGGTATCTGATTCTGCCACACAAAATCGAAACCTTTTTCGGTATATTTCTACCATTGTTTGCAACCAAAATTCTTGCCCACTTCATATAGTTCTTCAACTATGTCTCCTCTTCCGTTGCCACCCAACCACCACAAAGTTTCCTTATTTCTTCAAATACTTCTTGTGACCACAGATGTAGGGGGATCCCTATAATTTTTATCCAAGCTTTGTTAACTTCCACGGAGATCGGTATGTAGCCTACAACTGGGCTCCACCATTCTAGGTTGAAACTTTGGCTTCTCCATTTCCACTGACCTTGAAGAGTTTACTCGTAAATATTGACTCCGAAGGCCTTCTTCCATTCATAAGATAACCACTTTCTGATTTCAGACAAAGAAGGTTTCTCTTTGCTGGCCTTCTCCAGATACCCTCCAAGGCACCTACCTAAAAGCCAATCCTCTTGCTTTTCTGATGAGCTTGTCTCCTCTGTCTCTTTGTGGTTTTTTGATAGCCATTTGTTGTCCCTTACAGCCTTTGAGTAGGAGTAAGCCTTTGAGTAGGGGTATCTGGGATTTACAAGTCTTGGTAAACTTGTTGGTATCAACCTTTAAGGACATTTAATGAAGTTTTCTATCTTAAATGCTAAATCGTACCATCCAACATTCAGGACTAGTTCTAGAATAATGGTAACAGATCTACCCCCCGCATAGCTACAATGCTCATATATCTCCCATATTCATTATGTTTCCTAGCGCAGAAGTATTCCTCTTTTCTTTCAGTACATCTCCATCTCCTTGTGACTTTCTTCTGATCAGTGGAAGTTTCTCTTAGCAGGAAAATGATCCATTCCATCACCTTACTGTTCACGGTAGTTCTACTCATCATTCTTCGACTTCTCTCCACCCACTCGTACCAAACAGCGCATTTATCATTCCATTTGGTAATATCAAAAGACTTGAAACCAGCATTAAAATGAATCCTATTTTCCCCCATGGCCTGACTAAGCAAGAGGGTAGAAAGAAAAGAAGGGTAACCACAGGAGGTGATTACCAGAGACAATAGGTGTGTGAGGTGTGTGGAAGGAATTCCGGCGGAAGGGTGCCGAAGGAGAGAGGGTTCTCCCACCTAGGAGGGAGGAGAGAGAACTGCCTCGAGAAATGTGCCAGAGAGCATTTTAGAAAAGGTCATTTCAAAAGAATATCTAGGATAACTTTTATCCTATCAACCTCTTTCTACACTCTTAAAGGCCAATGTCTAGTTATTTTATTTAGCTGGCACTTTTTTGCCAATGTAAATAGTGTGGATAACCTTTTGGATTTTGTTAGTTTCATATCTCTAGAACAGTAGAGTATTAGGATTCCCCTTCGACTGTTTCACAAGTTTTTGCCAAGCTAGCTCCATATTTTTCTGTTTGGAGCAGCTTTTTTGTACACTGTGCTTTTGTAACTTCGCATTCTTGATGCTTTCTAATATCATTTAATTACTTTACCAAACAAAAAAATTCTGCCTATTAGAAAACAAGAAAGGGGTCTGGGAATCAAGAATTTATAGCAGTAAAACAAGTGTTTTTCTAATGAATTTGTTAGGAGGTTCACAAAAGAAGAGCAACTAGTCAACAGATGCTACATGTGCTTGTGCAACTCAGAATCTATTAATCACTTGTTCCTTCATTGCACAGTTGCAACAGGCCTATGGAACATGTTCTTCTCACTTTGTGGACTCACTTGGGTCATGCCAAGATCATTGAGAGAGGCTTTTGTGTGTTGGAGTTCTTGGAAAGTTGGGAAGTCCATCAAGCAGATCTGGTCTTTGGTTCCAGCCTGTATTTTGTGGTGCTTATGGATGAAGAGGAACAAAAGATGTTTTGATGGCACCCCAACTCCCATCTCTACCTTTAAAGTAAGATGTTTGATTACTCTTTTTGGTTGGGTTAATCTCTCTCCTGTACTTAGTGCCGATTCTTTCCTAGAATTTATCAGCTCCGTAGATCTCTGTTGTTAGCTGTTTAGATAGCTTTTTTTTTGCCTTTTTGGGAGATGATATTTCTTTCTTTTGTTATATGTGCATCTGCTTGATGCTTTGTTAATGACATTCTTCTTACTTCATCAAAAATAAAAAAAAAAAGAGCAACTATTCTGGAGCACCGTGATAAAAGCAAAGTATAGCAAAGAAGGATTCTGGATGACTAAAAGGGTGCCCACTATTTATGGAATTAGTTAGTACAAAACTATCAGAAACTTAAGGTTGAATCTCAAAGTCATATTGAGATTTAAAGTCAAGGATGGCAGAAAATCATATTTTGGGAGGTAATTGGTTGGGTAATGGAAAACTGAAGTTGTTATTCCTTGATTTATATGATTGAAGTCTTCAAAAGGGGCATGCTTTGAAGAAGTTTTGGTCCCCACAAGGGTGATAGCCTTTTTTGAAAGTTATTACACTTTGGGAGGTGCCAACAATAACATAATTCTTCAAAATTTTGGAGTAAAGCAAGGGACTGCAAGAGGTGAGGATACACTGAGATGGCAAAACTGTTCAAGTGGAATTTATACAGTTAGTTCAGCTTATAAGGATTTAAATCAGGTTGAATCCCAGATTACATTTTGGCCATGAAAACATATTTGAAAAGTTAAGGTGGCTTGCTCCTCCTGGTTGGCTGCAAGAGAGGCTGTGCTGACTCGTGATAATCTTTTTTTTTTAATAAAGGTAAAGCTACTAACTCATCATAAACCTAGAAAGAGGGGGATACAGTTGTGTTCAAGATGCTACTTGTTGTGTGGGCAAGAAAAAGAAACAATAAGTTCTGATTTTACATAGCAGAATTACAAGACATTTAACAGATTTGTTCATCAACCCTGGAGTTTCTAGACAATGCCACGAAGAACTCCTTTGAGTTGTAGCATTCTAGAACAAAGGTGGAAACTGCAAAAGTAGCAAAGAGTGATGGAAAAATGTAACATCAGCTAATTGGTGGACAATAAGGGAGGAGAGCAACTCGAGGTGTTCAGAAGATACAAGTAGCAATTTACAACAAATTAAGATGATTGTATTCTTCTTTCAAATTTGTGGTGTAAATCTGAATACATAGATGAACCTGAGGCAATCATAGATGTATTAGATTCCCTGTAGGGTGAGCAAGGCAGTTTTGTGTAATTTATTTGCCTTTCTCTTTTTTGGCAATCTCATTTAGTCACTCCATTTTGGTTACCAATGCACTTTTTGTTCTGATATCTATATACACAAACGAATATGTTATATTTTCAAAAATAAAATCTAGTGTTCTCTACTGGAAAGCCCACCAAGCAAAATCTTCCCATTGTTGGTGGTGTCTATGTTGTTTAGTAATGTGTTCAGTCAATTTGTATCCCACATAACTACAAGCTTTGCTGTCCTTCAAAATATTTTTGAAGTAAAGCCCTGAAACAATCCTCTTCTTAGAGACTGTTTGGATTGGCTTTTTAAAGTTCTTTTAAGCCAAAAGCACTTTTGGAGTGTTTGGGTAAAGTAAAAAAGTGCATATAAGCACTTGGTTTTAAGCTAAAATGATAAAAATAAGCCAGAAGCCATAAGTTTGAATTTTTAAGCTATGGATTTCGGCTTATGAGTCAAAAACTAAAAGTCAATCCAAACAGGCTCTTAAGTGTTGAAACAATCCCACCAAAATTGGTTTTCTGGGTGGAAGAAGACACTTATCCTGCTATATGAATCTCCAAAAAAAAGGAATGAAATAGTCTTTGCATAATTTCTAGCAGAATATAATAGCGAGCAGTTAAGATAAGTTTTAAGGTGATATTTATAGTTCTAAGCACTGAAGGAGTTCTACAGATTTATTTCTACATCTATGTGGCCTTCTTTGACCTGGGATTTTTCTTTCATCTAAGGGATGATTATGCAAAGCAATTCAAAGCAGTTATCCAGTCAGGTGCAAAGTATTTATAATCATTGTTAAGTCTTCATCAAAAAAAGTTACAATCAATGTTAAGTCTTAACTGCCAAAAACATTTGACACAAATTGTTGGAGGCATAACAAACAGCAGGCTAAAGTAAAAGAAGAACAGGTGCACTGACAACCAAGGAATCGCATCTGATAGTATGAGTTTCATACTAATTGAAGCAAAAAAGACCTAGGAGAAAAATGACGACATGGTTTTTTCATGAAGTAATAAATTTCACTAATAAAACGGTAAAAGCTTGCCTGTATATAACAAGTATACCAAAAAAAAATTGAAAAGCTTACAAGAAAACATGATTTTCTGTAATAACACCCAATCATCTATACATGTATGAATCCTATGATGCACCAAAAAGAAAGAAGAGAAAACAGGCTATCCCCGCCATATACTTGAACTAGCTAGAGTTACAAACCACTGATTATAGCCGCACACAAAGCTAATAGATACAATACCTCAATTTACTCATGCGTCCAGCCAGTTGCAAACCAATAGAACGAGCTCTTCGACCTTTATGGAAAAGTAACGCATAAACTCCCTAAATAAAAATGGAAAAATCAAATTAACATGACTGTAACAAAAGACAGTTGAAGCATAATATGAAGTAGAAACATAAAGCATAGAAAGGCAGGTCAAACCGGATACTGTTGGTGTCCACCCAAGGTTAGTTCATGAGTTTTATCGATTGTGTCAATGAATGTTTCAAATTCACTTGCCAAATAAGAATCATCTAACAAAATTGGGAACATTAAAACCTGCAACTCAAAAAAGAGAGCTATATATCATCACATAAATAAAAATAACAAATGATCACAAATCAAGATGGAATGGAATAAAATGAGAAAATAACATATGGAATTAGCATCACATCAGTTCAGTCTCTTCTTTCTTCTTGCAATTCTCTGCTAATGCAAAAGTTTTCTACAGCCATTTTTCTACTTGAGAGCAATCTAAAGTCTAAACTTGCCCTTCTTCTTCTTTTTTTTTTCTGATGACAAAAAACTTGCCCCTTTATTAGAATTAAAATTAAGGATGCTGCATCAACTGAATACAATTATTCTCCTGCTACAACTTCTGGATAAAGGAATGACACAAAGATGGACCACTAAGCATTGGAAGAAGGAGAAGTGTGAATGGAAACACCTCAAACATGACGCCAACTATTTCTCCACTGCCATGCACTATGTCGTAGTCTCCACATCTTAATCTGTTATTGATCTCTTTAAGATGTTGACTGATTCTTTCTTCATCAAGAGTGCGCAAGACTTCAAGAAGAGGACCAATGGAAGTTGGGTCATATTCTGTACTGTAAAGCTCTTGGGCTTGATGGTATTGACATATACATTGAGTGCACTGGCGCATTTCCCTAGATGTTCTGTCGAGTAGGAGTTTTAGAGGAGAATCGGTGCGATCATCCTTAAAATAATTATAGAAAGTCTCCAGAAGAGGTCCCATGAGGTCCCAGGAACCACACCAAATATGATTTTCTTGTGGCATAAAAATCAAGTAGTTGAATGCATCTGAAAACCTGCATAGAAAGTAAAAGGGACTAAATTTGGCTGGCGCACGTAGAAATGGGGAAAATATAATTTTGATGAAATTGGGAGTAAGACCATTCTTCTTTGAGCAGCCGGAAACGATGTCGCTTGAGAGGGTCTACAGATGCAATGTCGTCGTCCTCGTCTTCTTCTTCGATGCCCCTCCATCGGTCCAACAGCTCTCTCCTTGTGACCACTTTCTTCGACATTCCTTCCTCTGTGGAACAAAACATAACCTTCAGTTGTTAGGGTTTTCGACCTTCCCAATTTTACAAGAGCTATCAAAATTTTGCACTGCGCCTAAAGATGACGTCTATATTGATATTGATGATTAAAGGGATTTAAGGTTTTTGGAGATTCAAACAAGAAATTGTCAAAAATATCCTTTCAAAATAGCTTGTAATTACCTTATATTCGCTCTAAAAATATTTTCAATCTAATTTTTTTGGGCCTCCGAATTTTTGGCTAAAAATATTGGAAAAATTGTATATAATAGAAAACTATTAAATTAAATTAAATGCTATAAACATAGTTTGATTTAATTATACCCTGTAGTAAATTGTTGATATTTCGCCTCTCTCCATGTGAATCTCGTTCGCCACTCTCATTCTCTCCCTCGCCTCTCTCGCTTTTATACAAATGCAAATGTATAAAATGTTTTTGTGTTTGTATAAAGCGAGAGAAAATTGTGTATATATATATATATATATATATATATATATATATATATATATATATATATATATATTTTCATTCCCCTCTCTCCTCTCTCCAAGATCTCGCTCGCTACTCTCTCTCTCGCCTCTCTTGCTTATACAAACAAAAATGTATAAATTGTGTTTTTGTTTGTATAAAGTGAGAAAAAATTATATATACACATGCAAATACATATATCTTCGTCTTATACACTTATAATTATACAATACAAATATTCTTCTGCCCAGTTCTCTTTTGTCTTTCTCGCTTTATACAAACATAGATTATACAATTGATCTTTTTGTATATTTATATTGAAACAGAAACAAATTATATACAACTGTTTTTTTTTGTATATGTATAGCGAAATATACATATTTATGTTTGCTATGGAGCGCAATTATGCAAATTATAGATATAGCATACAAATATGATTTTGTGTTTGTTATATGTGAAAGTTGTTCAAAAACATTTTTAAACTATATCTCCAACTATTAAAACTAAAATACAATATTATCTTACATACAAGATTACGTAGTAACAAACATTAATAATGTAAAGGAAAATAAAAATTATTACATCTTATAATTTATCCTTAATAAAATAAGCATAAATTAATGGTTGTTAAAATATATACCAGGATCTGTAACATAAGTAATGGCGTCAGTGAGCAACTCAACATGAGCAAAGTACACAAATATTTAATTGTGAAGAAGAAAAAGAAGAGGTTCAGAATTTTTGTTGTTTTAAAATGAGAAGAAATATCTCTATTTATAGACAATAAAGGGTACAACTATTTGGAAAAGTTACAACCATTCGGAAAGGTCACAACCTTTCATAAAAGTCGCAACTTTTCATAAAAGTCGCAACTCTTCATTGAAGTCGCAACTCTTCATTAAAGTCGCAATTCTTCATAAAAGTCACAATTTTTCATGAAAAGGGAATGCTAGTTTTGAAAATAAATAAATTAAAAGGGAATTCTGATTTGTGGTGGCGCCACGTAGGCGGACATAAGGTTCTATTTTGTGTGTGTGTGTGTGTATATATATATATATAGTTTAAACTAGGGAAATCATAGCTATAGTTTGCTATAATTACCACTCGCGACTAACATTATACATTAATTATGTGGGCTGAATTCGAGTTTGTATAATTAGTCGCATTTGTATATATATAATTTGCCAAAATTACAAATACATATATATAATATATAATTATACAACTGATATACACATACAATTAACCTCTTTCCCACTCTCTGCCCTCTCTCGCTCACATCTCTCCTCCCTCTCCCAATCTCGCTTGCCATATGTACAAATGCATATGTATAATATACAATTTTCTAACTGATATACATATACAATTCACCTCTCTTCCCTCTCTTGCTCACCTCTGTCCTTCCTCTCCCAATCTCGCTCGCCTCTTTCTTCTCTCTCCCAATCTCGCTCGTCTATTTCCTCTCTCTCCCAATCTCGCTCGCCTCTCTCCTCCCTCTCTCAATCTCGTTTGACATATATACAAATACATATGTATAATATACAAGTATCTGACTGATATACATATACAATTCACCTTTCTCCCACTCTTTGCCATCTCTCGCTCGCATCTCTCATCTCTCTCTAGTCTCGCTCGCCTTTCTTCTCTCTATGACATATAGCTACGAATTGTAATTATCAAACTATAGCTATGGAGAGTAATTAGGCTATTTTTGAGTGACTGTATGTGAATATTCCTCTTTAAACTACATCCATAAATTATGTTTCTTAACAAAAAACATCCTTCAAGTATTTAAAATTTAACAACTTCTATCCCTCTATTAAAATTTGTCAAAAAATTATCGAGTTCCACACAAAAACATATGCAATTCATACTATTCTCAAAATAAAATTTATTACTTGTCGGAAAAAGCTTCCAAAATTTAAAAAAAAAAAGATTTCGTAGTTGTTTGTAGGGATGTTTATGGTTATGGTTAGAAAATCAAATTGAATTGCAATTCGAACCAAACCAATTAAAAAAACTGATAGTTGGTGTGGTTTGGTTAGGTTTGATTTTAAATTTTGAAAATCGATACTATTTGGTTTTGATTTGATTTTACCCAAAAAAAACCGCAAAAACAACCAAATCGGACAGAGAATTTATATATATATATATATATATATTTATATTTATATTTATATTATAATCATTTATATATTATTCATAAATAAAATATAAATATTTTGTTAACTTTTATTTAACTTAAGTCTTAACTTTACCATTTTCTCAAGCCCGACACTTGAATTTTAGCCTAACTATTAAAATCCTAAGACCAAGTCTATGAAAATCTATTACTTTTATCTTTACCTACCTTACGTCACATTAGATAGTCACACTTTGTCTCGATTGAATCACTTTATTTGTGTAATAATAAATTTAGTATTGTTTAATTAAATCCATAATAATTTTCTATTGTTCAAGTATTAGGTGTTTGTGTCTATCAAAATGCATATATTCTCAACAAACTTAATTTATTACTTCCAAACCGAAAAATTTGAACCACACTGACAACAACTAAATTGACGGTTATTTTTTTCATTTGGTTTGGTTTGATTTGATTTTAGAAATTTAAAAATCGACTAAAGTAATTTGATTTTTATTTTAGCCAATAGCTGATCCAAATCGAACCATGAATGTATGAATATAAATTTGATTAAAACTTTACCAAAAAAACAATATTTAAAGTTATGTGTAAACATATGTTTCATTTGCAAATAAGTTGAAGTTTTCGAGTAAAAAAATATTTCTCTTAAAAAAGCTAGTTAACTAGCCAAAAATAATAATTCTAATACATAACAAAAAAAATTGCTTTTTTGATTAAAAAAAATGAATCATGTCTAAATAAATTTTTAGTCAAATATGTTATTTCTTTTTTCTTTTTTCTACTATATTAGAAGAGTGGGAAGCTCTTTGGTATTAACATGTTTGCTTGCCTGATAATTTTTTATTAGCTAAGGGTACTTTAGTCATTACAATTCGTTTTCCTGCTTTCATCTTACTACACGTGTTGTGTGGCCACCATTTTGTTGTGTTGTCATCCATCGATACTTCATCATATTCTCTCATCCACCAAAGGTTCTTCGTCTTACAGAGTTTCCTAGACGAAAAACTGAATAACTTTTCGATTCTCCAAGCACTACATTTTTATGAAGCTTTTCATCTCCCAGAAGTATTGGCTTTTCATATTCAAATCATCTCCAAGTATTACTGCACTTTTGAGGTAATTCTTGTTGTCTCTCTATTTTTCGTTGATTTTCTTTTGAGCTTCAATCTTTCTCTGATTTCTATGTTTGGCCGAATAGATTTGTAAAGCTTTTATTTTAGATTCAGTTTCATGGGTTGATGAAGTTTGAATCTGGAGTAATTGAATGTTGAAAGTTAAATCACTATCCCACAGTTAAATCTATTGAAGTGGAATATGCACCCTAATTGTTTGATGATATGACTGACAAATTGTTCATTTGGAGTGAGTTGCTTCAAGAAAGAGTTTTACTCAATGTTGTTGGTGACTTGGGGCTTTCGTTAACTAGACTTGAGAACAGCGCCTGAAGTCCCTTTTTATGTTTTTTCGTACTTGCTTAATACACTATTTCTATTTCATTCCGTTAAGCTATATCTTGACTTGAACCAGACCTCGTTTTACTAACTTTGAATATAATTTATATTGGATGGAGTGGTTTCTATCCTAATTGTCTAAAAGCCATTTGTAGAATGTCTTACAGGTAGTATATTATGTTTTTTTAGATAGTTGCAATCTACTATGCTTAATTGTCTTTAATTTTGATTTGCTCAAATTTATTAAAATAAATTAATCTCTTATGTAGGAATTTTAATATTTCCCTTGGTGAATAAGGACCGACAAGTAGAAGATATTGAAGTTGATTCTTGAAAACTTTATTCACTATATCTTATTTGGTTGGTAGTGAATCTTCTAAGTTCTAACCCTCATTCACATGTTCCATATAATCCTAGCTTTATAAATTTATGATATGGCATGCGTAAAAGTCACTCGAGAACGTTTTTTACTGCAAATCTCAAAACTATTTAAGGAGAACATATTAGTGACTAATATGATTAATTTTGGGGTAACTTAAAAGGAAAGAAAAGTAATATAATTTTCCGCACAAGACAATAATTGCATATTCTTTGAAGTCAATGACCGATTCATCGATAAGAACAAACGACAATAATATTTAAATGTTTTATTTCTAACTGCACAAGTTCATGGTGAACATATTATGTCATTAAACCTTCAATTGATAGGGTTAATATTGTTCTATATTTGTTAGTAAAATTTTAAATATGTACTGACATAATGTATTGATGACATGGTGTATTTAAAGATGCAGGATTATATGCTTGATCATATCCATCACAAATTAAAAAATGAACCAAATTCTTCAATATAATAGATAGTGTTTACAAGTCCCCAAGTGAGATTCAGCAGGATAGATTGAAAAATCTAAGCTCTCTTTTAGAATCTCCCGCAAAGAAGAACACAGGGACGGAAATAAGCTCCTAAAGAATGCACGTTGTTATTCTCTTTCCCAGATTGTTCTACTCAGGTTGTTGTTTTGCCTTTCTAGTTAGTTATTCCTTCAAATTATTGGAGCCTAAGTTGTTTTGGTGGTAAATATTGTAGATTATAAAAATTGATATTTTTAACTCAGATAACACTTTTAAATTTCTTTAACTTTTGGAGTAGATCAAAATGGTTCAGTCTTTTGAGCTGCATGTTGAATTTTTAGTCGAATGGTTTGATAGATCAATAGCTAATCATTGAAATTCATCCGACTCATAATTCTGATTGGGGACAAAGTATAGTATGATAGTTTTGCCAAAATTAATAAACTATTTGGAGGCCAAAAAAGTGATTCTTTTCGTTGGACTGCAAATTGACCATTTTCATATATTTTTATCTGTTATCATCAAAGTTCACAAATACTTTGAGGAAGCTGGTTGGTGAGAAAGGGATGTACTAAGATCAGATAAGTTTACTATCAACAAACTCTTCAGCTAAAAAGAGCTTACTAGAAGGTTAATTGGACAAGGCTGATTTACAACAAAATATGCCCTCCTAAATGGTCAACTTTCCCTATATAGCAGGCTGTTTACAAAGGGAAGGTTAGCCAAATAAAGACGCTTGGAGGATGAGAAGTGTGCACTACACATCAAGGATAATGAGTATGTTGAACATCTCCTTTTTATGTGCCCTTATTTAGTGCAAGTCTGGAATACCATGCTAATATAGCTGCAAATTCAAAGACAAGTTCAAGGATGGAACTGGAATGAGTTAGAAAATTACAAACTTCAAAGACAAGAGTTTACATGCTGAAGTTTTTAGAATGACATTAGCTGCGGAGTTTATATGGCGAAAAAGAAATTAGAGGATCTTCCAAACAGAGAACAGAAGGCCATAAGTCCTCATTATGTTGTTAATTCAAGATGCTCATACTAAAGGAATTGGTGAAAGCAAAATTGTTTAGAAAGTTATTGGCTATCTGGTAATGTTTCATTGTGAAATTTGAAAAAAAAAAAGTTTTTGTTTTCAAAGTGAAAAATGATATATGAAATTTAGAATTGTGTTTGGTCATGAATATAAATTCGGGTTGTTTTTGACTTTTTGTGAGTAATTGGAGCGCAAGCGTATAGACAAGTTTAACATATAAATTGATCCACTTTATCTATTTTTATCTGTGAGCTTCAATAATCGAAAGTGAAGTGAAAAAATTTAATGGTTGAATGACAGATCTAAATGCTATTATAGCTCTAACAGATATTAGTTATACAAGAATCGCAATGATCATAACTGTTGAGGAAGAAGCTTTGTGAAGCTTACACATCCATCGTTTATATGTATACTCATGTCAGATATTCTTATAGTTACTGCAACTTCGGTTGCAGTTTCTAATAACACGCTTGAGTCATGAAGTGTGGTTAATATTACTTAAATAATATTAGGCCTGTGCGCATGCGGACAAAAGTTATCTAGTAAATGATATAAAAATTAGGAGGAATAACTAGTTTTAAGACTATTTATAGATATTTAATTACTAATTTTATATAATTACGAAATAATTATATTTTTGATATATATATATATATATATATATATATATATATTGTATATATTGTGTTAAGAGTTTGAATTCATGGATACATTTTTTTAATTCACGAAAGCATATTAATATTATGAATTAACTTATTTAATTTGATTCCTATTAACTAAAGTGAGATGTAATATGTGAGGACTATGTGAATTATAAGAAGAATATTATAATAACATCAAGGTTAATTTGAAAATATTTTGTCCAATTTATTATAAAGAATTAAATGGAATTCATTTATTTCAATCTGGATATCTTATCATTTTTAATATGTTTAGATTTTTTTTCTTCTAATTTCAATAATTAGATCTCACATGACATATTTAAGATCATAAAATCAAATAGCATTTAATACATTATGTATATCTTTGATTCAAGATCATCAAAATTTTAAATATATTTTATTCTATGGTTATTCAAACTATCAAAGATTAATTTATTAGCTTTTGAAATTCATAATCTCTCTCTCACCCCCCCCCCCCTTCCCACCGACAAATTTAGGTTTGTTTTCCAAGTGAAATGCTTGTGTCTAAACATAACTTCAAATTTCATAATTTTTTAGTAACTTTAAAAACTTTTCTCCTCCAAATATCACAAAATCCATTGACAAACACTACTTTAGAAAAACAAATTGAAAAGAGCATAATCATATTTAGGCTCAATACACGGTCAACTCTTTAAACTTGTCAGAATATTTATGTTTTTAATTGGATACTTCAAATTCAATTTTGAAGAAAAGAATGTACATATTTTCATTCTCTTGTTAGATAGTTAAGCTAACCATATAAATATGTCATTTTCATTAATTATATGTATCAACCTCAAATCCAAATACATCAATTTTATCATACTTTGACATAAATCATATCATTAATAACAAAGAGACACGTGACAAGTTCAAAATCAAATGACCAATCCTATTCTATATATCTATTTTCTATAAAATACTAATTTACATATGCAAAATTAACTGTTAGTAACTTTCTACTGTCCTATTAGTTAATAGCCTCAATTATTTTACGAACAATTTTATATTAGAAACAAGTCAAATTGCTACATGTATTTGTTTTTGATTTAAACAATTTAAGAGACTGCACTAATAATATCATTGAGGACGTGAAAGATATATTGCTATTAGCCTATTATTTGTATCATGATATAAATTACGTTAATTTTTAATTATTCAAAGTTCAAACTTAATTTAGTTACAAAAAGAAAGAAGATAATGACGAAAAGAAAAGTAAATGTGTGTTAAACAGGTGAATTTCTAATACTTAATTTTGAACTTGCTACGTATTTTTTAAATTAAAATTAAGAGTAAATCTGTATGAAAAATTATAATAAGGTTGGATGGGAATTAAAATAACAGGGGTATATGTGAATAAAAAATATAAGGAGAAATATCTTTAAAAAATGATTATAGCGGAAAATATCTTTGGAGAAGAAAACCCTAGTAATATCGGAAATTTAAGTCAAAAAAGAAAAATCTCCCTCCATCTACCAAAGGTGTTAGGAAAAACGTTTTCTCCGTTTTCATGTTTACTCTTGTCTCACCGGCGTTAGTCTTTAGGATTTTTGAAGTATTATTGTGAATGCGGCACACCTCAATTACTAATCTCTTCATTGTCTCTATGGCTGCGGAATCCCAATCGCAGAAGAAGACTTACTGTGTCGTCGAAGATATCATGATTATACCCAATGACTTCGACCTCTCTCCTACCAAGGACCGTCAAATTAACCTTCAACTCAACTTCCCTGATGTCGGACGAGTCTTTAATGTAACTTCATCACCTACTATTTTGAGTTTATCACAGATTTGTAGCTCAAATGTTGCTTTTATCGCTGCAGGATTTTATCAGGACTCGAGAAGTTGGTGAATTTTTCAGTGGGGCTTTGGCTGGGGCGATGACCAAGGCCATTCTAGCTCCTCTTGAAACCATCAGGTTGGTTAAACATGTTTATAAGTGCATTGAATTCTTTTTTTAAATAATACATCGGCTAGAAAATTTTACACAAACATAGGGTGTTAGAGCGCTAAATATCAACTTCTGTCAACAAATTGCTGTCATTTGTTGTACAGCTTGGTTAGAAAGGTATCACATAATTTTTAAAGATATGCCTATTCTTTTGCTATATTTTTGGTCCATGCAGTCTTTTATAAATGATGCAACTACTTTGGTGGACATGCTTTATCTCCATGTGTGATCTTCTGTAGCACTCTCATAGTGTTACGGTTCATCTATAGTAGCTACCTTATTATGTTACCTTTTTTTAAAAATAAATAAATAAATAAAATGTATCTGTTAGTGAAGCTCCTCATATAGGATATGAAATTTGACTTGGAGGAATTTTTATTTGCTTTAAATTGGCTTACAATTCATTTGGTTATGTTACCTAATTTTGGTATTTAAAATATGCAGGACAAGAATGGTAGTCGGTGTTGGGTCCAGAAACATTGGTACAAGTTTTGTTCAGGTTATTGAACAGCAGGGTTGGCAAGGGCTGTGGGCAGGTAACACAATTAACATGCTACGGATAATTCCCACACAAGCAATTGAACTCGGGACATTTGAGTGTGTCAAGCGAGCAATGACTTCGGCACAAGAGAAATGGATGGATACTGGTAGCCCCAAGCTGCAGATTGGTAATGCTAGCCTGACCTTTTCTCTCTCATGGCTATCGCCAGTTGCTGTTGCTGGTGCTGCTGCTGGAGTTGTAAGCACACTTGCATGTCATCCGCTGGAAGTGCTGAAGGTATTTTGACTCGAAAGTTTTTTTGTGGGAAAACAATAGCTTTGCTTTTCAAATCAGTTATTGTGCTTGTGGCAAGGAGAAATTATCTCACATTTTTAAGTGCTGATTCAACGTGCTTCACAGGATCGGTTGACGGTGAGTCCTGAGGTCTACCCCAGCCTACGCATTGCAGTTCACAAGATTTACAAGGAGGGTGGAATCGCAGGCTTGTATGCTGGACTTGGGCCAACATTGATTGGCATGCTCCCATATAGCACTTGTTACTATTTCATGTATGAGACAATTAAGAAATCATATTGCCGTGCACAAAAGAAAGAATCTCTAAGCCGTGCGGAGATGCTTCTAGTTGGAGCTTTCTCAGGTAAGAATCTTGAATCAAACACCCTCTTTTCTTGGTTCAAATTTTCTTGAACGTCATAGTGATCTGCTACTTGTGGTAAAGAGGATTGATATGAACAGTTCTGCATATCAACAATGAGTTTCTTTTCTATGGCTCACCAACAGGTTTCTTTAAATCACAAACGGAGTTTCAGACAAGGAGATCCTTTGTCACATTTCTTATTCTTATTTGCTATGGAAAAGATGAGCAGGCCCCTGCCTCTCCCACATACAGGACACAACACTCGGCTACCTACTACCTTTCTACATTAATCTTCGACCTTCATACCTTCCTATATAGGGTCTATGTTTTCAGTAAGCTGAAAGTGTGCCATGTCCTGTCTAATCCTCTCCTCCCAATTCTTCTTCAACCTACCTCTACCTATCCTAGAGTCACGACCCGATTTCTCGAGTTATGATGACACCTATTATACCCTACCAGTAGGTAAGCTAACTCGTAATCCAGAACATCAAGCAATGAGCGTAAGGGCATAAATTAGCGAAAACAATAATCTAAACAAGGACAACAAGGCAGAAACAAACCAAAATAAATATATACAGAATTCCTCCCAGAACCTGGAAGTCACTAGTATAGAGCTATCTAATAAAGAGTACAAGTCCCAAAAGTGGACCATAACAAAGCGTGTCTCAAAGGCAACAAGACTAGCTAAAACAAAAGAATGAGACAAGATAAACCCAAAACGCCAAGTGCTCGCCCTCGTCTCTGAATCACAGCTACAAAAGAAGGCTGGAACTACTCACCGCTGGTAACTAGTACTGGAACCTGCATCACGAAATAGATGCAAAGCGTAGCATGAGTACCAAAACAACAGGTACTCAGTAGGCATCAAAGGCCGACTAAGCAAAAAGGGTAAAAAAAAAATAAGAAAGGATAAAATCTAGACACAGAGAGGTCAAAGTGGATAAGAAAAGGAAGCACACGAGCATACCAGAAATAAACTAAGTACAACTAAACTAAACCTAACTGGACCCCCATAAGCCATGAAGGTACACTCGTGCGCAAGTTTAAATAAAAACTGAACGGACCCCCATAAGCCCCACAGGTACACAGAAAAGCTAAGTCTACTGAGAAGAAGAAAACAAGGCTCCCAGCCCAAAGTAACCAAGATAACTCATCAGACTCTACCCAGCCAGCAGTGCTCTCCCAGCCCAGCTAGAAAGAGTGACCCCAGAGGGCACCTTACCAAACAGTCCACTCCCAGCCTAGCTAGAAAGAGGGACCCGAGGGTGAGGTTGATATCGTGAGTCGTTTTACCATGCAGTCAGCTCCCAACCAAGCTAGAAAGAGTGACCTGGGGACACCCAGCCAGCAGCACACTCCTAACCTAGCTAGAAAGAGAGGCCCGGGGGCGATCGCTGAAATCACCGAGTCTACCCAGCCAGCGATACTCTCCCAGCCCAGCTAGAAAGAACGATCCTGGGGGTGATGGTATCTCTAATAGGATCTAATCCAACAACAACCACCATGGAACGTCGTCCACTCTAAGAAATCACAGAAAAGGCTCCAAGCCTATACTATCTCAATCCCACGCCTCTAGTGATGCACCGAACCTTCGAGAACATGTTGAAACTGCAAAATTAGAGGGAAAAGATACAGAAGTGCAGCAAGTAGCAATAACGCCTAATCTAAGGCTCAACTATCAGACTCAAGTCTACTACTCCAGTCTACAAGGAGCTAAGTCATCCGAACGACGTCGGCAGAAAGTCAAGGCTATCCAGCTCACACGGGTCATAAGTCTAAGGCAATGCTAGCCTAACCTAGACTAAGGACATCATACTTACGGTTAAGGACGAACAAACATACAACACATAGCATACAAGTATACAATAGCATTTAGCACATAAGCATGTAACTCTACTAAACCGGTTAACATGATACTACACCTGAAATATAGCTAATCGATCCTAACATGCTTTTACACAATTAAGCTCAATCTAATAGAAAGGAAGCCGTAGCCTACCTTAAGGCCGATCGCGCGCGCTTCAAATCACTTTGCCGGAGCTTTTCCTTCCCGAACGACCTTTGAACATTGTCACTCTATCAAATATAGGATCACAACGTTAGTACAATCATTTAGACACAAAAATCACAACAAACGGAGATGGGTCAATTTTGGAGTCAAAACAGGAATTGTGGGACCCGCACTGAACAGTTCTAATTTGACTCCGTCAAGAGATCCAAAATAGTACCCCGAACTTGTGTTTCAAAATGGAACACAATTCGAGGCTCAAAACGCAGCAAAAACCAACATGCAAGAAAACCACACTTTAATCAACTTAAAAGAAAATATGCAGCAGTCTAAGCTTGAAATTTACAAGGATCTAATGGTGCCCAGCACTCCTTGAACCCTCCACGACGAAGCCACAACAATTTCTAACATGTGGGACTTCGAATCACCCAAAACCGAGCTAAAATGAGTGAGATATGACCAAAACAAGAATGCCAAAAACAAAAGCTCGAAAAAGGGTACAACAGTCAGGTTTATCGCGAAATTACCTCAAACTACGCGCATCCGACAACTTCCGAACACTCTACAGCGAAGCCACCGAAAATACGAAGCTCCCATACTTCGAATCGCCTAATTCGGTTGAGAGATGAGAGAGTTATGAGGGTTTTAAGTTTGGAAAAAGGTTGCTGATATTTCTGCATTTTATTAGCAAATTTTTCTGCATTATCTTTCTAAAAACTTAAAAACTCTGACGGGGTGCTCCGAACTCATTTGGAACCCCGTGCACGCAAACGAGATATGCAACCATACCAAATTCGAAATTTTTGACTCAATGACAGTTAAAATTTTTCATATGAGGTTAGCTTGACAAAAAGTGGGTCCCACACCAAATGCCATTTTAAGTCAAAAACCACAAAAAGGGCTCGAAAAAATATCGAAAACCTCAAAACACAAAAGAAGGATCAATCTAGACCAAACTCGACATTTCGGAGCTGACGAAATTCTCATCCGAGCGCGTTTACTTAGAATGTTGACTAAAGTCAAACTTAGGATTAAACTTAAAGTTAAAGCGCCTAATCACACCGACTCATACTGAAAACCTCGAGAGTCATGCCGATCATGCTACTAGCCTAAAATGATCCTTTCGGAGCAGATGGAATCGTCAGAATTGGATTCCGATGTCATCTTCTTTAATTTTTGATCGAAAATGATCGTTCAACGTTCATAAGCTCCAAAAACACTAAAACTCGCACAATAACCAAACGAACGACCAGGTGATCGAACTGTCAGTCCCAGCAAGTCATAATGACTTGGGGTTGCTACAGGAACGCTCTAAACGACACATAGAAGGCAAAACATAGAAATAACTAGGAGGGTCATTACACCTAGGACCTGCTATAGCCATCCCCTCTCATACCTCCTTGTTGGTGCATCCGTGCACCTTCTGTTCACATGCCCCGAATCATCTTACGTCACTTTCCTCATCTTGTCTGCCACAGAGGCCACTCCCACCTTGTCCTATGTAACTTCGTTCCTAATCCTATCTCTACTAGTATGCTCACACATCCATTTGAGCATCTTCATTTGTGGCACCTTCATCTTTTGTAGGTGTGCATTCTTGACTGGTACATTTAGATCATTGCTTAAGAAACACCTTATCCCTAGCCCAAGTCCTTACTTCCGGGAAGATTTGTGTATCACGATTAACACAAAATCTGGAAGTGCTGACTTGGAAATTAGCATTACAGGTGCCTGTTGAACTCCTCCAGTGGCAGTTCAAGATTATACTAGAGTTAGTCCACTGGACTTCGTTAGCACAGATTACAGCACTGTTATGCTTTGAGTTGATAATTCCTTATCCCAATTACTGGATTTAACCTTTTAAGGCCCTTCATATGTATGCCACTGGTTGGGCAGGTCAAAAGAACAGGACCAGAACAAAGATGTAAGGTTGCTGTAGAATACTGGAAGAAAAATAGTAAAGACAGAAACAAGCCTGTGATGCTTTTCTCCTCCGATGCACGAGGTCAAAAGAACAATACCAGGACTAGATTTAACATCGCTGCAGAGAGGAGAAAGGACAGTAATTGTACAGACTCTGGAAAAAGGAGCATCGTACATTTAAGTATATTTTGACCAATCATTATGGTGTGTAGTATCTATAAGATTATAACAGAGGTGCTAGCAAGGTGACTAAGAAGGGATATGGTTGAACTTACATGCAGAATTCTTTTGCTGGGGGGAAGACAAATACTAGACCAATTTGTTCTAATGTGCTGAACAATTGATTTTAAGTCTAATTGCAATAATGTCGCTGAATCATGTACACTCTCTGATGCAGAGATGGTCCAGAGAGCAGGATACAATGGGATCTTTATGAAAATCCTAGAAAGAAATAATTTGGTGTAAAAAAACTATGAGCATTTGGCTAATACAAGGAGATAACAACATGATGTTCTCTCCTTAAATGTTAAATGCCCATATCTTTGATATAATCACATTGATAGCGGTCAGTATAGAACAAGAGAAGTAAATCAGAAAATTTCTGTAGGATGATGCCAATAGATATAAAGAGTGCGATCTTGTTGTTGGAGTGGGTTTCTATTTCAATGGAGGAGGAGAATCAGTTCTGATAGATATCATATACTCCCTCCGTTCCTTTTTATATGTCACCTTTTTAGATTGCACTTGCATTAATTTACCCTTCTACCCTTATGTCATGTTTTCTTAAGTCAACTTTTCAATAAATGATGAATATGCTAGATTTTAAAATTAAAATACATTTGGATGACTATTTAAATTTTTGAGTTTATTTTCAAAATCAAATTTTATAGAATAGTGAATGGAGAGAGTAATTGAAGTACTCTAATGAATATAATTACTTATTAGTTTTTCTAGGTTGGTCAAAGTATATATTTTCAAGACTAATTAACTACTCTATCAAGGGTATAATAGGAAGAATATGATAATTTATGCATTGATTTTATGAAATGACAAGTATTATGGTCCAACTATTTATAGGAAGGGATGACATATAAAAAGGAACGGAGGGAGTACTAAACAAGGAGACAGTCTTTCTAAAACAAACAAACAAGGGGTGACGGTGTAAATCTTCATATAGTTGATTTCCTAAAATAAAGCAGAAATTCGGACTTTGCGAGGCAAGTCAAAGGAATTATTCATTGTTAATCTCAAGCTTCTATATGTTAGTATAATGTTCTATTCTTTGAGGTAAAGTATTGTCCACTTTTGAAGATCCTTTAACTGCAAATAGGGATATGGTACTACTGTGGAATATCTGCTGTTGCTTTTAACCCTGATGAGACTCTTATGTTTTGACCTGCCACCTTTTGTAGACAGATTACAAGATTACCATGTGATCTAAAGAGTTAATGTTATTGTTGATCAGGTTTAACAGCTAGCACTATTAGTTATCCATTGGAGGTGGCAAGAAAGCGGCTAATGGTGGGTGCTTTACAAGGTAAATGTCCACCTCACATGGTCGCAGCACTTTCAGAAGTTATTAGGGAGGAGGGTTTGTTAGGCCTTTATAGAGGCTGGGGTGCAAGTTGCCTAAAAGTAATGCCATCATCAGGCATTACTTGGACGTTCTATGAAGCTTGGAAAGATATATTGCTTGCTGATAGACGTCATGTGTAACAGCAGACAAATAGTAGCACAGGAAATGAAATCTTATTATTATGCGCTCAAGCTAGAAGCTGGTGATGGTAAGAATTAAACGTGGTCTTTGTCATCATGAGATTTGTTATTGATGCGCATCCACAAATTTTGCTTCCCATCTTCCCTGCTCTTCCATGGGCACAAAGAAATTTCTTTTAACATTTTTGTAAACGACAGAATATGCATTTATGATTATTGCAAGAATTACAAGCTTTTGCCTTGGGAATTTCTTCAAGTACTGTTTCTCAGGGGTCATTGTTGTGTACTACTTGGTGTGACTAGATTAAACTCTAAGCATAGCATGGGCAGAGGCAGTGAGGCTTTGAGAAGCAAATGGGCCAGGTTTTTTGTTTTCCTACATGTTAGAAATGGGAGCAAGGGGGCTCTTGATTTCGGTGCACTGGAGCGAACATGTTTTTTATTCTTCTCTTCTGCTTTCTTTTTTTGCATCGCAGCCTCTGGTATGATATGCTTAGGGAAAGGCGGGATACCTGCCAATTTTTGGTTGTCTTCAGATGTCACGTGTTTGATGTTCTAAATTGCTCCCATAAGTTGCATAATGGTGAAAAAAGTTATGTTATGGTGATTGTGAGAGGTCATGAAACTTGACAGAGTCGGTTTTGCTCTCCCTTTCCCTTTAATCTTTATTTACAGTTTACCTTACCTTTACTGGCTTAATGAGCTCTCAGTATTATTCTTCCTTTTCTCTCTTTAACAAACATCATTGAGCAAACCCTTGAGTCAGTTTTCAGAAAATAAAGACCCTCTGATGAGTCGGCCTCAAATGATCCTTAGATGTATGGAATAGACAATATTGTATTCTAACTTTTAAGGCAAGTCTTTAGTTTCTTCCCTGACGAGTCCACAATAAACTTTAATTTTCCAGCAACTTAAACATCAATAGAAAAGGGCACCACCGTTGTGTATTTGAGTTTTAGTGAGAAGAGAATTTTAGAAGAAAAATATAATTAATTGAGTTTTAGCGAGAAGAGAATTTTAGTAGAAAAATATAGTTTCAACAGACTTTTCCAATATATGATGCTAATGAATTCCAACAAATTTGTATTAGCGCAAAGTCAGTGGGAGCAAAATGCGCCGGATTTGGTTCTAAAAGCTCTAATAGAAGAGATCTCAATCATCCCACTTGGGTGCTAAATGAGTGAGTTTGTCATTTCTTTCTATTAGATTTCCTCTTTAGTTTTTCAGTTATGATCCTTTTAACTCAAAAGAGTCTAACAGGACTGTTGGAAAAACTAGGGAGTGTTCCTGTAATTTTGTGGTACTATATAAAAGGGGCCTGCTCTAACATCTAACTTGCAACCGCAATACCCTGATTACCCTGCAACCACCCTTTCCAGAGAACAAAAAAAGAAAGAAACAAAACAACCTTATGGCATGGAACAGTCGGAGATGTTTCCCTGAATTGCTTTTGAGCATATTTGTGGAAAGCTACGTCCAAAGCAAGCAAATCTTACTAATTTACTATGCACTTAAATATTTTCTCCCATAATACATGCTTCGATTATTCAAGATATCTACAATCTTGGATATAGTCGGCAAATAAAACAACACCACTCTCTCTTCATGACTGGAGAATCAATGAGCTTAAACAGTAACCGCCTAAGGGACAGACAGGTACTTTGCATACTGCTGCTTTACTGAACAATCAGCAGTTTGGCTGCTGCAAACAATTCCACCGTCCACCAAACGAGTAGAAAACTCTTTGTTCAACGATCTAGGGTTCACAGGTTCCGATATCTGCATGACAAATGGTAGAATGTGCAAAACATGTATGGATCGATCAAAGCACTAAAATCCCCCAAAACATGTCACAAATAATCAGACAACGGCAGCAACAAATAATAGCAGTTGCACAAATAAAGCAGAGCACTTAACCTCTACACACCTTCATCACACAGCTGTTCGGAGAGCTGTTCAAATCGAGCCACTATGTGTTTTCCATAGGTGTATTTCTTCAAGGCATGAAGATGAACTCTGATTCGGCATAGCAGAATTTCCCGGTGCTTATTGTTGCTAATCTCGAGAATCTTCTGGACCACATAATTTGCAAATTGGTCCTTCATCATTGTCTACCATGAGAACCAAAATTGCCCCGTGAATAAGTCAATTTAAGCAAAAACTCATTTGTCATTGGTTTGGAAAAAATAAGCACTTCACATTCACCAAATAGAAAAGTGAGAAAAATGACATTAGTTCTACACAAAATTCTGGACATACAGTTGAGACCACTTCCTACCAATTAGACTTAAGGTCAATTAAATACATTCCTATCTCAGTCTAGGTGGACTAGCCCAAGTGACAAGGGTAAGCCCCTTAGAGTCTAAAGCTTCTGCCTTCCTGGAAGCGTAGTTAGTTGCACAGATCCATAATCTTTTCCAAACTACTTTCATAGCTATTAGCTTCACTATTGTAAACCACCTCTTCCCATGGTGGATAGATTGTACTTGCGTTTTATATCAATTGGAAGTAAAGAGAAACACCATTCATGCAATACCTTACCAAAAACACGCGATAGGATAATAATTTATTTTTTTCAGTAATTGATAGGACAAGAAAATTCCCCAACCCCCCCCCCCCCCCCCAAAAAAAAATAAAAAAATAGAGACAGAATATACCATGTTAAAACAATGCATGTACGAAAACAATCAAGGAATGCATCCTAACTCATCTCCCTTGCATAGACTATTATTACATGTGCATTCAAAAAGGAAAATGATAAGCAAATGAAGATTGGTGATGCATACGAGAGAGAGAGAGAGTGGGTAGGGTAGGCATACAACTACTACAAATACGTAGAGCAGGAGAGTGTGTGTGTGTGTGAAACTGTTGGATGATGAGATAGTGGACAAAACTAAGAGCTGTGACCATTAAACTCATCCCACAACATAAAGACAGGCGGGCATAGCTAGTATACCACTGCTTCATACCAGGACTTTAAGAAAACCAAAACCAGAATCCTTTCCTTTTGAAAACAAAAAAAAGTATTGTAACAATTGATGCATAAAATCCTCAACATACTGAGAAAAGGTCTTTTCCCTTTTCAACTAACAATTTATTTGTGCTGTCCTTTTCATTCATTCACTCTTCTTCTTTGGCTTATATCTATTATACTTCGTTTCCCTTCTTTTTTTTTTTAATAAGGTAACAAGTACTTCTTTTTCCCTTCTTTTCGGTCACTATAGGGTCCTAATTAGGATCTACTCAGTCAGTACAATAATTCACTGATAACATGTTTTGCAGTGACCCAGATCTTGCAGTGTCCCATCCAATAAAAGGTCAAACACCAAATAGTATTATTCCACTGGCCCATATCAAATAGAGTAATTTCCCTAGATAGCCACCCATGTTTGGGAAATTACCTAATAATATCACTTTGTTTGTTCTAGGACTATAATATCACCCAACTTTGCATATTTTCCTTAAAATATACTTGACACAAAAAAAACATCTTTATCTCTCCTAATGAATGCCGTGTCATATTATTCTCTTTTTACTAATAATTACAAGGCAATAAAAACTTTTTAAATCAATCTATATGATATACTCGGTAAAAATAATAATTACATTACGCAAAGTGAATATTTTTAAACAAACTCATGTTTATTTTATGTTATTATGATTAATACTAATTATTTATTCTAAATCATTTTTCAAATTATTCATTCTTTAAGTTCTTATAGAATGTGGAAGGTGACCATTAAAAATAAGTAAAAGTGAACCAAAAAAAAGTGATGTTAGAGAACAATTTTCACGTACTCATAAAAAATCAAAAGTATTATATCGACTAACTCTTTTTACGGATTTTTTTCTAGCAACTATTCCCTCTGTCCATTTTTATTTATTCATTACACTATAAATAATCATTCATTTGTTAGTTGTTTATTTTAGAAAATCAAGCGATAATTTATTACTTAATTCCTAATTCACTGTTATTATTAATTATAGTCATTTGTCAATGCCCTTTTTAAAATATAAAATTTAGTATTTTCAAAGATTGATATAGTAAAATTATCTTTATTATTTCTTAAGAGATATGTCAAATTAATACTGAACAAGTAAAGATGTAAATATGGACGGAAGGAGTAGAAACTAAATTTCCCAGTTAAAAAAAAGAATAATATGATATGACATTCCTATTAAAGTGTGCACTTTGCATATTCTTTAAGAAATTAAATGAACGAATGAATTGAGAAATGATTTTAGAAAAATAATTAATGTTAAATGTAATAATAAAGTAAAAAATGTCTATCTCTTAATATGCTAAAGTAAAAAACAAAAAATGATAAATAATCAAGAATTATGTTTTTAGTTTTTATTAATGAATATAACATATGAGTTATTTTAAAATGTAAATTTTTTTAATAAAAAATGGATAATGTGACATGGCATTTCAATAGGAGAGAGAAAAAAGTTTTTTCTTTGTCAAGTATATTTTGAGGAAAATATGTAAAGTTGGGTGATATTGTAGTCCTAAAACAAATAATATTACTAGGTAATTTCTCAAACATGGGTGACTATTACTCGATCAAATATCTAAGGTGCACGTTAGAATCTGTTATATAAATGAACTTTCTCCTTCCACATGCAGAGAGCCTTTCTTCCCTAAGCAGAATCCCTTGGACAATTTAACAAAAATGTCTACCACCAAAAATAGATCTTTTGCAGCTGGCATCAAATTCTTATAAAAACAATTTCAATATTTCCCATCATTTCAAAAATCCATCAGCTAACCTTGCAATCTAAGAATTAGGACATCATCTTCCCCCCTATTACAATCTGTTGAACATTTATAGTTAATTCCACTACATAATAATTAAAGAAAAATGGAAAAGAATGCAGGGTTAAATTTGCTTGCACTATTAGGTCACTTTAAAAATTAGAAGTAATTACACATAATAAGTGAAATTTGTACAATGGAAAATAAAATAAAAAATCTTCAACATGTTAAATTACACTGATAATTTCTCCTAAAAGGTTCTCGCAAAGTCTAAATTGGAAAAGTTATCTTGAAGTGAAACAGGACGAGAAAAAGATTGCAAGCTGATGAGGCTAGAGAAAGAGCTAAGGCATAATTCCAAAGAGCAAATTGTTGATATACGACTCCTATTTGCATTTTTCAAAAACGATCCCCTGATGGTAGAATTTTAGGTTTTATATCTCACTGAAGCTTGTTTGAGAAAGTAATTAGACAACTACGCAAGGAATGGCCCACATTTTAGTTTCTTCGCCAAATGACCATATCAGTGATTGGGAAAGCAAAGAGAAGTTGGCTTAACTCAGCTTAGGCACATGTCTTCCTATCGTCCTTTACAAAGAGGTTTCACAGAAATTGCTATGTGAAATAGTTGATTACTGAATTACAGCTGTGAAGGAAAACGTAAGAATAGTAAACACGAATTCAGATTGCCTTACCAGCAAACAGTCATTTCCCTCTGACTCTGCAAGAATCTCCTCGATCAAGAACTCTCTCTCAGCAGAATCACCATATTCCAGACACTTCTCAACAACGTTTGAGGCATATTTGTGTTGGCTTAACTGTACAACATTTCCGGTCAACTTTCCGATAATTCGACTTCTTTCATGTGGTCTTCCCCTCTCCAGAACATGCTGCAGCCATAAATTCAGTTTTGCATAGCAATTGCAAATGCACTAAATTCTTATGTTAATACTACAGGTGCCCCTTAGTCCATCACTGTCCCCAAACAAACTGTTTTATTTTCCAGTTGAGCACACAATTTAGAGCCATTTAGTTTTTCCCTCTTCCCTTTTTTGGGGGGAAGCGGTTGGGTGCATGCACACAGCAATAATAGCACAGACACACAGGAAACCAAGGGGAACTTTCTCCAATCTATTCATCTAGTGCACATCCTTATCTAACGAAAGGTATAATTTTATGATTTATTTTTCTGAGAATTGTATAATATTATATATCTATTTTTCTGAGAATTGTATAATTTTATATTTTACTTCCTATTGAATGACATCGATGTCTAATTGAAAGGAAGGAATTTACAGAACACTTAAAATAAGCCAGTAATGTCCCCATCACACCACACTAATTATCCTTCTTTTAATTTGCACAATAGATGCTTTTTTGTTAGGGTTGGAAGAGAAGAAGTCACATATAGTGATCAGGAAGTTACGGAACTTGACAATAGGAAAGAAAGTTTTCGTATATCAAACGGAGAAAAAAAAGATACAAACCTGGGTGACATAGTTCCCATACTGATCTTGAGCAAGAGGATAAGCAGATTCCAAGATTTCATGCACTATACTCTGACTTTGAGAGTTTTCTGAACAATGTTCCAATACTCTCTTTGGAAAATTCATATGAAATGAGATGGGAGTCAGTTGAAATATAAAAAAAAGCAACTATATCTCATGGTACAACATAGTTTAATAGTACCTGGATTACACGACAACCATAAGGATGAGTAGACAATATAGCTACTTGGCCTTGGAATGAGGAGATAATGAAGTTAATTTTTTCAGTAGGTATGCACTCAATGCATTTTTGGATTACATGGTTCCCATTTTGATCTCGTACGCACTTCATTACATGCCCATTGAGTTCATGGACAAGTTCTGTTTTCTGATCAAGATCAATAACTTCCAGGGCCTAGAAAGAACATCAACAGCAAGACAATGACATCTTTATTTGTACAACTTACTGAATTGCTTGGATGAAAATGGAAAAAAGAAAACTACTGTACTAGAGTACACAAAATTAGCATAATAAATGTGCGCTATGCAATATGATAATAACTGTATGGCCTCAAAGTGTGCTTAGCACAGTCGTCGACCATGGTTTATGTAATGACCCTCTAGGTCATTTTTGCCTTAATGTCTCCTTTTCGTCGTTTAGAGCGTCCCTATAGCGACCCCAAGTTATTTATGACTTGCTGGCACTGATTGTTCGGTCGCCTGGTCGTGCGTTTGGATTTTGTGCAGCTTTCCGTGTTTTCGAGACCTTGATGCTTGAATAGTTGACTTTAGTCAAAAAGTCAGGTAAACAACCTCAGAATGGAATTCTGACGATTCCATCAGCTCTAAAATGGCCAAATTAGGCTAATAGCATGGTTGGCACGAGTATCGAGGGCTTTGGTGCGAGTTTGGACCCTTAGGCATTTTAGCCTTTGAAATTTGGCCGAAGGTTGACTTTGGTCAACATTCTTGGAAAACGCGCTCAGATGAAAATTCCGTTAGCACGGTTAGCTACGGAATGTTGAGTTTGGTCTAGAACGATCTTTCGTTCGATTCCCAATGCCTCTGGACTCATTCCGAGCCCCTCGGTGGATTTTGGTTAAATATGGTCTTTGGGAGTGGGACCCACTTTTTATCGAGGTGACCTTTGATGGAAATTTTGACTGAGCCGTTGAGTTCGAAATGTCGAATTTAGTAGGGTAGCATATCTATTTTATCTTTATCGGGTTCCGAGCGAACTTCGAGCCCCCCCATTGGAGACTTTGAATAAATAGCAATAGCTGAAATCTGGTGCAGCCCTTTTAACGACCAGATTTTGGGTCTTTTAAGCGACCAGCTTCGCCTTTTTAAAGCCTCATTTCAACCTCATTTGTCAAACTTCAAACCTGCGTAACTCTCTCATTTCAAGTCCGATTCTAGTGATTCTTGGGGCTATCTTGAGTGGTTTTTCGAAAGAACGCGTTGGCGTGGTTGGATTTTGTATTTGAAGCTTTTCTGGAGGTAAAAAAATTATTATTTAGCTGCTGCCATAGCTCATTTTCGACCTCAATTTTTGGTAAATTTTGGAAGATGATTTCTTGGCAATTTTAGGTCCGTATTTGGTGATTCAAGAGCCTAGATTGTGGGGTTTTTGGTGATGATCGTCGTGGTGTGGTTGATTTCAGTAGTTGGACCCTCGTTTCTGGTAATTTCTTGTAAATAGCTGCGCCATTGTTGTGACCTTTTAGTGTAACTTTGAGTTTTTCGTTGCATGTTCGTGTTGGGACTGTTCCGAGCCCCAAATTGTGTTCCAATTTGGAACACAAGTTCGGGGAGGTGTTTAGGACTTATTTTTGGGGTTAATTCTGGAATTTCCAGCGCGGGTCCCACTTTCCCCGTTTTGACCCCAAAATTGGTCCGTCTTCATTTCTTGCAATTTTAGTGTCAAAACGACCGTAATACCATTGTGATTCTATTTTTGATAGTGTGACAGTGTTCCGAGGCCGTTCGAAAAGGGAAAGCTCCGGATAAGTGATTTTGGAGAGTGCGTGATCTGCCTACAAGTAGGATACGGCATCCCTCTCTTAGATTGAGCTCAAGAGTGTGAATGCATGTTGATTAGTTGGGATTTGGGTTGGTAGTTATTGAATCGTGCATAGGTGTTTAGAAATCATGTTTTCAGCCTATTTCGGAAATTATCGGCGTAACTGTGAGCATGCTATATGTTATTAATTGACCCTCCTTGCTATGTGGAGTACTTGTATGCTTGATTACTGTTTATTTGAAGAATGTTGAGCCTTAGTTTAGGTTTGACTAGGGCTTGCCTTAGAAATGCATGATTCGGAACTGATAGGCCTTAGTTTTGCCCCGACGTTGCTCGCTAGCTTATATCCCTGTAGACTGGTGTAGCAGACTTGAGTCTGATAGTTTGGGCCTTAGCTAGGTGATACACTTGCTCCGACGATAGTTATCCTTGTTTCTCCGATACTACGGCTTCACTAGTTACGTCGACGACACTGGGTTCCGCTCCGCGAATTGAAGTTGGTTTTCAATTCGGTTCTAAGGCCTTACATTGATTGGCTAAGTGTGGACAACGTTCTTGGATTGATTGGGACTCTTTCAGCAGCTACATTGGCACCATTGTCGGGCATCTGGATCCAAGCTCCGACCTCGACCTCATTGATATTTTCGAAAAGCATCCGGTTTAAGGTCCGGCCTCTATCACCCAGATACTTATATAGAGCATCCAGTTTAAGGTCCGGTCTCTATTGCCCAGATACTTATATAGAGCATCTGGTTAGAGGTCCGGCCTCAGTTACTTGATACTTGTGATTGGTTACTTGGGTACTTCTAGTGAGCATCCGGTTTGAGGTCCGGCCTCCGTACTGTTAGATTCTACTATTGGGGTCGAGGTTTTGGTTCGATATTCTCCGTTCTTGGGTTCTCTTATACAATTCTCTTTAGTTATAGTTATTTTGTGTACTCGCCGGGTTTATAGGGGTCCGTTCAGCTTTTTAATTAAATTTGCGCACGAGTGTACCTTCTGGGCTTAAAGGGTCCAGTTAGGTGTAGTTAACTTATACATTACTTTAGTTAGTTCTTTCTACACTCGTGTGCATTCCATTGTTACTTAGTTTTCCGTTCTTGACCTCTGTTTGTATTATTCCTTCTTTTCATATTGCCTTTAATTTTCAAGTTCAGTCGGTCTATGATACCTACTGCGTACCGGCTGTTTTGGTACTCATACTACGCTCTGCATCTGTTTCGTGATGCAGGTCCGAGCACCAGTGGCCAGCGTTGATTTAGTTTGGAGTAGCCTGATCCGGAGATGGGGTGGGCACACATCGTTTTGTACTATTTCAGTCTCCATCTGTATATATAGACTTGTCTTTTTCCTTTCGAGACAGTCCAGTCTCTGTGGTCCACTTTTGGGACTTGTACTCATTTTGCTAGTAGCTCTGTACTGGTGACTTCCAGGTTCTGAAAGGGATCTTTATTTGTATATATGTTTTGGTTTGCGTCCGCATGTTTTTATTGTTATCTTAAATTCTGCCTACTCTTGTTTAGTTTCTGCCCTCAGACCCATTACTTCTTGTTTCGGGTTGCAGGTTGGCTTACCTACTGGTGGGTTTATAGTTAGGTGCCATCATGGCTCGAGAAATCGGGTTGTGATAGTTTATAACCTATAGAAGGGACCTTACAATCTGCTTTCAACTCTACCCTTTAAGAGATCCAATTAGTTAGCAATATTAATAGGCACTTGAACACTTTCTGAGAAATTGAAAAAAAAGTGTTGTTCAAGTTGAAAGACATTTGTGGAAGTTGCAGTTGTCTATGGATGTGAACTTGATTTGAAAAAAGAAGTTGAAGATTTGTACGCGCAAACCAATATTTCATTTAAAGGTCTAATACTAAATTCCCGTATTTGCAACTACTTATTATGCCCAATTTAGAGAGCCAAGAATTGGTTGGAGAAGCCCATCAATCGAAATATGGATCATCAAAACCCTAATGAAGTGAAAATGGTAAAAATGCCAAACATTAACAATTTAAATCTTTACCACTATTGATAATGATGATATTTCTTAGAGAGCAATGAGCATGTATATCAAGAAATTCTTTAAAATTGATCAGCTATTCACCATGTCAAATCAAGGATCCTATATCGAGAAACTCTTTAAATTTCAGCCGCTAATTCAACACTTAAAAGAAATGGAGAGGGAGGGGGAATTTTTCAATAAATTCTCTTAAAAGTATATTAGCAACCAAAAATCCTTGTTTCGTACAGTTATGCAAGCATAACCTGATTCAAGAGAAGGGTTGAGCAACACTGACATGTACATGGGGAAAATGTTGATGACTGTGAGGATATGTAAATGTGACTCCGACTCTTCAAAATCAAGGGCCATGGCTTGAAAGGCAATTGTTTTTTTGTAAGACAATGATATTATTTATTGGTGAAGTCCCCATATACAAGTTGTTCGTCATGCAACAATAACAACCCATATGAATCCAATCATAAAAATATATTTGTATACTTGAAATAAGATATACCTTTTGAATAACACGACAGCCATACATTTGCAAACTTAAAGGCAGCATCTGCCCTGCTAATTGACATGCCAGCATCTTTCTTTGCTCATGACTTCCATGCTCAAAGAACTGGACACATAATTCAGATATGCAAAACATGCTGGAAGGTTAAAGGCTCAAGGGTTTAAAAAACTGAAAATGTCCAGAGAGACGTGAAAATACAGAAAACCACAATGTTTACCTTTTGAATGACATAGTTCCCAAAAACATCTGTTATTAGCTTTGAAGCATGTGGAAGAATTTCTTTGAAAACAGATGCCTTCTCTTCAATACTACAATTTTCCAATTTCTGTTGTATAAACCGACTTCCATGCTGATCAACACTGAGGTTAAAGAACCATTAAATTAACTTCACATCTTTGGGATTATACAGAGAGTTTACTGCAGAAGATACACAGTTGGCACATATATACTACCTGAATTCAACAACACGACCTGCAATATCAGAGAGGTCAATTCTTCGAGCATTGCTTTGTTTCAGTTCTTCGAGAAATGAATGTCTTTTAGAGTCATTCAAGCTACTGGAACCCCTTTGTGCAGTCCATCCAGAATACAATCCATTATTTCTACTTGAACCAGGGGCAGGTTTAATTTCATTCCTTCTTCCAACAGGGGATCCTGGCAGTACAGGACTACCAAGAGGTGAGGCTGAAAACTGTTGCGTGAATCCCAGGCCCGATGGACTCCCAAAATAATTATTACCAGGAATTATCATTTTTCCAGGACTTGGTAAGTTCAGACTTCCAATTGGTGGACGAAGAAAATTCTGTTCAGCAATATAAGAAGGGATATTTGGCTCCTTCTGTGAGGCATAAGCATCAACTTCAAGCCCAAACACACCAGGCGAAGGAAACCGCATATACTGACTAGGAGAAGTGTGTGAATCATCAACAGGATGAGGATGATGAAAGTACTGCATATGAAAAGGATCTGGGAAAGAAGGATGCATCATTAATCCATGATGCCCATAAAACTTGGTTAAATGATGCAGATCACCAACTTGTGGAATGTTTTCCCTTGGTGCAACACTTTGACCACTGATGCTTCGTCCAGAACCAGCATTAATATGCATAGACGGATATCCAGCTAAAAATGGAGAAAGAGAAGGCGAACTCAAAGCATATCCCCCTATATTGTATTGAGGGGCATATCCACCAGATGGACTCAAGTTAGAATAGTACGGATTACCAGAAGCCATATAGGCTGCAGCTGTTGCATATAGAGGAGGTGTGAGGCCAGAACCTTGAGGAGCTGCTTGTACTTCAACTGAAGAGAACCAGCTATGACCATAACCTTTTGCTAGGCTACTCTGTAGTGTATTAGTCCCAAGTGTATTTGCTTGAACTTGTGGGCCATTAACCTGGTAAGTCGTGCTTCGCTGGGAGTGGTACTGCTGCTGTTGTTGCTGTTCTACTGCAATCCTGCTGTGAAAATACTGTTCATCCTTGTTCTTACTAGCCTCTGGAGCCTGAATGTTCTTTGAAATACCTGATGCTATCTCATCATTGACTAAGAGTTCATTCACCAGATGTGCATCATTACCTGGTAATTCACCCTTCTGAGGGGAATGAGACTTCCCAAGACTGTCAACACAAGATTCTTTTTCAAGTGTAATGGGCAAAGGCTGATCAGAGGCAGTGATATCATGGTCACCTGAGACATCCGCACAAGCATTTGCACCGTGTTTATTTGAAATATCAAGGGAGAGACCGTCCAATGTAAGAGATTGAATATCAGAATCAGTTGGTTCCTCCGCAGCAACATGACCAGAGGACCGAGATTGATTGTAAACTGGCGACGGAGTGCGAGGGAAGTCCTCCTGTGATCAAATTTAGTCAACAGTATAAGCAGGCAGCATGGAACATGAAAAAGATAGCACTCCAGAAATCTAAATGATACTATCTTCTCATTCATTAGCACAATGTACCACATGCATGCTTCAGAAAATTAAGCAGAACTTCTTAGGTGTTGAAAAGTTGGGCACATGCAAAGAGAAACTAAAAAAAAGGAAATATTGCACAGAATGGAAGAAATATTCTTGAACTTCAATACCTGTATTAGGTCAACCAAACTTTTATGTTGACCTGCAAAGGAGGCCAAGTGCTGTCCTGAAGCACAACTTTGGGGCAGATCATCTGAAGCACTCTGTGGTAAATTTTCATCTTCCGGCTCCTCATCATGAGTTGAGAGAGAACTTCTAGTCACATGCAAGGATCCATCTTTACTATTCTCAGAAGAGTTTAACTGGCAGCTATCACCCAGATCTGCAAAATGGTGTGCCAGGTGTCTGTTCTCCCTAGAAATAATAGGAGGAGGAAGCCTAGGATTCAAGTTGACATTAGAATTGTAGTATGCAAAATACGAGGGATCAGAACGCATCTGCTCTTCAGACTGCCAGTTCTGCATGGCATTGTCTAAGCTTGCCAAACTCAACTTCTGGCCGGAGCTTTGATCATAGACAAGGTTACCGTAGGCTGAAAATGAGCCCTCCATACTTGGAGGCGCACTACCACTACGATTTGGAGCCTTATTTCTATTATGCCCATGAATCTTATGACCTTTAAGAAGCAATCCCAGTTCATCTGCCGCCACTTCATTCATAGGTGATGCGAAGGTAACCGTGTCCTTGGTAGAAACCCACTTTTCTTTTCTACCGTCTTGGAGTATTCTCATAGGGCTCTCAGTTGCCATGTTGCTCAAGAGTAAGCAAGCATATTTATACTACAAGAGTTTTCAAATCAACTAAGCCAAAGGTGGAGACATTTCAACCGAAGCTTTTCATCAACATCATATCAAGAGATTCTACAAACAAAAGATACTAAGCTGTGGTGACTACATATAATCTGGGGCAACTGCAATGGAAGATTCAGATCATAACCAACACGGAACAGAAAATGTTTTTGTCAAATAAAAAGAAGAGGAAACAATTCATGATGCAGTGAGACTTGTTGTAAATAGGGATGAGCAGAAATATTTATTTAGCTGCCATAACATTTACGTGCTAGAGGCCCAATCAAATTATTTTTCATGTAGTCACAATCAACCCCATGACCAGAGGGGACAATGATTGAAGATTAAATTGAGCATTCTATGTCCAGCAGGTAAGCGTGATTATATAAATGAAAAAATGAATAACTGGTCAAGAGTGGTCAGCAAAGAAGTAATAGGTTAAACAACCCTAGTTTAGTTTTGAAATTCAGAAAAACAAAACTTTTAATGATTCAAAGAAGCTGAATGGTTTGATTGTCCAAATAGAAGTTTTAATTTTTGTATGATAAGGTGTATAAATAGGAAAAATTAGTAGGAAAAAGTGCAGGATTCGGAATTCCTGCTTGTAAAACGGGTTGTATGTAGTAATGGCCATGTGAAATCTGTTATCAGAATCGGAGTGGTGATCAACACAGAGGGATGCACTGAAAAGGGACAAACAGGGGCCAGGGTCATCAGAAGAGAAATGGAGTAATTAGTTGACAACAGCTAAAGCAAAAACCTTTTTTTGGTAGAATCGCATGGTAAGAAGAGAGAAGAAGAAGAGAGTCAAAGTGTACATAAGAACCCTAGTACAACAGCAGATGAAAAGGAAAGGAAAGTGATTACATACCTGCTCAAATGATAAGGAGAGAGAGAGAGTCTGCTACATAACTCCCCGATGGTGTGGTGTGATGTGATGATCAATTCCTAAACGCAGCGCAGAGCCATCCTACATATATATGGAGAGAGGAGAAGAAGAGAGAGTTTTCTTGTTTGTTTTAAATTACTCCAACTCTACTATATTTATTTATTAGAAGATTATTACAAATGTCGCTCCTTAAACCCCACCACGGGGTTTCAAGTACTCATTCATCTATTTTATCCTCGTTCTTTCTTTCTTTATTGTATGTCTGTATCACTGTATGTGTACCAATTTGTCCAAAAACAAACTAAAAAAACCCGCCCTCCCTACTTGCTCCCTCCTCTCTTACTATTTACTAGACTAGACAAGTAATATAGTTGAATGGTGTTGGATTATTGTTTTCTTTAATTCAACTTGACCTAATACAAAAGGATAAATTATGATCCAATTTAATACTTTCTTTTGAAATTGTAGAAATATCAACATATTCTTAACATTTTTAATTTATATATATATATATATATATATATATACACGATATAGCACCACACACCTATGAATATGACATATGAGAAATACAAAATAAAGATAATAAATTTAATCACATATTATTATTTAGCATAAATATTAAAACAACAACACATGTTTGTTGTATGACTTACAAGAAACAATAGAATTTTAACCGTATTTTCTTTTTTTTCACAGGTAGATCTCTAAATCCAAATTCTGCTGATTTGTAAGTGAGGTAGATGGTTCGGTTAACTACTTGCAATAAAATATACCACTGACGTAGTATTATGTTTGACTTATAGTCTTTTAACCTTGTAGTTAATTGTTGGACGTGCAACAACAGTAGAGTACCAGTTTATTAATGTTATATATAAGATTTGCTAACTTCTCTTTCTGAATGCTAACTACAATTAATGTGCATTTGAGAGGTTGAAACTAAGGACATTCATTTCAAACATTAGTCTTTACAATTCATAACCTTGTCCGTCATGTTCCTTTTTATATGTCTTGCAAAATTACATTATTCTTATAAGGAGGAAAACACACACTAGAACTTGTTTACATTTGTAATTCTATGCTAGTAGCCCAACCAAGCAGATGGTACTTGCTGAAACTTTTGCTTGGCACATGCCAATAGATCACAGTACTCCACATGATTCAAGCAGTCGCGGAAGTCTGTGAAAAGCCTTTCAAACACTCTCCATTGGACTTTATAAGACCTTGAATATGGAAAAGGTAAGATCACCTGCAAGATACATTGAATGACACACAAAGCACTATGTTACTAAAGAAAACATGAAAACAGTCTGAAGATAATTGAATCAAAACACTTGAGAATAAGGTCAAAATCTTTCACGTGCCATTCCCTTGTTTTTATGCCCTTACCCTCCATCTTTTTTTTTTCCGGATAGCCTCTTACAACCAAGCCCCTTACCACATAACAAATATAAACTAGCAGATTTAACAAACACAAAGAAACTATCACAACAGTTTGATTTAATAACTATGGCATGTAGTAATTAAATGATGCCCATCATAACAAGGCCATCAATACAGGAAAGATACAGTAATAGGCACAACAAGGAATAGAAGGCTCTCCAATTTTGCTTACATCCCCTTCTGATGCAAGATGCTTTAGCAAATTAAAAGTTTGTTCATTCTCCTCCAAATTGTCAACCGCAGCCTGCCAGATTATTGAAGCAAGCTCATGAGCCATGTCCCTCGACTTACCACAGGCAATAAACTGATCTGGAGAAGAAAGAAGATAGAACAAGATTATAGGGTTGAAGAGGAAAAGTTAAATAATAGGTTACCATCAGGGTGCTATTAGTGCAGAGATTGTTAAACACTAAATAGATCCATGCTTAGTATGGGGCTATGGGACCATATTGACACCTAAATTTTTAGGTGTGCATCTACACAGAAAAAGAGTGATCAAACCTTGTAAAATCAAACATGCTCTTCTGGGTCTATACAAGTACATATTTAAATAAATGTCAACATTCCAAATATTCCTCAAGGATTGTGATAACAAAGCCACATCATTAGCTTTTTAAGCCCTAAGGTTGTGAGCTGATACCAGATCTCACTGACAAGTCTCATGTATGTTGCAGAGCAGAACTACATTTATAAAAGCAAAACACTAGCCAGTAGTTTCATCAATTATCACAATGTAGTTTTAAACCTGGAGTTAAGGAAAGGAGAGGGAATGGGTAATAAGCATACAGTTTTAGACTTTTAGCAGCCATATAGAGGTTAGGACAGTTCTACAGAAGATTTTTTTAAAAAGGTAAAGGTATACAGAGGAAGAGGAGGTCTATTTACTAGTTAACCTCTCCAGAGACGATAAAACAAGAATATGGTAGAGTGACCTCTTTTTGCCGCATTGTCATCTGAAGTTATTGAGAAATGGCCTTATGGCATGATTTCTAGTCTATCATCGTGTCTCTTTTCTTTCTCAAAGGTACATATTTTAATTCCCCACTTTTCCTTCACAAGCCAAAGACGGTGGTACAACTTCATTATTCGGTCTAGTCATAGTGATCTACAAGGCACCCAATAAGCCGGTATTCTAAGTATAGCAGCATCAATCAGTTAAAACCATAATGTTTCAAGTAAGTAGCTCCTCCTGAGCTCTGTGTACATAGTTTCTTCCAGTCTCACTAGTTCCACAAGAATCTAGCACAATCATATTGTTCTTCCAATTATCCCTTCTCTGCCTTCTATCTTTCAGTATTCATTTCTGGAAGGGTCTTGTGGAACAGAGTGAATGGTTGTAGTGGATCCTCCAAATTCCAAATGTGGCATATTATACATTTGTTTGGTGTTTGTCAGGAGCTTATGTAAATTTTTTCACGGTTTTTAGTTCTACATACCCATCTTAGAGAGGACATCCAATGTTGTATCTCTTTCCCAACTCCCCACTCTTAAAAAGAGAAAATGAAGTCAAATGATATCAAGGAAAATATAAAATCTCGCATAAGAAAGTTTCGAGCTCAACAAAAAAGCGGCTTCAAACCTCTACCAGCAGAGTCATTAATGGTTGGGCAGGTTTCCATGTCAAAACTCAAGGAAATCCAAAGAAACTTACCAAGACACACTTTAAAGAGACCAACCATCTGAAGTTGCTATGCCTATGCAACAATAAGCAAAAAGTCGGTTGAGGTTACGAAGTCACTTAACCGTATACTATACAAACTACAAAGGGATAGGCATCAATACAGAGTCACATAAGCTGTGTGTAAGGAACGGAATCTTAAACTATGGACCAAGACTACAGTAAGGAACATAGAAAGTAGTTGCTTCAGCTTAAGCCACTCGAATTTTCGATACTCCTTTCTATTTCTCATCAAACAAATGGCATCTTCTTCTGAGAAGTCTAGTTACTCTTAGCATGGATTCCACTTCATAGGTACCGTTCACCTCACATGAAGGCTCGCTCAGAACACATACCAAGCTTTTATTAGAAAGGAACAAAACAAAGAGGAGTGCTCCACTCCCTAAGAGAAGGATCTACTTGAGTCTTGATTAGACTATAACAAGATTTCCTGCAATTATCAGCTAAGGGCTCCACTCACTATTATATACAGGATCAAATAGCAGAGTAAATGAAGCCACTTGGATCTTGCAACATTCTGTAAGTAACAAACACCCTAGTCCTCATGGTGGTAAACGCAACAGCCTCTCGCCAAAAGAATAGGAATCTTTTGTATCTTAATTCTCCAATTACCTTTGCCTACCCTTTAGAATTAGTGGTGTAACCCACCATGTTTCAGAACAATTTATTTTGTACTTCAAAATTTTGATTGATATATTAACCTTTTATTGAGTCTAAACCTGGAAAATTATACCTAGTAGGGTTAGTACGTAGTCCTGTCTGTTTGAACTAAAGACATTGGTGTATCTTCAAGGCAAACTCTTTTTGCTTTTATACTTTAGCACAATGGTTCTTCATGTTTCCGTTGCCAGAAAAAGATTACGCTGATTTTCTACCTAGTTCATCTTACCAAATATAACATTTTTGGCAATTACGTATCATGTTATGAATGAGAAATAAAACAACAGTGAACATCAATTTGTACATGGAAGTGCTAAAACTTGAGGAAATAAGAAAGGCAGGCCAAGTTTGTCATACTGATCACATCTGAAGTATCTATTGGGATTTGTTATTATATAAGAAACAACAAGAGAAAAGAGGAATAGCAGAAACGCACCTATGATGGTTCCATGAAGTACTCCAGACAAAAGGGGCATTTTTGAAATTTCAAGCTGCTCTTTGAGAAATAAATAAACGTGACCAACAATCTCGTCATCCAAATTTTCACCAAGTGAAAAGATGTGTTTGCTGACATACAATGCAGTATATCTCCTGAAAATGTCATTCGTAAGTCAAAGATTGATTTTAACTAATTAACCTCTAAATTTTATTTACTTGAGAGTTCAGTGCACAGGTCTAGGTTTGAAGCTTAAATTGATAAGTAACTGGTTTCTTCTATATTGTGTTTTGGATATACATATGAAGGCAAAAAATAGTAAAGGGGAATTGTAAAAGACGTACCTTTTGGTCAAGCCTTGAGGAATAGGGCCTGGCCATGTGTTTCTGTTAAGGTGGGGAGGAGCAGCTAGAGGAAAAGTGGTGAGAAGAGCAGCATTCCAGAGCAAGTCTTGGCGAAAGAGATGAGCCCATTGCTTGTTAACACAAGAGAGAGTTCCCCAGTCAGAGATAGGGAGGCGAATGAAAATTTCAATAAGGAGATGATCTGGAAGCTTGGCAAAAGCAGAAGAGAGAGGGAGATGGTGGTTCTTCTCTTCGTTTGACATGACATGGGAGCAGAAACAAGTGAATTTGATTGATAGCCAATCAAACAATGGATGGATGGTGGTTTGTTGAGTGAACAAGCAACATACCCTCGATATATGCCCTTTCCCCCTTTCATTTTCGCTTTTAACTTCTTTCTGCCTTTTCACTCTACCTCACCCTACCTTCTTCTCTTTGGATGTTTCTTAATAAAATACCAACTATTCACCGGAATCAATCAACTATACAAACCGACTTTACATTGGAAAGCCATGTTTTCATTCATTCATCTTAAATAGAAAACGCCATACTTAGGCCGATTTAGATTTTATATATATTTATATATATATATTAATTTTGCGGTACGTGCATGCGTTGCACGTGTATCATATTATATAGTATATGATATTGTAAAATAGAATTAATATGACTAAATTAAAATTTTTTAGTAAATAATTATAAATTGAAAGAACAGTGATCAAATACTTTTGAATGATTAATACAAATTGTCATAAAGTTAATTATTTTTTAGACCAAAATGACCAAATTTCATTGAAACATTTTAAAATACATTCAAAATTTAAATGTGGTGAGAAAGTAACATTTCTTTAGTATTTTTTTTTTTTTACTTTACTCAATTTTGTAAACAAACTTAACCACCAAAATAGAAAAATAATATCAATATAAAAAAGATCACCAATAGCCTTTCCTCTTGAGGTTAGGACTATAAATGATGGACACCATTTAAGTATAATTTTTCTCTTAAATATTAATACTTCATTGTGCATGACACTAATAATTATTACCATAAATAATGCAATATTTTATCTTTATACGTAATGTATCTTTTTAAAATATTATTACTCAATTAATATTTGAATAAGGCTATTATAGAGATGTAATTTTACCAAAAGTGTACTTCTATAGAAAATTGCAACACTGTTATAAGTAGAATATTATAGAGAAAAAAAATATAACATCAAAAATTAGTTCTAAAAAAATTAGGTTGTTACAGTGCAATGTTCTTTAACCGAATGATGATTAAATAGAGAATTGAGTGTATGTCAAATATTTATGTTGACCAATTTTTCTTTTAGATATATCTATTTCAGAAGTATAATTTAATATTGATATATCAACTACATCACCTATAGTGAAAAATATTTTATTTCTTTATGCTTCTACCATGTCTTTGTGGAATTGTAGTCCCATATTTTTTTTATGCAGCACACATTTCATATAATTATTATCTAATGAAAGTATCTAGTTTCTTATAGAACTTCTATCATGATATAAAACATTAATCTTTTTCAATAAATAAAAAATTAATTGATGAATAAAATTTAAATTATTTATTTATAGAATCTTTAATTTGATTTAAGATCATTTTGTGATAACCACTATTTTCTTATCTATTTTTATATAGCTTGCAAGGAGTGTATCTTGTGAAATATCATTTTCTTAGATCAAAATGAACACAAATAACAGAAATTCATAATTAAAAAAAGTCAACACAATATAAATATTAAAAAGAATAAATATATGGAACAATTCATAGCCAATGAAGAAGGAAGACGAAATTATATGTTTATGATATATTTACTCTAGTGTTCAATTTGATTGAAATCTCTTACCACCAACACTTTACTTTCTCCAAAAGATATATTGAAAAATTCATAGCCAATGAAGAAGGAAGACAATAATGTATGTTCATGCTATATTAACCTTAGTGTTCCAAAATTAGGAAGAAACTCCTTCGTTTGAGGTTACAAGAATAAAAAAAAGAAAAAACAAAGAAAAAATATTTTACCCCAGTCACGTGCCTTTTTCGTATTTTTTTTATTATTATTGTCTCTCCCACAACTTGATCTATTTATTTTATTAGAAAAAATAATCTACAATGTGTGTATTCGTCATTGTTCACTCATTATATTAACATTAATTATTAACTTCTATCTCGAATTAAAATACAAAAGAAATTAATTAAAGAAACAAAACAAGAAATCGAAATGAAAATTCCCACGCACTATATATAGAAGTTTTCTGTGTGAAGCAAAGTTCATGGATAATTATTGCACATTTCTTTGTTCTCTTCTTTTCTTAATAGAAAAACAATACCTAAATTTCAATGTTGAGAACTTTGGTGAAACATATCAATGAATTGGGGATGAATCATGTATGAAAATTTTAAATGATCTCAAATTGTTACAAAAAAAAGATCACCAAAAATTTATAAAGAGTGAATGATTGTGATTTATGACCGAAGAAACATGAAGGTAAAAACTATTGTCACTATTCATAGGAAATTAGTATTTTTTTAATAAATAAAATATGTAGGTTAATTAAAAGGCTATTAATTTTCTAAAATGATATAAATAATATTGAAATATTAGTGTGATGAAAATCGTAAGAGGAAAATATAATTGTGAATTGATGAATAATTTGTTACAATTTGTTCATAAACTCTCTCTTATGTAGTACCTCCAATTTCATAGAATATTGAACTTAAAAAACTGTTGCAAATAACACTTGGATATTTTAAGAAGAAGAAGAGTAGAAAACCTTACAAAAATCGTGGTTTAAAAGTGAGAGGAAACCCCTCTATTTATAGCTAACAAATAGTATCATGAATAGGTATTTATTGTGCCTTATCAGAAAAGTCACAACCCTTCAAAAAAGTCACTGCTCATCGAAATAATCATAACCCTTTGAAATATGACAACTCATCATATAAGGCACAACTCTTTTGTAAAGTCACAACCCTTTGAAAAAGTCGCAATCTTTTGAAAAAGTCACAATCTTTTAGTGTAAAAAAGGTATCTACTTTTAATACAATATATTAAATTAAATAAATAAAATAAATTGAGTATTTTTAATTGAGGGTATTTTAGTAATTCAACATTCATGTTTGAAAGTTCATGCTTTTAAATAGTATAAATAGATATGTAGGTTTTGTTTGTTGGATTAGCTCAATTTTATTTATAGTATAGAGTCCCGGCCCAAAAAAAAAATATACCTGGGTCAACTATACTACTCAGACATATAGCTATTCATGAATATCAAAGCTAATCTACAACTCATAGTCATATCTCTCAATTAGATTGCCTCCTCGTTTCATTTTAGGACGCTGAAACAGAGTACCTACCGGCCACAAAATGCAGTTACGATATTGTATGCTTTCCTATTGGCATCCAATAGAATGGACGTTTAGCCTTGTATAGACAGAAGAATTGTTATGCATAGATTGGTTGTTGAAACGTACAGATAGATGACCGTTTGGTTTACCTACAAAATTCAGAGCTCCATATCTTTAAATGTTTAACATCATCTATCTCACTCATGGGGATGGGGGAAGGAAGCTAGATAACTCAGAATGGTCACTGGTTATGCAAGTCCGTCGTCGTCGTCACCCCCTACTCCCCGATCCCCACTTCCGGTGAGTGTCGGGCCTACACATCACCATTACTATTTCTCTTCATCTCCTTCCCCACCATTCTCACCACCCTCTTCCCCTCATCCAGACATCCTCGTCACCCCATTTTCACTACATCACCAACTCCAACTCCAACCTCATCATCATTATCATAGATGCTCCTGCCTTTTACACTTGTAAGCAACCTCCTCTTACTTCTTTTTCCCCACCCACATTTACCATGTACTTTCCTTTAAAACCTAAAATTATTGTTTTTGCCTGCTCTGTCCCACACGCAGGTTGAGATGGTTCCTTCACAGATGCTGCACTTCTTTTTCAACCAGAAAAAGACTCGCTACATGAGAGAAACAGCAGGAGTCAACGGACCCATGATCCTCAGTATATGCATTTTGCGAAACACCCTATGTTACTCTTTCATTTGGATCCCTTCTTATAGTCTCAATTTGAGACACCAACTAGAGCATATAAAAGAATCTGTAAAAAAAAGATGTGGAATAGCAAACAAATGCTGATGGCATCATCTTCTGATTTACATTTAGTACTGAATAATGTAACAAGGCACGTAATTTTCCAATCTTCTTTTAACAAATGTAACGTTCCAACAAAAATTTCCTGCAAGAATCTGGCCTTTGCATACTTTTTTCAAGATCAAACAAAGTTAGGAAATGCTGAGGTTTGGTATACATATCCTCTTCCTTCTACTCTTAGACACTTCACTGTTGGCCTTGTGGTCTTTGTTGCTGAAAGGAAGGGTGGGTCTGAGGTGCGTTCTGAAGAGGCATCATACCCTGCTGCAGATTCTGTGTATTTTGTGACATGTTTCCAAATGTGCCATGCTGCTGCTGTTGTTGGATTGACATCATACCAGGATTGTTTCCTCCCATATTGAACACTGCAGAGAAAGCAACATCTCTGTTTAGGAACAAATGTTTTGCAACTAGCAACAAGGCGCACTTTTATTTGGTTTACGACATTCTCCTTTCGGGCTAAGAAATGAAGAAAAATCCTGATGGACAGAACTATATAAAATATAAGTAGAGGGAGGTGCTTTTACTTTGATCACTCAGGTTTGCAGCAGCAAGATTCCGAGTTCCACCAGACATTCCAAACTGAAAGCAGTCATATGAGGCCATAAAACAATTGGCAACATAATATAAATGAAACGTGCAAAATTAGGTTATTCCCATGCAAATGACTTTCGAAAAAAACAGAATTTTCATAATGGACGTAAAAATGTCCTTGAACATGTGGACATACACGCTTAAACATAATCAGTAAACTTCAAGAAATGTAAGTTGAACCAAATTCCTTGGTTACTAATTATGTTTAAGTGTGTATGTCCACATGTTCAAGGACCACATGTAAGTTGTGTCCACATGTTCAAGGACCACATGTAAGTTGTGTCAGCATGTTCACACATATAGCTATAGCCTCCCATCAATTTAAACCAAATTCACAGTCAAGACAGATCTCAAAACAGAAAATATTTGATGTGTATAATGCCAATAAAATAGAAAATTTCAATCAACTGTCAAACAGAACAAAATGAACTCCCTCCTTTGAAGCTAAATAAAGACATCGGATCACTCTCTCCACTCCAGAGAAGGAACTCAGTTCACCTTGTCGTGAATTATAATTATTGACCAAATAATAACTCCAGCATGCATGACAGCAACAATAGGATATACAATTTGACACACCTGCATTCGTGGCAGAAGAGTTTGTGATGGCATCATTGCTGACATATTTGAGATCTGCCATATAGAATAAGTTTAACATAATTCGAAGCAGACTGGACATTGGAATTTTAAGTTCAAGAAAAGAATGCTCGATAAATTTAGAAATTATAATGCACATATTTAAATGGCAGAACAAGTAACAAGGAAATTTGTAAATATAACATATAATAAAACAATAAACAGCTAATAATCAAAAGATATAATGAAGCTTGACACGGAAAAGACCAGATATGCTTTATTTTAGCTTAGGGTCTATCGGAAACAGTCTCTCTACCTTCCAAAGGTAAGGTAAGGTAAGGTAAGACTGCTTACACACCACCCTCTCCAGACCCCACTTATGGGTTTACACTAGGTTATGTTGTTGTTGACACAGAAATGACCATTTTTGTGACCGGATGAGCATTGCATTAACATGTAAACCAAGGTAGTTATATCTATGTCATAGGGGAGGACTACATACACAGCAAACCAAGTGATGTATGACTTCATATCCTGTGCTATACAACATTGAGTACCTTCAGGGGAAAATAAACTAATTGACAAACTATGAGTTGGAACCAAATAGAGATGAAAATTTTCTAGAACTTTTGGTTCTAACTGGTTCAGTACATACAATGCAACAAACATTTAGTTAGAACCATCAGCTTCAAAGATCCCAGAAATCTTCAGTATGTGAAATATCAGTTCAATGCATGTGATAAACAACTTGCATTCTTCAGATGCGACTTGCCACGGTAAGAAAACCAGAATATCCCAAATTAATTTATAGAGGCAGAAAACAGCTGAACCAGAGATTTTGAACTTAAAATTCTAGGGCAAAATGAGTAAGTCATTGTGGATAGGCTGAAATGAAGAAGGAAATAACATAAAAACTGAAATATTTGACTCACCATCTGAGAGCTAGGTGTGCTTTGGGCAGAATTGAATAGTGCAGTATTCATAGGACTAGAAAACTGGTTTAAATGTCGATTCAGCTGATTTCCTTGGTTGAGCTGACTTTGACCCATACCGTGATGAAGGGCACCAGATGGTAGCTGCCTACCTTGAAACTGCTGTGCTCCCAGTGGCTGAGAGAACTGCATCTGAGGCTGACCATGCAGCTAATAAACAGGTTTATTGGTCACCGTTTGATAAAAGCAGGTTCATTAGTTATTACTTACTCTCCAATATGAACAACAGAAACTAATATATTATACACCAAATAGAATAATAATTATGTTCATGTTTGAAGAAGTCATTCATGGTAAGGTAAGCATATTGAAAGTGCTGAAAATCAATATTTATTTATTTTGATAACTGTAACCTTGTATTAATATCAGTATAAAGGCTGTGCTGCAGCCATATTTACAATTCAGAAAATCAACTCTTTTATCTTACAAGGTATCAATTATGTCAAGTAAAGATTCTGTGTCATCTACAAAGCTTTTTCAACACCAAAAATGAAACCCAAAAAAGTAGCAGAAAATCAATAATTGTCCTCATTTTGTTTAAAAGATTAACAAGTTTTTACTCTTTGGAAAATATGCGTAATCCTGGAGTAAACAATTATCTAGGTAAGAAAATAAACTAACAGTGCCCACTGAAAAGAATTTGAATTAGATATTTATGCATGGTGTATATACAAACAGCCAGTGTACATGTGTTCCTAACTAATCTGAGCTACTTCCTCCTCATGAATTGTCTGAATGCTAAATAAGGACAGATGAACCATAACAAGTTTAAAGAGATCAGTGCAAGCAGTGCACTTTTTGCTCTTCAATGATCGGGGAAATGGTCCAATTTTCTTTTTTAATTGGTAAAATGGACTTAATTCTCCTTGGTAGATGGAGAAATGAGATAAAATTCCTTCCTATTGGAGAAGTTGGGAATCCTGTAGGTTGATCAGGTGCTTGGCTCTAAAACTAGTAACCTGTCCTCACATACTAGGGTATACCATTAAGCATATCAAAACAGTGCCAACATGTGGAATTCATACAAGGTATCCAATTTATGAATCTAATTTCTTTGTTATTTTATGTTAGTCTTTGACCGTTAAAAGAACACAAAATAGGCTAAGCATTCGCTTCGGATAAAAGAAACACAGAATCCTCTTTAGATGAATGATCAAAAGAACCACTTTCTGTAATGAATATTATTTGGATTTTGAGATGCAAATACTCCATTATTGTCGAAAAAACAAATATTTCCAAAAAAAAAAAATCACTGATTACCCATAGTTAGCAATAAAGTATTTTGAATGGAAGACGTCACAAAGATTAAAAAAAATATCAGTGGAGAACATACCTGTCAAAAGGTGGCAAATTAGTTCTTTTTCTTTCCAAACTTAATAAGTAACTTTCCAACTTATCTACTTTCCTAGGTACCTACTTATTCTATGTTCTCATTAGAATTGCATATATTGAGCAGCTGCAGAGGGGCATTCCATGGTAAGGAAGGTGAAAAATTTCATATTTGTTGGGACAAACAGATATCTCATTTACAGGAAGATGGCCCTGGGTGAGGGGATTTAAAAGTTTTCAATAGAACCTTATTGGGCAAAGGATTGGAGGTAGGGGTGTTCACGGTTTGGTTAATAACTGATGCAAACCGAAAACAGAACCAAAGTGATTGGATTTGGTTTTGTTTCATGTTAACTTATAAAAAACCGATATTATTTGATGTAGTTTTCCTAGAAACGAATTAGAAGAAAAAACCGAGCCAAACCGACAAACTATATACACTATTTTTATGTATGTATACAACATATTATTTTTTATAAATAATTTTAAATACTTTGTATACTTTTTCATTACAAAAATAAAATTATTTATCTCTAATAGGCTAATGAACTTTAAACCTCAAGCCCATTTCTTAAAAGAAATCCACGAATCTTGACTCGTTTATAGCCAGCACAATAAAAAGGGTAATAACTAATTATAATATGAAAAAGGATGGGGAAATCCTTCTTAATTGTAAGGGGGGAAATTGAAGAGAGAAATATCATTAGGTATCTTTAAAACCGAGCCAAATCAACAACAACCAAATGGATGGATATGTATTTGGTTTTGGTTTTAACCAATACTGACCCAAACCGAACCATGAACGTCCTAATTGGAGGTCAAGGGTTGATAAAGATGGCACTGGAGTATGGTCAGAGGAGTACACATGGAAAGGAAATGGGGATGACAAGTCACCAGTCCTTATCAAAGAGCACCTAGGATGGGGATACCACACAACTAGGAGGACTTCTCCCAATTTGTTAAAGTCAACATGGGATGTGGCCGAGGCCTGAGAGAACTCTTTTCTGGACCTTTCAAATAAATCATAATGACTCAGAGTTGAATGAGGTAAACAATTTTTGCCTTCAACTTTTGTAATTTTGCAAGATGAGAGGTGTTCACAGTTGGATGGCGATTCATCAGGCCCTCTCACCGCTAAATCTATTTATGGGTTGTCATAGAGGAGTCAGTGGATTCCCTAATGGAACTAGTTGGATATTAAAGGCCAAAAAAAGTAGCCCTTTTGTGAGGAGAACTGCTAGAGATTCAATTCTCATAGCTGACAATTGGAGGAAACAAAAGAAGACATATGCCTGTTCTTTATGTGCAAAGGGAATGGTAAGGTAGCCCATACTAAGCACACTATACCTCGTGCAAATTCACAAAGAGATACCTTAAACCAATCAAGATTTTTGTACAAACTGTACCTGCCCCAGTCCAGGCATTGAGGCTTGCCTAAGCTGCTGCTGGGCAAGAATTTGCTGCTGATGCTGAGGTAACTGCATCATTTTCTGCCTCTGTTGGAGCTGATGCTGCTGCAACTGCTGCTGCTGCTGTTGTTGCTGTTGTTGCTGCTGTTGCTGATGGGTCTGTTGCTGAGGAGATGGTGTATTCATCATGTTAGCACTAGACCTAGGTGAGTTGACATGTTGCAAGGGTGATGCTGTTGTAGTATCAAAGGAATTGGTCCCAGAAGGAGAAGCTGCAGCCCGAAGTGCTCCAGAAGCCTACTCCAAGAGAATTCATACATATTAGAACTGAAGAACTTCAAAGACAATATGGACTCAATACATTAAAATAACTTGGGGAACATTGATTTAATGTAGTGTTTAGTTAAGGAGAAAGAAAGGAAAAAGGATATGATCAGTATACTTCCAGCAGATTAATCATTTATTGTTTCCATAATGCTGACTAGCGCCATGAATAGAAGGAGATTTGCATCTCCTTTCCGAACTCTTACATAAGTATTTAATAGCAAACTCTACTTAATCTCTCATCCTCCAATAAACTCAAATAAATGAGGGAAATACTTCTTACACCTCTTTCACCCCAACAAAAAAAAAAAAGGTGTTATACTTGCACAAGAAGTTGATGTGTAACCAAGGATGTAAGTATACAATGAACATGCAGTAGTTGATATTAGTTACAATCAGGGTAGTGTATTTGGTGTAACATAGAACATGTATATGATTATTAAATACTATAGTGGACCTAGTAAACTCTTTTAGTAACTAATTGATCTAAACTCATTCTAAGATGTGCAGTTTTTGGTATCCATTTGGTGCTATGAACATACTTGTGAAAATAATCAGGTTGGCCGACCTAAAAAGAGGCCTGTAAACCTAGAGTGAACCGGGAATGAAAAGGCATGCAAAAAAATAAATTCCCTCCCCGAGAACAGGAAAAGAGATAGTAGAACCATACAGAAGACAACAAAAAGGTAAGCCAATTCACTAGGCTCCCTCTATGACCGGGGACTAGAGAAGGCGCAGACCTTACTTGGCATTTTTGCGAGAGACCTACACATGGCTAACCCTGTGACCCCCTGGTCACACGGCATACCTCTTATCTTTGTCAAGGCTCCTTTCCTTTTTTCGAAACAGAAAGATACCATAGCATAATTTTTTAAATGATAAAGATAGCTTCGTCAAGGCTCCTTTTTTCGAAACAGAAAGATACCATAGCATAATTTTTTAAATGATAAAGATAGCATAGCATAATTGTGTGATAACTACTTGTCCCTTTATTCATAACTCCTTTTAGTAACAAAATTATGGGTGGTGGAAGTAAAATTCATGTGTTTCAAATTCATATTCACTCCTTAAGAAGATAACTACTTGTCCCTTTGTTCATAACTCCTTTGAATAACAAAATTACAGGAGGCCGGAGGGTGGAAGTAATATCATGTGTTTCAAATTGATCTTCATCCCGTAGCAAAAGGCATATTTACAAGGCAAATTATAAGAAATCTGACCTGTAACAAAGCTCCCTGACTATTAACATTGCTCGATGGAAAGGGAGGAGTATTCTTCAGATAAGTCCCTACTTGAACACAGCATCAATTTCTCTAGTCAGATGTTCATGAAATAAAGTGGAAGCAGTAGGAAAACAATAGATGATAGACTACCGGATGAATCAGTGAATGACTGGGGGCCATCAGCCACCGTAAGCACATCTACCAAATGACCAGGAAGTGCGGAAGTAATATGCCTTTGGTCTCCAGGTACACGTAACCCTGCATAAGTACCATTTTCATGAAATCTGTGAGCATACATGTTAAAACAAATCATAAATGAGTGTACCGCCAAACATAACCAAAGAGATGCTACACACACTAGACACATGTCAGGTTTATTGTACATATTTATTGTGATGCATAGCAGAAGCACATTGAAGCATCTGACTTGCAAATGCACCTTCTTCGTCATCAGAAAATATGTGCAATTTTCTGATTAACAAGGCATTCAATGGATCTGATAGTTTGCCAGAATCCTTCTCTCTTTCTTTGAGTTTAAATTAAACATCAACATAGGGACCATTGGGGTCCAAGTATCTTTAGCCTCAATGTCTTGTGCATGCAAAAACTTTAACGAACTCCGAGAAGGAGAAAAGATGTTTCTGGGAAAAAACTCAGAACATACAAATTATCACCTTCGCCATGATTTACTGCAGTGCGAAGTAAATTTTCTTGTTCCTGAATTTTTGCTGCTTGTGCCTTGTCAATAGTTGGAAGCAGTGTTGGCCCTTGTCTGGTTCCAAAGTAGGCTTTGCGGGTATCAGCTATGACTTTCTCAGCACTTTCACATGCTGCTCCAATCATATCTATTCTAACCTGTGTGTTATATGAATATTAGAATGCCACATGCATACAGAAACAGAAGAAATAGCATCTGCAGAGCTTTCCACCTTCAACTTCTCAATTTGGGATGCTACCGATAGGTTTTGCATGCTGTGTAATAATTGCTCCCTTTTGGCATTATCTTCGACTTCCATCTCTGGCAGCAGCTTTGATGACAGCATAACAGGTAGAACTGCATCGGAAAGTATTTGTAAGTAACAACTAACAGAAAGTATCTTTCGGATTTTCTGTCAACACAAATATACCCCACAGCCCAAAAAATACATGCTTATTTCTTTCATTAACCTTATCAGAAATTTGGCAAAGATTTGATGCTCAAACAATACCATAACTAATTTGGGATTGGGCGTGGTTGATTTATTGATTGATTATGCTCAAACAATTTCACCACATGAAAATAGAATTGTTAGCAATAGTAACTGACTGGCGTGCTATCTAGTTATGCATACATGTATATCAAGCTAACCTCAGCAAGTCAGCAAGAAGTAAAACTCTTAGATAAAGAGTAACTTAACAGTCGAACTAAATATGTATATACCCTTAGGTAGCATCTGAGAGGAGAGAAGAATTAAGACACCAACCTTCTCGGTGATTCACTTTCCTATACACTACCTATATACTTGCTTATATGCAACGACAAATGTCAGTGGTTCGCATATATAATTAAGAAAGGATAATGAAAGTCCAACTTCACAAATTTACCAAGCGTGAGTGAAGAAGTCCATACTTGCAGCATTCTCAGCATTTACATTCTTGGGGTGAACAACAAAAGCCTTGGAAACCTTCTTAATATCTTCAACAATGTTATAAAGCTCAAGATTCACCATAGAAAATTGCCCCAAAATATCTTGCCTGGCAAAAAGAATTATTAAAACTAAATGTTAACATATATGAGGAATGAGTTGGAAAACCATGCCTGAGTATATATTCCTCATAAAGATATACCATCTTTTTTTTCAGTACTCTTAAGAATAATCATCAAGTATCAACTGTAAAACACTTCATCTCAATTCCCAATGAGATCCAAATAAGTTAAATGGTGTCTATAGAAAGAAAAAAAAGAGTGAGGCAGATCAGATTTCTTGTGAAAAGGGTATTATTTATGATGCTGAAGATTAATTACCAAAAAGAAATCAATATCTAATGTGTAAGTCGATCTTCTTATATATCATTCCCTTCTACAAAACCAATGTGCAAGTATATCTTAGGTTGGATTTTTTATTATAAGGGGGGTTGAATAATATATAAATGCTAGAGAGTGAATGGTCTGAAGATGATTTGTGGTTGAGAATGTGATGTCCTATGTAGCAATGTTCATCGAACCAAAAGGTAATCTTGCCTGGTGAGTCTAGGCTCATGCAAGGATATTAACTGCACTATTGAGGCATCAAAGTTGAACTAGTATTTTGTAGCATGCATTCCCAAACTTGTTACATATACTTAATTCAGTAATTACACCTCCAAATACACAGCATCACAACATCCTGACCTACCTAATGAGAAACAAATCCCACAGCCTAATGTTACCTTCTCAAAAAAAAAAAAAATCCCACAGCCTAAATTGACAAAGAATAAAGATGGCTACATTAAAAGTTTAGCAGGGGTATCCCAGCCCGTGAAGACACAGTAACGGAAACTCATTTGGCTGGAGAACCCACAAAATGCATTTTGGTGTTGTCAATAACAATCTATCAGTCAATAAACAATCCCTAAATGACAAACTAGTTAACTTCCTGCATTTGACAGTTGTATTAGCCAAAATTACCCAATAAAACCATAGTGTATCCCAACCAGAGAGGAGGTGCTTGGTAAAACAAATTGAAGGTTATTAACAAAATTGACTCTAAACTCTTAGTTCTGCGGGATAAAACAATATCGTCTAGTCTCATTCACCTTCATTTTGGGAGCTAATACAGCTTGTCTCGCAAAATCTTATCGTGGATACTAGTATTAGTTAACTTAACTACTCCAATGTATTTGTATTTGTATTTGTATTTGCTGCTACACTTTTAAAATAGAAGAAATGAATTAAAGAGAAAGAGAACCATTTGGGGACAGCATTGGTGCGAGCGATGGCGTCGAAGTCTTCGAGGATGCGAGAAATAGCCTTGAACAAACTAACGGCTCGAGTTTTAACGGATTCGAGGTTCAGCTGTTGTTGAACAGCGGGGTTCAGACCTTCCACCACCCTGGGCGGCTGTTGCTGTTGCTGATCTTGAGCTGCCACTACTCCTTCCATGGTCGCCAACCCTCCTGAAGTGCAATTTTCATTAGGCATTACTCCTTTCTTCTTTTTATTATTATTATTATCTCATCTCAATAATATTTTTATTATTCAGCATATACAAACCTAAATTTTTACTAATTCTAATAATTACCCCCAACTTTGATTTTTCCATGCACTCTAAAGTCTAAACGCCAGAATAAAAAATAAAAAAGGAAAAATTACTTAGTTGAATAATATTTATTGATTTTAGCTTTACTTTTTATTTAATATCATTTATAATAATATACATAGAATACTATAAGAAATTTACTCTATATTAAAAATAAATTATGTATCCAATAAAAGTGTATTATGAGTGCTTAAAAATATATTATTTATTTGATAAGATATTGTCAAAATGTATTATAAGTATATTAAAGTGTATAAATAAATTGTTTTTTAATGTAGTATATTTATGTAAGCTTCCAAAAAAAATTGTTTGAGTACACAAATTCTCTTTTTTCTTCCAACCCAAAAAAGAAAAGGCGTAGCACTTTATTTCCTATTTCTTAAAAGTTAGAGACATAAATTATATTTCAGGTTTCTTCTATTAGAAAAATTATATTCAAACAATTAAATATTCCTTAAAAAAAATTAAACAACCACAAGTTCATATGGACTAAAATCTTCCCTCAAGTATAACTCAAATTTAGAGTACATCTTTATGCTATAATTATAATTATGAACAAAAAACATCATTTAACTATTTTAAAATTTGCAATAAATATGCTTTTATTAACTTTTAAAAAAAATCTAACAGCTAAAAATTAAAGAACTAACCACTGAAATAAATATATGTGTCAAACACATTTTCCCTAAACCTCCATATTCTATCGTAATTTGTTATTCTCATACATCCATGTTTCAAGTTTAAAGTTTCCCTCCATCTGGATATTACCAACTAATGGTTATACTCTAACAGGCCGCAGTGTTCATGTGTTTTTAAGTATCCTTTTTTTTTTTCTCTCTCTCTTAAGTACAATTTTCCTTATTTATGTCCAAATTTAGGGTGTGTTTGGTATGAAGGAAAATGTTTTTCTATAAAATAATAAATTTTTGACTTATTTTATCATGTTTGGTTGGTGAATAGAAAATATTTTCCAAAAAAGATTTTTTAGTATTTGAGTTGTGAATGAAAAATATTTTTGAGAAAATATCTTTTATTTTTACACAGAGAGTAGAAAATAAGTTTGAATTGAAATTGAAAATATTTCTAAAAAATAAACTTAAATTTTTTTGGGGGAGAGTAGTGTGGTGGGGGGCGGGGGCTGGCGCGGGGTGTGTAGGGGTGAGATGGGGTAAAAAAATAAATATTTGAAATTAAAAATATTTTTAAAAAACAAACTTAAATCTTTTTTGGAGGGGGGTGGGAGTGATGGGGTGAGGGGGGTGCGGGTAGGGGTGGGGTGGGGTGAAAAAATAAATATTTGAAATTAGAAATATTTTTTAAAAACAAACTTTAAATTTATTTTTTTGGGGGGAGGGGGGGGGAGCGGCTGGGGCTGGGGGTGAAAATAAAAATTGGAAATTGGAAAATATTTTTTAAAAACAAACTTAATTTTTTTTTTTTGGAGGGGTCGGGGCTAAGGGGGGGTTGCAGATAGGGGTGGAGTGGGGTGAAAAAATAAAAATTTGAAATTAGAAATAGTTTTTAAAAACAAACTTTAAATTATTAAAAGAATTTTTATTTTTTTTGGGGGGGGGGTCAGGGTAGGGGTGGGATGGTGAGTGAAAAATAAAAATTTGAAATTGAAAGTATTTTTTAAAAACAAACTTTAAATTTATTATTATTTTTTTTGGGGGGGGGAGGGTAGGGGATGTGGGGGAGTCGAGGGTAGGGCCGGGTGGGGTGAAAAAAAATTTGAAATTGAAAATATTTTTTAAAAACAAACTTTAAATTTTTTTATGGGAGGGGGTGGTAGAGGCTGGCAGGGGGGTTGGGTAAAAAAATAAAAAAATTGAAGTTGAAAAATATTTATAAAAATAAGCTTTAAATTTATTTTTTCAACAAAAAAAATTAATTTAAAGTTGGAGGAAAGTTTTGAAAAATGTCTTCCTTAATTTTTTAAGGAAAGTCATTTTCCTTAAATTTGAGAAAATGAGTTGATTTGCAAAACATTTTCCAAAACATTTTATCCAACCAAATATGAGAAAATTGGAAAACATTTTCCGGAAAATGTTTTCCTTCGTACCAAACACACCCTTATTGTATTTGTCTCTCTTCATTGTTTTTCTTTTGTTTTGCTTAAAAGAATTGCTGATTTATTTGCTATTTACCCTGATTTACCAGTTTTAATTTAATTTTATTTTTGTGATTTTCTTTGTTGTTTAATACTAGTGTACCAGTTTTTCTATTGTATTGTTGTTTATGACTAATTTAGTATCGTTTGTTTTTTACTGAATTGCCAATTTTTTTACGGTTTTTTTAACATCAATACTATTTTTTGTTGGTTTAGTTTGTTTTGCTGGATTTTTCTACTACTTTGTCAGATTCTTTTTTACATAATTTAACCATTTTTTCGATTTATATTCAATCAACCAAACCGAATATGAATATTTGGAGAGAAGACATGTGCTTGGCATTTTTGGGATAGTTAATAGATGTTTTTTTATGCACAATTATAATATAATGATGTATCTAAAGTTTGATACTTTAGGACTGATTTTACTCAAAACTCTGATATTCAACTTTAGCTTAAAAATGACAAATAAAGTAAACAATATTTAATTTTTATGATCAAACATCTATTAAATAGTAATTTTTAAATCGATAAAAAAGAGTGAGATAACACGTCGCTTTTATCAATAACTTTTTTTCTTTCCTTGATTATTTTTTTGTCAATTTACCTTATTAATTCATTTCTTAATATTATACAAGAATAAACTTCTATACAATACAAAGCCAATAGAAGAATTGATACAACACTTTATACGACACTATTTTTTTTCCATGAATCCTAATTTATTTTTTCTTATTGTTTGTCATTTTTTCAGTTTTTATTATAATATAATGTACAAAATGAATATATTATTAAATCATTCATTTATATTCTAATAAAAAAATAATCCTTTTGTTTTTGTTACTCTCTTGATTTTTTATTATTATAATTATCGAATAAATTACAATCATGATCATGACATTACTTGATATTCTATGATTTATATTATAATCTTATAAATAAATACATTGTAAGATTTTGTTGCCGAAAAAATATGAGCATTAGATGTTTCAATTCATTTTTTATTTCGTAAGATTCTTCTCAAGATTATCCTTCCATCACATATTTTGAAGTAATGATATTGATATATTTATTGGAGTATTATATTTTTGTTTTGGTTTGATTCGAAGACGAAATATTGCATAAACCAAATATAAATAGAGTGATTAAATCACAATTACTATATTTAAAAGTAAATAATAATCAGTCAATGAGACAATACTAAAAAAAAAATAAAAAAAATCATAAGGTTCAATAATTTTTTTTTTTCTATTGAGTCCACAGACACAATCAACCAAATTTTGTTTCATGTCCAAAAAATATAAGTGAAATACTATATGAGGTAAGAAAATACTCAAAAATCTTTGACCACGAAAAACAAATGAGATTATAAATGAATATAAAGAAATTGCTTATTTATGGAAATAAATTCTTCCTATTGTATTATTAATAATATCACTATGTATGTAAATATCAAACTTCAACTTATGAAATCATTTGATAATTGCCAAAAATTATATACAATTTTTTCTCCTTAATATTTCATACAAAAAAAAAAAAAAAAGAGTTAGTTTCCTATTAAACATTCACATTAATTCATATAAAATTTTATCAAATTTAATTTAAAAAAACTCTTAAATAGCGATCAACTTGCAAAAATGAGTGTCGTACAAAAGCCCAAAAAAATCATGCATTAATTATGTTTTTTAAAAGACTATTTTATAATAACAAATAAATAAAGCAAATATATTAGCGGTACACATATATGGTCGTATTTATTAAAAAATCAAAACCCCAAAAAAAACACGATGTAACGTTTATACTTTATACTACCCATCTATTTTAATTGTCATGATATCTTTTTTTTAAAGTCAAACTATAAGAACTCTAACTAACATTTTATAATATATTTTTTTAAATCATATTGATATGCAAGAAATTGTAATTTATTATATTTTTTGAATATCTAACTTTTTTATTTAAAACTAGTAAAATTATCCGCGCTTTGCGCGGGAATTTAATGTCACGGAATTTATAAAATAATACCTAAAACCTATCAGACGTTAAAAGTAAAACACTATATTATCTTACAAACAAGATTACATAGTAACCAATATTAATAATGTAAAGGAAAATAAAAATTATTACATCTTATCATTTATCCTTAATAACATAAACATAAATTAATGATTGTAAAAATACATATCACGATCTGTAACATAAGCAATGCTTTCAGTGACCCACTCAACAGAAGCAAAGTACACAAATATTTAATTGTGAAGAAAAGAAGAAGAAGTTTAGGGTTTTTGTTATTTTAAAATGAGAGTAAATCTCTCTATTTATAAACAATAAAGGATAGTGTGAATAAATATTTATTATGCCTTATCAAAAAAGTTACAACTATTTGAAAAGGTTGCAACTCTTTAGAAAGGTCGCAACCTTTCATAAAAGTCGCAATTTTTCATAAAAATCGCAACTTTTCATAAAAGTCACTACTGTTCATTAAAATCACAATTTTTCATAAAAGTCGCAACTTTTCATAAAATTCGCAACTTTTCATAAAATTCACAACTTTTCATGAAAGGGGAAGACTCGTTTTGAAAATAAATAAATTAACAAGAAAATCTAATTTATGGTGGCGCCACATAGACGAAGCTAAGGTTCTATATATATATATCAAATTAATATAATATAATTTAACTTTAAAAAACTAATAGTGAAAAAACAATAATTGGAATAGTCCCGTCGTGTCCTGTCGTTTGCGAGTTCCAAATTCCAGGTCCCTTTTGGTGCCGATCTCCTTGTGCCGGCAAAAGTTCCAAGCTCCGCCGCCGCCCTCCTGATATTATCAGATAGTTATTCGCTTCATTTCCATCGTCAACTTGGCCAATGTCTTCGTCGAAGCATCTCCCGATCAACAACTACTCCTGAACATATATCAGGTTAGTCTTATCCCTCTACATCACCGAGCTTTGTTCTTTAGTTTGGATTCATTTTGTTTCTTAGCTTGAAACTGCTTAATAGAAGATTCCATTCGATTCCTTCGGAGTTGGACTCAATTTCTGGATAACTTATTGCTTGCTCTATTATCTCAACCCCTACCTATGCCTTTTGGTTTGCTACTTAACAGTTTTTATTTTTATTTTATTAGTTTATACCAATTTTTTCACAATGTCCCTCGTCATTTCTTACTCTCACCATTAAACTGGCCTGCTATTAATCACTGCACATAATGGTTACAAAGAGTTAACGTCACCATGACGAGGTCAAGTAATTCACCACATTGGGTTGTTACCTTTTCCTGTAGCTGATGTGCCATTTATCCGGAAAGACACTAGTCACCTGCTACCACTCAGCTGTTGTTTTGAGGTATTGAGTGTGCTTAGACTAGTCGCATCATCTTTGCTTCTTTCGTACTTTGCCCTGAGCCTTGTTCAACAAATTCACAAATTACCCTCTAAGGTATGTTCACCCTCAGAGAATAAGGTGAAAAAATAAATGAATTTGTTGTAAATTAAAAATTGTTCTCTTCCATCATTGATATATCTCTTCTTACAAGCAAAGAATGAATTCCATTGACGCAATATATTGTCTGTCACAAGATATCTATATTCATCTAGACAAAGTCATATCATCATATAGGCTGGCCTTGCATAATTCTACATATGAAATACTCGGGTGGTCAAAAAGTTAATAGAAAAGTGAAATTCTTGCTGAAAATGTATGTACTCTTATCAGATGCGGTGTTCCTTTCTGAGAGAGATTTCCTTCATCATCACAGGGTTCTTTAATAAGCTTATAAATTATAATATAGTCAAAATTTATGCAGCTACAATGTCATTTGTATTGTAATGGTTTTGTAATGCTTATTTCAATGATGAAAATGTATTTTAAGAGAACAGATCATCTCGCACAAATATAATGCCCACGAAGCATTTCCAGCAATAACTAGATGGTATTTTAGCAGCGATCGTAGCATCTACATGTAATTGAGTGTTGTTGGTGCTGTGCATATTATTCAATCAGCTGCTGTTCCTGAGCAGTCAAACCTAAGCAGTTGCTTTATATGTGGGCTTCAATTCCTGATCTTCTCAGTTATTTTACTGTTTGCAGTTTTTCCCGTCTCTACTGAAATGGTCTGTAGGGACAATCGCCCCAGTGATGAGATTTACGGCATAATCCGGAGTCAAGATTTCTCGCGATGCGAATAGTGTCAAATGATAGCCTGGTAGTGGATAGTTCAGAAACAGAGCCCATCTTATCGCAGATTGCGGTTGTTGAGGAATCTGAGGACACTTCACATTCAACTGAAATTACTGAGGATTGTTTGGAGACTGCTGGTGACCTGCCAAGTGTTGGAGTCTACGAAATTCAATCTTTGTCACATGCTGAACTGTCCCAGTGTCGCATATGCTTGGACAATGAAGGTGTTGATTATGCACTTAGTTTTGTGTAAACCATTAAGGAAGATAATGATGAGAATTTTTTTTTTCCAGCTACATGATTGTAATTACATATATCCTCGGAATTATTCTTTGTTACTGCACTAACAGCTGGAATTTGGTAATTTTTTTTCAGGAGAAGATCTGATTGCACCCTGCCATTGTAAAGGAACACAAAAGTATGTCCATAGATCATGTCTCGATAACTGGAGATCAACTAAGGTGAATTAACTTATATACATGTTATCTACAAATGGTCGGTGGCATGTCCTAGAAGCAGCCAGAAAATTGGATTCTGTTTGAGAACTTAAATTTTATTCTTATCAAACTCAGACTGCTGTATAATTAGTTTACATCAAAAGATCACCAAGAAATGCATAGAGTAGTTTACATTGGAAGTCAGAGTATCTGGAAAGCATATACGAAGTTATCCATTATGAAGATCTAGTATGTCATAAAATACTCTATGCTCATAGCGCATCCGCAGTTTATATTTATCTATGTAACCCTTGAACCTAAACAAGGTACTTTATGCTTGTTAGCCCTTGTACCATCGAAGGAAGTGATAAACAATCTCACGAAGTGTTAATTCCATGTTTGTGAGATCCTTTCAGTTTTACCAGATGCAATGAGAGTGTTATTTTCTTTATTTTTATTTTTAGGTTCCTATACTCTATTTCTTTTTCCTTTTCTCCTGTCTTATAAATTATGCCCTCTTATTTAAGATTCCCTCCATGTATCTGTGGAGATAGTTAGAATTTGAAACTATCCTTTATTGAGCTATTTTGAGTCTTTGGATGTATTTCTTTTTAAATCAGGTTGCATACTTGCTTTCTCATCGCAGTAATTTGGGATCAATATTAGCTATCAATTGACATCTCATTAGTTCATTGAGTTTGGAAGTTTTTGGCATTAACAGCTGTTCTTTGAAGATAAAGGGATAACATACATTGAAATTTTCATTAATGGTTGTACTTTGTATAAGACATGTTGTCATCTTCTTGGTTTTGTAATGTTGTTAATGTGTTTGTGGCTCCATTTTCTAGGAGGGATTTGCTTTTGCTCACTGTACCGAATGCAGGGCAAAGTTCATATTACGGGCAAATGTCCCACCTGATCGCTGGTGGTTGAGATTAAAATTTCAATTCCTTGTGGCAAGAGACCATGCATTCATTTTTCTCGTTGTCCAGTTGGTATGGACATAATTTCTTTTAGCCAGATTTTCCATTCTGCCTTATGTTCCTACCAGTATAGTTAAAAGGTGGTATATAGTTTATGGTACAGAAGTTGGATATAGCTGTACTTCTCGTTTATGCTCTTCTTGCTTTATATTTAGTTACCACTTGTTTAAAATCTTAATTCAATAGTCCAAAGCTAGATTTGCAATGTCGACAGGATATGTTTCTTCTGTACTGCCATCAGTAAATTACTATGCTTGTGATGGTGGTTTTACCATAATGAACAAGAAGACATTGAGGGCCGTCAACAAGAGCCCCCATAAGTTTCTCAAATTAGAAGAGCTTCACACTTACCGCCAAGCACAAGATTATCTTGAATGTTTGCACGTTTTTCATTTTTGCTTCAAAACGGAGCTTTGGGAGTGTTAATGAGTTAAGTTTGTGAAGCCTAGAGCCATTTCATTGTTGTTCTTATTTAATTGTGGTTACTAAAGATTTTCCAGACTGGACAATTTCATTAATGTAAAGAAAAGCAGAGGCCTGACATCTACTGGATTTTTTTTTTTTTTTTTGATAAAGAAAAATAATGTCATGTACTAGCATTTTGTTTAGAATTAATTCTTTACTAATGGTTTTCGGCTAAGGTGTGAGCAAGAGTATCTTCTTTGGGGTCTATCACCATAGCCTTTTCCTTTAGCTATTATGGTATGTTAAACAAAATTTCATTTAGAAGGGCATGGGATTCATTTCATGGAGAAATAGTGTGCCCAAGATTCGAAAGATTCTTCACCTGCAATCACTCGATTATGCTTCAATCCAAATTAGCTAGGATCAGTTATATGATTCTTTGCATCCATCAAACTTATAAGATGCATTAGAGTTAGACTATCTTTTATGTTGGTCAACCGACTGCAGTCCTGCTTTTATCCAGGTTTGATATTGGATCAGTTTTGCTGCATAGGTGAAGTTTGTTTGTTATAAGTAGGTTTAAAAGGTTAAAGACCTTGAAGTTTCTTACATTTTTTTTTCTGGTTTCTCTCATCCGTTCAATATTTCAAGCCTCTCTAATGTAGGTAAATGAAACATAGCTAAATTGGCAAATACATTGTGTAATACTAGGTCACTTGGCCCTCCAATTCCTATAAAGTTCATTTTTACAAAGCTGTCCATTTTGTTAAGAAATATATGCCCCCTTATTCAGTGGCGAAGTCATGATTTTCACTAAGGGATTCAAAAGTGAAATAAGTAAATGCATGAAAAATCCAGGGGATTCATCATCTACTATATAAATTAAAAAAATAAGTTTGACCTTGTATAGGGCTTGGACCTCAGATGAACCCTTTTGCCCCCCCTTAGTTCTTCCCATGCCCTTATACAGTTTATTGTTAGAGCTAGACCGTGCTTTTCCATTCAGAGATCTTCCATAAGGTTAGACCTCTTGGTTGGGCAAAAAGCATTGTGCAATTCTTTCATCTTTATCGTGGACCAGGCATGCCCTCCTTCTAGTCTTTCCTATTATAACGTCAAAGAGTTTCCAAAGTTTTTTATGCCAAGAAGCTTGGAAGTGAATCTGCGTTGAGAATAGAATGTACAAAACCTAGGGAGGAAAGCTAAACCTAGGACCCAATGTGATACATATAACTCTTGGAGGTTTTTTCTGTATGATTGCAACTTATTGATATTGTATAATGATATAAATGTTTCCATGCATATCAATTGTTTCCAGTAACTGTCCCTGCTGATTGTTGAATGAACAATTATCACAGATTGTAGCATTCTTAGGTATACTTGTATACAAATTCTATGGAGAGGAGCTAAGGGAAATGTTTGGCTACCGAGAGCATCCATATGGCTTTTATACAATGGCAGGTATTTTCTGAATTGATCCATCAGATTAACCTTCGTTAGAACTTGTGGACCATTTAATGCTATGCTTGTTGGTTTACAAATCACGTTTTGGTAACATCGTCATTTTGTCAAAAAATGTAATAATATATAATGTTTTGATCATTGACCTTTATAAAAACTTTAGCTGTATAGTCCTTGTTGAAGTGAAGATTTATGTGCCATCAAACGGCTTCTTAGATTCGTCCTAGGTTTGCTTGGTTTAGAAACCGTTTGGTTGTGGGAGAATTTGTTTCAATTTCAGTTTCTTCTTTCTGGAAAAAGTTGTAAATGCCTTGATTTGTGTTTAGGAGAATAAACTGACTAAACATCTTTAGATACTATTGAATGTATTTTTGGAAAGAATACACTGGGGGAAAAACAATAATTCAGTTTTGGGGAATAGGGTGGAATTACAGTGTCGGTCGAAAGGAAAAGGTGCTGGCAGCTTTTCAGTTGTTAGTTTTAGTTCTTTGTTTTGCTTTCAAGAAAGTTGGCCTTACTTTGCCACATTCAACACAAAGATATATAAAACGAATTCCTGCCTTCAGGAGAGAGGAAAGGCTTACCATGAACTGATCAATGAGATTATACTTCTACAGTGGTGAATTTGATAGGTGATGCCTGGTTGCTGTCTTGTTAATAACCTTGTTGATCAGAAGTAATGAACTGTTGTCCCCACCTGCTATCATTTGAGATGTTAACTTTTTTATGATTATCATTTGAGATGTTAAATATCAAAACCATGTGAAATTGTGACACCACTTTGATAAAAAAATAATCAACATGATGGCAACAAATTGGATATAAAAATACTAATCACCTACCCTTCGGGGTGGCCTAGTGGTTTGGGCTTGGGACTTCCATGTTGGAGGTCTCAAGTTCGAAACCCCTTGCCAGCGAAAGCAAGTGGTTTTCCTTCTGGATCGAGCTCATCGCACCAGGCTTGCCTAGTGTGGGTTACCTCTCCTATGTGGTTTGCGAGCTATTGCATAGGAGCGGGGGTTTTATCCTGTGTGCACCCAAAGGGTAGCGGCTGGGGGTTTCCCTTGTCATCAAAAAATAAAAAATAAAAAAATACTAATTACCTATTGCACAAAGAAAAGAGAAGTGTTGCCTTTTCAACAGTTTAATACATAATTTCATTGTGGACTTTGTGAAGAACAAATCACAGAGGAAATTAGGGAGCCATATAGGTAATGCCATTTTGTTGGAATCAAATTAATTCCACAATAAGTCAGTTACCCTTATCTCAAAAAAAATATTAATTCCACAATAAGTTCTTCAGCAGATTATTGAGCTGTTTAATTTGATGGACTGTTCTTAGTTTTGTTCCCAGCTCAAGGTCTCCATCCCATGCATTACTTTCCACATTCTTAGTTATATTTGGTCTTGTGTTTGCCATTTTATTTTATTTTTGGATAGGATCTTCATATAACTATCATAATGGAAAACCATCTATTGTAAGACAATGTAACATAAAAGAACCAACATCCAAAATAACCAAAGTTCAACATTGCAACATAAGAGAAGGCAAAAAAAGGAAGTTCTTGGACAGGCAATCTAGAAAAGAGAGGTTCCCTTTCCTTTCTTGTCCTCACCAATTACAAAATGCTTGCACCTCTTGCTTGGGTGTTGTGAAACATGTTTTCAGCCTTGGCATTGCAACCTCATCACGATCTTCTTTGTGAGCTTTGCCTTTTTTGGTGGAAGATGGGCTTTGTCTGACCACCATAACCAGACTGCTTCCTGTTATAACAATGCTTACCCTGAGCAGCAAAGCTGTCTTTCCCCTTCTTGTATTGTGTGACCTTATGCAAGGTGTGCTTTTTACACTCCTTGGACTTGCAGTAGGTTTTCTACGTATTAGGAACGCTCACCATATTCGAAGGCCGAGAGGTTAGACAGAAATAGCAGAGAGCACAATCTCCTTTCAGCTGGTGCCCAGTAAGGGACCTTTTGATTTGATTAGATATATATATATATACCATTGTAAGGATAAGTGTCAGATGTAGAAAAATCTTCAGGTTCAAGGAATATCTAATTTGTCTTAAAAGACAAACTATTGAAAATTGGAAATGAGTATAGAGGCTTCATACCTGATCCTACTTGTTTGTGATAGAGGTGTTGTTCTTATTTCATGCATTGACAAAAGCTTATTGTTTATGTTCACTTAAAAAAACCTGATATGTAACAATTAGTTAGATGTTCAAATGATTAGACATGACACATCTTCGCTCATGGAAGACGTGTCCTAGATAGGAAAGCAGGGAGGTTGAGGATAGGGTCGAGGGTTAGAGTAGGTAGTCCAGCAATTTTGCCCTTTCCGGTGGGTGAGCATGGTTCTAGCGTAGAGCACATTGTGCTCCCTCTTTTACTTATAAGTACATTATTATTAGTCTATTATTATCTTATTCTCCAATGATTTTTTTTTTTATTATTTTTTATAACCGAGAAATCTGTCTATGACCCGCCCTTTGGACCAATCACAGCCTTCTATGATATTATTGTTGTTGTTTCTTTTACTTGGGGTTATCTTTAGTATTTTTGTTGTCAGTGGTTTTCTTTTCTTTTCTGCATTATTTTCTATTTTCATTGTAGCTTTTATTCTTGTATTTGTTAAATCTGTTCTTTAAAATGCTTTTCTTGAGTCGAGGGTCTATCGAAAACAACCTCTCTACCTCATACAAGGTAGGGGTAAGGTCTACGTACACCCACCCTCCCCAGACCTGACTGGGACCTCACTGGGTATGTTGTGATTGATTTGCTCAAAATAAGGAAGGACCACTTGAACCTTAGTGGAGCTCAAACTGGTTGAAAGTGTACTCATGAGTTATCATCTTTACTTGTCCCTTTTTGTAGTTGAAGCAAGTAGGGCAAAGAGACCATGTCTACCATACTAAATGCATTATTCAAATGCATGGTGGAAGTTATGATCCTTAGTACTATATCAAAGTTGTTGGCCCCATGAGAAAAGTTAGGTGATGAAAACAACATGTCTACTTAGTCAATCCTCTAGTTTCAAGTTTCCTTTATTTTAGACCTTTTATCACAAAGACCTGTTTATACATTTTCTTATTTACTTCTAAATAAACTGTTATCTTCATATGATTAAAATGTGGAACTTGTAGATGCATTTAGGGATATCATCATTGTCTCTGTTTTTAGTGAGGTCTTGTTTTTTTCCATGATGATTTGCCATTAATAATGGTTATCTGTCAAGAAACCCTAACATAGAAATTCTTTCCTTTACTAATGGATATATACATGAAAAAGGTAAACATATATCTCCTACGCCCTTCCTTAATGGTATGGAGACACTTGGATTCATTGATTGCAATATACAATATTTTAATATTTAACCATTATGTGAGGTGATCATGAGATGAAATGTTCTGGTCAACTAGTTCAAGAGAATTCAGGAACAAGAGGACAAAACAATTCTGAGATGTAGGTCTTATGGTTCTCGTATTTCTTTCTTATTCACTAGAGTTGAATCTATGGAAAGTTTACAGTAATGTTACTGTTCTATGGTTGGGTGCAGTACCTCCTGTATCTTTAAGTGATCATAAGCAATCAAGATATAATGCTCTCTTATTTTTCTGAATCATATGAGATCCAATTGATAGTATGGGATGTTTATCAAGAAGAGAAGACCGACAAAGGAAAATGTGTGCGGTCTGATGCAGCTATGCAGCCATTCTAATAATGTTTAGTGGATTAGATGTGTTCCTGTGATTTATTGTGACCTTCAAAATGATTTGTGAGCCTTTACCCTCCTTGTTAACTTGCCGACTAATATGTCTTCTTTGATTGCAGTTTTGGCAATTGTACTGGTGGGTTTGCTTTATGGTTTCTTCATAGCAATAATTTGTGGACAGAGAATTAGTGAGCGCCATTATCATGTCCTTGCCAAAAAAGAACTCACGAAGGTGTTGCATCTACTGCTAAGACACAGACATGCTTATGCATCATGGACTTTGGCATTATTTTGTTTATGCCCCGTCCCTTTCACCTTTAATAGTAATGGGGTTGTTTGGTTTATGGCCTAGTTATACGAAATTATGGTCCGAGATTAATTATACGGTGAATAACTATGCAAGGTTTGGTGGGGTGAATAATAAAGTAGGAATGTGATGAATATAGATACATGGATTGTTAATGTAGTTAGATGCTCATATCCATGTATGCTTATACAGGTTTTCATATCCTACATTCTATATTCATAAATTCTTGTGTAAGTTAAAACCCAAATTTGTATACATTTGTTTGATTTCTGGTTTCAAATTCTGCATGCTGCATAGCTGATATAATATATGTACTGATATAATATTTGGTTTCCGGTACTAAATGTTGTATAGATTTTACATCGGAAACCAAATGTTGTTTAATTGATATGGAATTTTATATGGAGATCAAATGTTCATATATTGCAAAACCAAAGGACCCCCACCACCCACCCACATGTTTAATTTGCTTACACTTTTACTGTTGTATTGACAGGAATATGTGGTAGAAGATCGGGAAAGGTTAACAAAAGATGTCCCAGAACTTGATCCTAATCACGTTACAGAGCTAAGAATGTTGGGGCTCTATTGAGATTCATGGCAATCTAGGTAGGTACTCTAGCTACAATGACATCTGATATTTATATGCTGAAGTTGCACATTAATTTTGGTCATATTGACATGTTTGGTTGCACACAATTATGCTACTCCACCCTTTCACAATATCAGGAACGGGGACAGAAGGCTAATCTGAAAAAGAAATATTCTGAAGTGATGCTGAGCTTGTTTAATTATCAATTTCAATGTTTTAGTTCAAATTGTTATAAGAATGTGAAGTGGAAGTAATTTAAGTCATATTAGATTAGAGAACAGACCTCTCTATAACATCATCCTTATATAACAACACTTAACTATAAAAGCCAATTTTTTCTAGGAACCTATCTTTTATGTTATATTTTACCTCTAAAACAACTTTTTACCTATAATAGCAACAATCAACAACATACCCAGTATAATCCCACAAGGTAGGGACTGTTTCAGTTAAGACCCTCTTCTCAAGAAGAGATGAAAAGTAAGAAGTAGCAAGATATTAAGATAAAGTGCTTACTTTTGTTCCACTTTTAGTATAAAGAATGTTTTTTAGAGGAGGAATTTTCTTTATTGGATTTGATAGGACACCATGAATTAGTTCTAGGCTTCTGTTTGGTTGTGGTGATTTTTCTCTACAAATATAGTTGCAGCACAGCCCTAGTGTTTTCAATACCTATGTACCAATTTTTTTAAAATTTTTTTGTTACCACTAAGCGTTGGTGATACATTCTTATCGCACAACACCTCGAATGCGAGCCTTTATTTCACCCACCCTGCTCCAATATGATGTGCGACGTCATCATCAATCTCCCAATCTCCCTAGATTATGGACTCAAGATACTTGAAGCTTCTTTTCATGGTATGAATCAGGTATTGTTCTTCAATTCCACCTCTGTCTAATGCATCACATCACTGAACTTGAACTTCAGGTGCTCTATTTTAGTTCTGCTTAAACTTGAAACCTTTTGACGGTAGAGCATGTCGCTAAACTTCCAACTTATCGTTAACTCCAACTTGTTTCTCATCAATTTGTACTATGTCATATGTGAATAGCATACATTACGGCACCTGCCTTTGAATGTGTCGTCTCAATTTGTCCATTACTTAGGCAAATAGTAACAAATGAAAGGTTGATCATTGGTGCAAACCTGTCACGACCTGATTTCTCAAGCCATGATGGCACCTACTATAAATCCACTAGTAGGTAAGCCAACTCGTAACCCAGAACAACAAGTAATGGGTCTGAGGGCAGAAACTAAACAAGAGTAGACAAAATTTAATATAACAATAAAACAGGCGGACACAAACCAAAACATATATACAAATAAAGATCTCTCCCAGAACCTGGAAGTCACTAGTACAGAGCTACTAACAAAAAGAGTGCAAGTCCCAAAAGTGGACCATAGAGACTCGATTGTCTCGAAAGGCAAAAGACAAGTCTATATATACAGATGGAGACTGAAATAGTACAAAACGCCGTGTGCTCACCCCCGTCTCCGGATCAGGCTACTCCAAACTGGATCAACAATGGCCACTGGTGCTCGGACATGCATCACGAAATAGATGCAGAGCGTAGCATGAGTACCAAAACAGTAGGTACCCAGTAGGCATCATAGGTCGACTGAACTTGAAAAGTAAACGCAATATAAAAAGGAGTAACACAAACAGAGGTCAAGAACGGAAATCTAAGTAACAATGGAATGCACACGAGTGTAGAAAGAACTAACTAAAGTAATCTATACGCTAACTACACCTAACTGGACCTCCATAAGCCCAGAAGGTACACTCGTGCGCAAGTTTAATTAAAAACCCGAACAGACCCCCATAAGCCCGACGAGTACACAAAATAACTATAACTAAAAAGAATTGTATATGAGAACCCAAGAATGGAGAACATCGAACCAGAACCTCAACCCCAAAAGAAGAATCTGACAGTATAGAGGCCGGACCTCGAACCGGATGCTCACCAGAAGTACCCAAGTAACCAATCAAAAGTATCAAGTAACAGAGGCCGGACCTTTAACCGGATGCTCTATATAAGTATCTGGGCGATAGAGGCCGGACCTTAAACTGAATGCTCTATATAAGTATTGGGTGATAGAGGCCGGACCTTAAATCGGATGCTCTATATAAGTATCTGGGCGATAGAGGCCGGACCTTAAATCGGATGCTCTATAAATGTCCGTGGAACGTCGTCCACATTTAGCCAATCAATGTAAGTCCTTGGAACCGAATCGAAAACCAAATTCAAATCGCGAAGCAGATCTAGTGTCGTCGACGTAAGTCGTGAAGCCGTAATGTCGGGGAAAAAAAGATAATTATCGTCGGAGTAAGCGTATCGCCTAGCTAAGGCCCAAACTATCAGACTCCAGTCTGCTACACCAGTCTACAGGGATCTAAGCCGGTCGAGCGACGTAGGGGCAAAACTAAGGCAAGCACTAGTCAAACCTAAACTAAGGCCCAACATGCTACAGATAAACAGTAATCAAGCATACAAGCACTCCACATAGCAAGGAGGGTCAATTAGTAACATCAAGTATGCTCACAGTTACCCGATAAATCCCAAAAGAGGCCGAAACTGATTTCTAAACACCTATGCACTATTTGATAACTACCAACCTAAATCCCAACTAATCAACATGCATTCACACTCTCGAGCTCAATTGAAGAGAGGGAAGTCGTAGCCTACCTATAGGCAGATCACGCGTGCTCCAAAAATCACTTTTTTCGGAGCTTTCCCCTTTCGAACGGCATCGAAATGCTGACACACTATCAAAAATAAAGCCACAACGTTATTACGGTCGTTTAGACACTAAAATCGCAGGAAACAGAAACGAACCAATTTCGGGGTCAAAACAGAAAAAGTGGGACCCGCGGTGGAAATTCTGGAATTAGCCCCAAAAATAGGTTCTTAAACACCTCCCCGAACTTGTGTTCCAAAATGGAACACAATTCGGGGCTAGGAACAGTCCCAACACGAACATGCAACAAAAAACCCAAATCACACTAAAAGGAAACAACAATAGCAGCAGCTATTTACGAGAAAATACCAGAAACGATGGTCCAGATGTTGAAACCAATCATACCACGACGATCCTCACGAAAAACCCCACAATCTAGGCTCTTGAATCACCAGATTCGGACCTAAAATGACCAAGAAATCAGCTTCTAAAATTTCCCAAAAATCTAAGCTCGAAATGAGCTATGACAGCAACTGAAACACAACTTTTTACCTCCAACAAAGCTTTAAATACGAAATCTAACCACGCCAACGCGTTCTCCTCGAAAAGTTACTCAAGTTAGCCTCTTGAATCGCCCAAATCCGACTTCTATAGTTCAAGGCATCGCACTTTTAAAATGAGGAATAAAGCTAAGTTGGGGTTTTATAAGGGCGACACTGATCGCTAAAAAGTCCACAAATATGGTCGTTAAAAGCCCAAAAATCTGGTCACTAAAGAGCTGCACCAGATTTCAGCTTTGGCTAAATACTTCAAAGTCTACGACGGGGTGCCGGAATTCATTCGGAACCCGATAAAAATAAAACAGATATGCTACCCTACTAAATTCGACATTCCAGAGTCAACAGCGCAGTTGAAATTTTCATCAGAGGTCATCTCGATAAAAGTGGGTCCCACTTCCAAATGTCATTTTTAGCCAAAATCCACCGAGGGGCTCGGAATGAGTCCAAAGGCCTCGGGAGTCGAACAAAAGGTTATTCTAGACCAAACTCAACATTCTGGAGCTAACCGTGTTGATGGAATTTTCATCCGAGCGCGTTTTCCAAGAATATTGACCAAAGTCAACCTTAGGCCAAACTTCGAAGGCTAAAACGCCTAATGATCCAAACTAACATCGAAGGCTTCGATACTCGTGCCAACTATGCTACTAGCCTAATTTGGCCATTCCGGAGCTTATGGAACCATCAAAATTCTATTCTGAGGTCGTCTTCTTGAACTTTTGATCGAAAATGATTGTTCAAGGTTCATAAGCTCCAAAATACTAAAACTCGCACCAAAACCAAACGAACGATCAGGTGACTGAACTGTCAGTCCCAGCAAGTCATAAATGACTTGGGGTCGCTACATGAACGCTCTAAATGACACACAGAAGGCAAGATACAGAAATGACCTGGAGGGTCATTACAAAACCCCATCATGACTAGAAAGTGTTCCAAGTCACCTTCCATTGTTCTAACCAGGTCTCGACTTTAATAATAGTAAATTTTGACCCTTAAAAGATGGAAAACTTTTGGCTAATGGAATACAAATATGCCCTAATTGTCAAATTTACACAACCTCCATTGAAGGATAGACAGTGAAGAAGAAAGAAGAAATGTGTTTGATCTTATTTTGGAATAGAAAAAGCTGACTCAATACAATGAATCTCATGCACATATATACACCAGTGAACTTGACATTTTCTAACTGTATTTCTAACTAACTATACTAACAAACTCAGCTTGCTAATTATTCAAATACCCTTCTTACACATCATCATCAAGTTATCCCTATTTCATTACTCCCCCTCAAGCTAGTGGGTGCAAAAACATTCAATACACCTAGCTTGCCAACCAAATATTCATGTTGTATTTTGGGCAGTCCCTTAGTCAATATATCTGCAAGTTGTTCCTTAGAGGTCACATGCACTGACCTCACCATACCTTCTTGTATTTTCTCCCTTGTGAAATGACAATCAATTTCTATGTGTTTTGTCCTCTCATGAAACACTAGATTGGCTGCTATCTGTAATGCTGCTTTATTATCACTAAAGATCACGACTGGATCAGTTATTTCACTCCCCAACTCTTTCATCAATGCAGTCACCCATACTACCTCTGACACTGCATTTTCCGTACTCCTATACTCTGCCTTTGCTGAGCTTCTGGAAACCACATTTTGCTTCTTGGATTTCCATGATATCAAGGAATCACCATGCTTGACTAAAAAAACCTGAGACTCCTTGTGTTAGGGCATGATGCCCAGTCTGCATCACAAAAAACACTCAACTTGTTTGTTTTATGGCTGCTCAACAAGATCCCAAGTCCTGGTTCTCTATTAACATTCCTAATTGCCTCCTCCCAGTGTGATTTTTTTGGCTGGTGTAGGAACTGACCAAGTGTTTGAACTGAAAAAGCTATATCTGGTTTAGTTAATCTGAGATATAGCATTTTTCCTACCAAGCTTTGATATTGTTCTATGTTTTCAAAAACCTCATCATCTGCTCTTCCTATTTGAGTCATCCAATTCTCGTGTTGTAAGTCTCATGTTTGCCTCAAGTGGTGTCCAAGCTGGTTTAACACTTCCTAAACCCAAGTGTGAGATGATTTCTAGTGCATATTTTCTCTGATTTATCAGAATCCCTTTTTTTGATCTACGTAACTCCATTCCAAGAAAAAATTTCAACTCACAAATGTCTTTGATCTTAAAAGCCTTGTGCTAAGAAGTTTTTGTTTGTTCAATGAGAGCCATGTTACTTCCTGTGACCAGCATGTCATCCACATAAACCAATATCACTACTATATCTGAACCTTGTCTCTTGATGGATAAAGAATGATCCAAACTACTTTGAATAAAACCTGAATGAAAAAGTGCCTCACATAGCTTTAAATTCCATTGCCTACTTGCTTGCTTAAGACCATATAGGGACTTTACTAGTCTACATACAACTAACTCCCCCTGACTAGGAAATCCCTCAGGCAATTGCATATAAACTTCATCATGTAAATCACCTTGCAAAAATGCATTATAAACTTTTAAGTGATGAATGCATTACTAATCTTTCAATGAAAAAGTTTTTAATCACCATAGTACATACCGAAAAATATTTGGTCAAAATGTTGGAACTTGGACCTATTATTAGTTAACTTAAAAAATTATCTCTTTTTCTATCAAATAAAATCTTTCATTTATAAACAATATCAAACAGGTCGTATTTGCAAGGGTATACCAAAAGGTAAAGAATCTATAAAGAAATGATTCTTTACAAACTCCATTCAATCATCTATGAAAAACCAAAAGGAACTTTTTGTGTGCACCAAAAGAAAATAAGGGAATGACGACTACTCTTCATTTGAAAGAAACTCAACTTTACTCCTTCAAAATCTCTCTCCAAACTACCCACATTAATGTAAGTGGAACCACGTTCTTCTCTTTCTTCTCACTCTTACAACTGAACAACAAGTCTTTCATAGTTTTTTGGCATTATCCATAGAGGGTGTAGCCCCATGGTGGACAAGATGTGGGAAGGGAAGTTGAGATGGTTCAAACATGTAAAGAAGAGATACACAGAGGCCCAAGTGAGGAGGCGTGAGAGTTGACTATGGTGGCCATGAGGAGAGGGAGAGGTAGGGCTAAAAAGTCTCGGGGAGAAGTGATTAGGCAGGACATGACGCAACCTTAGCTTACCGAGGACATAACACTTGATAGGAGAGTGTGGAGGTCAAGTTTCTCTCTTTCGAAACTGTCAACCATATAAAGGCAGAAACCAATTTCTGCTATTTCTTCTGTCTAACTATACCTCTCAAACTATTTTAGCTCTTGAGAAGATCCACTTGCATTACAATTGATAAGTTAAAGAACAATGAAGAAACAAATGGCTATTAATCTATGTGTTAGACTCACATAACAAACATGTGGAACATAAATGGAATCCTCTTCTTCTCAATCTTTCTTGAGTCAAATTTGTCTTTCGTGAAATGCATAACCTTCGTAGGAGCATTAGTCTTCCAAATAAACTTCCATGGACGAAAGGTAAATTCTATAGAGTGGTGGTTGGATTGACATTGTTTTATAGGGTAGAGTATTGGTTAGTAAAAAATAGAGCAATACTACAACAAATGAACTACATCAGATAATAGATAGTAACAAGAATCGAAAAACAAGAAACTACAAGAGTAGTCCTACGACTACTAATAAGAGCAACAAGACAAAACACTCCTACTTATTAACCTTCTACCCTAATTTATGTCATCCACACTTTTGTATCCAAGGTCATGTCCTGAGTGAGTTGCAACTACACCATGTCCTATCTAATTACCTCTCTCTAATACTTCTTTAGTCTATCTCTTGCTCTCCTGAATTCATCCATAACCAACCTCTTACACCTCTGCACTGGGCATGCATGCATCTTCTCATCACATGCCCGAACCATCTCAAACTCGCTTTTCGCATCTTGTCTTCCACTGAAGTCACTCCCTTCTTGTCTTGGATATCCTTATTTTCAATCATATCTCTCCTAGCATACCCACATACACATACATCCATTTGCCACTTTCATCTTTTGAATGTGAAAGTTCTTGACTAGTCAACACTCGGCCCCATACAACATAGTTGGTTTAATTACCACTCTGTAGAACTTGATTTTAAGTATAGGTGGTACGTTCTTATCGCATAAGACTCCGAAAGTGAGCCTCCATTTCATTCACCCTGCATTAATACGGTGAGTGACATCCTCGTCAATCTCTCCATTTCCCTGGATAATCGACCCAAGAGACTTAAAATTGCCTCTTTTTTAGATGCCACATATATCATGACTCACTTTCACATCAGTCTCACTGAACTTGCACATAAGGTATCCGGTCTTGAGCCTACTCAACCTGTACCCTCTAGACTTCAGGGTCCGTCCTCAAATCTCCAACTTAGCATTAACTCCATCACGGGTCTCGTCAAACAAAATTAAGTCAACCGCAAATAGCATACATCATGGCTCCTCACCTAGACTATGTCGCATCAAAACATCCATCTCCAAGGCAAAATAAAAAAGGGTTGAGGATTGATTCTTGGTGCAACTCCATCAACACGGGAAAGTGCTTTGAGTCGGTTGCTATAAAATTCCAAAAAATATAGGGAAGGTTGTTATCGAGAGGTTTGATATTAGTTCCCTAAAAGTTTTAAGTGATTTGGAATCCCAATATAGGAAATGTTATGTTTAGACGAAGTGTTTTGTAAATTAGAGAAGGGGGGGTACAATCAAGATAATATTGCAAGTGTTATGTCATTACACTAAGGGCTCGTTTGGTGTAAGAGATTAGAAATAATAGTGATGGGATAAGGAAATAGTAATGGGATTAAAAAAAATTATGTTGTTTGGTTGGCAAGTCCGGGATAACTTATCCCCGGATCAATAATTAGTACCGGGATAAGTTATCCCTCCCCATGGGTGGTATAGTAATCCCGGGATAACTTATCCCGGAATAAAATAGGTAAATGACAAATATGTCCCTTTAAATCCTTTTTTACAAATCATTTTTCACATTTATGTATATTTATATTTTTTTTAATATCATGTATAATAATATTTACTACTCCTTATTTTTATGATAATTATACATATTTTTCTATTAAAAAATTATACTATATAAATATAATTTTTTTATTTATGAATTTATTTGACTAATTCTTATGTTTATTTTATTTTGATTTCTCATAAATTTTCTTCTCTTTAATAAACTTAAGAGGGAAGTTCTATTTTTAAGCTAAATAAGAAAAAAGTTATATTTTTAAATACACATGGTATTTATCATGGTACATAAACAAAAATATTTAAGTTAAATAAAATAAAAATTCTATCTTAAAAAATGAATAACTAAAGCTCACAAAGAAGAATTTAAAAAGTTTAAATAAAGTGAAGGGTAATTTTGTAAACAAACAACTTGTTCTTAAAATTTATCAATATATATTATTTTGAATATAACAAATCAAACACTCAATAAGAAATAATTTCAGGACAATTTATCCCATCATAATTATTCCCAACATAACTTATCCCATCATAACTCATATTCAAACCAAACGACCCCTAAGAGTTATTTACTGTTATTTTGAAACTATCTCACATAATGTTACATACTTCATCAAAAAAACATAGATGTTACATAGTTGTGAGAAAACAGATGACATATCATAATTGCACATCCTCATTTCTTGAGTTCTGTTCTATATTTTAAAAATGTTTTCGTGTTTTACTTGTATTATTGGTACTATTTGAATAGCTTTGATTTTTGTATCCAATGCAGCAATTACCTCACCCTCACTGGATTATATATAGCTATAGTTTAAGCGGAAGGATATGGTTGTGCTGCCAAAAGATTTGAGGCCAGTAAAGTGTACTAACCCAAACAGGGCTTTTTGGAGGGGTGCATATGCTTTTTATAATTTTTGAACCACCCAAACATCTGTTTTAGGTTAAACTTTCAGAATTGGTTTATTTTGAAAAGTGCTGCTGCCAAAAAGAGTTTCGGTTATTGAGTTAGTGTTTGGCTAATTTACTTGAGAAGGGCTTTTTTTATTTTGTTTTCATTTTAGTTTGTTTCAAAAACAATGGCAGTTTCTATAAGAGACTATTTTTGTTCAAGACCTCAAAATTCAAGTTAATCCAACTAAGACAAACATTAAAACTGAAAGAGTGATATTATAGTGGTAATTTGTGTGTCCAATTTTTAGAAGTGCTTTTGAGTATCAAATTACTTTTAAAATGAACTTATATTATCTATAGATGTATTGTTATGATGGTTTGGTAAATTTGAATTTATATATAATTTATTGACCTTAAATAGAAAAGTGTAGAGGACACAAATTAAGATAGAAAGTTAGTATGTATGAGTGTGTACCTTCTAGTAGGGGTGTCAATGGTACGATTCAGTCAGTCATTTTTTAAAAAATTATATCATCTCAATTTTTTGGGTCTTTTATAATGTATAACCAAAACTAGACTTTTTTAAATCATCCCAATTATATCGGTTTCTCTTCTGTATTGGTACAGTTCAGTTAATTTTCATTTTTTTTACTTTTATAATATCACCTCAAAATATGCCTTTATTAATATATTTCTTTCACAAATATGTTCTTGAAGAAACACTTTAATTCTTCATCAAAAAGACAATATAAAACTTTGTTGCCGTATTGTTTGATCTTTAATATTTAATAGGAGTGTTTGGATAGGTTTTGTTGTATTGTTTTATAGAGCATATATTACAGTATCTTTTAATTTTAAACCTAATTAAGCAAAGGATAATTAAAGAGCAAAGACCTAACGTCGTCTAGTCACTAGAGGCTTAGGACCTAAGTTATATTAATATTTGATAAATGTTATAAAATTTAACATTTTGTTAATATATAAAATATATTTACATATATGCAAAGTTATTCGGTTCGGTTTGAGAATTTTTTTATTTTTTCATAAATTAAAAAGATCATCTCAATTATTCGAGTCAGTTATACACTTAAATAAAAGTCCACTGATTTTATAGAAAAAATAGCATAAATAGGTTCGGTTAAGTTCGATCAATTTTTTATATTTTTTTGGCATCCCTATCTTCTAGCAGGTGCAGTGTTTTGTCTTGTCCCCTTACTAGCTATCCTAGTTAAAGTTAAAGAGGGTAATGATGTATTTTCTCCACAAATTGCAGAGAGATTAGACCTTCTTAAGTTGTCTAGCAAAGCTCATAGGTGTCGAGGATACATACATAAATTTACTTGATTTTGTTGAGGCCTCTCTATCCTTTACACCCTTCCTAGAAGGTGGTATTGATTGTTTGGTGCTCTTTAGTGTGTATTGTTACTTTGTTGGTTATAATAAGTTTTTCACAGTTTACCCAAAAAACTTTAACACTTTCTTTTAAAAAGACATTGAAACTTTGAAAAGATATTATTCTTGTCAAGAGTGAATTTATTACACCCTCATAATCCTACGTGGCACATAGAATAGAGAGAAAAAACAAACAATATTTACTTGTTTCTGCATTTTGTTTTAATTTAAAATGTTATTTTCTTTTTATCTATTTATTTTATTAGTATATATTTTCAGTTCGTTCGTTCTCTTTTCTTTTAACCGGAAAACAGAGATTTCAAACCAAATTCAGATTTGTATTTAGATGAGGGAGATCGAATTAAATGAGATTGTTGGAAAGAGAGATGAAAGCGGAGTGAGGAAGTGGAGAAAGATTGAAAAGGACCAACGACAGATGCGCCGGAGATATTGACGGCGGAAGCATCTTCAGGCTGAGGCGCGGATATATCGCTCTTTTTAAGGAAATTCAAACCCACTGCAGCAAATGTTTTTCACCGGTCCAGTAGTAATTCTTCTTGACTTGTCTCCTCTAGAATACAACAGTCTAATCACAATATATAACTCAACAACTCTGGACAAGAGTTGAGCCCAAAGCTCCACATAAAGAATACCTCCCTTCAATTAATAAGAACTCTCTTTTTTGACTAACTTTTATACACTCTATTTTTTCTTGTGTGTTATATCTTCCAAACCAAATAAAGACCATCACTATTTATAGTAGAAGAAGTCTTCCTAAGAATAAATAGGAAGATAACAGAATAGTAAATAGTGAAGATAATGACCTTAAAAGTTACATAGATTATAATGATAATGGAGATATAAAGAATGAAGTAATGTGAAGGCAACCAATGCACTAACGTGCAAATGAAAGAGTTTTACAACGGCCGTCACTCAAACGTTCACAAGAGGAATAACAATAAAGTTAAAACTGACAAAGAATGTAATACACCATATAACAGATGATGTAATGCCACTTTTATCACTTAATACAATATGTAAGTAACTGTCCACTAATGGACACAGTGACAATACACATGAAGCATTTTATTAATATTAAAAATGCTAAATTACTAACAGTTATGTCAAGGGTTGACCCAAAAATGAGATACTTTTTATCACTTCTAGGACCAAAGTTTCAATTTCTGTTTAAAAAAATTGTTATAGTTAAATGAGGTAATGATGCATTTTCTTTTTTATTTGCGTATTATTATGGAAACAACAATACATTGTGAGCTTATTTTTGCCGCATAAACATGTTGCTAACAGGATAACATTCAGGATTATTAGGCTCTACTAAGAAATGTGAAGTTGCGGCAAATACCTTTTAAGCTGATATGGATTATGTGATGTTAATTAACTCATTTTATATGCAGGCTTCCGTTTTATCATTTCACACGATTAACGACAGCTGCATCTGGCAAAACAACTGCATATACATTATACACTAAGCAATGCTTGTCATGTTTCACCATCAAAAGATTTGTTATACTCGTTAAAACTTAGCTTGTTAGTTACTTATAATATATTTTCCCTACTCCCTTCTAGATTTGGATTTGATCTCTTTGTATATTATTCACTGCTGTCATGAATTTGATGTTTATAAAGTTCCCTCTGAGGGAAATATACCAGAAATTATGAAAAATTTTCTGATTTGTTTCTTTAATACTAATATTTAAAGATTTAATAAAAAAGTTGTAAACTGAAATGCAACTCCTAGAAAAAGTAGAAGTTAACATTTGACCATAGATTCTCAAATATTTATGGCAAATATTATTTGGATTTACAATTTAAGTGAAATCTCACTATTTTGCCATACTATATGAGATATACTTGTTACATTTTTTTAATAAATATAATTTATATTCATAAATTTAAAAACAAACCAAAGATGTATATTACATACCAAGATAGAAATGTGCATCAAGCAACGTTCCATACATCGTTAAATAGACAATGCACATGACTTTATCATCATTTTCATCAACAATCATATTTTCATCCTTGTAAACGTAAAAAATGATCTAGAATTTGAATTCTTTAAAAGCTTTCAAAATAATGAAATCTGACACAAATACTAGTTTTTTCCGGTATTTGGAAATTTGGATTATTTGCCAAAAATATTTATCAAATAATGGCAAATTGTACAACAAAAATTATTTGCCAAATTTTCCACCAATTTTTTTAACTTGGAAAATCTATGGCCAAAGGATCCAGAAATGTAACAATTAAATAGTGTATATTTACACAGATCCCAGCATCAAAACTAGAAATGGCGTAGTTTTGTAAATCTGCAAGCAGAAGTATTTAGCAGGACTTGATATGATTAAAGCAATAATTAACCACTATGTATCTGATCTAATGGCTAGTTGTAATTTTTTTTAATTTAATAGAGAAGAATTAAGCCCTGAATTAAACAATGATTTCATAATCAACACCTCACGGAGAGATTTATCCACATGTCAGATCACAAGCATTCATCATAATGTATCAGACAGGGATAACTGTGAATTGCTTATCTCATCATCCATAACTTAAAAAGACTTTGAAAAAAGTCATGGAAATACTAGGCAAAAAGCCATGTTAGATGTCTCTAAAAAGAGAAAAGGTCAAAAGGAAGCATTAACAAGTCGCAAGCATACAACTGGAGAAGAAGCATCAGATCTTCCTATTCAGATGAGGATCATAATACTCAAAATTGAATTATGAGTATTCATCTCCGAAAAACACATCATCTGCCTCTCCGAAATCAAATAATCGCCAAAAAAAAAAAACGCAGTAAGCCTCAGACCGTCCTAGTCAATGCCATAATCAACATTGAAACTAGTCATAAAACTAGCATCTCCGTGGCTATATAGATGTCATCATAGGCAATAGTTTCTGTACAAAATGTAAAAACTTGAAAAAAAAAAAAAAAAAAAAGGAAGCATGGGCATGGGTCAGAAATGAAAGGAAAACTTTCAGCACTGAATAAATCAGACAGGGATAACTGTATAATTCCTTTGATCATCATACCCAAATCTAATAGTAAACCATTTACAAACGTGAATGGAGGCGGAATGATTGGGGTGGGATACGATTTAGGGTTGGCCGGTGAAGCGGGTAGTGGGAGATAGGTTCACTTAAAGCGCATAACAATGTATATATAGTGAGAGTGAGAGAGAGAAAAACGAGGCTGCTGCCTTAGGGTTAGGGTTAAGGCAATGTTGGGCTACATCCACTTTGGATTATCTATCAACCTCAATTGGGCTCAACCCATTTATTTCACTCTTTCTTGTCATAGTTAAGTTATGGGCTTTAAACATCGAATCTTTTTGAGATTTTTAGTATTCAAAATGCTCTTTTTCAATAAGATTACTTGGTAACTAATTGTTTTTTTTAAAAACACTCTTCATTTGTTTTGCTCGCAACAATCCAATAAGTTTTTCGGTATGAAAAAACATTTGAAACCAATTATTTCTGTATCATGTTATGAATCTATATTAGAAAGATTATTAACTCGTCACCAATTATAGAGAAAAATAATATTTTTACATTTTTTTTTGAAAGAAAGAAATAATAAGTAACACAATTTAAAAAGCAATTTGAATGTAAAACATACTAAAGTGTAGCTTAATTAGAGAAATTGTGCAAACCTTCATTGGAATAATAGAGTTTTTAACCTCATTGTATCCCCCACGCACCAAAAAAAAAAAAAAGGTAAATGTAAAAGTGATAAGTAACTGGATTTTGTTTTAACAACTTAGGAGATAATAATTTTATTTTGAATAAGTGTGGAGTTATATGACTCTCACAAACTTTAAGCTTTAAATGTCAAAAGTAGAAGATTATTATGTATCATCCGATAAGGTTATGGTTGGATGGGGGAATTACAAGAATTTGAGGGTTTTGTAGCATTTATAATGATGTTTGTGGGTTACGCCAAGAGTGTTGTGAAGAGGGGATTGGACAATTACTATTCTAAGTACATCCAAACCAGTTTCGTTAATCTCATCTATCACGTCTGCTTCGGAGGCATGATTTTCTCTTACCCTTTCGCCACCTTGTACACAAACAACACGCTAAATATTGACTTTTCTAGGTATTTTCGTAATTTATCGTTTGAGAGTATTCTTTCATTCTTATTGATAAATTGACCTAGAGGTAGCGCCTTATACAATTTTCATTAAAATTTGGTATTTATGTTAAACATACATACATATTTCAGCTAGTGGACAAGTCTTACCGATGAAAAGCTAAACATGAGGAATACGTCAAGTGTGACAAATGACAATCTTTGTGACTGCTCATATGTCCAAAAAATATCTATTGATGTACAATTGGTTGCCAAATATGGCCCCCTCAATTTCTTCAAAATTGTAGACTTGATTGATGATAAAATAACCCACTTCATCAAGTACTCGTGTTTGATTTGTCTGCTTGAAAGATGAAATTAATATAATCTATATCTATATCTATCTATCTATCTATCTTCTATATTATTTTAAAAATATGAACTCCTAACTTAAATGTTAAACTACTATAATATCATTAACTTAGGTTGTAAATTTTTCGATGACTTATGACTTTTTCGATAAGTTGTGACTTTTTTTCAAAATGTTGTGATTTTTCGATGATTTGTGACTTTCCAAAGAGTTGTAACTTTTTTAATAAGTTGTGACTTTTTGCAAAGGTCATTACTTTTCAAATAAGACAAAAAAAATAATTGTTCATACTACCATTTGTTAACTATAAATAGAGGGGTTCCTCTTATTTTTCAACCACAATTTTTTTTAATCTTCTACTCTTCTTCTTCTTCCATTTTAAAAAATTCGTGTGATTTATTGTCGTTGAGTGAGTTCGAAGTTTTGTGGAATATGAGATACCACTATTCTGATAAAGTAAATCACTTTGTTCTAAGAGGATATATTACATAACCTCGAGTACTTGAGGAAAATAATTTTGATGATATAATAATTATTTTTTTGCTTAATATATACATTAGTATGTAATGTTCCAATAAATAAAGTTAACATGATGTAGTCTAAATTCATTTATTTAGTTAACAATTTCTCTTGTGATGTATATGTATGCTATCGAATATCTTTTTCCAAAATTATTAAACTTCTCAACAGTCAAAATTGTAACGATTTATTTTTTTGATGCTCAAGACAAAAAAAAAAACTTTATTTATTATTGCTACTTATGTGATTTAGATTGTCAGGAGATTTGCTTCAAAATAGTTATTACTATATAAGCATTGCCCTTTTGTTTTACTTATTTAATATTTCTTAATATTTTGATAGTTTAGACGAAGAAAAGTTCATATGACTTATAATAACGTTAGTTAAAGTTTTTATTAGTTTAATTTTTATGAGATAAATATTGCCATTTGTCACGACCTGATTTCTCAAGTCATGATGGCACCTACTATACCCTACCAGTAGGTAAGCCAACCCGTAACCCAGAACATCAGCAATGAGCGTAAGGGCAGAAACTAGCAAAACAAAAGTCTAAACAAGGACAACAAGGCGAAAGCAAACCAAAATAAATATATACAGAATCCCTCCCAGAACCTGGAAGTCACTAGTACAGAGCTACTAATAAAGAGTACAAGTCCCAAAAGTGGACCACAACAAGCGTGTCTCAAAGGCAACAAGACTAGCTAAAACAAAAGATGGAGACATGACAAACCCAAAACGCCAAGAACTCGCCCTTGTCTCCGAATCACAGTTGCAAAAAAAGGCTGAAACTACTCATTGCTGGTAACTGGTACTGGGACCTGCATCACAGAATAGATGCAGAGCGTAGCATGAGTACCAACAACAGGTACTCAGTAGGTATCAAAGGCCGACTGAGCAAAAAGGGTAAAAACAATAAGAAAGAATAGAATTTAGCTACAGAGAGGTCAACACGAATAAGAAGAAAAGAAAATGAAGCACACGAGCATACCAGAATAACTAACTACAACTAATACTAAACCTAACTGGACCCCCATAAGCCCAGAAGGTACACTCGTGCGCAAGTTTAAATAAAACCTGAACGGACCCTCATAAGCCTGACAGGTACACAGAAAAGCTAAGTCTATTGAGAAAGAAGAAAACCAAGCTTCCAGCCCAAGGTAACCAAGATAACCCATCAGACTCCACCCAACCAGTAATGCACTCCCAGCCCAGCTAGAAAGAGTGACCCCAGGGGGCACCCTACCAAACAGTCTACTCCCAGCCTAGCTCAAAAGAGGGACCCGAGGGTGAGGTTGATATCGCGAGTCGTCCTACCATGCAATCAGCTCCCAGCCCAGCTAGAAAGAGCGACCCGGGGACACCCAACCAGCAGCACACTCCCAGCCCAGCTAGAAAGAGAGGCCCGGGGGCGATCGCCGAAATCACCGAGTCTACCCAGCCAGCGATACGTTCCCAGCCCAGCTAGAAGGAACGATCCCGAGGGTGATTGTTGCGTCGTAATTTTCCTATCCTGTAGAAAAATCACTTTTTGAAATGTTCTAAGTACAAAACAATTTACGAAAAATACTTAGAAAAGAGTCGCCACTTAATTTTTTAAAGAAATTAAGAAAACTTGATTTTAAAAGATTTTAACAGATTAAGTCTTCAAAATTAGAGAAAATGGGTAAGAAGTTCTTATTTACGCTTCAAGAAGGTTTCTAAGGCACTTGAAATGTCCGCTAACACGCGGTTATCCTTCGACTTGACTAAAACATTTTTTTGACTAATTGTTTAGCAAATGATTTAACATAATAATTCACAATATTTGATTAACTTTTAAAAAAATAGATGACACATTTTTTATTTTTTATTTTTTTATTTTTAAGAGCCAAAGAGACCAAAAGTGAAACATTCAAATTAATTGCAAGCAACTATAATAAAACTAGATTAATTAGAATTTATGTAACTCATTTTTGAAAAAGTACATTTAAACAAATTTAATAAATTACACATGGAAATCAATTTAATTAATTGGCTAATCCTTTTATTTATTTATTTTTTTTTCAAAAAGAAAAGACCAAGTATCTTAGTTTTATTTTTTATTAATTGAAAAGATTTTCGACTAACATTTTAAAAGTCTATTTGAGAATATACTTTAACCTAAACAATTTTAAAATGAATAATAAAAGAGAAAAAAAAATTAATTGGAGGGGCATAAAACATTATTTTTTAAGGATAAAAGGTTTAACTTAATTAAAATGTATAATTTAACTTACATATTTGACTAAATAAAAAAATCAACCAACGCAAAGAAAATAGCTCGTCTTTTAGGGGATCTAATTAAGCTAATTAATAATTAAAAGTTAGAGTTAACAAACAATAAATAATCACAAATAAATAATTAATGGAGCAATTAAATTTGGGCCTTTTGGGCCTATTTCGTTGGGATTTTTTGAACTTTTGTCAAATCCCGTTTTTGGTATACACTGGCTGTATATCAGTGTGTATCAGCGTTTTTTACGCATTTCTTGCTTCCGAACACCTGTACACTGCCCAGCCCTGTATTTTTCACGTTTTTGACCTGTATATCAGTGTATATTTGTGTATACAGCCCCTTTTTTTTTGCTTTTCGAGACCTGTGATCAATTTCCAGCCCTTCGAACAAGATGGAGTTGACTCGAAACTCAACGGTATTCAAGGGTGGATTCCAAAATAGACTCGGAATGACAATTCATGCAATGAAAACAAAGAATAAGGAATAGCATGTGTGTAGTGCGGCTAAAGATGAGAAAAACGTAAGTTGTTGCAACTCACAAAATCAGATTAGTTGAAAGCAATTAACATTTTCATTATCACTCATTCCATGTATCACAAATAGATTTCTCAAATCTTTATCTAAACCCATAGTACTAATATGAAACCCAATGGATCTCTGAATGCTAGACTAAGACCAAATAATAAAATATGAAAGATAATATTTAAACTCATGCAGATAGACCCCCAAAAATAAGTGGTAGACAATTAACACAATTGGAACAATGTTAATCTGTAGTTAATTAAATAAAAATTTGAACAAGATGATACTATTCTCCAAAGAAGATGTCAGGGGAAGGAAGTTGGTTGATACGAAAGAAGAAACTCATCTCAAACAGTATTTAAACTTACTTTTATCTACTAATAGCAAAATGCCAAAAGATTGGCTGCACTAAAATTGAAACAGAGAGCTTGCCTTGGTTACACATAAACTCGTGTGACTATTTAAAAACAAATATTGCATAGTTTAGGAAAAAAGAAACATACATCAACACTTAGAAATTCAAAAAAAAAGTGCAGGACATGGATTTCAAGAAATTAACCAAGCTTGAGGTGACTACAAGTATAAAGATCATAAACTTATACTCCAAATAAAATACTAGCTGATAGTAACGCTACTGGGTGTTGGTCTATCCTCTGAGGTTAAGCACTTTTAAACTTTCATGGTTACTATCATTCTGACATTCCGAAAAGTTAAATATAGATAGGAACACTCTTTGACAAATCCATAAATATTGAGACATGCTATGAATATGACAACTCAAACAAAAAGCAGAAACCATGGCGTAGAGCAACAACACTTGAGAAATCCAGCAGGAAACAGAACAAAAAAACAAAATTAACAGAGGTAACATTAGAAATAGAGAGGGGCTAACAGGAAGAAACCATATCTCGCAACTAAATGAAAACAATCATGTTTAAGACGAGGAACGGAATCAAATAATTTGAACGGAAAGATCACAATCCCAAATCATGAAACTAAGCAACCCTTAATTCATGACAAAAGAAATTAAAATCTGAAAAGGAATGTTACCTTTTCGGGGGCAGCGATACTGGAAACAATGAGCAGGGAAGGACAACGACTCTTCCTATCACAACCTTCGAACACGAATGGAAAACTGAGAAAATTCGAGCAGTCAAGATATCCTTGGAACTAAGAATAGGAAAGCTAGATGTATGATTTTGAAGTGTGAAATGACTATGGCCTCCGAACTAAGCTCAAAACTGGTCGGAATTAAATTTTCAAAAAAACCAAAAGCCAAAAAAAAATCCCCCATCCCTTGAATGTAGAGGGCTATTTATAGAGAAAAAAAATGATTTAGGGGAGTGGAAATCCGTTGGAGAAATTCGAGCAAGAATTTGAATTTTTCTCCCCCTTTCCAAGGCCAACAGTGGAAGGGATGGGGATCTCTGATAAAGTGGAACGAGGGGACGGGATGGGTATGGGTGCTGCAGGAAAAGAAAGACGACGCGATTTTCTCTTGATTTGCCGGATTTGCAGCGCGATTCACTCGCTGGTTTCGTGCTGCTACGTTGAAGTTAAGGGGCATTTGGTGTTGCTATACTGCTGGAGTTGTTGACCTTCTTTGTGAAGAAGAAAAAAGGGGTCGGGTTGCTGGGACGTTTGGCTGCTGCTGCTGTATTGCATGTGGGCTGGCTGAAGTATGTATTTGTTGTGGGCCATTGAGGGTATTGTTTGAATTGGGCCATTGAAAAATGGCCCAAAATAAAAAGGGTTTAGCTAAAATTTAGTTTAATTTAAATGGATTAATATTAATTAATTAACGAGCTTCTTAATCTTAACAAAATATTATAATTAATTTGATTATAAAATAATTAGTTTAATTACAACTAATGAACTTGAAATCATAACTATAATTTTAACTAAATGTAAAATCCTTTGTGATGATTTTCAAATAGTTGTAAAATAACGTGGTTGTAAAAATATACGTGTTTATTATTAAGACTATTAAGATTATTAAAAATGATAAAATTACTCTAAAAATAACTTGAAAATATTTTCAATTTCATAAAATTTATTATTTCAAAATTATGACCCTTACTACTAATAACGTATTAAGAATACAAAATCTTTTCGAGATGATTTTTGAATACTCATAAAATCCATTAATTATATACATGACTAAACAAACATACATATTATTAAAAAGTGACAAAGCTATTTAAAATAATTTGCAGATTATGTTTATTTTATTTTATTTTTGAAATTTTTTATAAAACTAATTATTTTAAATTGTTAGAAATCGAAGAAGCTTGATGATTAATTTATATTGTGGAGGGTCAAAATTGGGTGTCAACAGTGATGGTATCTCTGCTAGGATCCAATCCAACAACAACCACTATGAAACGTCGTCCACTCTAAGAAATCGCAGAAAAGACTCCCAACTTATACTATCTCAATTCCACGCCACTAGTGATGTATTGAATCTTTGAGAACGCGTTGAAATCGCAGAATTAGAGAGAGAAGATACAGAAGTGCAGCAAGCAGCGATATCGCCTAATCTAAGTCTCAAATTATCAGATTCAAGTCTGCTATTCCAGTCTACAAGGAGCTAAGTCATCCGAACGACGTCGGCAGAAAGTCAAGGCTATCCAGCCCACACGGGTCATAAGTCTAAGGCAATGCTAGCCTAATCTAGACAAAGGACATCATGCTATCAGTTAAGGATGAATAAACATACAACACATATCATGCAACTTTACGAAATCGGTTAACATGATACTACACCCGAAATATGGCCAATCGATCCTAACATGAGGTATCTAGTCAAAGTAAAGTAGGAAATTGGTACCCACCCCCAATTCACTCCAATCGACATGATTTTACACAATTAAGCTCAGTCTAATAGAGAGGAAGCCGTAGCCTACCTTGAGGCCGATCGCACGCGCTCCAAATCACTTTGCCAAAGATTTTCCTTTTCGAATGATCCTTGAACTCTGCCGCTCTATCAAAAGTAGGATCACAACGTTAGTACGGTCGTTTAGATACCAAAATCACTATAAATGGAGACGGATAAATTTTGGAGTCAAAACGTAAATCGTGGGACCCACACCGAACTGTTCGGATTTGACTCAGTCAAGAGACCCAAAACAGTGCCCCGAACTTGTATTCCAAAATGGAACACAATTCGGGTCTCAAAACACAGCAAAACCCAACATGTAAGAAAATCACATTTTAATCAATTTTAAAGAAAACATGCAGCAGTCAAAACTCCAAATTTACGAGAATTGAAAGGTGCCCAGCACCCCTCGAACATTCCACGACAATTTCCAACACGTGGGACTTCGAATCACCCAAAACCGAGCTAAAATGAGTGAGTTATGACCAAAACAAGAATGTCAAAAAATCAAAGCTCGAAAAATGGGTACAACAGTCAGGTTTATAGTGAAATTTACCTCGAAATACGCGCAGTCGACAACTTTCGAACACTCTACAGCGAAGCCACCGAAAATACGAAGCTCCCACACTTTGAATCGCTCAATTCGGTTGAGAGATGAGAGAGTTATGAGAGTTTAAAGGTTTAAGAAGGCTGCTGATTTTTTTTTCTGCAATAAATAGCAGATTTTCAGCAATTATCGAAAAATTAAAACTCCGATGGGGTGCTCCGAACTCGTTCGGAACCCCGTGCACACAAACGAAATATGCAATCATACCAAATTCGATATTTCGGACTCAATGGCATAGTCAAAATTTCCATTAGAGGTCATCTCGATAAAAAGTGGATCCCACTTCCAAGAGTCATTTTAAGTCAAAACCCACAAAAGGGCTCGGAAAAATATCGAAAACCTCACAACACAAAAGAAGGATCCATCTAGACCAAAATCGATACTCCGGAGCTGACCGTGCTGACGAAATTCTCATCCAAGCGCGTTTACTCAGAATGTTGACTAAAGTCAAACTAAGCCTAAATTTCAAAGGCTAAAACGCCTAATCGCACCGACTCACACTGAAAATCTCGGGAGTCATGCCGACTATGCTACTAGACTAAAATGACCCTTCCGGAGCTGATGGAATCGTCAGAATTGGATTCTGATGCCATCTTCTTAAACTTTTGATCGAAATTGATCGTTCAAGGTTTATAAGCTCCAAAACACTAAAACTCGCACCATAACCAAACGAACGACCAGGTGACCGAACTGTCAGTCCCAGCAAGTCATAAATGACTTGGGGTCGCTACAGGAACGCTCTAACGACACACAAAAGGCAAAACACAGAAATGACTAAGAGGGTCATTACACCATTAATGCAAATCTATACATACACACACACACACATATATTTGGGTAGGTATTTGTATTTAAATTAATGTATTATATATGTCATGAAAATATTATCAATTTAACAAGATCTTCTAACTTCAAAATATAATATTTTAAACTATTTCGAGTTCTTTTTTTTTTAAAAAAGAAAAAACTCACAATAAATGTGAAAATATGTGAATATATATGAATCATTTAAAATTTATCATTTACAAAATATAAATTTTATATTCAGTAATATAGAATAAACATTTTCATTTTGTCCCTACACTAAATTAAAATCTAATAACTATAAAAAAAAAAAAATAGTAACATTTTCAAAATTCTTCCCTTTTTAGCATCTGAAATTTTTTCTCATAGATATATATAATCTTAAGTTAGATTCATTAACTTTTAACTAGATACATGTACAAATGATTTGCATCCAACATTGTTGCATATCTAATGGTGTATTTGTTCTGTTAATTAAAACTTGACGTAATTCTTCCATCTTGATTGAGTCGTTCCTATATTTAGATCTATTCTCACCTTGAATGTGGATGGATGAAGAGTCAGTCCCTGCAATGAGAAATTTATGAGTAAAAATAAACAAATAAAAGTTGTCTGATTTAGTATAATATTGTTAATGTGTAGTACCTTTAACAAGAATCATCCAATTTTGAGGATGAACCGTCATTAAAGTGTTTGAGAAACAACAAAATCAAAAAATATAAAACATAATTTGTAAAACTTTTTAAAATTGAACTTAAGAACATTATGAATTTTAACTCAGATACAAAACCAAGATACATGAGAATAATAAAACAATAAAAACAAACCTATATGTAAAATACTTATTTGAACATGCAAACATGTATTGAGAGAATAAAGGAGTAAATTAAAGAGGGAGAAGAAGAAGAAGAAAGAAACTATGCTGCTGGATATGGGGTGGGGAACGGCCGGCGGTAGATAGGAGTAAAAAAAATTTAACTTGTTAATGACCATTAATTAAGGAGCTTAAATTTAAGATAATTATTCAATACCATATTTAAGAGATTTGTATATCTTATTAAATCTTTTAAAATATATGATATAAATATTAGAAGTGGTAATATGTATAATTATTTTAAACTAGAGGTAAATATATTATATATGATAGTAATATATGTGTAGTTAGGTAGTTTTTACTAAAATTAATTTATTTTAATCTAGTATCAAATTAATTACCAATGTTTTGTATACTCATCAGTTTTGATATTTAATCTACCTACTTTTGAATATCACACTCAAATTGAAACACAAGGTAATAGATTGTATGTGTGTTTGTTTTTTTGAAATATACATTTTTGTTTGGTTCCAATTTGGTGATGACCCTAGTTCTTTTTGTCACTTTGTTCATAGGTTACTTTCTCTTTCCTTTTTAGTTTTATTTTCTTTTCAATATATTTTGTTTTTTGCAATTATGTCAGGCTACTTTGTGAAGATCATTATTAACGCACTAAGATACAATTTTAATACACGAAAAAAATGAATATGTCACGATATATTCTAATGCTAGATTTTATTGAGATTCGATCATTATTAATGCACTAAGATACAATTTTAATACACGAAAAAAATGACTATGTCACGATATATTTTAATGCTAGATTTTATTGAGATTCGGAAATTTAAAGTTTATGATCTTTTGTAATTATGTGTCATTCACGGAACTCACACTTAAATTTAAATGAAAATATATATTTTTTATTTATTATTCTTGTGTGCAATAATAATTTTCACTTGACACAGAGCATTAAGAAATAGAAAATAATAGGGAAAACTTTATCAAATTATTAAATATAAGTGATCTAAAAATTGAAAAATGAATAGTAAGGTTCAGTGGAGGAAACATTTAATCATAGTTATGAAATTGATGTTAAGAAAATTGCAAGAGACTGCATTGTATTGTAGGTAGAAAAAGCGGTGAGTGATTTTTTTAAGCATTTTGAATGTGGGCATTTGTTTTAATGATTGTGGTCAATTAATTAATTGGTCATTCGTACATTGATGAATAAATTAGTGTTGACGAGTATTTATATATTATAGAAAAAGAAAAAAGGTAAAAAAGAGAAGAAAGGTGGGGCTGAATTTAGGTGAAAATGGGTGATTAGTGTATCCCGTCGGTGTTACGCTCCTTTACTTTAGGTGTACGCCGTGGTCGAAATCTCATTATTTACTACTGAATTTGCCGACGACGACAAGGAAGGAGATGTTGATGGTTATGGTGCTGCTTTCAGTGATGACCGACTAGTACGGACTGCAACTCCTCTTTCTCACTCACTCAGGTACTTGTTTTCCTCCCCAATCCCCCAACTTCTCTTCTTCTTCTTCCTCACCCTTATCTCTTTTTCTAACTCCTACCTATTTCATGCTCTCACTTTGTGCTCTTGTATCCTAATCCTTACATTTCAACTCTATTTTCTACTTTAATTCCCCACTTCTCTTTTTTCCTGCATATCACACTCTCTCATTGTTATACACATTTATTTTTGTGCATGACTACTAAACTGCCAGACTTGGGAAAACGATTTAATGGGTTCTAGATTCCCATCTCACCAGCTCAGCAATGGCCTTTACGTCTCTGGCCGCCCAGAACAGCCCAAAGAAAGAACACCAACAATCACTTCTGCTCCCATGCCTTATACTGGCGGTGACATTAAGAAGTCAGGAGAGCTTGGGAAAATGTTTGATATCCCTGTCGATGGCTCCAAATCCAGGAAATCCGGACCCATAACAAGTGCACCTTCCAGAACTGGACTATATACAGGATCCTCATCACATTCAGGACCTATCAATTCTAATGCTGCTGCTAGGACTACCTACTCAACCTCAGGTCCCATATCATCCTCAGGGATGCCTGCTTCAGTTTCTACAAAGAAATCAAATTCTGGCCCACTCAGCAAACATGGTGAGCCTATAAAAAAGTCATCCGGTCCTCAATCTGGAGGAGTGACACCAACTGGCCGCCAAAACTCAGGTCCTCAACCACCACTTCTCCCTGCAACAGGTCTTATTACTTCTGGGCCTCTGAATTCCTCTGGGGCCCCAAGAAAGGTCTCAGGTCCGTTGGATTCAATTGGTTCGGCCAAGATTCATGGCCCTTCTCTTGTTAACAGCCAGGCCGTGACCACTCTCAGTCAAAATGATGTGTATTCCTTCAAGAGGACCTTCCCTAAACCTATCCTGTGGGCAATGATTTTGTTATTTGTTATGGGTTTTATTGCTGGGGGATTTATTCTTGCAGCTGTGCACAATGCTATTCTGGTGATTGTTGTTGTGGTTCTATTTGGCATTGTTGCTGCATTGTTCGTATGGAACTCTTGCTGGGGTGGAAGTGCTATAGTTGGTTTTATTACCCGCTATCCAGATTCTGAACTAAGAACAGCCAAAAATGGCGAATATGTCAAGGTTTCTGGGGTATGTATTTTCTCCCTAATATGATGATATCTTACTTCTTACCATTTAACTTTGTGCAGTTCTGGTGCTTGATTGGGAGTTAGAGCCATTGATTATGGGTTCTTTTAATTTTGTTTCTCCTTAAAACTTATAGTATGTCAATTAGAGATGTCCACTTGTCGTATATGTCTATTCTTAGCTTTGATGATAGCTATATAATAATAAACCTAGTTCATATCTTAATTTGTTACATTAGGATCTTGCAATCATTCCAGGTTAGTTTCACTTCACCCCATGAAAATTTTGCGAGAGGAACAAGATGGTACAAACCATGGATAGGTATAGGCCACTTCCACTCTATGCATCTTCTGTCGAGTTCGGGGATGCTTTAATGAGTGATTAAGTAAAATTAGTAAAGCTTCTTCTTAGTAGATTGTAACTAACGACACAATAGGTCATTTATGGCATTACAAATCCATCTAGTTTTTATAAATTGATTTTAAAGTTAATTCTTCTATAAATGATCTCTATCAATCAATAGTATTCGGGGAGAGAAAATAAACATGATGTTTGCATTTTTTTTCCAAAAAAAACTAATTACTCCCATCTCACTGCATTCACTTTTCTCCTCTGTGTCGTCGCACACAGAACGGAAGATTTGAAAATCTCATCCCACTTACATTTAGAATCACAAAATGCAATTCTTTTAAGTAATTGGAGCCAACTATCAAGTTGCACAAAAAAGGAATTGCAATTGCCAACCCTTCTCTCTTTCTTTGGTTTACATACAGATTGAAGCATAGTTGATTGATATTACAAAGTAGACAATGCAGGAAAAATAAACAAAGAATTGCTTTTATGATTATAATTTTCTCTTTTTGGTCTTTGTTTCATGAAATATATTTTCCACTAGACAACAACCTTTTTGTTTATCTTTTATTCATTATATAAATAAATTTTGTGCTTTGTCAAGTCAATTTTATTTTACTTCATCAAAAATAAATTCCCCTTCATTGTGAGGGCTTTTTGTCTTTTTAGTCAACCCTCATCAGAATATTCTCAAACTATCCAAAAGATGCATGAACAATGGGGTGTTTTGTCCCTATTGAAAGTCTAAGAAGGTATCTCGCTTCTCATCTTAAAATTGAGGGGTAAATGAAATACCATCATTTTATGTAGCCATGGTTTCATTGCTTTTAACTAAATGAAATGCTGCGATGTTAAGGATAGGTTTCATGGACAAAGTGATGTGCGTGTAAGAAGCGTACGCTTCACACCATAAGGTGCAATGTGATCCAAGCAACTAGCAAGACAGATTTGATTAGTTGAGTAACTTCAACAGTTCTTTTTCTCTTTTTTTTTTTTTTTTTTTTTTTAAAAAAGAGGAAGAGAGAAAAGACAGGTACATTTGCTAACTGAGTGCTAAGACTCCTTTCCACGATCGCTTAAGGGTTTCTTTGTCGTCATCCTCTTCTTCTTCTCAAGTTTGTAATTACTCATCTTCTACTACTTCTGATTATCTGCCCTTCTTGATTTCCTTTTTTTTTTTGAGATGGTATCTTGATTTTTTATTTTTTTGTTTTTTGTGTTAAATAATGATTTATTTTTCTTCTTGTATGTGTTATTGGATTAATAATGATGTCATTGTTTACTGGATGCTGAAATTAGTAATTTTAAATGTAATCTGATGTCATACTACAATCATGCATTTGAAGAATCCCATTTTTTTTGTAAATTGTGTGCTTCATTCCGAAGAAATGTTCCCCAAAAGTCTTTCATTGTTTTAAACTTTTAACTTTTATAGTCTTGTTGTTTACTCCTTCTGCTTCTTAAAATATAGGATTTAATGCATAAAGTGTATATTAGTGGTCTGTTTTAAGATTCTAGATATTTTTGGCCTTTTATATTGTTGTCATATTGGTAGTTAGTAGGTAACAAGGCTATCTTTAAAGCTTGGCTCTAATATTTAGAAGGCTTTAAGAAGAATTTCTTCCACATTGTATTTCCCGTGGTTGCTTGAGATGCGCTTAATTGAAGAATCATGATTTTTAGTGAGTATTTTTATTGCTGGCCACGACTTGTTTGGGGCTCTGAGGTGTAGTTATTGTAGTTCCCAGTGGTTGTGGTCCTAATTTGGTGACCATGTTTGAATTTTTTTATGTTCTTTCTTGTTAGAGTTATTTTGATTAATCTCTTAGTTGTGCTATCATTTTGAATTACCTTATTATAGATTTTTCTTTTGGACACTTAAATTTTCTTCCTGGAACTTGTTTTCATATGTATCTTGCAAGATGCAAATCCATTTCTACCACTTGCAAATTCCCAGTTTCAATCTGAATGATCTTTAGTGTAATTACGAAGTTTCCAGTAGAAGTCTTCAACTAGTCCAGTTACTTAATTTTCTTTTTGATATGGTAACACCATCCACCCAAATCCTCCCTCTTAGGAGTCAATCATGTTCCTTTCCATTTGTGCCCTTGGTGATTTGGAGGTGGTGGGTCCTTTACTCTAGGCTATCTCTTCTGCAGTTTAGTTACCTATATGGTGTGCTGCACCCAAATAGATAAGAAAATCTATTGAGAGATAACACTTGATATGCGTTCTAAAAGGCAACTTCACCCTATTCACCTTCCCAAATGCTTTTTCTTTATATTCAAATCAATGTGGTTGTTACTCTGGTGCAACTAGATTTGGCCATTTCCTTCTTTTTTGAGGGACATGATGGCTGCAATAGTGTGGCCTGTTGAAGTTAGGAGAACTACAACTTGGAGAGTATAGATGGGTTTTGTTGGTAAATGAGAAGTAGCACATGACCGCCGCGTGATGGTGTTAGCAGCACTTTCGGTAGTTATTTTCTTTTCCTCTTCTGGAAAGAGTTTATTTTATTATTTGCATATGGGCTGCTCACGGGCAGCAGCTGTTATTTTAGTGGCTGATATAATGTATGCTATGGTAATTGTGCACTATGGAAGAGTCTCAAGTGGTGAGGGTTATTAGCGAGGACATGGGTGAAAGCTGGTGATTGTTGCAATCAGTGGTATGCTGCTGGGATCATGGTGTTGGAGTTGGTTTTTCTTTGTGGGTAATTTATGTGGCACATGCTAGTTAAATTGTTGAATGGCTTTTGGTCTCTAGGATTATTGAGTTGTTCTGGCCTTTTCATGAATCCAAAATATCAGGAAGAGTTACGGGAAACAAAATCTTAGGATTCAATTAAAATAAGCATCACTATCTCTGGAATATCGTTAAATGCAAAGGATCGACTTTATGTTACAGTTGATGGATTGCTTAATGCTGGCACTGGTGTAACCGTTGAACCAATTGATTTCCTTACTAACAATTCATTTGATGCTGCAAAGTTTGAAATAGGAAGATACAGCATTAAGGACCGATTTCCTTTCTTGTGGGTGACTTTGTATTTAACCATTTGTTGTTATATGCAAGTTTGATATATTGTTGTTGATGCTCAAGCTCTCATTTGCATGAAAGAAATCTAATCAGAAAACAGTATGGCAGTGTGCACCCTTCTCACTCATGTGTGCTATTTGTAAGCAAATGGACAGAATATCATCCTTGGGATCTGGTGCGTGGTGTAGAAGTTTGGTGTAGTTGCACCATTATTGTATCCATAACCGGAACTAGCTCTTTTCAGCAGCTTTGCTTCGTTAGCTTCTTGTTAACAGTACTAGTTTGTAGCCTGCATCTACCTGGAATACAAGCTTTGCCAGCTAACCCCCATCTAAGCTTCCCTTGTTGTCTTTTTTTTTTCTTTCAGTCCATCACTTTTTTGCATCAAAATCTAAAGCCTTTTGCACTAAGTAATTTGTTATAAGTGAAAAGATATGGCACTTGAGCCTAACTCAAACCCAAAAGTTAGCTTATGAGGGAGGATTGCCCAAGTCCATATAATCAGACCATCAGTCCATTCCCCAATCAATGTGGGACTCTAACCCACTCTAACAGTAAGTAGCAAGTATTCTCCAAGTATCCGCCATCCCTCATCAGACAAGTCATAGTCATTCTTAAGTTGTCATAATTGTATTTCAAGTGTGTGCCTTTCTAATCTTCTATATCTATCAACCTAGTAGATAATTGATTTTGGTTCCATCATTTCTTATCAGCTCTGCAATGGCCTGTTCTGTGATCGACTATACTTCTTGAACAAATTTTTGGAATAGGTGAAACTCTTATATTATGTGAAGTTGCTAGTTTAGAACCGCGAGATATTGGTTGTCTCATTATGGAATAAAACTATTATTGCAATTTAGTCCAAAGTTATATTTTAACTTATGAACATTGAGATTCTTCTGTTCACCAATTACTTTTCCTGTTGTTGATTGACACCTGTCCGAACTATAATTATCATAATACTCTATTTTCGTTAAGGTGGTGACTTGTGGAAATGTGCCTCTTGAGTCATCCTTCCAAAAAGTTCCTAGGTGTGTCTATACTTCTACAAGTTTATACGAGTATCGAGGATGGGATTCAAAAGCTGCAAATCCTACTCACCGGCGTTTTACATGGGGCCTCAGGTCTTCAGAGGTGAGTTTCTAGACAGATACCCTAATCTTGTTACCCTGTTTAGGTTCCTCAAATACCTGTAATTGTTACGTATTGAAAGGGATGATCTGCTGGATCCTAATCCAAAGTTGAAGCTTCTCATGATGATGCTGGATTCAGTCTTAGGACCTTGGGTTAAAGATATCTCATTGTTTGAATGATGTATGAAATTTTTAAATATTTTTGAGATTTTACTTTGCTGACTTGAACTCATTGTCTGTACTGTTTTGCAGAGGCATGTGGTCGACTTTTATATCTCTGATTTTCAGTCAGGGTTAAGAGCATTGGTTAAGACTGGCTATGGCGCAAAGGTGACTCCTTATGTAGACGAGTCAGTAGTTGATGTGGATCCTTTGAATAGTGAGTTATCTCCGGAATTTATCAGGTGGTTGAGAGAAAGAAGCCTTTCAAGTGATGATCGTATAATGCGACTGAAGGAAGGGTAGGATTTCCCTGCTCTCATTCTCTGCTTGTTCTTACTAGTGTACATCATATAGGATTTAAGAATATTTTTACTAAAGTTTGATGCCAGTGTAACTTGCTGACCTAAACTATTTCTTTACGTTCTGGCAACAGTTGCAGAAGAGTTACCTAAATGTCTTCGTACCATTTGCTGAATTTAGTATGCTGTATCCTGCAAATGTCTGACTAGGTAGTTGGAGATGCTAATTAAGATGTGTATTTATCTTTCTGATAGGTATATAAAGGAAGGAAGCACAGTGAGTGTGATTGGAGTGGTTCAGAGGAATGAGAACGTGCTTATGATTGTCCCACCTCCTGAGCCATTTACCACAGGGTGCCAGTGGCTGAAATGCATATTTCCTGCTAGCCTTGAGGGCATTGTGTTAAGATGTGAAGATGCGTCAAAAGTTGATGCGATACCAGTATGAGAGGTTATGTTTAGCATACTTAAGATGGTATGTGATGTTAGGTTAAGAATGTTTATTGTGGAGAGGTATCTGAAAATAGTTTGTGTTTCATTTCCTGTATAGTAGTGGGTGGTTACTATGTGTTGTTTAAACTATATATGACATTTTGTAATAGAGAGAATGGTTAGATGAAATGTTTGGGCCGTTGTGAGTATACTTGTATTTCTAATATGCAATCCATGTACGGAAATGACAAGACGAAAAGTGTCGATTATCTTTTAGTTTCTTTTTGTGGTGAAAAACGATACCTTTTGCCTAGGGTTTGCGTCATTTTGACAAAAGCCTAACCAAAGTAGAGACACAAGCGAAGATGGATTTAAGTTACTAATTTTCTCATCGTATAATTATGATTTATGTCCTACCCAATTATTCTAGACTAGATATTTGTTAAAGGAATTACATATGACTAAAATAATGTACCACAAAAGTAAAAAAAATTACTCATTGTACCAATACTTGTTTTTATAATAATGCAAAGTAAAAATCACGTACTTGTCACCATAGAATTGAAATTCGAGTGGCAATTGGAGGAGTAAAATAAAGTAGAGATTGCAGCGACAGATCTGGAGAATGAGATGAGAATAGGGAAAGGCAGTAGTAGCAGAACCACCAAGTTGGTCTTTCTTTGTGTGGCTCTCTTGGGAACCTTTCTTCTTGTAGATCTGCTCTGGGCTTCATATTCTTCCTCCTCCTCCTTCAATTGGCCACTCCCACCATCCAATCTTCTCTTCTTTCCTAATAACACGCTACCGCTAACTAACAAAAAAGGAGATGCCGCTCCACAGAGGATTTTATCAGCTACCTTTGCCGATTTGCCTGCCCCACTATTGAACTGGGAGAAGATGGCAACATCACCTGTGCCTCGTCTTGATGGCGCTGCTCTACAGATCAACGACCTTCTTTTCGTCTTTGCTGGTTATGGAACCATTGATCATGTCAGTTATTCCTTTCTCCATCCCTCCTTTTTTTTTTTCCTCTTTCATATCAGGCAACGCCCTTTGATTTTTATTTTTCTATCAGGTTCACTCGCATGTCGATATTTACAATTTCACCTCCAACTCATGGGGAGGAACATTTGATATGCCCAAAGAAATGGCTCATTCACACTTGGGTATGGTAACGGATGGGAGATACATTTATGTTGTTACTGGACAGTACGGTCCCCAGTGCCGGGGTCCTACTGCCCGCAATTTTGTTCTTGACACCAAAACCAAGCAATGGCAGGACTTGCCTCCTTTACCAGTCCCAAGGTACCACTTGTATAATTACTTCCACTAATGGATGCTTCCTACTTATCCCAACCGGTAAATATTATCTTCTCTACCAACTTGTTTGTTTGTCTGGAAGAATCATCAAACTGGGAACCTAGATTTTGGTTTTAAGTTTTAAAATCAGGAAATTGATTTTCAGATGACTTGTATGTATTGCATGACTGGTGCCATTGCTACTTTAAACCATTTGTTTTGGAAAACTTGGTACTAATTGCTATTACTATGCTAAATTCTGTATGAATGTAAGATTATAACTACCTCAGATGGTTGTTCAGAAAATTGCTCGTATGTAAGAGAGGCCTGGTTCAGAAACTACCGTTTGCCTACATTATATTTGATTTCTGTAAACAGCTATTCTTCTTATTACCACTACTTTTGCTTGACAATGCACAGTGGAAAGAAACTATTGCCTGGCTCCTCAAAGTCCTTATTTTTCTAGATCTTTCCAAAGCTTCATGTTAAGTTTGAATTCTAAGTCACGGTGGAGTTTCTGCTACTTCTAGAATGCGCAGTGACTGAACATACTGTATTGATTTTGAGATACTTGACTAGATAGGACTACTGTAATATGGTTAAGTTTTATGTAAAATTGTAATACCCTTGTTAATGAGCTTGATTCTCAGGTATGCACCTGCAACACAGCTCTGGAGAGGCAGGCTTCATGTAATGGGTGGGAGCAAAGAGAATCGGCATACCCCAGGATTAGAGCATTGGAGTATTGCTGTTAAAGATGGCAAAGCTTTAGAAACGGAGTGGCGGACTGAGATACCTATTCCTCGTGGTGGACCTCACAGGTATTTGGCCAATTTCATGCAAATATTATCTTAAGCATAATATAATATATGCAGTCGATTACACAAGGCACCCTCAGAAGGAAAAGGAGGGAAAGGGAAATCTTGATGGGCAGTGTGAAGGGTTCTTCTTAGAGAGAATGAATGTTACACCTGAAAACAACAATACTTTGGATAATATAATTTTTCAGCATAGAGCAGCTAATGAATAGTAACGGGGTTCTAGGAGCTCTAAATCCACAATGAGAATGAGTTTTTCCTACTATACTAATCTTTGTAAGGTGATGAGAACTTTGGCAGTTTAGTGATAGTTTCTCTGCTTAGTTGGTTTGAAATTCACAAGAGTGCAGTTACTTGTGGGATAACATGGGATAAGGAGGGAAGTTAAATGCCACATTTTCTTTTCTATTGAGGGAGATATTGTGCCCATTGTGATGTTGATAGTTTGTGTTGTTTTTGTTCTCCAGCTTATCCTTTCAGTTTTAACTAAATGATGCTTCTTTGTTGGAATTGGTATAAACTAGTCTGATATTCTGGAGATCTCTTTCGTGTATCTAGCTGTTCTTGTCTCTCTCTTTTTTTTTTTGATGAAATAAGAAGGATATCATTAGCAAAAAGCATCAAGAAGATGCGAGCATTACAAAGAGATTATCAGCTCCCAGGAAGGCAAAAATGCTATCACAACTATCAACATACATCTATGGAGCTAATAAATTCTAGGAAAGATTCAACAGTAATTACAGAGGACTGGTTTACCCAACTAAAAAGACTAATCAAACAACTAGCCTTAAGAGAGGAAATGGGAGTTGGGATGCCATCAAAACATCTTTTGTTCCTTTCTATCCATAAACACCACAAAATACAAGCAGATCTTTTTGATGGACTTCCCTACTTTCCAGGAACTCCAACACACAAAAGCCTCTCTCAAAGTAAACCAACCTGTTCTTGTCTGGTTTTTGTTAGATGCTTGTGAGATACCCTTTTTGTGCTTTGAGCAGGAATAGATGTCTGCGAATCGTTAAGGCAGAGGAGGGGAATAGAGGAATAGAGGAGAAAAATATCTGTGCTGGGGTCTGTTAGAAGAGGAATAGGAATAGGATTTTTATTTCTCACGTGGAGATAAGTAACTGGATCTTGTTTGAACTTTCATGCAGGGCCTGTGTTGTGTTTGATGACCGACTTTATGTCCTTGGTGGCCAAGAGGGTGATTTTATGGCTAAACCTGGATCACCTATTTTCAAATGCTCACGTAGAAATGAGGTAATTGAACTGTGACTTGGCTGTTTTGTATAAGTTGAGAAAATTTCATTAAGAAAGTACCAAGGATGTACTATAAAAATACAAACAAGGGAACACAACATTGCTGTTCCAGTTATATACCCAAAATTTCCTAAAAATCAAAATACTGAGACTAATTTTATATCATGGTACTCGTGCACCAAAACTATAAGTTCTGTAGGCATCTTATTTTTATAAAAGAAGAATAATTTTTCTTGACCTTCAAAGTATCTCTTGTTCCTCTTCAACCAATCTGTAGGTCATATATTGGTTATTGAATTTTAAAACGTTGTGTTCCAATTAAGCTTTGGACATTAATAACTCCTTTTATGGGATTTGATTTTATTGTGTGTGAAAAAAAATTGGCCAGCATATTTTTTTCTCATTTTGGGTGTCAACAGATAGTACCGTAAGATGAAATTTGCCAAATTGAAGGTCATTTTTGCTTTTTTGGCATACTTTTACTTAAAGAAAGAAGACATTATTTTACTTTAATGTCGTTTTGGCTTAATATGACTATGGAGCCTGACTTTACAGGTTGTATATGATGATGTTTACATGTTAGATGATGATATGACATGGAAAGTGTTGCCTCCCATGCCAAAGCCAGATTCCCATATAGAGTTTGCTTGGGCTATTGTCAACAGGTCTCTTGTGATTGTTGGAGGAACTACCGAGAAGCACCCAAATACCAAAAAGATGACCCTCGTTGGAGAAATACTCCAATTTCAATTCGATACACAGGTATTGTTTCTAATCTTCAACAAACTAATGGTGTTCACTTTGTCTTAGATTTAGTGCTGACTTGTGGCCTGGCGCTTTCATCTGTTTTTAGCTTAGTAGACACATCAAACTGCGTGATTTGCTTAGGCTTATCCGTTCAATTTGAATTTATGTTCACTCTTTACAAAAGGTACACAAAGGATCTAGAATGTCTTATTAGGATCTTGTTGCTACCTACCCCACCAGTCTTCTAGGTCTATTGGATGGTATCTGTTCAAAATGATGTGTAGCAGTTAAAAATCATACTTTAGCCCTTTATTTCCTCTGGATAGACTTGTAGCTCATCAAAGATATGCCTGAATGTGGCTTCCAATTCCACATTTCTTTCTCACATAGAATCCACTTTATAATTGTGTCAGGTCAAAAGTGGAGGTAATTTAAGATAGTTCTTACGAGCTTGTTTTTGTCTTGTTGGTTCTTTACTACCTGCTGGTTTTGATCCAATGCAGACATGGAAAGTTTTAGGCAAACTTCCTTACCGTGTTAAAACAACTCTTGTGGGATTCTGGAACGGATGGTTGTACTTCACATCAGGACAAAGGGATAAAGGACCAGATGATCCATCACCAAGGAAGGTCATTGGAGAGATGTGGAAAACTAAACTAAAGTTGTTGTGAGCTCATAGTTTTACCTAAAATTCTGCCAAATATAGAAATGTTAGTGTAAATTAATGCAAGTTTTGTTTGTTTGTTTGTTTGCTTGTTTGTTATTCTTCTCTTTTTTCTTTGTTTCCATGCAATTTATTTTGGTCCAGCCTCATTTAGCGCACTGTTGGGAACAAATTACCAAGTGGAGAGTGCTTTTAGATTCAATTTTAGGGTTGCAAGTAACTGAAGAAATGCTTTACGCTTCAATTCATTTTTTTCCCCTTCCGACATTGATAGTATATTTTTAAAATAATAAATAATTATCCCTTTTTACTTGTTATTCGTCTGTTTGATTTTTGAAACTTGAAAGTGACTTAGCAAAGAAATAAGAGTCGCAAGGAGAGTTTATCAAGTACAGATATAGTTTACACTTGAACTCATTTCTAAGTTGACAATTCAAAATACATGAATATGAATATGGAGATGCCTAATTTACGAGCATTAAGCAATTAAATTTATAGTTTTACTTTTCTCGAATTCACTGCAGTCTTGTTTCTAACTTAGGCATTGTAAATTTTTCAAACTAGACCACATTTCAATTCATTGTAATTGCAGGACTGTCTTCCAACTCCCAAAATTAAACTTATTTTTACCTTCTTTCTTACTATTCTTAGAATATTTGTTACTATAAGAAAATGCTCAAGTCATGATATTTCAATCAAGGAATAGATAATTAACAAATATTGGAAGACAGAGGAATGGCTTCGTATCCTTAGTCCTAGGTAAGGTGGGATTCTTGGTCTTAAATGAAATAGTCCGACAAAGCATGCTTGATAAGCATTTATTCTTCTTTCTTTACGGGTCTTTCTTTGGAAACTAAAAAGTTATGCCAAAGGGCAATATAAAATCAAACCGAAAATCAAATTAAACCGTAAATTAAGTTAAATGAAAAAAAATAATTCGACTAATGGTTTGGTTTGATATTGATAAAAAAATCTAATTATATTTAGGTTGATTTGGTTTTAACATAAAAAAGTCAATTCGATATCAAACCAACCTGACATTATATATATAATTTTTAAAATTTATTTTATACATAAAAGTATGATATAATTTCTAAATATTACTTATATGTTTTCATAATTTTTATCTTTTAACATAATTTTTCAAGTTTTTTGAGACTTACTTTAAATGGTCCAATAAAGGTTATAATTTCTTAGACATTAGCAGCTCTAATAAAGCTCAACTAAAAATCAAATCAATACTAATGTTAATAAAAAAAATTTAATTCAATACTAAGAACGGCGAAGGGACGGATTTACTCTCAAACTTTAATAAATGGTACGTATAAGCCCTCTGTTATACTTTCGGTCCACGTAAGCCCCTGCCGTCCAATTATAGGTACACATATACCCCTCTCACTAACGGACTCCTAATTTTTTACGCATGTCTTAATCCTATTGAACTATCCGTTTGACCCTTTTTTTTTAACCCATAACCCAACTATCCGCCCCATAACCCAATACCCACTCAATTTCCTCTAAAAGAAATCCTAATTAAAACACTCAAATTAACACACAAAATCCGTCCCTTTTCCCTTTCTGGAATCATACATCTGAGAAGTAAAGTACACCAAATGGGTCTTAAAATCTATTCAGTCCTCCCAACATCTCCATCTTTGAACTTCTCGCCCATTTTCTAGGAAGATGGAAAACTAATGTAGTCTTTAATATACACATAAGTAGGACTTTTACGAGTTCCCTCTTCCCCTAACTACTACACAGAATGGCTGGATCCTCTTCTTTTCCCTATCCATGCTAACATTATCCTCTTCATATTTAGACATCTTCAAGAAAGGTGGATAGCAGTAGCCCTTACACAAACTTACTCTTCCTGGCCTTCTCCTCTTGGTCTTTGTCAGAGAGCAGAGATTGCTGAACATTTCTGTTCATAAGAAGAACAAAATCAACAACCTTGAACAGAGGTAAATAGAAACGGGACCAAAATCCGTCCCTTTTCCCTAGTGTGTTAATTTGGGTGTTTTAATTAGGATTCCTTTTAGAGGAAATTGGGTAGGTATTGGGTTATGGGGTGGATAGTTGGGTTATGGGTTAAAAAAAAGGGTCAAACAGATAGTTCAATAGGATTAAGACACGTGTAAAAAATTAGGAATCCGTTAGTGAGAGGGGGTATATGTGTACCTATAATTGGACGGCAGGGACTTATGTGGACGAAAAGTACAACGGATGGCTTATACGTTTCATTTATTAAAGTTTGGAGGTAAATCCATCCCTTCGCCGTACTAAGAATGACAATAATGTTGAATATTTGTTCTTTAGTTTTACATTGGTTTAGACATTTAAAATACATAACAAAATTTTAATTTTTCTTTAATGTTTAATCTTGTAATTTATACTTATTATACTTATTTTAGCATGATTTAGTACTTTTAAATTATGATCATTTATGACTTATCAATTTGCAATATTTACTTTATATGATTTCTTATTATTTTTTATTGAATATTTTAGTTTCATCAGTCATCTCATATTTTTTGTTATTTTCTTAAGAACACCCCATATAGTTATATTTTGATTGGACTAAAGAAATATTTGAAACACAAGTTAATTATATGTTTGTAGAGCCGTCAAAATGGGCTTAGCGTATGGGGCCGGCCCAACCCAACCCGTTATTGAGGTAGGGTTGGGATATGATTTTTCAAGCCTATTTAAAAGTAGGGCTTATAAGTTCGGCCCTTGACCCTGGAGGCTTGATCAGGGTCGGGCTGGGATCTGCCCATGGGCCAAAAATCTTTATCTAAGAGTAACTTACAATTGTCTAATTACTTAAATAAACGCTATGTTGTAATATTATGAATCTTATCAGATTTTGATATGTTCAGATACATGTATTTCGAAATCTATGGACTCAAAATTAGGTTAATCTGTACTAGAAACACTCTATCCAAGTAGATTCGAATGTATCTATGATGCATAGACAAATTTCGTGCCCTCGCCTTCCTCCAATTTTGCTTGTCACTCACTTCTCTCGCTCGCGTATCTGATATGCGAAATACATGCTAATTACACTAGTGTTATTAAAATAACACCATTGTTTGCCATATTTGATTTGAAAATCTTCTTATTTTCTTGATGTTTGTAATGACCCTCTTGGTCATTTCTGTATCTTGCTTTTTGTGTGTTATTTTGAGCATGCCTATAGTGACCCCAAGTCATTTATGACTACTGGGACTGACAGTTCGATCACCTGGTCGTTCGTTTGGTTTTGGTGTGAGTTTTAGTGTTTTGAAGCTTATGAACCTTGAACGATCATTTTCGATCAAAAGTTCAAGAAGACCACCTCAGAATGGAATTCTAACGGCTCCATCAGCTTCGAAAGGGTCATTTTAGGCTAGTAGCATGGTCGGCATGACTCCTGAGGTTTTCAGTGTGAGTCGATGCGATTAGGCGTTTTAGCCTTTGAAACTTGGTCTAAGGTTGACTTTGGTCAACATTCTTGGAAAAAGCACTCGGATGAAAATTTTGTCAATGCGGTTAGCTCCGAAATGTTGATTTTGGTCTAGAACAACCTTTTGTTCGACTCCCGAGGTCTCCGGACTCATTCCAAGCCCCTCGGTGGATTATGGTTAAAATGACTCTTTGAAGTGAGACCCACTTTTTATCGAGATGACCTCTGATGAAAATTTTGACTGCGCCGTTGAGTCTGGAATGTCGAATTGGTAGGGTAGCATATATTTTTTATTTTTGTCGGGTCCCGAACGAATTCCGAGTACCCTGTCGGGGTTTTTGTTAGTGCAGAAAATTGCAGAAAATTCTGCAACTTTTCTAATCTTTTAAAGGGAATAACTCTCTCATTTCTAGTCCAAATCTAGTGATCCAAAGGTTCATTTTGTGTGGTTTTTCGCAAGAAACGCGTTGGTGAGCTCGAAAACTGATTTGGGGTCCCCGTTTGAGGTAAATCTTGTAAAACACCTGCTGCTGCGACTTGTTTTGTGAACTTGATTTTGGAATCTTTCAGACTTGTTTTCTTGGTCATTTTAGGTTCGATTTTAGTGATTCTTGAGGCTATCTTGAGTTACTTTTTGAAGAGAACGTGTTGGCATGGTTAGATTTCATATTTAAAGCTTTACTGTGGGTAAAGAGTCGTGTTTTAGTTGCTGTCAAGCTCATTTTCGAGCTATATTTTTGGGAAATTTTGGAAGATGAGTTCTTGGTCGTTTTAGGTCCAAATTTGGTGATTCAAGAGCCTAGATTGTGGGATTTTTCATAAGGATCGTTGTGGTGTGATTGGTTTTAGCATCTGGACCCTCATTTTTGATATTTTCTCGTAAATAGCTGCTGCTATTGTTGTTCCTTTTTAGTGTGTTTGGGTTTTTCGTTGTATGTTCGTGTTGGACTGTTTCGAGCCCCGAATTGTGTTCCATTTTTGAACACAAGTCTGGGGAGGTGTTTAAGAACCTATTTTTGGGGTTAATTTTGAGATTTCCAGCGCGGGCCCCACTTTCCCCGTTTTGACCCAAAATTGGTCTGTCTCTGTTTCTTGTGATTTTAGTGTCTAAACGACCGTAATAACGTTGTGACTCTATTTTTGATAGCATGTCAGCGTTTTGAGGCTGTTCGAAAGGGAAAAACTTCGAAGAAGTGACTTTTGGAGCGCGCGTGGTCGGCCTACAGGTAGGCTATAGTTTCCTTCTCTTAGATTGAGCTTGAGAGTGTGAATGGATGTTGATTAGTTGGGATATGGGTTAATAGTTAGTGAATAATACATAGGTGTTTAGAAATCATGTTTTGGCTTTTTCAAGATTTATCGAGTAACTGTGAGCATGCTTAGTGTTACTAATTAACCCTCCTTGCTATGTAGAGGGCTTGTGTACTTGATTACTATTTATTTAAAGGATGTTGGACCTTAGTTTAGGTTTGATTACGGCTTGCCTTAGAAATTTATGATTAGGAATCGATAGGCATTAGTTTTGCCCCGACGTCGCTCGGCCGGCTTAGATCCCTGTAGACTGGTGTAGCAGACTAGAGTTTTATAGTTTAGACCTCAGTTAGGCGATACGCTTACTCCGACGATAGTTATTTTTATTTTTCCCCGATATTGCGGCTACACGAGTTACGTCGACGACACTAGTTCTGCTTCGCGATTTGAAGTTAATTTTTGATTAAGTTCCAAGGACTTACATTGATTGGCTAAGTGTGGACGGTGTTCCACGAACATTTTTGCACCTGGATCGATTGAGACTCTTTCAGCAGCTACATTGACACCTTTGTCGGGTTTTCAGATTCGAGCTCCAGTTTAGACCTCATGATACTTATATAGAGCATCTAGTTCGAGGTCCGGCCTCTATTGCTTAGTTACTTATATAGAGCATTCGGTTCGAGGTCCAGCCTCTATCGCTTAGATACTTATATAAAGCATCCGGTTTGAGGTCCGACCTCTATTGCTTAGTTATTTATATAGAGCATCCGATTCGAGGTCCGGCCTCTATCGCTTAGATACTTATCTAGAGCATCCGGTTCGAGGTCCGGCCTCTATCGCTTAGTTACTTATATAGAGCATCCGGTTCGAGGTCCGGCCTCTATCGCTCAAATACTTATATAGAGCATCCGGTTCGAGGTCCGACCTTTATCGCTTAGTTACTTATATAGAGCATCCGGTTCGAGGTCCAGCCTTTATCGCTCAGATACTTATATAGAGCATCCGGTTCGAGGTCCGGCCTCTATTGCTTAGTTAATTATACAGAGCATCCGGTTAGAGGTCCGACCTCAGTTACTTGATACTTGTGATTGGTTACTTGGATACTTCTAGTGAGCATCCGGTTCGAGTTTCGGCCTCCGTATTGTCAGATTCTATTATTTAGGGTTGAGGTTTTGGTTTGATGTTCTGTGTTCTTAGACTCTCATATGTAATTCTCTTTAGCTATAGTTTTTCTGTGTACTCGTCAGGCTTATGGGGGTTCGTTCGGGTTTTTAATTTAACTTGCGCACGAGTGTACCTTCTGGGCTTATGCAGGTCCAGTTAGGTGTAGTTAGCTTATAGATTACTTTAGTTAGTTATTTCTACACTCGTGTGCATTCCATTGTTACTTAGTTTTCGTTATTGACCTCTGTTTGTGTTATTCCTTCTTTTCATATTGCATTTACTTTTCAAGTTCAGTCGGCCTATGATGCCTACTGAGTACTTGCTGTTTTGGTACTCATGTTACGCTCTGCATCTCTTTCGTGATGCAGGTCCGAGAACTAGTGGCCAGCGTTGATCCAGCTTGGAGTAGTTTGATCCGAAAACGGGGGTGAGCATATGGCGTTCTGTACTGTTTCAGTCTCCATCTGTATATATAGACTTGTCTTTTGCCTTTCGAGACAGTCGAATCTCTGTAGTCCACTTTTGAGACTTGTACTCTTTTGTTAGTAGCTCTGTACTAGTGATTTTCAGGTTTTGGGAAATATCTTTATTTGTATTTATGTTTTGGTTTGCGCCAGCCTGTTTTATTGTTATATTAAATTTTGTCTACTCTTGTGTTTAGTTTTTGCCCTCAGACTTATTACTTGTTGTTCCGGGTTATGGGTCGGCTTACCTACTGGTAGGTTATAGTAGGTGCCATCATGGCTCGAGAAATTGGGTCGTGACAATGTTATAGAATAATAAGTTTGAAAAGCAAAAAAATGAAAAAAAGGGCTAGCTCGCCTTAGCCCTCAGCCCATTTAGGGTTAGGTTGGGTGGGGTTGAGTTGAGCATTTTCAAGCCCTTTCGAATGAAGTCCCCTCACCCTAGCCTTTCAAATTCCTTGACCCACAAGGCTTGAGTCGGTAGGGCTGGACCGACCCTTTTTGACAACTCTATATGTTTGTATGAATACTTTACTGAAAAAATCCAAAAATCCGAAAAGATCCGAGGTTTATAGTTTGGTTTGATTTAAAAATTCGACACAAATAGTTTGGTTTGGTATTTGAAAACTCAAAAAAAAAAAAGAATTTTATAAGTTTGATTTGATTTATAAATTTAAATATTTGACACAAATACTTTGATTTGATATTTTTTTTAAAAAGTGAACGAATCAGGTCATGTACACCCTTGGCCAGAGGTATAATGATGGAGTATAATAGACAAATTAATTAGGCCTAATACGCGGCTAACTCTTTAAATTTGTCACCATGTTTTATTAAAGTATTTAAATTAACTCATGAACCCACAATTTCTAATAAAATATTTCAGTAATACACTTCCGATTCAATTTCTAAGTTTGTATTTTCATTCGTATTGGGTAATTAAGCTAAGATTTTTTTTTTTTTATGAAAGTACAATACTTTGAGCACAAATTATCAATCGTGACAATAATTTGACTAATTATCAAAGGTCAAAGACAACGTTAGAATTTCTTGAAGGGTTCTTATTTTTTTTTAAAATGATAATAATTGAGTTCTAAATTTAATAGTTATACATATTTAATGAGTTTATTAATAAATAGAATCATTTGAGTTTGACTTGACTCTATGGGTGTGTTTGGTACGAAGGAAAAATGTTTTCCTAGAAAATATTCTCTTGAAAAACAATATTTCTAACTTACTTTCTCATATTTGGTTAGTGAGTAAAAAATATTTTCTAGAAAATATTTTTTAATGTTTGGTTGGTGAATGAAAAATATTTTTCATAAACTATCTTTTATTTTTGGTTTGAGACTAGAAAATACTCTTTAGAAAAATTATTTCAGAGTAAAAAATTAACCCCGATAATTGATCTAGGACCTGACCTTGACACTCGAACTAGGACAAGACCCCGATTATCATTCCAAAAGTCAACCTTGAGATCTGACGCAGGACCTGATCCAAAAAAAATAATTCAGAAACAATTTTTTTAAAAAAACAAATTGACGAGGGCGGCGGTAGGGGGGAAGGGTGGAAGTGGCATAAAAAATGAAAATTCTTTTGAAATATTTTCAAAAACAATTTTTTTTAAAAAAAAGTTGACAGGAATGGCCTGGGTGGGGATGCACTGGGGAGTGGGTGTAAAAAATGAAAAGTTTGAAATATTTTTCAAAAACATTTTTTAATGGGGGTAGCCTGGGTGGGGGTTGGGGGGGTGGGTATCGTAAAAAATTATTTTTTTTAAAATTTTAAATATTTTCCAATATTTTTTTTAACGTGAGTGGCCTGAGTAGGGATGGGGTCGGAATGAGGGGTGGCGTAAAAAATAATTTCTTTTTATTAAAATTTGAAATATTTTTAAAAAATATATATATTTTTAAAAAAATATTTGACGGGGTTGGCCTGAGGGTGGCCTTAGTGTGCATGGGGGGAGGCTTGGCGTAAAAAATAAAAATTTTAAATTTGAAATATTTTTCAAAAACATTTTTTTTTAAAAAAAGTTGACTGGGGAGAGAGTCAGGGTATGTGGTGGAGTAAAAAAATGAATATTTAAAAATTTAAAATGTTTTTTCAAAACAATTTTTTTATTGTGGGGGAAGGGGGTAGGGGTTTGGTTTGGGATAGGGGTAAAAATATATTTGAAATTAAAAAATAACAAAATTAAAATTTTTGTTGTTGGATGGGTAGGATGGGGTACGGTAAGAAAAAAATATTGAAGGATGAAGTAGAATTTTGAAAAATGTTTTCCTTAAGTTTTGAAGGGAAGTCATTTTCCTTAAATCTGAAGAAAATGAGTTGGTTTGAAATATATTTTCCAAAACATATAAGCCAACCAAACATGAGAAAATTGAAAAATATTTTTCTTCATACCAAACACACCCTATATGTGGGCCTACTAGCTCTGCCCATGCCGAACTAGTCAATAGTTTATTTTTAAAACTAGTAGTATACGATGTATCAATTTGTATTTGTTCGCTTTGTATAAATTCTCAGTATCATAATGAAGTAATACCGAAGGAATAAATATAGCTCCAAGCAAACAAATACAAAATGAAATTCAAACTCTCATTATGTATGTTGATTTTTTTAAACTCTCACTATTCCGCTAAATACATACATGACATGTGTTTGTAATTTTTTTTGACTATATAAAATATATATTCTCTTTTAATTAGTATATAAAATATATATTCTCTTTTAATTAGAAAAAAAAACTTTGCCAAATATGCCATTACCTTATTAACGTATTGTTGTAGTGATTAGGTGAGTTTTTGGTGTTCATATTTATTCCGTAGAAGTCCGGTGACTTGGTGGTCTTGTTGTTCGTTCGTTCGTCTTCTCCCCCAAGACCCAATCGATTCGGTCTGCATCGATCGATCTGCACTTTGATTTACTGTGGAATGGCGAGGAGTAGATCGTCTTCCACTGTATGGCGTTACATAAATCCGGCTTACTATTTGAAACGACCTAAGCGCCTTGCCTTGCTCTTCATTGTATTCGTTTTTGCAACCTTCTTCTTTTGGGATCGACAAACTTTACTTCGTGATCACGAGGTTCCTCTTATTTTTTTTTCTCAATTTTCTCATTATCTTTAATTTTGGTTCAAGAATCTCTAAATAACCCATCTTTAGTTATGATACAATTATGTACTTGCAGATTTTTTTTATCTTCCTATGATCCAATTGATGGCATCCAAGTACAAAGTGCTAAGAATTATATTATGCCAACTAAAAAGGTTTAAAATACCATAGCAATGAATGAGAGTCGATGCCCTCATCAAAATATCTTTTATGTTCCCCTTTTTGACGTCTTCTTTTATCTGTTTTACTTATTTATTTTCCCTTTCCCCCTCACTGTTGATACTGTTTGGGATTTTTGATATTGAGATTAGTTGTTGTTGTTAATACGGAAAAGACGCAGCAGGTATGACAAGTCTTTAGTAAGTCCCTTTATCCAATCAAGTATCCATACTTCACGCTTGGGTTTAAGTTCATCTTAGGAAAGTTCTCATGAACTTAAAGAGGTCTTCAGATTCTGTTGATGGTTTGATTGAGGTGGTGGTTAAAATGGAATTCATCACTAGGTTTCTCATTTCTGCCTCATTTTCATGTACTCTGGATGTTAAGTTGCCAGATTTTAGAGGCACACAACGTACAGTGTGAACTTTTTGTCTCTTCTGATCTGATTAGTTTTCACATTCCTTGGAAAACAGAAATAGAGATCTTCGCTGATTATTGAAGATCAGTGTGGATAAATGTTATTTAGGGAATTTCAAGTTTCTAAATGAGCTGCTGGAATTGAGTTCAGTGGGCCTATTTTTTTTTTCCCCCCTTTTCCATTCTTCTTTTGTAAACTATTTATTTGCTTGTTTTAACCTCTCTGAATGTTATCTTTTATTACTTTAAAAATCTGCTAAAAGGAACCAAAGAAGAAGTTAGCCTCTACCGGCATTCTGTTGTATTGGTCGACTTATTGCCTGGATATTTCAGAAGTTCTCTTGATTGCCATTTTCCCACTCTGTTGGGGGACCAAGTGAGCAGCTGTCAGGATATGAGTCACAATATTTCTACTCTTTTTCTTGAACATTCTGAAAAAAATTCTTTCGGTGACCTTTTTTTTCTTTTTCAGGAAGAGATCTCTAAGTTGAATGAAGAAGTGATACACCTGCGGAATCTGGTAAGTAGTTTTAACTTTTTTTAGTTGAGTTTTCTGTAGCTGTGGAATTTTAAAGTTAAATAATCAGCCTACTATATTGGTTCTTTTGTGGCTGCCTTCCTTCTTCTTGCCTTGTTGGGAATTGGTATCATAGAGCGTCTGTTAATACATGCCAGTACAAGCTGCAATTACACGAGCTACCTCCTGTGCTTCCTTCTTCAAATTGAATGTGATTGAGAATCTGGTTAACTACTTATAATGGAATAGTCGGATAAACTTTCGTGATAGATTTAACATCTGTGTTAATGTAGGAAAATATTAATGCCTAGAGGGATTTATATGACCAGTTTGGTTATGAAGCCTGAATTTGGTTTGCTTAGCGAAGAGTTTCCGTCTACCACCTTTTCACTGAACTTAATTCCTCTATTTGCTTAAGTTCGATCAGGGCTGTACTTCCAGTGCCCAACACTTAATTTGGTTAGCTTAGTGAAGATAGTCGTTGTACTACCTCTGAATTGGCTTGGAATTTAAAATATTGTGACTAAAGCTTAGGACCATCCTACCAAGTTTAGATATCATAGGAAATGAACAAAAGCTGAAAAAATAGAGTTAGGATCTAGAAAACAGAAAAGGAAATCAAGTAAATTAGTCTAAAGAAGGGGATACATTGACTGAGCTCTAAGCAGGATGAAAAGATTTGCAGATGAAGTACTGACAAAGCAAGATATGATGAATGTGAGTTTGAGTCGAGCTATTGCAACTCACCTATGGTGCACCACAAATCTGTGCCTTTTGTGCTATTCCCTTAGCATTAAAAGGGAAGTATGACATTAGGTGGAAAAAGGGTCTAGACGAGGCATGGGGAGTGGCTTTCTCTTTGGCTTTGAGGAGGACTGGAGCAGTATGCAAGAAGACTTAAGACTACCAACACCAACGGCTTAAAATGATGTTCCAGAATAACATACACACATGACACACATGTGTGTCTGTGTTCGATGCAACTTCATAAAAATATCTATGTGCTATGTACTTCTTTTCTTCTGCTTCTTGTTTTGTCTAAAAGTTTGATGGTTCGGCTTACATTTTCTGGAAAAAGAAATACAAAGAATGAAGATAACTAGTTACATTTCAGTATCAAAAATATATAGCCAATTATGCCAGTGTTATTTTCATGTATGCTTGCTTCTCAGTCTGTCTATCTTCTATTATTTGCAGTGAAGCCTTCAAGCTTTTGATTTTATACACTCAACTTGTTTGTATTTTTTCTGGATACTTCTTAGCTGGAAGAATTGAAGAATGGTGGAGACATGTCTGTTGAAAAAAAGAAATATAGTGGTGAAGGTGGTCAGGCGGTGAAGAATATGGACTCACCAGATAATATCCTCGATGCTCAGCGAAGAGAGAAAGTAAAAGATGCTATGCTTCATGCTTGGAGCTCTTATGAAAAATATGCATGGGGCCATGATGAACTACAGGTTTGGATGTTACTTCTAATAAGTTATTTTTTAAGTTGTTAATATTGCCTTTGTTTTGTTGCATATTGTGATTTCATAATCAGATCATTGGTGGAGGCATAAAATAAGGTAGCCGGTGCACTATGCTCTCGCTATGTGCGGGTCTGAGAAAGGAAATTCTTAAAAACTATAGCTGTTGATTGATGTTTTCCATTCCTTCTTCTTTTCTCTGTTATTTGAGCTTCCAAAGTGCTATACCTTTTGTTGACTAGATATTTGTGTGACTCCTAGTTTTTCAATTACAATATTCTGTAGGTTAGTTTACAAAAGCAACAACTACACCTCAAAAATATGAATTATCATGATATGCTTTGCTCTATTTGGGCTCCTTACACTTCAACCTTTGATAATTTGAGGCTTTCTAACAGTAGTGATTCTCTACCGTTCCTACTATCATACAGATTTAGTTTTTTGTATTTATTATGTTTTTACTCATTCCATCCCATTTTATGTGACTGCTGAGCACATAATTTATGAAATCAGGGAAGACTTTTTACACGCAATATGAGTATGTACAACTTACCAAAATGACCTTTACTTATTAACATTTTTTTTGGCAAGGTAAATACTGTTATTAATCGTGGCAGAAAAATTCCTGCATACAACAGGTATACCAAAAGTAGAGAAACTTCATCAAAACATGATTCTCTACAAAACCACCCAATCCTCTATACAAGTAGGAAAGATTTTTTTTTTTTTTGTGAACTTAGTAACAAGTAGGAAAGATAGGGTACACCAAAAAGCAATCAGAGTAAAAAAGGCTATTCTTTTAACTGTGCAAAATCATTTTTTGATTCCCTCAAAAGCTCTCCTATTTCTCTCTCCATACGACCTATATGTGGTCTAGTGGAGGCTGGAGCAATATTCCATGCCTTTTGTCTTCTACGTCTACGTCTTCCAGCCCAACCGTGTAGCACATTTCTAACAGTACTTGACATAACTCATTGCACACCAAAATAGTTCAAGACCACCCTCCACAAGTTCGATGCTACTTCACAATGCACGAAGATCGAGATAGTTCTCTCTCCTACTTACTAGGAGGGTAGAACCACCCCTTCCGGTGGCCTTGGCACCGGAAAAGATTTCTTTCTTCACCCCGGTTACCACCTTACGTGTTAACTAACACCCTTTTCTTTCTCTCTCTTCGATCTCTACCATGGAAAATGACAATCTATTTTACGATGGGATTCAAATCTTTTGGCATCTCGAGAAGTTCCTCTCGAGGAGAAAGCTAGTACGACAGGACTGAACGTGGAAGAAAGAGGATGAGCGGGGCAAGTTTTAGCCAGAAAACAATGGAATGGCTGTGTAGGACTCTCAAAGAAGCTTCAAAGGTCAAAGGCAATAGTGTATGCAGATGGAAACGACAGGAACTATCTACGCAACTATTCTGTGCAAGAAACTTCAACAATGTGGGGAGATATATAAGTATAATTAGTGTACAAGGCAGAAGCAGAGCAGTATTAATTGTCCCAGAAACAACATTCAATGTAGGTTGGTGGGATGCCTCTAATAAAATAGAGAGGTTCATTTATGGCAAAGGTACAAAGACAACTAATAGAATTTCCACATTGATTGATAAGGAGATCCCTTATGCTGAAACAGTCAGGAAAGTAAATGGACTTCCAGAGGGATAGATGATGATACCACAAAGCAAGAGGGAGATGTAATCTACATTGAGGCTGAATCCAAGCTATCGCTCAATGTACCTTTGAGCAGGAGCCTCTATGGTCAGGTTTTAACCAATGGGTCTGAAATCCCGACTCTCTCGGAGATTCGCAGATGGGCTAACTTGAACTGGAATCAAGCCCATGGTCTGAACATTTACGACATGGGTAAAAATTGTTTCCTCTTCGAGTTCGCCTTTATGAAAGAGGCAGAACATGCTCTAAGCGGTAGCTGGTTTTGGAAGAAACAGACCCTGCAACTCCAATGGTGGACTCCAACTGTAGGTGTTGTCCAATATAAAGCAGCCATCAAACAAACATGGATCAGACTGGTAGGTTTGCCTCTACACTTGTGGTCAGAAAAGGTTTTTAAGGTAGTAGGGGATTTTTGCAGAGGCTGGATAAGTACGGAGGAGGAAACAAAACTTCGGAATCATTTAAAATGGGCAAGAATTCTAATGAAGGTTGGGGAAATAGCATCCCGAAGGAAGTGAGAATCGAATTCAAAGGAACTGGGTACATCATCCAAATCTGGAATGAGGCGCTGGTGAGATTTTATGCCGGAGAAGAGAAGGAGATCGCCCGAACTGATCCAGTGGGCAAGTCTTCAAACCAACGGATAATACTGGGCATTGAAAAGTCTTTATCCGTATTGGAAACAACTGTACAAACAGAGGAACACGTGGGTTGTTCAAATTTTTTTGAAACACTAACCCTAACACGTGACTGGACACGTGACTTTCCACTTAAAAATCAAACAAAGGGCAAAGAAAGGTTGGGCCTGGACCCATTGGCCCAGTTCAGCAGAAATTACAACAACAGGGTTGGGCCTAATGTAACAAAGACTTCAGACCCAGTCCAAATTGAGATAGAAGTTAATAATCTATTGTCAATGGGTTTGGAAGATGAGTTAGTAAACAACCCAGGAACCATCGAAGAGGCTTACAATGGTCTCGACCTGGCCGAAGAGCAAAGTGATGATGATACGATGTCTATAATCCAGACGGATGACAAGGAGAACTTCGCTACACAAGCATGGGAGAATTTACAGTTGGAAGAGAAGGAGGAGAGGGATGACACAGTAGAGGATATTTTACCTCTAAACTCAACAGTGGGTGAAGGCACAACAGTATCTGAGAAAACGATTCCCATGTGGGTTGAACAGAATATAATTGAACTGAGTAAGGAATTTGGAGTCCACTTTCAAGGCTGTGAGGAGGCAGCTTTGATATTGTTTATGAAAATCGATGGCAAAAGACGAGTAATAGATGAGATATCAGGGGCAACAGTGCCCATGACTCCAAAAGAAAAGATGTCAAAGGAGCTTAAAACCTGGAACCAAGCTGCAATTTCATTAGCTTTGGAACAAGAAGCAGAGGGGGATGTTTTGTGAGCAATCTTAATGAAGGTTAACATAGTCTCATGGAATGTGAGAGGCCTCAATGATCCTGGGAAGAGGCTGATGATCAAGAACATGGTACACAAATGGAGGGCATATGTCTATTGTTTTCAGGAATCTAAATTAAGAGGTGATATAAGGGAGACAATTAAAGAACTAAGGGCGAATAGAGGGGTAAATCACACACAATTGGAAGCAGAGGTACCAAAGGGGGGATTATCATTCTATGGGACAACAACATATGGGAGGGAGAAGTTTGTGAGGTCGGTGCTTACTGTATTACTGTAAGATTTAGGGGGAAAACACAATATTTCAGCTGGCACCTTTCAGGTGTCTATGCTCCAAACAACATAGAGGAAAGGGAAGAGGTTTGGGGGGAACTAGGAGCAGTAAGGAGTCTATTTAATGGCCCTTGGGTGATTGCAGGGGATTTCAATGTTGTGAGGTTCCCTTCTAAGAAGAAGAATTGTAACAGAATCACCAAAGCCATAGAGGATTTTTCAGATTTCATTGAGGACATGGAATTAGTAGACCCACCACTCATAGGTGGCAGCTTTACTCGGAGAAAAGGAGATATGCATGTTACAGCAACAAGATTGGATAGGTTCCTATTTTCAGAAGAATGGGAGATATCATTCAAGAAAATCAAACAAACTCTTATGCCTAGAGTCACCTCAGACCATAACCCGCTGCTACTAGAATGTGGAAATTGGGAGAGGTCACAGTCTTATTTTAAATTCGAAAATTGGTGGTTGCAAACTGAAAATTTCAAAGAGAGAGTTAAGGGGTGGTGGGACTCGGGAATTTTTGTGGGTAGACCAGATTACATTCTAGCTTGTAAGATGAAGGCTCTCAAAGTAAAGCTGAAAGAATGGAGCAAAACTGTACAAGGTAATCTAGGTTTACAGAAACAGAACATCTTAAATCAGCTTTATGAGTTAGATATGATCCAGGAACAAAGGTGCTTGTCTGAAGATGAATCATATCTCGGGCTGTCCTGTCAGTAGAGTTTGAGGAAGTGGCAAAAAGAGAAAAAGTAGCATGGAGGCAAAGATCCAGGGCTATATGGTTGAAAGAGGGTGACAAAAACACAGAATTTTTCCACAGAACAGCGAACAGTCGCAAGAGATACAACAACATTGACAGTCTTCTGATTAATGGAACTAATGTCACAGACTCAACAATAATTAGGGAGGAGATCACAGGTTTCTACCAAATGAACAGTGGAGACCCCAATTCAGCCCAGAGAACAAGTTGTGCTCAATGAAGAAGACAACCTCTTTCTTCAAAGTCAATTTGGAGAACAAGAAATTAAAGAATGCATTTTTTATTGTGCAGGAGACAAGGCTCCTGGTCCAGATGGTTTTACCATGGCTTTTTTCATACATTGTTGGGATGTGGTGAAGGTAGAGGTGATAGCAGCCATTCAGAACTTCCATAGTCAAGGCTATTTTGAAAAAAAATTCAATGCTACATTTATAGCTTTGATCCCAAAAAAGATGGGGGAAACAAAATTGAAGGACTTCAGGCCCATCAGCCTGATTAACAGTGTCTACAAGATCATATCCAAGATCCTAACAGAAAGACTCAAGAAAGTGATGTCAAAGCTGGTGGATACACATCAATTGGCATTCATTAAGGGCAGGCAGATCATGGATGCCATTCTTATAGCCAATGAATGTGTAGATGTGAGGAAAATAACTAAAATTCCTGGGATTCTATGTAAGTTGGACATAGAAAAGGCCTATGATCACCTCAACTGGGACTTTATGTGGTACACACTATGGAGGATAGGCTTTGGAAATAGGTGGATAAATTGGTTGAAGTATTGTGTGAGAACAGTCAATTCTCAGTTCTAATAAATGGTACCCCATCTGGTTTCTTTCCCTCTGAAAGAGGATCAAGGCAAGGGGACCCCTCTCCCCCTTCCTTTTTATCCTAGCTATGGGAGGACTAAGTGACATGTTGAAAACAACACAATCAAACAACATGATCAGAGGTTTCTGGACGAATGATAGTGACACCAGGGGTTTATCTATCTCCCATTTGCAGTATGTTGATGACACTCTAGTGTTTTGTGGTGCAGAGGATGATCAACTAAAGCATCTAAGAATCATATTTATATTGTTTGAAGCTGTTTCTGGACTACATATAAACTGGAGCAAAAGTTTGTCTACCCAGTGAATGAAGTCCCAGAAATCAATAGATTGGCTGGCATCTTAGGAGGTAAAGTGGGAGAAATGCCTACCACTTACCTAGGGATGCCTCTAGGTGCAAACAGTAAATCAAAGAACACATGGAATGCAATGGTGGAGAAGTGTGAAAAAAAGCTGGTAAATTGGAGAAGTCCATACCTATCCTTGGGTGGAAGATTGACACTAATTAATAGTGTGCTTGATGCTATGCCAACCTTCATGATGTCTTTATTCCCTATGCCAGGGAGTGTTTTAAAGAAGTTAGAATCCATCAGGAGAAACTTTTTATGGTTAGGAAATGGAGAGGGGGGAAAGAAATATCACCTGGTGAAATGGGAAGTGGTGATTAAAAAAAAAAAAAAGAAGGGGAATGGGCACAAAGAATCTCAAAGTTCAAAACCAGAGTCTCCTTTTGAAGTGGTTGTGGAGGTTTGCTTCTGTAGAACAAGGTTTGTGGAAAGATGTTATAATCTCCAGATTTGCAATGGAAGACTCATGGACTACAAAGGAAGTTAGAAGCCCTTATGGGGTTGGTTTATGGAGAACAATCAGGAATTTGTGGCCTAAAATATGGAGACAATCAAAAATTGATATAGGAAATGGAAGGAAGACATTCTTCTGGAATGATGTGTGGGTTGGATAAAACTCTCTGAAACAGTTGCATCCTGAGATTTATAATCTGAACCAAAAGAAGGAAGCAACAGTAGCAGAAGTCAAAGACAACCAAGGATGGAACCTATCTTTTAGGAGAAGGTTGAATGACTGGGAAATAGACAAATTAGCAGATTTTTACAAGTCTTTGGAGCAGGCAAATAGCCTTGACACAAAGGAGGACAGTTTACAATGGTTGAGGGCCAACAATGGGAAGTTCACAGTAAAATCAGCTTATGGACATTTTGATAGGCCAGCTGAAATGTTGTTACCATTGCCTTGGAAGATGATATGAAAAGATAATGTACCTCACAAGGTGGCTTGTTTCACCTGGTTGGTAGCTAGGGAAGCAGTACTAACTCAGTACAATCTAATGAAAAGGGGAAGACAGTTATGCTCCAGGTGTTTTTTTTTTGTGAAATAGAAACAGAGACAACAAACCATCTCTTCCTCCATTGCAGAGTGACAGCGAAATTGTGGCAGGTCTTTTTGAATTTCAATCAGCTGGTCCATGCCAAGACACACCTCAGATTTTCTAGCATGCTGGAATAGAGAAGGGAATACATCAGGTCACAAAGAGAGATGGAAGATTGTCCCTGCTTGCATCTGGTGGACAATATGGAAGGAAAGGAATCAGAGATGCTTCGAAAACAAGAGTATCCCTTTCCAGAGTTTGAAGTTAAACTGTCTTACAACCCTTTATTTTTGGTGTAATCATGTCCTCCCCAAAGAGGTGGAGGCTATTACTCACATTTTAGATAGTTTAGGAGGGGTATAAATGATAGATCTTTTGGTTTTGCTTACTGTATACTCCTGATGTAATTACTACTGAAATACACCATTGGTGTATTGTTGTCTATAAAATGTTAACTTTCTCAAAAAAAAAAAAAAAAAAAACAATGCACCAAGAGATGATCAACTTCTTCACCTGAGCACTTGCTCATATAACACCAACTAACAGAAGTGATATTTCTCTTCCTCAAATTTCGGCTGTTAGAATCGCTCTCCTTACTGCAATCTATATTAAGAAAAACACCTTTCTAGGCTCCCCATGAATCCAAATTGAAAGATGTGGAAAGTGTCTCCTCTTTCACAAACAAGCTCTGATGGAGAGATTTGACCATGAACATACCATTGCTTCTCAAATGCCCACCTTCATGAGTAAAAAAGGTTGAACCTGATTTGAATGTAAAGTAGCTCCAGCAACCTTTGATACTCTTCTGTCTTTGGTTTGTAGATTTCTCTTGAATGTGAGGTCCCAAAGTACTTACCCCTCATGCTCCCCATGCATCTGGTCCCAAAATAATGCAATCAAATATCACCCATTTTTCTTCCCACATACTTCTCACCCAACTGTGAAGCTATATCTCTCAAAAGAGGTCTGCTTTATGCTGCAACTGTCTGTTATCGATAAAGTCATCTAGCTGTTCATGAAAAGATAGACTTGGACATTGATAAACATTTTTTTTCTACCCGGCTTTGCTGCTACTTTTGTTAAATATATGTGTATGAATTATTGTTCATAAAAGAACTATATGTATATGAAAATAGACACTTCTCTTACTTCCCTTGAAGTCTAAGGTGCAACTGACTTTTGTAATTTGCATAATCAGCACTTTCTTTGGTGATATGATTTAACCAAGAAAAATATTTACCTATGGAAGGAAATAGTATTGCCTTGTATGCAACCATCGTTTACTCTCTTTTTCTTTTCTTGATCATGAACTATAATTTATTGAAAATCAGAAAGGAAATGATTGCATGAAATCTGTTGGACTATTATTTTGTTCATAATTGAATATATTTAGGAGTGGAAACTTGCCTTGATTCTGCAGTTGGTTTCTGCTATGTTCTTCGTACTTCTTACACTACTTCTTTACTGCACTTGTGTAAAATTACTTAACTAATATGCTGAAAATATTTAATGCCAGCCGCAAACAAAGAATGGTGTTGACAGTTTTGGTGGTCTTGGAGCAACCTTGATAGATTCTCTTGACACACTATATATCATGGGCTTGGATGAGCAGTTTCAGAGAGCTAGAAAGTGAGTTTGTTCTCATGTCTCCTCTAGAATCATCTTTCTTTTCCTATATAGTTAGGAACCAGTATCACCTCTGGATATCAGATTTAAGAATATTGTAATTTTGTCATGGTTCTTGGTTGTTCAATTGTGACTATCAGCTACTTGTCCAAAATGGTACCATCTTCTACTGCGACTGCCCCACTGTACATACAAGCAGGATAATTTTCTGTGTATTACTTGCAGTCCTTGTTTTATCATCAGACCAGAACAGTGTTGTGAAAGGCGAGCACCTTATCGCCTTTGGTGAGAGGCAAGGCAAGATAAAAAAAGGCGAGTGGTGACACGGCAAGGCAAGGCGACAAAGGCGTTGCGTTTTGTTTTTTCCTTAAGAAGGCCTAATTTAATATTAAAAGGCAGGTTTTATTTGGTGTTTTGGCAAACACCAAAAAAGTGAAAATTGTTAATGTTGAACTAAAATATAGTGAAGATTGTCAAAAGCAAGGTACTGTGTGTTGTCACTATTTTAAAGTAAAAATGCATCTGCAATTGGTCAAGATTTCTCAATTTTCCATTTACCTTCCCATTCCATCCCCTTTCCTGCGTTTTGCTTGCTTGCTTGTCCTTTTATTTATGGATTTGATGCCTGGCATCTTGACCTTTGCCAAATCTTGGAAGAGTTAATTTCATCACTTCCATTTTCCTTGAGCATACTTGCTTTATTTTATTGAATTGTTTTGCATATTAGGCAGTATGTAAGGTATATAAACTTCCATATGTAATTGTTTCCAATGAATTATTCCACGTAACACACTGGTTATGTTGTGTTGAACTATTCCACGTGGCTAACAGTGGCTAATAATTTACTGATGACAGATGGGTTGCAAACTCCTTGGATTTCAACAAGAACTATGATGCAAGTGTTTTTGAGACAACCATAAGGTTGCTTTATAAGGTTTACTATGAGTTTTTAATTAGTGGTCCTTATCCTTTCGAAGCTTCAACAATATGGAACTATGATTCTCGGTTGGTTAATTATGTTTTTCAACCACTCAGGGTTGTAGGTGGGCTTCTTAGTACATATGATCTATCTGGTGATAAGCTTTTCCTTGATAAAGCTCAAGACATTGCTGACAGATTGTTGCCTGCATGGAATACCGAATCTGGCATCCCTTACAACATTATCAACTTGGCTCATGGGAATCCACATAACCCTGGGTGGACAGGGGTAAGTTTGAACTTTAATATATTGCACCTAAGTTCCCCTTATGATATTACTATAGTTTTTTCTGGCAAGTGGATGGAGGGATTAGTTATCCCCAAAAATAGATTTGAGGGTGGGCGTGATTAATACTGTGTGACAAGTTATAAGACTTGGTTTTCCGGATTCTTATGTTCCATTAAGATTGTGGAAGGAACCTGTCATAGGAGAAGAGTATCTATCTATTGGGAGGTGCCTGAACGAAGGAGTCTCTTGAAGTTCCCTTGTAATATGCTCAAAGAACATTCAGTATGCTTCTCTTCGTATTTCCATTCTCTTCCTGCATTCACCTCTCCTCTTTCTTTTCAAGAATTTCTATTCTTGCCCTTTGTGCAAAGCACATTGACTGATCTTATAGTGATCTTTCTGTTGGCAGATGTCACATATTGCTTATAGTTGTGGAAACATGTATTTTTCCAGAGGGTGGTTTGTGAGTTTTTTTTTTTTTTTTTTTTTTTTTTTGAAATTATTTCGCTCTTTGCTCTCAGGGTGATAGTATCCTGGCAGATTCTGGTACTGAGCAGCTTGAGTTTATTGCTCTTTCACAGAGGACAGGAGATCGAAAATATCAACAAAAGGTATGCTTGAGAAAATTTCATAAAATACAAATTAATTCATGTTCTCAAAGAACTATGATAGAAAATTGCTACCACGTTAACTGATTAAGCTACAGATTGTTGGACGGTCTCCTTGTGGTGATTGTTGAATTTGTGTGACCATCTCATCTAAAAGCTTTTAGAAAGAGCACACTGTTATTATTTAATTATATTCTCAACATGACCCTTCATGTGCGGGCTTGGCTCTTTTTTTTTTTTATAGTCCAAGCATGTTGAATTTCTTTTTGCTAATGGGTGACGGTGAGATTTGATCTTAGATCTCCGCCTGTTATGGTACAATATTGAAGTGTGTGACCTTATCATCTAAAAGCTTAAGCTGTTAGAAAGCACACTTTTATTATTTAATTATATAATCAACAGTGATGAAAGGTGTATATTCCTGTTTCAGGTGGAGAATGTCATCTTAGAACTTAACAGAACTTTTCCAGATGATGGTTTGCTTCCAATATACATTAATCCACATAAAGGCACAACATCATACTCAGCTATAACATTTGGCGCTATGGGTGACAGGTAAATGACCTTTGTTTGTCCATTCCAGAATGATCCCTGTGAAAACCTGATTGAGTAGGAGTATTTTTCCCCAAAAGAAAAAAATAAAATGGGGGAGAACCTTCGTTATACATTTGTGAATTGGCATTTAGATCCTCCATGTTTTCTTTTCATAAAAAGTTAATATAATAATTTTTTTGTTTCAGCTTTTATGAATATTTACTCAAGGTCTGGATACAAGGAAACAGAACTGCTGCTGTGAGTCATTATAGGTAAGCAGCTTAAGTTTACTTCTGTCTATTTTCACTTCAGATATTGTTGTCCTTTTAAAGCTTTCAATTCAGTCCATCTGGTATTTCACTTTATGGTTCCTGTAGGTGTAAGTGCATATATTACTGTTTCAATACTTAACATCAGTTTGAAATCAAATCTTTGATCGCGTTGTGCAAATGCATATAAATATTCTTTGACAATGTTAACATATTTGGAGCATTTATAGATTTTCAAGTAGGAAAGCCAAGAGCAAGGAACCCAATAAAATTTGTAGCGAGGATTTAAAACTGAAAGAAATGAAATATGATGTCTCTGTGAATGCATGATTTCTTTGTTTTTTTTGTTGATCAAGTAATAAAATTTTATAATACAATGGCATTAAACATCTGCATACCAGGAGTATACCAAATAGTAGAAAATCTTACAAAAAGATATGAAACGGCATCCAGTTTTCTATACCTACAGGGATCTCATGGGTGCACCGTGCACCAAAAGGAAATCAGGGATATAAAGCTATTCCTTAGATATACATAGTCCTTCTCTATATTAAAGTTCTCTTATTTCTTTCTCTCCAAGTAGGCCACATAATTGTTGTGATTACATGATATCGGACTTGAGTACAGTAGCAAATACACCTAAATTGAAGCTAGCAGGGACTTTTGATGATATTTCAGTCAGACTTGAATAAATGATTACTGTTTTTTCTATCACTGCACAAGCTTTTATGGAAGCACATTGGATGACTGGGGATTAAAATGCTTTATCCAGCAATGGCCTCAAAATATGTATCATTATAACTTTAGTTATTAAAGTAACTGCTCCCTTCGTTTCAATTTGTTTGTCTTACTTTCCTTTTTAGTCCGCTTTGAAAAGAATGCGTCTTTAAGTTACCAATTTCCAAAAAAAAAAAATGCCTCTTTCAACAACTCACTAATTCCAACTTTCCACATGACATGTTTAAAGACCACAAGATTAAAGAACATTTTCATATATGCTATATATCTTTAGTTTAAGACCACAAGATTCAAAAGTCTTCTTTACTTTCTTAAATATCATGCCAAGTCAAAACCAGACAACCAAATTGAAACGGAGGGAGTACTAGTTTTAATATCACTCTCCTAAAACGGATCTTTTCACTTAGTGTCAAAGCTACCGCTTGAAGAGCTTGGCTTCACCTATTGTAACAGTGCTTAGAAAATTTATCTTGCTACTTTACATTAATGTTTTGATCTTTTACAGATTTATACTTTTTTTTTCACATGTATTTATTTATTGGTTGCAAGCTTCAAAAACTTTTTATTAAGTTCCTTTCCAAGCACATTATAGTAGTCAAAGTGAGGTAGCTGGAGTATTGAACTTTGTTATGCTCCTTAGACTCTTCGTTTAATTGGAAGTTTTAAGTAAATTTTATGGGAGTTTGAACTTGAAGTGTCTAATCTGAAGAGCTTTGAGTACTAGTTACTACTGAAATTTGTTTTTAGGTGGTTGGTCTTTCCTTGAATCCTATCTTTTTCCGGTGCTAGGATGCAGAAGATGAAATTGGTTATAGTGAGAAGATTGTGCTATTATAAGTGCTTAGCTAGAACAAAGAGGGACCTGATGCGGAAAAGAATAATGTTTGATGCATATTAGCCTTTCTGAGACCTTTATAAAAAAAATTATTGGCCTTCCTGAGACTTGATATGTTTTGAAATATGAAATGATTTTATTTTATTATTTGATACTGGTTCATATGATTTTGTTTAACTTTCTTATATTTCTTCTACAAAGTTTTCATTCCTCTGTGTTCCTCAATATAATTCTTCCACTAATTCTGCAAACAGGAAAATGTGGGAGACATCAATGAAAGGTCTTGTAAGCTTGGTCCGGAGGACGACCCCTTCGTCTTTTGCATATCTTGGTGAGAAGATGGGAAGTTCCATAAATGACAAGGTGATGTACATGCTTTTGCATATATTTGGGGAGACAGAGATGTGTTAAGTTCTTGACTCTGTTTTATACTTTTATTTACCCGTTGGATTTTGTGCAGATGGATGAACTTGCATGCTTTGCTCCTGGAATGTTAGCTTTAGGATCATCTGGTTATAGCCCTGATGAGGCTCAAAAGTTCTTATCACTGGCTGAGGAGGTATTGTTAACTTACAGAGCATCACCTAGAGCACATCTAGGTTTAGTGAACCCTTATTTATTATTGGAATGGATACAGAGGATTCACATAGTCAACTCTTACTAGTTTGGGTTTGATTTCTTGTAAATATGGCTTGGCACGGCCCTAGTGCTGTTTATTTCTTTTGTAGTAATATACAAGTTACCATTCTCAAAAAGAAGTAGTTTGTGTTTGAGGTTTAGTAACTGATTAATTGATTTGAGAGGTGATCTCTGTTGAAAAAGTTTTACATTTTAGTTCAACTTTGAGCATATAGTGGGCTCTGGGCAATGCTCGCATACCACCGGATGTTCACTTTCATTGACTGTAAAATTTAGCTGGGGATGCTGAAGGGTAAGTACGAGATAAGACCAAAACGTTAGTGACTCTTAAGTGTTCTTGCTTTCTATGATTTAACTTTCCTTTCACATCATAGGAATGCCCAGAGTATCGGTGGGCTCAATCTATAGGAGCTTTTAATGACTGCAGTGCTGTTTCTTTTTGTCAGAAAGTTCTAGTAGTGCTTTCTATTTTGCTGAATATCCTAACGTTCTCTTGCAGCTTGCTTGGACTTGCTATAACTTTTACCAGTCAACACCTACAAAATTGGCAGGAGAGAACTATTTTTTTAATGATGGCCAAGTCAGTGTTTCAGTTTAGTTCAGGATGATATTTATTTTTGTGGTTTGCTTATGGTGATAACTGATTAGTGTTTACTTTAATTTTTCTTCCTGTTTAATACTCTTCAGGATATGAGTGTGGGCACATCATGGAACATATTAAGGCCAGAGACAGTTGAGTCACTGTTTTACCTCTGGCGTTTAACAGGAAACAAGACATACCAAGAGTGGGGTTGGAACATATTTCAAGCATTTGAAAAGAACTCAAGGGTAGAGTCTGGATATGTTGGACTTAAAGATGTAAGCACAAACTCAATTCTTTTAAGTTTTAACTTGACCTAGTATCTAGTCCTCCATTATCTTCTTCCTTTAAATGCCTTCAAATACTGCATTTTTTATTCTGTTTCTGGACATTAAGAAACTGCTGATATTTCTTGTGTTCTTTGCAAAATCTCGTCTCCCCTCATTAAATACATTCTTTTTATTGGATTTTAATATTGATGATTGAGATGAACATACGTGCATGTGATTTTTATGCTATTGTTTGATAGTAAACCCACTTGTGGGATTATTGGGTATGTTGTATTGTTTGATAGAAAACCTGGTGCTCCTAGTTGATACTATTCTTTTGTAAACACCAGCTCGCCTCTGAACTTGGTCTTTTTTTTACAAATTATCCGACTTCTACTGTACTTTAATCACATGCAGGCTTCAAATTTGATTTATTGAGCAACTATAATATTAATGAAGAACGAAGTGAGTAACCTTTGAAAAGGTCTACGTTTGCCAGTCCACCATCCACAATTGTAAATTGTAAGCAAAGAGCAACATTGAGCTAGCTGAGAACCCCTTTTTGTTTTCTTGCTGCCTCTGATCTTTATCTTCTCCCACTTGAAGCTCAAATTCAAAGCTACCATATTTTATAGATGATCTCAGTATTTTCATTGCATCTTCTCCTATATGAAGCTAAATTTATCCAGGCACAGCTAGAACTTGACTCCATTCCTTGTAGATCAATCAGTGTTATAAAAAGCGAGGAAAAGCGCGCTTAAAGCGCAAGGCGAGGTGAAGCACAGGGCCTGCGCTTTTCTTCCCTGAAGTGAGGCGACATTCAAAAAGCGATCGCTTTTACAGTTGAAGCGAGAAGCGCAAGAAAAGAAAAAAGCGAGAAAAGGCGTGCTTAATTTGAAAAAGCGCTAATTAGGGTTTCTTAAAAAAAAGTGAAGGTTTTTTTTTTAGTTTCTGAAATCTTCTTTTGCAACTTCACAATACCTCCTTTCGCGACTTCAAATATTTTCTTTGGACTGCTGCAAGTTCTGTTCTTCTCTGCGAAGGCTGCGGCTGCTCTGCGACTGTTTTTTTTTTCTATTTTTGGTTGCTGCTGTGTTGTTTTCTATATTTTAATTGCTGCGAGGCTGCCACTGCTGGAAGTTCTCTTCTTCTCTTCTTCTCTGCAAGGCTGCGACTGCTCTGCTACTGTTTTTTTTCTATTTTTGGTTGCTGCTGTGTTTTTTTCTACATTTTTATTGCTGCTTTTTTTTTTTTTTTTTCAATTTCTGTTGCTACTCTGTTTTTCAATCTCTAATGCTGCTCTGTTTTTCAATCTCTATTACTGCTCTGTTTTTTTTTCAATTTCTATTACTGCTCTATTTTTTTCCAATTCTATTGCTGCTCATGGTCAGCAGTTAAAAGTCATTGAGAACCTCTTGAACTCAGGGTTTTGTGCTTGCAATCATTAGGGTGATTGCTTTTCCTTTTTTTCGAAGGGTATCAATAAATTTGGTTCTAATTTCATATATCATTGTTTTAACACATTTTTGCCGGTTTTCCCCAGGTAAACACTGGTGTCAAAGACAATATGATGCAAAGCTTCTTTCTTGCCGAGACTCTTAAATATCTGTATCTTCTTTTCTCTCCCTCATCAGTTATCCCCCTTGATGAGTGGGTTTTCAATACAGAAGCCCACCCCATAAAAATTGTTACCCGGAATGATCGGGCAGTGAATTCTGGAAGTTCAGGTGGAAGCCAAGAATCAGATAGGCAGTTGCGAACCAGGAAAGAAGGTCGATTTCGTGTTCATCATTAATCAAGCTGTTGATTAATTATAATGGGATCCACTCACCAAGAAAGTCCATGTTAATCTTGCATTTGAGGTGAAGGAAGGATATGCACTCCCAGATTGGCTGGATTAATTGGATGTATTGCTATACTTTGTAGTTTATAAAATGCTCTAACATGGAGCAGTAGTTGTATGTAGCATAGCAAATTTTGGTTCGCCTCTTAAATTGGGGTGTACCGTAGAGGATAATTTTTCTTTTTGGCTAGCAGCTCTACATTTTTGTGCTCGATGAGCAACTTGCTACTCTCACAATCCTTTTCCCTAGTGAGTTTATCTCTTATATGTATCTGAATTTGTGAATGTAATATCTCTGCGACACTATATATATATATATATATATATATATATATATATATCCGATATATATGTTTTTGTTAGTTACATGTCTCTGTAGTTAGATTCATCAATTAGACATTTTCAAACTATATCACGCTTGGCTATGGTATGGTTTGGTTTATTTTTCTAACCAAGAAGCCATACGATTCTCAGTTATCTTAAGAGTGTATTGCTGAGTATAAAGCATTAAAATTAGTTGAATTTCATATTTTGGCATGCCAATGATTATTGTTCGAATTCACTGGAATGGAAGTAAATAAATTTCTCTTTGTCAGTTTATTGCCTCGTGTATTCTCAATAATGGAAAGAGGAGGAGCAAGAATTAGAGTTGGTTGAAGTGATCTTGTAGTTGAATGAACAGGCAAGTCATATTTATACTAGGAACGGCATTCTTGTGTTGGTGTAGTAAAAAGAGCGAAAGAATAGCTCACCCACCGTGAAAGAATGTCCTTTGTCCCTTTCCTCCATTGACTCTATCTATGATATACATGATACTAGTTAACTCTTTTTTGTTTATTGATCTTCCATTCCATGGCTTGTTTTCTTTCTTTGCTTCGCCATCGTCGTTGACTCTCTTCGGGCACACTCTTCTCCCATAATAATAATGACAAAGAGCAGCCTGAACATCATAATAATTCACAATATTTGATTGGAGGTGTTAGAAAACTAAGTATACTTGAAATTGAACCAAGTATAAAAAAACTGAAAGAAGAGGTTAAAATTCCAGCATAACATTAACATGAAGAACATCTGAATATATACAAGAAAAAATAACTAATTCCTATCTTTTAGCCACTTACAAAGTGGATAAAACTGAATAGAGAAATATCCCACTAATCAGCCATAAAGGGCCACTAATAAAAAACTAATTTTGACCAAGTCTTTTGCTAGAAAATAGGAAAGTTGTAAACTAAAAAAATGAGTAAAAAACAGTAAAAACACTAAGCTGGAAGTTAAGAAATGTCGACTGGCTAACACTCCTCCTTGACATTTTCTTGACGAACACCAATTCTTTGCCGCAGATCTTCAAACCTTTCCTTTGGCAGAGACTTAGTGAAAATGTCAGCTAGCTGGTTCTCGGATGAGCAATGAACAAGCAACACTTCATTGGACTGTTGGACTTCTCTAATAAAATGATACTTGATCTTGATGTGCTTAGTTCGACCATGAAACACTGGGTTTTTTGAGATTGAAATCGCTGAACTGTTGTCACACATGATCTTGGTAGCTTCAGTTTGTTCATGGCCCAAATCCTTGAACATCTTCCTTAGCCAGATAGTTTGATTTACAGCAGATGCAGCAGCTATGTACTCAGCTTCCGCTGTTGATTGAGCTGTAGTTTCATGTTTCCTAGAGTTCCAACTAAAACAACTTGACCCCAAACAAAAAAGATATCCAGAAGTGCTTCTGGAATCATCAATGCCGCCACCCCAATCACTGTCAGAGTAGCCGAACAGATTCATAGTCACTTCAGTAGATGTTGGGAAAAAAATTCCAAACTTACTGGTTCCTTTAATATACCTTAACACTCTTTTAGCCGCTGCGAAGTGTGTATCTCTAGGAGAATGCATGTACCTAGAGAGAAAACTTACAGCAAACAGAATGTCAGGTCTGCTAGCGGTTAGATATAGAAGGCTGCCAATTAAGCTTCTATACATACTATCATCCACTTTTTCAGAATCCTCATCCTTGCCAAGCTTCACACCTGTAGATATTGGAGTACTCACAGGTTTGCAGTCTTGCATTTTGAACCTGTTTAGAATATCCGAGATGTATTTATGCTGGCATATAAATATTCCATCATTGGATTGAAAGACTTCTAAGCCAAGGAAGTACTTCATGACGCCAAGATCAGTCATTTCAAAGACTTTCTCTATTTCATCCTTGAACTTTTGAATTAGTTCTATTTTGCTTCCTATAACAAGTATGTCATCCACATAAATTGAGATAATTAAAGACTCACCATCTGTGACTTTCACATACAGGGTAGCTTCACTTTGACTTCTACTAAATCCAAGTTGGATGAGATGACTGTCCATCCTTTCGTACCATGCCCTAGGGGCTTGTTTTAGGCCATACAAAGCCTTCGCTAAGAGATAAACTTGATCCTCCTTTCCAGGAATTAAGAAACCATCAGGTTGCTCTACATAAATCTCTTCAGCAAGCAAACCATTCAAAAAAGCCGATTTGACATCAAGGTGATGAATCTGCCAGGAACTACAAGATGCAAATGCAAGAATAAGCTTGATTGTGTCATACCTTGTTACTGGAGCAAATGTTTCCTGGTAATCCACACCATGTTGTTGTGCAAATCCCTTCACCACCAATCTAGCCTTATACTTGCAAGCTGAGCCATCAGGATTGAATTTTGTTTTGAAAATCCATTTTACACCAATCACCTTACGATTTCTAGGCCTATCAACAAGCTGTTAGGTTCCATTCTTCTCGATCATGTCTATTTCTGCTTACATAGCACTCCTCCATGCTTGAGAATCTTGTGCTTCAGCATAGCTTGTTGGTTCAAAGACAACCAAATTGCACCGCTGATAGACATCTTTTAAGGATCGAGTGCCCCGAACTGGTACGTCATCTACTAGTTCATCTTCTGTAAGTTGAGGCTGCTTTTTTAAATCAGAAAAAATGGTCTGATTTTTCCAATCCCAAGTAGCTGCTTCATCAAACTTCACTTTTTGGCTTAGAATTAGTTTTTCTATTTTTAAACAGAAAATCCTATATCCTTTGGATGAACTATAGCCCATAAATATGCCCTTCTGAGCCCTGTTGTCCAGCTTACTCCTCTTTGATTCTGGAACTTGATAATAACATATACACCCAAAGATTCTGAGATGGTATATTGATGGTTTGTTCCCATACCAAGCTTCATATGGAGTCATGTCCTGCAAGGCTTAAGTAGGTAATCTGTTCAGCAGATATACTGAGGTGTTGACTGCCTCCGCCCAAAACTGATTTGGAATTTTTTTTTCAAGCAAAAGACACCTGGACATCTCTATTACTGTCCTGTTCTTCCTTTCAGACACACCATTTTGTTGTGGAGTGTACGGTAATGTCAATTGAAGTTCAATACCTGTGCTATTACAAAACTCCACAAACTGAGAAGAAGTATATTCTCCTCCATTGTCAGACCTCAAAGCTTTAATACTGAGATTACATTGGTTTTCTACTAAAGCTTTAAATTGTTTAAAAACATTAAAGACTTCACTCTTCAGTCTAATGAAATAAACCCAACACATTCTAGTGTAGTCATTAATAAAGAGGAGAAAATATTTGTTACCACTCAAGAAATCTGTTTTCATTGGGCCGCAAACATCTGTATGAATGAGCTGAAGTTTCTGGTTAGCTCTCCATACTTGATTTGAATGAAACGGCAGTTTTGTTTGCTTGCCTTGCTGGCAGGTTTCACAAACTTGATCATTAGAAAGAATTTCAGGCATATTTTCCACTAAATCCTTCTTTTTCATCTTTGCGATGCTTCTTAAATTGAAGTGACCAAACCTTTTATGCCATAGGTTTGTACATGTTTGTGAAGTAGTGGTGTAAGCCTGCTCAGTTATTTTCTCCCAATCAACTGAAAACATCATGTTGCTCATCTTGACACAAAACAGTTTTACTCCAGAAGGGTCAGAAACAACATATCCGTGATTCTTAAAATGCAGAGAATAATTATTTTCAAGCATTTGTCCAACACTCAACAAATTTTGACTCATATCAGGTGTGTACAAAACATCAGGAATAGTTTTGATACCTGATATTGTTGAGATAGACACTGTACCTTTGCCTTTGACATCTACAGCCTCACTATTTCCCACTTTTACCTTGGATTTGTAAGTATCATCAAGGAATTTGAACATTTCAGCATCATTGCATAAGTGATATGTGCAACCACTATCGAGAAGCCACGAATCAGAGGATCCATTGGTTGAAAAATGTGAAACTGCAAAGAGTTGCTCTTCATGTGCATCTGAAGCTTCTGCGATTTGTGCTTGCAAAGCTCCAGAGGCCTTTGTTCTGGATTTGCAAACCTTAGATACGTGCCCCGTCTGCTTACAGTTGCCACATACAGCATCGATTCTCCACCAGCAATATTTCTCCAGATGTGTAGTCTTCTTGCAATGTTTGCAGGGAGGAAACTTTTGCTTCAAATCTCCACTATTGTTTCCTCCATCATGCTTGCCCCTATTCTTTTGGTTGAACTGTTGCTTTCCTTTACTCAAATTTTGCTTTTGTATAGAGAAAGCGCCTTCAGTAAACTTGTGCTGTCTCATAGTCCTTCTTTGCTCTTGAGCCTGAAGAGCACTTATTAATTCACCTAATGAGAGTTTGCTTAAGTCCTTGGATTCTTCAAGAGAGGAAATTTTCGATTCAAACCTCTTCGGAAGAGTCACAAGAACTTTTTCCACAATCCGGTTGTCTGTAAATTCTTCACCAAGAAGTCTAATATTATTAACAATTAAGGAGATTCGATCAGCATACTTACTGATTGTTTCATCCTCCAGCATATTCAGGGACTCAAACTCTCTTTTCAGGTTCAGCACTTGCATTTGACGTGTTCTATCGCTGCCTTGGTATTCTTCTTGCAATCTGTCCCAAGCTTCTTTTGCCGTTTTACAAGCCATGATTCTATAGAACACAAAATCTGCCACAGCGTTTTGTATAAACGACTTGGCTTTAGATTTCTTTGCCTTCTCTTCACAGTTGGATCTGATCTGAGCCAAAGTAGGATTTTCTGGAAGAACAGCAATTGGTTTATCTTCCATCACAGTTTCCCAAAGATCATAGGCTTCTAGAAAAGCTTGCATTTTCACCGACCAAATTTGGTAATTTTCACCAGTGAAAGTGAATGGTAGATTTAAAGGTAGGTTGCTGGATGCCATTTGTGCTGTAGGTTGAAACTTTTTGGTCCCTTAATATCAACTAGAAGATCTGATACCACTGTTAGAAAACTAAGTATACTTGAAATTGAACCAAGTATAAAAAAACTGAAAGAAGAGGTTAAAATTCCAGCATAACATTAACATGAAGAACATCTGAATATATACAAGAAAAAATAACTAATTCCTATCTTTTAGCCACTTACAAAGTGGATAAAACTGAATAGAGAAATATCCCACTAATCAGCCATAAAGGGCCACTAATAAAAAACTAATTTTGACTAAGTCTTTTGCTAGAAAATAGGAAAGTTGTAAACTAAAAAAATGAGTAAAAAACAGTAAAAACACTAAGCTGGAAGTTAAGAAATGTCGACTGGCTAATAGGAGGCAGGATAGCAGCTTCCTCCTCTTCACTTGCATTGATCAATTCTTCGCTTTCCAGAAAACACCTACTTTTCTCCCGTGGTGAGTGGGAACTGAGACCCAACCAACCACCTATAAATAAATACACTACTCCCTTCCGTCGTAATGTATTCATTTTGCAGGTCTATTCACTAAGTCATCTAACAAGACAAAGGCGGTATAGACGATTGATGATCATAGGTAACGCCCATGCATGTCCTATATAAAATTACTCCACACTTGTCCTATGCTCCACTTTTGCCTCACCTTTCCATTATTCCTATTTCCTAATAGCCAGAGAGCCGTCACAACAGCTTTAAGGTGCAATTTTCTTGTTCTTTCCCTAAAGCTTGGGGTTTGGCTTGTCAGTTCCAGTCACGTTATTCTCGCTGAAGCTCTACATTCACTTGCCGATATTGCAAATCGGTTAACTCATTCATCTTTTGTACATTAATTCTAATGCCATTGATCAAACATTTCTACACCTACTGTAGGCCCTTCTTGCCTATGGTTTAAATAGCTCTAAACGTGCACCAGATTCTACCCATCCGTAAGTCAAAAGTCTCAACATCATTTTACCATTTGATTCATGTACCACACTTAATTCCTGTCCTACAATGATCAGCATCATTATCTAACTAGGGCTTAACAATAATAATAAATAGGATTCATTCCATTTTTCTGGTGAAATACATCTCATTAAAGATGATTTTGTGAACCTAACGAATCTTTTATTTATTTTTTTATTTTCAGATATGGTTACTTTAAGGAGCGTTTTGTATGGTCGTTAATATCTGCTGTTGGCTTCTTTTGCCTTGGTTCTGGTGCTACAATTGTTAATGGATTTCAAAATCTATGGACTTCTCAGGTAATTTATCATCAATAAAATAAAGCACTTCATTGTCTGTTGTCCCTAACAAGAATCACATTTTTCTCTGTGTATTTATTTCAGTCCCCTGAACATCTAGAATATGCAGCTGTCGTCATTGGTGGCTCTTTAATTATAGAGAGTACGATTTCTCAAATAGTCTATAGTGCAAGTAGCAGGAGTCAACGCTATTTGTCTCATTTCGGGTTCTGGATCTATTTAGGTGTTTCTCTTGTAGTGGCCGTACAATCCGTGAGAAAAGGTGCTGCTTCAGAAGGAATGAAAGTGAGAGAGTATATTTGGCGTGGGCAACCTTCTCGGAATGGTATGTGAACCTATTCTCTTGTTCAGATGTATTATTTATTTCTTTTAATGTATAGTTAAAACTCAGTCTCATCATCAAATGGAATATGAATTGCAGGTTGCTGTATTTTAATTCGGAGGAACCGACATGCTTTAATTGGTAGAGCAATTGATGACAAAGTATTGAAAAAAGTAATGAAGTTCTTGAAAAATGATCCAGTATGTTATTTCTGGACCGCTCTTCTTTACTAATCTGGTTGATTAATTAACTTAAGTATCCGAAATATTCTTGACACTGCAGGTTGTTGATTCTGTTCATGATTACAAAAGTGAGGTGATTGGACCTGGCTTCTTTAGGTTTAAGGCTGAGATAGATGATTGAATCCGGTGCTTCCATATTCAGCTTGTTTCTTAGTACATGTGTTAATATTTAGTGTCTTTATATTGCAGACTTCAACGGCGTGAAGCTGGTACAAAATTATCTCAACAGAGCTGGACGCAAACAGTGGGCAAAACAGGTAACTGATTAGCAGAATTCAAAATTATCTCCTATGAAATCACAAGATTAGTATCTTGCAGTAGTTTTCTGATATTCTCTTTATAACTTCGCAGGGTAGTAAAGCAGAAGGATGATGCAGTGATCATGGAAGTCATGTCACATTATGGTATGAATAAGTTCAATTCTTTTTCTTGTTGACAGAGAATATTAGACACCCAAAATACATGAATTATTAGTGCTATATCTTGGCAGGTGAAGAAGTTGTGACAGCACTAGGGGCTGAAGTTGATCGGCTAGAGAAGGAAATCCAGGAAATAGTTCCTGGTATTAAGCATGTGGACATTGAAGCACATAGTTCAATTGGTTCATCCCCGTGAGCATTCGCTGTAATGTATGTAACACTTTTGTTTCAAGAATGCCATCCATATATATGTGAAGAAATTTTAATGTCATATAGCTTGCAAATGGAACTTTTTGTCTACAATATTGAGAGTTCTCTTTGAAACATACATATAAATGGAATTATGACAGTGTTACGTACTCTTGTACCTATATATAAGTAAGTTTGTGAGATCTATAATGGTTTATAGCATCTTCCCCTTCACCATATTGAATAGCAATTTCTTTTGTTATTGGGACATGGGGCCTGCGTTGATGATGAGAGGAAATTATATTGTTGCGTCCACAAAATAAGGTCTAAATGCAAATCTGAAATATTGATGTGAGAATATATATAACACAATTGCTAAGCCAAAATGCATTATTTCATGCATGATCAGTGACATAAGATTGTTGAATAAATTGACGATTTTGAGTTCTATACACAATGGATAATGGATTTATAGACTTGACTATTTAAAAGGCACTACATTACAAGAAAACTGCAGCTAGAACTCAACGTGTACTCATCATTACAGAAAACACACAATCTTCCAATTGACTTTAATTATGTGTATCGTTCATAGTTTTAAGAAAGTGATTTTAACTATGCTTCAATCTGGTATAAATATGAATATATTTCTTTTCTTTTTTTTCAATATATACCGAATGTTCTTTTTAAGAATCCATTTCTTACCCATTTTTTTTGAAAGTGTGTCTTAGATTTTATTTTATTTTTTAAAATAGCGGGTGGTGGGAAATCAAAGGTGAGGATTCATGCATCAACCAACTAAACCACTTACCAACTATTTATCAAAATATTATATCTTGAACTAGCATACAATGCTGTGTGGTGTACACTCTCATTTCTTGTTTAACAATGGTGCCAAATGACACACAATGCAAATGAATAAAGAAATCAATTGGAAAAATTAAAAAGAAATAATGATAAAAAACACACTTGAAATATCATTATATATTTTTATTGGAGTTTCCCGTTGAACTATCAAATATTTGTGTTTTCTTATTTGAAATGACGAACTATTTATCAAAAACACACCTGAGTTAATTGTCATGTAAATGAAATTTTACGAACAAATTAAGGTTTTAAAATAATTTTGATAAACAATGGATAGGAGAATGTTGGTTGTATAGTGTGAGCATGGTGGTAAAGGAGGTTTGAGAGTGATGAGCAAAACCCATCTTGTAGCGGCATCATTGCGCGTTTTTGTAATAAAACACTCAACTAAAAACTCTTTATAAAGGGCATCGCGCGTTTTTGGGCAAAAACCCAAATCAAGGTTTGTGATTTCCCTATATAGTCGCTCGACCTCATGGCTCTCTCCTCTTCTCTTACTACAAATGGGATGGATGTATCTCTCATTTACTATATTTGTTTGGGCATTTCGAGAGTGGTGGCTCCATTGAAGAGGCGGTGCCATCTCTCTTGTCATGACGACTGCTCCAACCATGCAACTCCACGACCTGGAAGCCGGCTCCTCCCATCTCAACTCTTCTCCCCAAGATGACTTCTCTGATCCTTTCGACATTGCCAATACCAAGAATGTATCTTTCCACTCTCTTAAACGCTGGAGGGTAAGTCTTATTCGTTCAACTCTGAAATTTTCATTTTCACTCCTACAAAATCGCGTTAGCCCTTTCTTCTCATGAGTCATGACTACGTGTGTGTCAGTTGATGATCTCTCATATTTTAATCATGTTGCCTTGATAATTTTCTACATGCAATCCTTTCTTTTGCTCTGTAATTTTTATGGTGGCTAAAGTGTTCTTTTGCGTTAGACTAGTACATTTTAAGGCAGTAATCTGTATTGACGCATTAATATCTCATTCTTCGCCGAAGAAATAATTGATCAACATCGCCCTTTATCTTTCTGATTAACCTTTGATCACTCACAGGAAGCTGCACTTGTGCTTAATGCTTCACGCCGATTTAGGTATACTCTCGACTTGAGAAAAGCCGAAGAGAAAGAACAAAGAAGAAGGATGATCAGAGCACATGCTCAAGTCATAAGAGTAATGATGAAATTCATTTGTAGGGTGTTCTTTTGATTGCTTTAATGAATATCTTACCATCCCTGGTTTGCTTTTGTAGGCGGCACTACTTTTTAAGCTTGCTGGACAACGAGCCATTGGTATATACTTTGCAAATCCTTTTCAACTAATGCTTTATCTTGAATATCTACCAAATATTGCCGCTTCCCTTGCATAACACTGGTAAAATAAGTACTGCTGATAGATCACTGACATTTTGGATTGAATGTACACTATTAAATGGAGAATTTAGATTCCCGGAAAAGCATCCATCACATGAAGAGTTCTCAACTTTTTTTTTTTTGATTGATATATCTGTAAACGTAGTTGCTTTATTTCTTAACTCATTGCTTGCCAACTCTCTACCTCCTTTCTCTGTCTCACCCCATCATCCTCTTTTTCTTCTATATACTGAGATCGTTTACTTGTAAAAGTCTTCTTCTTTTCTAGGTAAATATTTTCTTTACATTTGACCTGTTTGGTGCAAAACTGAAGTTGGCACAGTCATTTTGTCTCATGGTTGCGTGATTTGTTTACCAAGAAATCTATCTTCTGAGCCCATAATTCTATTGTTTGGTGAAGTAAACAAGAAAAAAAATGAAAATTTTACTCTACCATGTTCTATTGTTTCACACTGTCTTTTGGAAGCACATATAAGGTAGCCAAGCTGCCTCAAGCTAATTTTAAGGTAGACAGACAAAGTGCTAGCCGAAGTTTCAAGATCTTGAACATCAAATGAATTTAAGGATATAGTTAACTGCAAGTCTCTGTCTTTAACTGTCGGTAGCTTAGATACTAACCATTCGTATAACAACGTACCTTAAACTCTGTCATTTGCTTTGTTTTTGGTATCTGTTCTGTTTTCTAGTGTTGGGTACCGAAGTTGCTCCTCTACATCCTTGTGGTGACTATGGAATTTCACTTGAACAGCTAGCTTCAGTGACTAGGGATTATAATCTTTCTGCACTGCAACAATACGGAGGAGTAAGTTAACTTCACTGAGTTTTAGTTTATCTTACATAAAACCATGCTACTAGTAGGGATTCATCTATATCGGCATACTGATATTGATGTTGACATCTTCAGGCCAAAGGCTTATCAGAGAAGTTGAAAACAGATATTGATTCAGGAATTGTTGATGATGATGTTGAATTGTCAAAAAGAAAAAATGTGTTTGGGGCAAATTCGTATCCCATGAAAAAGGGTCGCAGTTACTTGGTATTAGTTTCTCCCAAGCTGTATTGTTGAATTGATTTCTGTAAGGAGAAGTGTGATGTAACTATTATCTTTGTTCTTTGTAGAGGTTCCTTTGGGAGGCTTGGCAAGATCTGACTCTCATCATCTTAATTGTAGCTGCTGTACTATCACTGGCACTTGGAATACACACAAAGGTATTTTGCTCTTTATATTGCAAGTTTTAATCATTGCTAAAATAGGTTCATCTATTTGATGTTAAAACCTCTGCATTGTTCTATCTTTTCTTCCCCCTATAGCCTATCTTTTACCTTTTATTGGGAAGTGCCAAATATCTGGATATTTCGGAGTTGTCAATTGTCAATTTGACGTCTGTAGCAACCAGTATAGACCTCATTTTAGGAAAAAACAAAGCAGATATGTCCAGTACTGAGCGTGGGAGGGGTGGTGGTGGTGTTGAGTCCCACATCGTTTGTGAGATAAGTATATGGTCTTGGGCAGATTAAGTTAGGTTCATGTCCATTTCTTTACCGAACAGAAGCAAGTATAGAATGGAAAATTAATGATGGTTCTTGATTATTTTAGGAAATCAGAAGATGATGTTTATATTAATGATGATTGTTACTAAAAGTTTCATTCATGATTATTTATACAGGGCCTGAAAGAAGGATGGTATGATGGTGGAAGCATAACTTTTGCCGTACTTCTTGTTATTTTTGTAACAGGTAATTTCTATGATTCTTGTTTGTCTACTTCTTTTTATCCAAGTGAATGGATTTTATAAGTCATTAAATTCTACCTGTTATTTTTGTAACAGGTAATTACTTTGCTTCTTGTTTGTCTACTACTTTCAATCCAAGTGAATGGATTTATAGAATTCATTAAACTCTACAATGGCTTGGCTGCTTTCTCTTTTGTCAATCCCAGGTTACTAAATTTGTATTAACTACTGGAACAGATTGAAGAATATTCATTAACATTCAAGAAAACCATGAAACTCTAATAGAATCAGACTAAAGATATTAACCTCTCAGAATTTCAGAAAACTGATAAAAGTCATAGCTGCAGTTTAATTTGCTGTTTTATACTTCCTCCTCCTCCTCCTCCTCTCTCTCTCTCTCTCTCTCTCTCTCTATTCACGTGTTTAGCTTGGTCAAGCCTTACCAGATTCGTGTTGCAGATCATTAATCATATTTAGTTAATATTTCAGTTGCTAAAATATAGCTTCTTTCTTCTATTTGCTAACAGTAGCTTTAGTTCTCCACATAACAAGTTACATTCTTACACGCATTTTCCTTCCTATCAAATAAATTGATTATTCTGTTTCTCTTTATAATGAAAGAGGTTCTTTTAATGTTCTTCAAGAGCTATTCACTTATTTTGCTCTGAAGTTTAATTATGTTTACTCTTTTATCAAAACGATCTTCTTCTCTTCTTTCTTGGTACCAAACACGGTAGCTGTTTGCTATTCCTAATCTTGAATTTCTGGGGTGAGGTGTATTATGTGAGTATTGCAATTGAACAATTCATGAGTTGGAATCCTGCTAGTTGATCATCATAATATAGCTTTCTTTCCTTTTTCTTTTAAAGAAGAGTTCAATTTATGTGGCTCTCCTCGTTGCATTTTTTTCTTCAATTAATTGACTTGCCCTAGCTTTTCAGAGTGGATTTGCAAGCTCCCATCTCATTTTCTGGATTTGTTTGTATAGTTCGGGATTGAGGTGTATAGTTCATTGGTAGAACCACACTTCTTTAATATGATGAGAAGGTGGATGGGGTGGGGGGGCACTATGCCCTATCAATCCTTATTTACTACTACACCTTTGATTTAATTAATTTTGTTTTGTAAATTTTCATTTAGCAACAAGTGACTACAGACAGTCCCTGCGATTTCAGAACTTAAATGAAGAAAAACGAAATATCCAAGTAGAGGTAATTGCAGTTTACGAACCATAGCCTCGTGAAAATTATATTAATTACGATCCTTATCGTATAGATGATAAACTAACTGCTTCAAAATGATCTATAAAGGTTATAAGAGACGGCAGGAGGGAGAAAATTTCAATATACGAAATTGTTGTTGGTGATGTTGTTCCTCTCAGGATAGGAGATCAGGTAAAGGTGGTAATATAGGTTTTTTCTGCCTCATCTCTAGTCATTTTCTGATCAAAGAGATAAAGCTTTGGTATTCTTCCAGGTTCCTGCAGATGGAGTCTTGATCTCTGGTCATTCTCTGGCAATTGATGAGTCTAGCATGACTGGTGAAAGCAAGATTGTAAGTTGGTTAGACCTTCTTGCATAGTATGTGTAAGCTCATTGATCCAAATGATCTTAAATATCATTTCATTTTTAAAGGTAAACAAAAATCAAAAGGCACCTTTCTTGATAGCTGGTTGCAAGGTAGCAAATGGTGCTGGAACCATGCTTGTAAGATCATCTTATTTCTTTCTTTGTTTCTTTTATTCCGATCTCCCCCATCCCTTTGAGGATTTAGGAGCTAATTTCCATTTGGAGAAGATGAAATTTTAGACATTGTTTCCCCATTTGACCATAAACTTTATTTCATTATCTCAACTAAAACTCAAATTATTATTTACAAACCAATGTTTGTCTTACAATTCGATTCAATATTTCTTGAAATAGAGAATATAAGTTGGAAAACTGATTTGATGTATTCAAATGAAGTAATAGTCCACTCACAAAACTTCAACTTTTTTTTCCAAGTGAAATTCATGTACAAACATGTATAATTACTCTTTTTGCTTCAACTTCAGCTAAATTTTATCCGAACATCCCATATTCAAAGACCGTCTCCTGTTCTATATTAAAAACAAAGCTCCCTCATCTTTATCTCCTTAAACACATATTTTTATTTAGGTAACTAGTGTAGGAATCAATACTGAATGGGGATTGTTGATGGCGAGTATATCAGAGGATACCGGTGAAGAAACTCCTTTGCAGGTTATAATTAGAACGTGCTGTCCATCACTATCAGTTTCTCTACTTGTTATATCCATTCTGTGTTTAGCTTTTCAATAACAATATGGCAGGTGCGTTTGAATGGGGTTGCCACCTTTATTGGCATTGTTGGCCTTGCTGTTGCTCTCTTTGTGCTCATTGTTCTTTTAAGCAGGTAAAGACTTTGCTTCCTTCCAAAGCCTTTCTGTATGGTTTGCATGTTAAATATTGCATATGACTTAAATATTATGTCCCCCAGGTTCTTCACTGAACATAGCAAAAATCCAGATGGGACTACCCAGTTTGTCCGTGGACAGACCAATGTTAGTAAAACAATGGATGGAGTTGTACATATCATCACTGCAGCTGTAAGTTCTTGCTGATCAATGTTTTTAAGTTTTATCTTACAGGCTTTTCCCTTTAGGCTCTGACTAGGTCATGCACTATATATATTGTGGATTCCAATGGACAACAGTGGAGTTGTAAATTTTAGGTCCACTACCTAAGAATTGAAAATGCCTTTTTCTATTGGTTTCCACTGCTCTTAGGTACTGTAAGTAGTTCAGAAAGCTATTTGTCATGTCCAATTAGGATAATTGACATGGGAGATAAGATTATAGTAAGATGTCTAGGTTAGATTGAACAGACACACTACAGAGGGCCTTTTTTTTTTTTTTTTTTTATATATATATAGTTTTCAAAAATGTAACATGCATTTATTACCTATCAATGAGTGTAGAAGTGGAGTCTTGTCATATATTAATCAATCAACTACACGCCTGAACCCTGAACTAGTTGGGGTCAGCTATATGAGTCCCTTTGTGTATGCATATAATTAGAACTTAACATAGTATATAAATTGTATTTATTCTTTGTTATAGATGTTCTATCTTTTCTTCTACCTTTTCTCAATGAGGCCCACAGAGTGGAAGTTTTGAGATTTTTAAGTAAACTTGCCTGCATAGACTTGTCTTGCTCAAAAACAAAGAGAAAGGAAGACTCGTCTACCTAAATAGTGTGTATTTCAAATGGTCCCCTTTTTTGGACAATATACTCTAGGACTCCACCAGTGTTGTCAAAGGTGTGCTTAAGCCCTGAATTGAGGCTCAAAACGTGTTGAGGGCTTCAGTTCGCTTTATGTGCGCTTCAGTATCGTTATCAAGGTTCTAAGGCAAACGTTTCTTTGCCAATGAGCCTCTTCGGAAGAAGTGACACTAAACAATTGATATTTCACTTTATCATAATGTTTTTTCAATTTCTATGGTCATATATTTGTCATACATGTTCATAATTATTAGTCTTAGACTAAACATATATATTTGTATATTTTGTCCCTTTGCGCTTTTTTTTAATTAAAGCCACACTTTATTTGCGCTTAAAGCCCCAACGGACCTTAGAGCTTTTTTGCGCTTTTCACCTTTGATAACACTGGACTCCACATTGTTCAATGGTCAAACTTAAGTGTCGATAAAATAATTAAAGATGGAAAAACATGCTCCAAAATGGATTCAACAATCCGTTAAAAGTGCCCATATGATTTATTATTTTGATTCTGTTTCAGTCTCCAATAATGAATGGTTGTACAAAACTATTAGTCCATGTTTTGTTGTTCATGGAAGACATTAAGGAGTCGTTTGGTAGAATGTATTAGGAAATATAATGCATGCATTAGGTGTGTGTATTAGTAATACCTTGTTTGGTACACTTTTTCTTGCCATGTATAACTAATGCAAAGCATTAGTTATACACTCCATTGTGTATTAAGTTGTGTATTACTAATACCAAGTAATTCTAGGTATTAGTAATACATAGCATTTAACACTTGCATTAAGATTAAATAATTACAAAACTACCCTCATAGCCTTTTTAAAACATTTCCTAACATTTTCTCTTCTTTTCATCTTCTTTCTTGTCATATGTTTTTATTTTTATTTTTATCTGTTTTTCAATGTCTTTTAATTTGTTGGTGTCTTAATAGACTTTATGGCCTCTTAAATATCCTTTTTTTAAATAAAAAATAATCTAATTTCAACATAATTTAATAAAAAAATTTACTATTGTGGCGATAAATTTGATAAAAAAATTATTTGCCTACTTTTCACAAAAATATTTTGACTCAAATAGTACAACTATTTAATATTATTTTTGAAAATAATAAGAAGAAGAGGCGTTAATGATGTTTTAGCAAAGAACTTGTTGCAAGGAAGTGTAAACATAAATAAAGTGTGAAGGGTATTTTTGTAAACATATATTTTTAATAGAAATTATGCAAGATTTGTTATTTCTAATACATCAAACCAAACAGTGTATAAGAAATAATGCTTGCATAACTAATGCAAGCATTACTAATACAAACACTACTAATGCAAGCATTACTAATGCACCGCACCCTATTTTGCATTATTCTTATACACTCTACCAAACGACCCCCAAGTGTCTGACAGATTCAGTACCTACAATTCTATTCATCTATCTAATGCAATAAGTTATTTGCAGGTCACAATTGTGGTTGTTGCTGTCCCTGAAGGTCTTCCTTTAGCTGTTACATTGACGCAAGTATCAAAAAAAAAATGCTTCTTACTTGACACTATTGACTTAATTTTCATGTGCCTTATAATCCTCTTAAATCATTGCCTGCTCTAAATGTTGTGACAGTTTAGCATACTCAATGAAGAAAATGATGGCTGACAAGGCTTTGGTACATATGTCTTTCCTCCTTTGCTATATCTGTTTGATTATTTAGTTAAATATATAAGAATGTTGATACTATGGTAATCATGCTTGAAATAGTTTTCTTTGATTAATTTGCAGGTGCGCAGACTTTCAGCTTGTGAAACTATGGGCTCTGCTACAACTATTTGTAGTGATAAAACTGGAACACTGACTCTGAATCAGGTTACATTGCTGGTTCACGCTTTTGATCTTCAAACTGACAGCTTCAGTTACATATCTACACTAATTCACAAATTATATGATGACTTATATGCTTGTGTTTGTGTAGATGACAGTCGTAGAAGCCTATGTTGGGGAAAGGAAGCTCGACTCACCTGAAGATGGTTCACAGTTGCATTCAGCTGTTTCTTCTCTTCTGGATGAGGGCATAATTCAGAATACATCCGGCAGTGTCTTTACTTCTAAGGTATTCACCCTGTTTCCTTGTCTCTCCCTAAATTATCTCTGCATCTCTCCTCATACATGTGCCATGTATTTTGATGGCTTTAGGGTGACAGACATTCATGATAAAGTTTGAGATGAGAATTCTTAATAGTCTTCTTAGATGACATTTACTCAAAATGCTCTTTAATATAAGTCCCCACAGATCAACTCTTCAAAGGAAAAACATGCATTGTCTTTCTTATTGCACATTTGCAGTAGTATTTGGATCAACTGCTTTGCACCTCTTTATCTTTCCCTCCCTCACCATGCTCAATACTTCTAATTTTAATTTGTTATCTAATCTCTAGAAATGATTTTCTTGTTTACTTTGGCATGTATGTGTATACTACCTTTGGTTCATTCTATTTTTGACCCAGTTCCCTCTTCGTAGGATGGCAAGGGAACAGAGGTTTCAGGCTCTCCCACTGAAAAAGCCATTCTTTCATGGGGAGTCAAGGTAGTATTAACAACTTGTCTTTCCGTTTACTGATATAAATCAACAAAATCTGCTTATTCAACTAATGCACAATTTACTCAGATTGGAATGAAGTTCAATGTTGTCAGATCACAATCCATGGTTCTTCACGTCTCTCCTTTTAATTCTACAAAGAAGAGAGGAGGTGTTGCAGTTAGAGAGCAGGTAATCGACTTATCTAATATTCGAGTGCTTGCAGCTTCATCGTCCTGTTTGCTTTGTTAAGGTTTCTTTAATTTAAAATTGGACATAATTAGATCCATTTAGAGGGACTTATTGCTCCACGTAATCAGTTTAATGAGAGAAACTTTGCTTTTTTTGTGATATTTCTTTTCCTAACTAGCTAAATAATTGAAACCTACCTTGTGAGGCTTCAAGTGCTAAAATCAAGAATCAAGGTCGTAGTCTGGATTAAGTGTTTGTGGGATGATCTACTGCAACAAGTTATCTCTTCGCGAGATGTCGTAGGCTAAGTTATAATCTACTTGTGTTTGAAATCAAAAGATCGTGTCAAACAGTCCTCAGGGCTTAAGAACAGAAAATTTTGGACTATGACATTCAGGTACATAATCACTCATGAAATAAGAGCTTTCTAGGATGAGAGCTAACAGACGCACTGTGGCCTCTTTGGATTTTCAAGTTCATTCTTTCTTGTTTTCTTTATGGCTCACATTATAGTTTCTTCTGTTGATGCACACTTCTGATTTCCTTTAATCTATATGTTTGAGTGGATGAACTTTTTAATTATGTGCACATGCATGAGGTTATTAATCGTATATTTAACAATTTTTTTTTCTTCTTTTGCAGAGTGGCTCTCAAGTTCATATGCATTGGAAAGGTGCAGCTGAAATTATACTGGCATCTTGTACTGGATACCTTGATTCAAATGGCTGCTTGCAATCCATTGAAACGGAGAAGGTTAGAAGAAGTTAGGACTACTTTCTAAGAGAGAAAATTTTGATAAAATTGAGTCCTGTGAACTTTTCTGTTGACTTTATGTTGTCCCAAATCCGGCCATTAAGAACTTGAGAAAAATTATGAATCACAAAAGGACACTTTAGTGCAGACTTTATCCTTTCATCTCTTTTTAGTAATTATGTTGGCTGCAGGATTTTTTGAACGAAGCCATAGAAGATATGGCAGCGAAAAGTTTGAGGTGTGTTGCCATTGCATACCAAACTTGTAATGTGAATGAGGTTCCAACTGATGAAGAACAACTGGCTCAATGGATTCTACCAGAAGATGACCTTATTTTGCTTGCTATACTTGGTATAAAGGTACATATTCTTAATCATACTTTTGCAGCTCAAAATAAAATAAAGGTGCATGTTCTGTAAGGTCGTGTAGTTGAGGTGTATATAGTTTCTTGAATATTGTTCTACTCATGTCCTCTCTCATCTCGAGTTTGTCTACCTGGTAGTTGTAATTTATGACAAATGCGTACCATATCCTTTGATTACTTCATAATCTCATGTCTGCAGCACAGGTACTTCCTCCATCCTACTCCTCTTTCAAGTTTCACCTGGCTCAACTATCGTGGGGTTTAAGAGAAAATGGTTTGAATATAGTTATTCTATTTGAAACATATGTGTTAACATTAATTGAAGTTATCATAGGATTAAATGATGTCACATCCTGTTAAAAATAGAACTAAAAAAATTAGATAGATCTCAAGGCATTTTATAGAGTAATATTGTTGAAGTATTATATATTAAATTGACTTCTAATCTTCGTGGACAACTAAACTAAAACTGATATAGAAAATGAGATGGATAGAGTGTATGTGCCCCAGCGGTCTGAGACACCACCTTATAAAAAGAACTATTTGACATGGTACATATTTGTGTGCAGTATTTAATTTTTCTTGAGTTGTTTTGCAAGTTCTCATTTATCTTTCTTTGCCTTTTTATATAGGATCCTTGTCGGCCAGGTGTCAAAGATGCAGTGAAACAGTGCAGTGAGTCTGGTGTTAAGGTAATCTTTTTGTTTGGATGTAATAATAGTTAACAAGGTGAAATGATCGACTATATAATCATATCTAACTTTTTCAGGAAGAAGACTTTTACTTTGGTCCAAGTAGTTTTCTTTTGATTAATTGAATCTATTTTCAAACACTTTGAACCAGTTAATTATACTAATGATTTATGTTTATTCTAGCAAAATCTGTCTTCCTTTTTACAGGAAATTTTTTGGAAATTTGGTAGATCTTGAATGGTTTAAAATATTTCAATTATTAGCCATTTCAGGATAGATATAGTACAGTATTTGTCATGGTTGGGTGTGCACATTTAGCCACATGACTGTAACTTCTAATTTGAGGATATCTGGAATGCATTTTAGCTTAAGCATTTGTTCTTATAAGCACTTGCTTAATATTATTTATATAATAATAATAATAATAAATCTATAAACAAAAATAAAAAACGAAAATCTTTTTTTTTTGCGAAAACTTTACTCTTGAGAACCTTTAGGTGCGCATGGTAACTGGAGATAATATTCAAACTGCTAGAGCAATTGCCTTGGAGTGTGGAATTTTAACTTCAAATACTGAAGTCACAGAATTTGAAGTTATTGAGGGGAAAACCTTCCGTGAGTTGTCTGAGAAGGAGAGAGAACAAGTTGCAAAAAGAATGTCGGTATGTTGTCCATGAAGAGATGATAACTGATTTATATATTTAATCTACTTGTATCTCCATTTGTATGTTGGCACATCTTGTTAAAAGTAGAAAACTGGCTTCTAGGTTATGGGAAGGTCATCACCAAGTGACAAGCTTTTGCTTGTGCAAACTCTGCGTAAACTAGGGGAAGTCGTTGCTGTTACTGGAGATGGAACTAATGATGCTCCTGCACTGCATGAGGTTTGATGACTTTCTTATCACTTTCTGTTCATTCAATTGTTTAGTTTTCTTCTGCTTTTTGAGTCTTCACTTGCTGATCCTTGTACACATTTGGTCTCTAAGCACTAAAACAAGCTTTAAGAAGAAGTGGTTTGATCCTATGCCACTTGAGCAATAAACGATTGAGATTTGGTCAGTCCTTATAAATTAAAAAGAAGAAGAAGAACATGATGCAGAGAGAACTCAATGTAAAAGAGGCGAACTTTAAGGAAAATTTAATAGTAAATGAAGGTTAGGGGTTCAACTAAACCTCATTTTATTAATAAAGGATTAAATAACGAGTGTTTCAAAATACTCATTGCCTGAGTTATAATCATTGTTTTTGGTATAGTTTCCTTCTTTAAGCTTTTCTAATCATTAAGGATGCTTCAGTGTAGGTTCTTAATTAGACTTGGTCAATATGGAACCGATCTCATAAATTGGTGGAACTCCCTAATGTTCTATCACTATTATGGATAGCATTGACTACCTTCTAATTCCTACATTTGAATCTCCCTTTAGTGACTCTAATCTAGTTTGTCCAAGATGCAGGATGATCTAGAAAGCTCCTCTTAATATTAGCACTTTATCCACAAAAAAGAAAAGCTAGGAGTTTACTTAAATTATGTCATATTCTGATTTCTTGAGTAGCGTTGCATTCTACTTCTTTCATCCAAACCTGGTTAGATGTCATCCCTTCAAATACAATTGGGCAAGTATTTCAACTTCACTAAACATGAGGAATATATCACTATCATAAAATATGCATAATTTAACGAGGAACAAAGATAAAATATTTTAAAAACCATCAAATAATAAGCACCTTTTATATCTAAGCTTCTAACTTAACTATATTCTACTGCCGAATATCAAAGAATTAGCACTGTCTTTGTTAAACCTTAACAAGTAAAGAAAAGGAAGGAACACGTAGGATGTAGATGGATGCATGATGGAGATCTTCTCTCCTTCGTCTTCCGTTTTATCTTTTCCTAATACTATTCTCTTGCCTCCCTCTCAAAGATGTGATATCCCATTTGGAGGGTGCCTAAGCACTGAGCATGAATCTCTACAACCTCCACTAATGGTGTTTTTTCATCCAACAACCCTTCCCCTTGTCAAAAAAATGTCACTACAACCGTTTTTAGATACATAACAACTTCCTTCATTGCCAATGAGTCCAAAAATTCGCTCTCATCCCACGATTTCACCTACAATAATTCTTCCATTCTCTACCATTTTCATCAACTAAAGCTACAAACTTATGGCTTCATCACCATTCCATAACCATAAGTTACAACACTAAAACAAACTCACGTTATCCTCAATTATTCATGCATGAGAGTTTGAGGGTGAAGTCTTACCTTTAGGAAGAAACCCTTGCAAAATCCTTCACTTGAATTCTTGGGAAGAAACTTGAGTGTTCTAAAATCTGCATGAGAATCCATGAGTTAACTCATGTAGTAGGTGAGAGAATTAGATAAGGAATATCTTACTTTGATGTGGGAGGTCTTTGGGGGAGAAAAACTAGAGAGAAGCTCCAAAATTGTCCAAACATATGCCCCTCTTTCTCTCACTTTGTAGACAGTAAAATAGTAGATACAAGCATATTTTTAGCCTACCACGATGCGGAGTGCCAGCATGGATGAAAAAGAATCGACTTCCTGAAGTTTTGTCTTAGCGTGACGCGGGCCATATGGTGCCCAGCCATTTCGCTTGCACTTCAGTAAGACGTACATATCTTTTTGTATAGAGCTCATTGATGAACGGTTTGCTGCATAAAAGTCTACATGGGGGTAGATATGTTTGTTTGAAGTTGGACCTTGTGCGAGATCATTCGAAAACTTAGTTCGTGCTGTAGCTTCCAATTTCAACTTTATGCTAGAGCTCTCCTTAGACCTTAAATCACTTCCGAGACATTTCCTATACTTATTATCATGTCCATGAGATATGGTACTAGTCTGTAGCCTCCTTTGGAACACAAAAGCATTATTTCTAGTTGACATTGTCGCACTATAAAATCTTTAATCATTTCGGACCTTTGTTCCTTTGCTCACCGTGCTTCCACACCATCCTAGTCCGTTGAATTACTTTGTCTTTAAAATTCTCAGGTGGTCTCCACATTCCAGTTTTTGTGGGATTTTTGAGTTTTTTAAGCCGAATTAGACCTGGTACAAAGGTTCAAATTTATGGGGTCTTGCATATCTCCAATGGGACCACTGTCTTATCTGCTTCAGAATCTATTATGATAGACCTCAAATATAAATCATTCTCCTGTGTAAGTAATGTACCCATGACTTGATGTTCAGGGTTTAAGAATATTGCCAAAGTTCAGGTGCTGTATATGGTCTGGAATAGCAGCTTTTTGTGCCTGATTACACTATTCTTTTTGAATGCTTTATTAGCTGCAATTATTCAATGTTAAATTTTGTATTGTCTAGTGATTTTTCTGTGTTTAGTTAATTTCATTGTATTTCAATATTTAGGCCGATATAGGCCTTTCCATGGGCATCCAAGGAACAGAAGTCGCAAAAGAAAGCTCTGACATCATTATCTTGGATGATAATTTTGCTACAGTAGTGAAGGTGAGTTGAAAAATCTCTTTTGGTGTTTGAAGAAAATGTTAGTTTGCTTTTTAGAAATTACTTTCTGTGATTATAAGTCTCAACTATGTACAATGCCAGAAATGCTTATTAAATCTTTTCATCATTAAAATACTGCACATTTATCATAAACTAAAGTATTCTGATGAAAACATCTGTGGGCCTATGGAGGTGGGCTTTCAGGTCAAAAACTCATAGATATGTTTTTATTTCAATCTTGGAAGGTTATTTTGCTAAGCTGTGAAAGAAGGTGAATTGTACCAACTTATAATGCCTCTAGGAAATGTAAAATGTCATTCTGAGATTAGTTACTCTGCATCTACTATGTAAAGAGCTCCTTTACTATCAAAATAACCAATATTTCGAAAAAAAATCATTTATTATCCTTAGTCTGAACTTTCATTACACCTCAACTACATGTGATGTTGAGAATGCTTTTTAAGTCTTTTCACTGTTAATATAAGCATATTTATCAGAACTTCACAAATATGATGAGAACATTTATTTGAACTATGAAGGGTGGGTTTTGAAGGTCGAAAGCACATGAAAACTCAGACATGTATTCATGTTCTGCATTTTTTATTTTGATCTTGAAAGGTAATTTGGCTGAATTTGTGAAGGTGACTTGGACTAACGGATAATGCTTCTAAAAATTTGACCACTTATTCTGAGATTATAATTTTTTATTTTGCATCAACCATGTAGATGTTGAGCACTTTTAACCAGTAGGTATTAGAATATACTCTAAACTTGCATTGATTTGCAAACACATGTAACACGGGCTTATCAAATTTTGGAAGTCAACATGAAAATCAAAGATCTGCAGATATTTTGTTAGACGATGTAGTGGCAAAGGGAGCGCAAGGGTAAAAAAGAGGAGTCAGATTACGAGAAACAAGCAGTGCAAGCTTCTTGTTTATCTTATTATTGCATCCCTTTGCCTTTTCATCATCAAATTTCCTAGTGGATATTATTCTTCTTGGACTGGCACCCCATCCTTTGAGCCACATTTATTTAACAACTTGGAAAAAGCAGCCAAACACTGAGGAAGTAGATGATGTGTCTTTTTAATCCATGTCTGTGTTGTATCAGCTGGTTTTAGTTTGCGGTGGCTTATTGTACTAGCGTAATGAAAAGCTGTGGTCCTTGACTTAATTTATCTCAATGTAGGTTGTGCGCTGGGGTCGTTCTGTTTATGCAAATATTCAGAAATTCATTCAGTTCCAGCTCACTGTTAATGTCGCAGCTCTTGTAATCAATGTTGTGGCAGCAGTTTCTTCTGGTGATGTTCCTCTAAATACAGTGCAGGTCCTCTCTCTTTCTCTCTCTCTATCTATCTATCTTCTGACCTAGACAGATACAGGAGTGCATATGTAAATTGCAATTTCATAGGTATAAATATGTATATGTATGTATATATTTTTTGAGAATAAAGTGTATACATGTGCTGTGTTTATCATTCAGTGGGTAATGAGGACTTGCATATTGTAGCCTGCTGGAAGTCTTCTTTTTTCGTTTTGCTCAAGTATACTCTTTTTGCAGCTTCTTTGGGTCAATCTCATTATGGATACTCTGGGAGCACTAGCTTTGGCTACTGAACCACCAACTGACCATCTTATGCGTAGACCTCCTGTTGGTCGAAGGTGAGCAAGTCGAATTTACCATGCTATCTCCTTATATTTGATAATACTTTTTTTTATGATTTCCAGTTGTCATAAAATGAATTATGCCACAGAGCCTGGTAGTTTGAGGTCTAAATGGTGCATGATCAGAACATCTATTATAATTTCTGTGAATGTAAGCTTGAAGTGTTCTATATTATTGTGAAGAAACTACCGCTATGCTAGATGCATCTTTTTCCATTTTACATTATGTGATGTTCAAAGTCTTTCATTGGCATCTTCCGCTTATGATGGTTCAACTAATTGTGAGAGGCCCTCCTAGTGTAAATATGCACCTACGTTTTATCCACTTCTTTCCAAAAGGTGCATCAAGATGTTAGCTTCTGTGTTGTTTATTTAATCTCAGAACTCCTCACTTGCAGGAATAAAATTCATCATGGGACAGATTCTTTATCTAAAATAAACTTGGCTTGCACCTTCCTTAATATTTCATTGGTTTTTCCTCTGTATATGATTCTTGTGAAGAAAAATAATTCAGACATGCTTTCTATGGGAAACTCGAGATTCTTTAGAATTGTGAATTTCTAGTTATCAATGCGCTTGATTTTCTTTCAAAAAAAAAAATTAACCGGGGAGTGTTGTTTTGCTTATTTTACCGTGTCTCAAGAATTGTTTCAGGCTTTTTACATGCTTTGACAGTTATCATTTGTGAAACTTAGGGAACCTCTGGTGACAAATATCATGTGGAGGAACTTGCTTATTCAGGTCTGTGGTCTTACTGATATAGGATATTGTTGTTTCATTCTATCTTGCTATTTTCACCTTAAAAGGAGAAATTTTAATAGCACACATTTTGTATAAACAAATTCATTATTTTTCTCTTCTGCAGGCTCTCTACCAAATCGGAATCCTTCTTGTTCTCAATTTCCAGGGCAAGAGAATTCTCAGCTTAGAGAATGATGACCCAAAACATGCTAATATGGTGAAGAATACCTTAATTTTCAATGCATTTGTTTTCTGCCAAGTAAGTTTTTTCATCTTGGTGCAAATTAGGAGAAAGAAATGTGTCTGAGAAAAATTGAAGTGTGTATTTCTTTAAAATGGTTATTCTCTCTATCGGATATGTAACTAGTTTAAATTGAAATACAGATATTTAATGAGGTTAATGCTCGAAAGCCAGATGAAATTAATGTCTTTACAGGCGTGACCCAAAACCCCCTCTTTACTGGTGTTGTGGGAACTACTTTCGTACTTCAGGTGAAAGATGTTTGAGCATGGATAAAATTCTGATTAGAATTCTTTCTTTTTGTGATCACTGACTATCATATTCCTCCATACAACTGAACAGATCATTATCATTGAGTTCCTTGGAAAATTTACGTCGACAGTTGGACTCAGTTGGAAATTATGGATGGTTTCACTTGTCATTGGTATTATCAGGTATTTTTTTGTTGAGTTGACTAGCCATAATCTCATCTGCATCTCAACGTCTTTGTTTATTGTCACAGTTGGCCTCTTGCTGCTGCGGGAAAATTGATCCCAGTTCCAAAAACCCCTGTGGCTAAGGTCTTCATCAAGTTATATCAGCGATGCATTGCAGCTCGTAATGCATAAATGAATGCAGCTTTCGTTTCTTTATCATCTATTTGGTTATATATATATATATATATATATATAGTATACGTACGAGATTAGTTTTTGTTAGTTCTGAATTGGAAGGAAAAAAACATTAGAAAACAATCCTAGAGTATATATGTTGATAAGTATAGTGCCCACTAGCTAGGTTGTAGAATAGTTTAGGAATGCTGGTTAGGAAGAGAAGAGAAGCCCAAAAAAAGATTGAGATAGACATTAGAAAGCAACCTCAAAAGTATGTTGCAGGATAAAAAAATCTGTATATATACTGTATTTCTTGTACAGCCCCAATAATATAATATTAGTAAGTAATCTTGTTTGTAGTAATTTGTATATGTTATGACAGGTGTGTCCATGGAAAGTGTGTGGCGTACATGATAAATTTTCTTTTACCGAACAGGAGTTAAAAATTATACTCCGTAATTTGTGTCATTTCACCGAACAGGTAGGTAGGTGTATTAATTTTGGTGGGAAGACGTGTAAATTATGGAGTATTATTTCAGTGCACGAAATTTGATAATTCCCGTCAGAGCCATGTGTAAATTACAGGTGTGTCGCGGCCGCGTCTTTTCTACTTTGTTATTATTATAATTACGCTTCAATCCCATATGAATTCATCGGTCTTCAAGATTTATTTATGATTCAAACAAATGAAATACGTGCTTAGTGCTTTCATCATTCTTCTTCTCAACTAAAAAAAAACGTAAAATTGGACAGCAGCATAATGGGAACTCAATATTTTCCATCACTATATATGTATGGCAATACCATATGTCCTAGTCCAACAAATGATAAGCTTAAAACACAATTTGTTTGGGGGTTGAAGGGAAAAGGGACAAAAGAAACCCACCCAGAAAGGTCTATCTAAATATTCATCACTACAAGCAAACTTGTGTTTTGTGTAAACAAACTAGAAAGAGCCTCCCATTTTCCATCTTAATACTAGCAGAAACACGAATAGGCAAAGTGGTTCTTTTTTGAGACGTAATGAGATATGTAGTCTGTTGAAGAAGCAGAGGAACCAGAAATATGAGCAGGAACTAGTATTTGAGTCTTCCCAGAGGCGATTCTCTTGCCAGCCACATTCGCATAAAAGAGACCTGAGATGGCTGGTACAAATACATCACTCTCAGAACACACGTAGAAGTCGATAACTTTCTCCACTTCAGAATTCTCCAAATCAAGAAATCTCGCTTTCTTGTCCATGGGCATTATGCTTTCCTGCAATTGCAATTCAAAGTGAAGAGCCAGGACTAAACACATTACACACGGGCACAGGCGCGCGCATATATATATATAATATTTGCAAAGTTTCACTTTACCTTGGTGTATGTTCTAGGAAAGAGATCCTTTAATGCATCAAGGCTGCTATCCCACCTAGATTGAGTAAGATATATAGTTGCATCTTTGTTGAAACCAATTTTTCTCAGAAACATGGCAATCTCCTGTGGACCATAGCAACTCTTCGATTTAGAAGCACTGTTAACTTGACAACCCTTTTTCTCCAGCATATCAACCCTTAGATCCACCGCGATAAACTGTCCGTTTGACTTCCTACTCAGAGTTTTTAAGCGCTCCACCATAGATTCAACTACTCCATTAACTTCAGGCTGAAGCTCTAGAGTTGCAAACATCCCTAAACATGCAATTGAGTCGATGTTGGTGTTCTCTTTCATTTTTTTCATGTTTACTGATGGAAAATATGTGGCGAGCCTAATGTTCCCCTTTGATCTGAAAATTGGCTCGATGTTATCAGTAATATATTCTTCAGTAACCCTGCTAGGAACCTTCACAAGTGGTCCTGTGACGACTGTAGAGGGGAGAGATTTTGCTACTTTTACCACCCCATCAAGTTTTTTCACAAACTGCTCAACATCATAGACATCTTCAAATTTCCTGGGTTATAGTAAACATGTCAATACAGTGCATTTGAAACAATTTGAGAAGAGTATTCAAAACTCAACTCCACTGGAACTGACCTTTGTTCACTTCCTCTTATGTCTGGGAGTAGGAGAGTTGCTCGCAGATATCTAGCTATTACGACGGCATCAGCAATCTAAAAGTTGAAAGTAAATAATTAGTGGAGGAATTTATTTATGGTTGAAGCTGAAATAAATAAATACTACCTGAGAGAGGTGATATTCAGGACCATTAGTGAGGGAGAAGGTAACATATCCTTGTGATTCATCAACTTCCCCTGTTACAAAGATTATTAAAAAATAATGCTACTAGTGGAGCGTGACTATATAAGTGATAGATCTCTCACCGAGAAGTGGTTTAGACCAACAGGAGGTTAGGGATTGGGCATCCTGTTTCCAAGGTCCAGCTCCATTGGTAAGTAGACTTTGTGCATGAATTGAATCCACCTAAATTCATAGATAGATAGATCTGTAAACCACAAATAGAATTGAAGAAGAGTAGAGCATGAGAAGAAGGGGATTGACTGATTACAGGAAGAGAATCAAAGTGGTCTCTTTTGATCATGTCTCCGAGCATAACGAACATAGTGATAGTAAGAACTCCTGCCAACACTTGCCTCGCGTCCATAGTGAAGAAATGATGTGATAATACTCCAAATAATAATACAAGGAACCTAAAACAAAACACCACACTCCAACAAATTTTTCTTTATAATTATATAGTAAGTATATGTGTAAGGTAAAGGTGAGTTGGGTAGGGTCCAGAAGAGCGAGCAATGTTTAGTGTTGGAGTAAGTGTGTCACCGACACTTTCTCCTAATAATAAACCAACTCACCTTCCTTAACCTTTTTAATAATATAATGTTCTTTCTAACCTAACAATAACATTCAAATACAAACATTCTTCATTTACCAAAACTACATGATACCCAACAAAATAAATTTCACATCTTGTATATGCCTAAATTTTAAAAATTATATATTCTACTACTAGAATTACTAATGTTTTATAAATTTTAAAATAATAATGCATGTAGAGGGTATGAGCGAATGACACACACAAAAAATGAGCCCACTTCACACTCTCCTGACTTACCTGACTCAACTTGCCACTTTCTACATTTCCATTTCTTATACTTATCCTATAGCTTGATTTTAATATAAAGTTTTAAGAAAATAAAATATATTTTTTTAATTTTATGATCTTAAACTGAAATTATATATTAAAATGTTATTTAATTTTGTAATTGTTATATGAAAAGTTAAAATTAAAAAAATCATTATTGCTTGGCACAAGTATAGAAAAGATTGAAACACGACAAACTATTATTATTATTATATTATGAATTGGTTTGGATGTAATAATTGACTAATTCACTCATCTTTCCTTCCATCAATTATTGCTTTGATTCAGTTACAGTTTGTACTTGTAACTTGCTCTTGTAAAATTTTCAATAGTATTTGATGATAGAGGAAATATGAGATGTCTTCGATTTCATATTACTAAAACTTTAGAAATAGATCGAGTGTCAGGATTTTAATTTAATTAGTAATCAAGTAGATCCCTGAATTTTAAATATCGAAGAAGTAGTTAAATAATTTTGATATTTAATTTAAGGCGTTGGAATATTGGGGAGTATCAATAAAATCATACGACAAGATTTTAGTGAAGGTGATGGATAACTGAAGCACAAGTAGGAGTAATATAATTAATACTACTCTATAAGAAAGGAGAAGATTATGGCGTAATTAAAGGAAAGTCAATTCTTTTATTTATTCAAATCAATGGACGACTTATATTCTCTAAACTATTTCTAATTAATCAAACAAAACTTGGATTCATTCTTGTAACCCTTTCTCCATTTCAACTACCTCTTCTTTTTCAAAAAAAAAAAAAAACAATTTGGTCGTTTATAAGGAAATATTTTCTTAATTTCAAATTTGAAGTATAAACAAGTATGGAAATAGAGTATTTCATTTTCTAATTAACTGGGCCACGTTTTAAACATATATTAAAAAAGATAAAGTTGAAGGTTGAATTAATGTGCCGACAACAAATAGCATAGACGCTAAAATAAAGGTCCATTTCGAATCACAAAAATGCTATATTTTCTTCCACCTTTTATATATCCACTCAACTTTTATGTGACAAATTAAAATAGACGGAGGGAGTATTCATTTTTCTCAATCACTATTAGGGGTCGTTTGATTTTTTATAAGATGAATAAGGGATAATAACCTCAAGATTATTTTATCTCATCATTTATATTATAATAATGAAAAAATTTTATTATATATATAGTGGGATAATTAATCTCATGAGATAACCAATCATATCCATAAAATAGCTTTGGTTACCAAGAAATCCACTAAGATTATTATTAATTTCCTCACTTGTACAAGCAAGTGATGTCATTTGGCTCTTTTTGTCTCAATGACTAACCCTAATTTGATTGATGGCTTTGTCCTTGATTTAGTATTGAGTATGGTTCACGAAGACGTAAAATGGAGTATAAAAACAATTAATCTATATTATTAGGACATTAATAATCTTGATTCTGATCCCAGTTTTACATCCGGAATTAAAGGAGGGTGTTCCAATTAAAATTGGTAGTTGAGCTACAACTGCTGTTACGGATTTTAGTTAGAAAAAGCAAAACTAAAAATTTGACAAACTTTTTTTCCAAAGCAACATGCACCATTTTCTCAAACTATTTACAGTACGTATAACAACGAGACTTATTTTTCTTTTTAGGTTCTCTCTAAAACAAAGGAAATCTGTAGCGTTTCTTTTTACTTGTCATCCATAATTGACGTACAAATACAAAGAGAAATAAGCCCATAGTCTCTTTTAATTTTCCATGCAACTACATAGAAGGAGTGGAAACCAAATAGAAAAATGTCTTCCAACACATTAGTATTGCCCTTTTTTTTCCAACACAACTCTAGAGAGAGTTGCGGAGTCTTAAACAACATGTTCCTTCCTTCTTCCACCACATTTACATTCTCGCTCACCTACCCTAATGAAAAATAACATTGAGAAAGATAATACATGCAATTGATAACTTCACAACCATCAGGATAAATATTGCAATTTGATTCTTCACAGTCCTCTGTGCTCCATCTTTTTCACTTGTTTCACCTTTTCAAAATCTGCAGCATGGAAATTCTTTTCTACTTCCCAAGCAAATTGAGACATGCAGTTGAAAGATGATTTTGCACCCTTCTCATCTGTAACTTCTCTCGGAAAAGGGATACGAGCTTCAAATACATCATTCAGAGGAGACCTGAACCGGACATCAAAACCTAATCTATCAACCCAAAGCATTCTGCCATCGCAAACCTGCAAGAAAAGAAATAAGTCAGGCTGAAGAAAAACCAGTTCAAAATCGTAACATACTTCTTTAGAGTACACAACAGACTAGGAAAACATTACATTCCTTGACTGGGAGCAAAACAACAACAACATGCTCAGTGTAGTCCACAAGTGGGGTCTGGGGAGGGCAAGTGTAGTCCACAAGTGGGGTCTGGGGAGGGCAAGATGTACGCAGATCTTACATCTACCTTTGTGGGGTTAGAGAAGATGTTTCAGATAGACCCTCTGCTCAAAAGAGAAGATGTTCGACCATGGTTGCAAGAAAATATTAAGATACAAAGAAAATGAAGCAACACATAGTAAAACACCATGAAGAATAAAAAAACTGCGCGATTACTAAAAATTACTACTGTTAAGGCTGCAGGGAGATAGGGCTAGCCTCCTGGCTTTCCCATCTAAAGGCGACAACACTCAAAAAGCTGAAGTTGTGTCATATCTTATCTAATCTAATCACCTCCCCCAATTCTTCTTCAGCCTACCTCTACCTCACTTAACTCCTGCTACAACCAACTTCTCACACCTCCTTATTGGCACATCCGCGCACCTCCTCTTCACATGCCCAAACCATCTTAGCTTGCTTCCCTGACCCAGAGCACATATCAACTATGTAACAATTAAGCATTCTACCAGACTACTAGGTAATGGATAACATTGCATGTCAATCTAAACTTAAGAGAGCTTTTATTTGGTAAAAATGGAACATGGAGAAAATGACCAAATTGTACCTATCAAACTAGAAAAGAGAGTGAGACAACGATCAAACAGAACTCTTGAGCCAGGTAAAAAGGCACATTATCAACTGCTAATGTGAACCTAGGGCCATCACGATGCCACTGCTAATCCTATTTCATAACCCAATGCCTAAGCTCTCAGAAGTTTGATCATGTATGACCAGTGATTAGACTCTTTGTATATATATATATATATATATATATATCACTCTTGGAACTCTGATCTTTACTTATCTACAGTTATAATCTACAGTTCAACGATGGTCTATATGCCCTTACCCTAAAATTATTTTCTGGATCATGGGTTTATTAATATTCCACTGTCCCAAAAATGCTGTCCTGCTTTACTTTCTCAGTTATTCCAAACATTGTCTACCTTTCTAAGGTGGACAATGATAAATATCTTTCTGCTCGATTCAACAGAATTTGATCCTATAGTTTGTTCTTCTCTTAACAAGAAAAGTCAAAAGTATGGTCGCGGGTATTTAGAACAAACATGGAACAACTCAAATTTACCGAGAAATTTGTTGTTTCCAATCTCAAATTTTGATGGATAATGGATTGGTCCCACAACCCTCCTTGAAGCAGAATTTTTTTTTTTCACCTAGACCAATTATACTAAAAAACAGAACAAAAGTGAAAATTTTAAACTAAATTGGGAGTAAGAGAAAGTCATAATGTTAGGTTCATTACATACCTGGAAATCCAAATCTACATAGATGTTGCAAAACCGTAAGATGTCTTCCCTATTCTTAGTATTTATCTCGTCAATCATTCTTTCTGCAAAGTCTCGAAGAGGATCAGGGTTCGCTGACTTATAGTCTGATGAAGTGACCCAAATTCCATCCTGAAAGTATATCTCGTATAATTATCGTTAATATAACTGCACAATCAGTAATCAGCATGAACTACTATTCAGGGCAAAAAAATAGACTTGAATGGCTGCTTGGTATGGATAATGTAAATTTTTTCTCTCATATTTAAATATATGCTCTTACATAATTGACTTTAACTAACTTGTTGTGTTCAAATGATAAGTAGGGTTACTAATACAAGATGAATTATTTTTTATAACATATAGACACTAACCAAACTTGCTTTCAATATGGAGATAAAAAAGGTAAAACAATCCCTACTGAAGAAGACAAAACAAAGCTATAAGTGGCCAATGGAAATCAACAAGATAAAGCATTCTTCATAGAAAATAGACACAAACCTCTGCAAAATCTTCAATCTGAAGTACCCGTTCCACAGAAAGCAAAAATAAGCGATCCTCAGCTACTTCATGCCCAAATTTTTTTTCCCAAACTGAATGAAGCTTCTAAAAGAAGAAACTTTAGTGTCATCAATGGAGAGTTCAGATTATCATGGAAGAAGGAAACTTGATAAAATTCATCACTAACGAAGCACCAGCTTATAACATATGACATTGTTGAAATTGGAGAAAAAAGAAGTGCACTAATTACACAGATTACTACTGTCAACAGCACACAATTCGTTGAAAAATAGTGAATACCATGCCCGGAGATAAATTTATCAGATCATATCATGAATATGTGATTGTGTATTTATTTCTTTCTAAATGACAATACTTTTTCCTACACAAGCAAAGCATTGAAGAAGAGAAGGGTGGAATGAATAGGTGGTACCCTCTTTCACTGCCAAAATCCTACATTTCATCACGTATACTGGAAATTAAAACTCTAGTGCGTGCTTATCACTGCCTCTATGTAAGTATTGAGATCCTAATTAATTTGAAAAGTAGTGTTGAGTTTAACCTTGGTGGAGCAGTGAAAAAGTATTACGGAAAAAGGGGAGGTGTAAATTGGATAATCCTTATCTGACCTTCAAAGCTGTGGTATCTTGTGGTTTTTGTAGCGTCCCCTGTATGGTGCACTGTGGAGTCCGCAACCCATATTGTTGCAACTGATATATCAAGTGGGTTAGATGAAATAGAGATATGGGAAAAAGCACAAAAAGAGTGTGTGAGAGAGAGAGAGAGAGGGGTGACCTGAACAAGGAAGCTAGACTTGGAATTGAGAGCGAAATTGGAAGTTGAGTGATTGAGAAAGAGTACTGGAGTGCCATGAGGGTCAACAGCGAAACGTACACCAATGCCTAAAGGCCAACCATCTTGGGTCGGGGTGGATAAAGTGCCAACTGAAGATAATTCCAGAATTGTTCTCGATACCTCAGCTGGGAATGGTTTGCCATTGTTGGCTAGAATTGGCTCAGAGACAACCGAAACTGCACATCTCATTGAAGATCTTGGACGTAGCTTCAGCTTCGTTTTTGGGAACGTCGATTGACCGACATGAGTCGATAGGGAAAGAGTTGAAAATGGAAGGTGGCTCGCCATTCCCTTTCTTCTCAACTCAAAAGGAATGGGACAACAAATTATGCCAAATCCAACTACATCAAAGCTGGGGCACAATTTTTTATTTTATTTTTATTTTTTATTTTTGGGTAAAAGAGACTCATTTTGTCTCAAAACTAAAGAATTATTATTAGTATTATTTTTACACCTGTTTATTTTTAATTTTTTAGTGAAGATTGCTTAGTAGTAAAGAATTTGTCGAGTTTTTAAAAAATATTTTGCTTTCGTTAACTGACTAGGAAACTTGTCTAATTTAAAATGAATTCTTTTATAAAGTAGAAATAAAAAAGCAAATTCATTTTGATTAGAATCGAGATTTGTGTTTCCTCTTAAATAAAATAATTAAGAAAAGAAATAATATCTTCATATAAAGTTGACATCAGAAAAAACAATCAATTTTTTTTAAAAAAAAATTACATAATAATGCTATAACATTTTTAAAAACCGAATTACCAAATTAAGGTTTTAATATAATATCATGTCCATTCCCAATTAACTATAATTCAAACACGATATCATTCATACATAAAAGTAATTAACTATTATTTAAAAATCAATCGAAGAACCAAATAGACAATATTGTAATCAATTCCATGCAGATAAAGAAATTGTGAATATATTATTTATGATAGCTCTCATAATATTTTATTAAAAACTCTACTTCTAATAATTTATAATTTCATTAAAAAAAAGTTAAAATTCTTAACCTAAAGTAATCTAAGAAGAGAATCTTATTTTCGATTCCAATAAAAAAACATTCATCTAATTAATTATTTTCTTTAAATTGGGCATAATTCAAATTTTACAAAAAAGATACTCAAAAACCTATGTACCAATATCTAATATTTTAAAATAAATAAATAAAAAAAAGTAAAAAGAACAAAAAATGGAAGAAAAAGGTAATTTAAGAAAATGATAATAACATAATGATGAGATTAAGGGAAAAAATTAGTAGCATTAATGATGAAATGATTTAAAATTTGGAAAAATGCAAAATAGATAATTATATACTCAATTATTAGTAATATATTTGATTTATTTTTTTTTAAAGAAAAAGAGAAAATGATGCAATTTGTAGTTAGTCGACCATATAGAATATCATACTAAATTGGATTTTAGATTAACTCTTGCATAAAATTAATTTCAATTTTCAGATATCTAACGCTTACCGTCAATGATCTGACTATTATTTTACGCTAAAGTCGATGAAATTTTGTCCATTTTGAGATCTTTTCTCTTAATCTCTAAATTTGCTTCCAAGGAACTTTGTTGTTTCTGTTTTTCTTTTTCCGGTGCTTGTTATCATTCTCCCCTTCATGATTTTTCTTTTATTTATTTGGTATGTTGTTGAATTTTATTCTCTTTGATGTGTGCATGTTTAATGAAACTTGTTTGACGTTCCTGAAAAGTAAAAAATAAAAAAGGAAGAAAAACAATTAAAACAATGAAGATGTTTGAAAGACAATCATAAAAAGAAATGAAATATTAAGAAAAGAGCTACTTAAATCATGATTTTTTCTACTACTCCGTCAATAATGAACACATCATTATCACTTGGTGAATAACTTTTACCTATTTTTTGAAATGATTTGTGATTATCTACCCTATTTTTAAATATTAGAGAAAACAGTTGTCATTCTATCATATGGGTTATTCACAACTATTTATTTCCCTTTTAATTTCTAATATAGATGTGCTACGGTTATGCTTATTAAAAATGACATAACTGCCACTAATATATCTAACATATTTGTTTCTTTATCTTATTCAATAAATAGAAGAAATAGGAAGAAAAATGTTGTCATTCCCTCATTATCAACAACTATTTATTTCCCTTTTGATTTGTAATATTTACGTGCTACAGTTATGAGTATTAAATATGACAAAACTGCAATTAATATATTTAACATATTTGTTTCTTTATATTATTCAATTAATAGAAGAAATAGGAAGAAAAGTAGAAAAAAATGAGAAAAAAGATAAATATGAATACTGGTCATAGAGAGGTGTCACATAAGATTGCTTACATTTAGTTTAATATCATGTTTGCTAGATGTGGCCTTAGCCAAATATGATTGCATTATCAGGTACTCACTCTGCCCTAATTTAACTATCTTACTTTTTTTTTCCGATCTGATCTCTTTGTATACTATTTAGTAAGTTTTTCTATTGGCATAATATATAATATACCCTTTTAACTTCACCTTTACTGACATTTATGTTCTCCATCTTTGGGTGTGCACAAATAGACACTTGTATAAAGTTGAACAAATAGACACACGTGTCCTACGTAACATCCTACATGAAAATTTGCGTCTTACGTGTATTATGCGACATAAGACTCATGTATCTACTTATTCAACTTTAAACAAGTTTAAGTGCTTACTTATGCACATTTTAAGTTGGAGGACATAAGTATTAAATGACAGATTTATGTATTATACCTTTTCTAATATATATTCTAACATTCTACCTTGCACCGCAAAATTTAAAAGATCGCACATTTCTTTAATTTTAGATCTTAAAATTCAAAAAGCTATTTTTTAAACTTCATATCAAGTTACACTAAAATACTGAGACACATTGCTAAAGGAGGTATTTTTGTATAAATTTTAGGAATCACATAGTTTTAATATGAAATTACAATCTATTTCTATTTAGTTTGTAATTAATTACATTAATCCCTGAAAAAGTAAAACAAATTGAATACATAATATGTTGCTCGGATACACTAAAAATTAGCTTGAATATATTATAAAATAAATCGAATACATAATATGAAGCTTAGATATATTAAAAACTAGCTCGAATATATTATAAAATAATTTAGAATTAAGAGAGAAATAAGAAATTTTAGAGATTTTTAGAAATAGAGGGAAATATTAGAATAGAGGTGCACATACACTCGTTTCTCTCACTGCCAGCGTGTTTCCAAGAGGCTCTACAATTTCAGCCGAAAGAGCAGTGTTGACCCGACACCTAAACAAAGCTTACGTGGCAGAATTGAAGCAAATGTGTCCATTACGGGTCGACCCGAGAATTGCTATTCCAACTACACCAAATACTTTTGATAAGAACCGAACTAGGAAAGGGTCTATACCACCAAATATTTATGAGAAAGCCCTGACCCTGAACAATTCAAGGGTATTTTAGTAACATCAGTAATTACCGGACTATAATTAGCAGCAGAGAGCGGTGAGAAAAAGTTGGAAGAGAAATGGCGTCGAATGCAGCTGCGCCGTTTTGGAGATCGGCGGGGATGACTTACATAACATACTCAAATCTATGTGCCAATCTGGTCAGGAATTGCCTTAAGGAACCTTACAAGTCCGAAGCCCTCACTCGGGAAAAGGTTCACTACACTATCAGCAAATGGGCTGATGGCAAGCCTCAGAAACCTAGTAAGCAATCGTATCCTCTTTTTTGTTTCTTCATAAATTTATGATTCGATTGCTTAACTTGGTCTTCTTTACTGTTTTGATTGTCATTTTATTGTTTCAAATTCACTGCTGATTACTGACGGGCCTGGCCTGTCTTTTTAGGGCCTTTTAAATGTTTTAAGGCTAATATGTTATTTTGGGGTTTCCCCAATTATCAATTAATCTAGAGATTACAGTTCTGGATTCTATCATATGTGTGTGTGACTATTGTTCTCAGTGCTGTTCTATGCATCCCCTGTCTGGCCTTATTTGGGTCCTTACATGAAGATTGAAGGACATTTCGCTTTGTTACAGTATCCTTCCTAGAGTTAGCTTTTACCTATTGGTTCATGCAGTAGGTTGAGAAATGTGAGGTCTATTCAGAAAAAAAACACTATGCAATTTTTTTCCATTTGTCTAAGCCTTGATAAACAACATTACTCGTACTTGAGCTGATGGGAAGTAGCGTGTAATTAGTCGATGTGCGTGCAAGTTGGCCCTGACACCATGTACTCCCTCTGTCCCTATTTACTTGACACTCGTATTAATAAAATAATAATTGACATAGTGAGTTTACCATTTTACCCCTGTTAATTCATGGAATTCCAAATTCAATTTACTCTACCTTTTTTTAGAAACATTAACTCTCTAAATAAAATTGAGAGTATAATAAGTAAAAAATAGTCTTTTTTTGATTTGTCAAAAATGACAAGTAAAAAGTCAAAACTAGACAAGTAAAAAGGGATAGAGGGAGTATAAAAAAAAAAGGAGTTAGCTTTTTCCTTTATCAAATTATAATTAAGATTAGGACAATGATTTCCTTGCTGAATGATTTTTCCGCAAACTTTACTGTGGGAAGTTGAAATGTGACTAGGATTATGTGTTGTTAAGTTTAACTCTAAGCCTTTAAATCAGTGATCTCAGTGCATTTTAATCTATTCATTTTTTTTTTTGGGGGGGGGGGGGGGGGTTTCCGTCCTTCTTGTCGTAATTATATGGCCCAATGGTCCCCTTTGTGCCACTGCATTTAATATTGTTAGTATTAGTATTTGAGTTCATTCCTCAGTGCCCATAACTTATGCTGGATTTGACAATTTTATGTCTTCAAGACATATCCTTCTTGCCATTGACGTCTAATTTAGAGATTATGTCTCTCTGAAATTAGAGATTATATCCTCAATTATCAGAATACATCAACCAATCAGTTGCTTCTTTTATCAAAGGAAAGCATTCTCAACTGTCTGAACACATGTCATGTTACTTGAGGTCCTATTGACCAGAATTTTAACTCTACAACAACAACAATGCTTCAGTCCCAAGCAAGCTGGGGTCAGCCTTTGTTTTGCTGATAGGGGATTAACCAAATGCTTAAGCTTAACCTTGTCGTTCCTTATCCACTCCAGTTCATGTATTGGTCCATTTGTGAATTCCATGTTATGTATTTCCATACTATGTATGTTACCTTAAAAACTATTACTTATAATTATTTTCTAGTCTTTGGTTGAGTATAATCTTAGGGGATGTATGACAATATTAGATGTGTGGATTGGGCATGAGGAAGGTGCTTTGGTGATATTTTGGGGTACTGGAAGTTTGATAATAATGTTTGTCAACCAAGTGCAATGTTTTATTTGTATATAAAACTGAGAAATGTACATATTGAGTGAAATACAACTTAATAGAGGAGGAAGTAGAGGATCAGAATGGCTGGACATGGGACTGTAATCTACGATTCTGTTATAGACATGCATGCATCTTCTCTTTAATTGGATTTGGATTCTACATGCTGGAACAACTAAATTGAATCTATGAAAATTTAGGATTTTAGCTTGTTGTGCGACTTCTTTTTAATTAGAAAGAATAGTTTTATCGGAATTTGTGTTAACGTGTTGATGTGGTGCTTGGATTTATAAAGTAAGCAAGCTACTACATGAAGATTGATACAATAAGATAAAAGATAAAAGTTCTGTAATTGTGTCGTATGTTCAATGTGCTTCTTTCTTTAGTGCATTTACAGATAGGATTAAGTTCATATTTCTGCATAATTGATGTGTGTGTTCCTTATGGTGTTTCAGATACTTCATTATTTTGATGGGTTGAGGGGTTTGGAGAATGGGGTTGACCTAGGCTATACATTTGCTATAATTGTCATACTGGCTTGAGAAACATTAGGTTTTTAGCTTACTGATAAACATTTCTGCTGATCGTTTCCACAGCCATCCGCTCAGACACTCCGGAAGATTGAAAATAAGGTTGAATCTCAGGCATTGTTTCTTCTCGAGTGTCTTTATACTGCGTCAGCACTATACAGAGTGCATGTCTGCTGGAGGTTGATTTGGGACCTTTTTATCTTTCAATAATATAGCCAATAGAATTTGATCTTTTCTGTTGGATGCAGATGAGACAGTTTTTCTCGTGTTATGTTGAATCTTTGGTTGTTTTGAAATCCAAGTGAATTGATGATCACGAGTTTGCATGAAGGGACAATAGCTCATAAAAAAAGTCAAATGAAGTGTGTTTTAACATTTAACAATATAGGCAAGTTTATAAGAATGTCGTCCAACGGGAAGACAACTCGTATAGGCTTATTTTTAATTAGATACCAAGCCATATATATCATTGTCTATCTTTTAAACTAATTAGTAGTCCGTGTTTTGACAGGTTCGTCTCTCGAATTCGTCTTATCTTTCCAACAGTTGAATTTTGGGCAATATTGACTTTAAACCATTCTTTTATTTTATTTTTTTCCATCTCCAGGATGTTTGGCGTTGAGAAGTGCCTTGGAAGATGAATGATGTCCAACTAAGAAAGAGTAAAACAAGAGATAAACCATTGCTTACCATATAAGAAATCATCTTTGAGTTTAGTCATTTTTCCTCTCATTATTTAATGAGAAACCAGATAGAACAAATTATGATAATAATAATAATAATAGGACCTATCTCCCTGTCAAATTACTCCCTCTTCTGTTTGATAAAAAATAACAAAACAATGATTATATGGCCTACCTCCCTGTCATACAGAAAATGTTATAATTAAATTCAACTCTCAAACATTTTGATATTGTATTTAAGAACACACCTTACGTATGTAGATCAGTAGATGTATTTGTAGATCTGCAATTTATGTGCAAAACATACATAATTAGCTCGTAGATTTTAAAAAGTTCCTGATTAACAATTGACACCCAAAAACCCTCATAGGTATTCACAATTGAGGAATTACAATTCAAAATCAAAGCATATTCTTCATTCAAGGATATATCCATAATGAGTATTTATGGAACCTTTCATATCTTTTCTTCATGTGATGAACCCTCGTATTTGAAAACGAATAATTGATGTTCATGACAATTCATGCGATGAATAAAAGAGTGTGATAGTTCTTTTATAAAATACTAACATGTAGAAAAATATTAAATAATAGTAGTAACCCAGTTAATTTTACACCAAAATATTAGTACGTTAATTTTAATATCAAAATAATATCAAGTATTTGTAAAACAATTTTTTAAAAGGAGTGGTGAGTTGTCAAGGGAATGGAAAGTTAAAACGAAACAAGGTAAGATTTAAGTAAGAGAAAATTGGGTAGCGTGGGTAGGCTGGCGATTAGCGAACCAACAACACAATCAAACAAACAAACTCCCCCTTTTTTTTTTTCTTCTCTCTTTCTACAACTAATCTCCTCTTCTTTCGTCAATCATTTTCAGCCATGGCGATGGCGATAACAACTCTCACCTTAGGATTAGATCTACCCTTTTGATTTTCTTACGTGTTCCCTATTTTTGCTGTATATTTCAACCCTAAACATCCGCCATTAGATTCACTCATGGCTTCCGTCAAATCCTCTCGTTCAAGAGCTCATGCGGTCACTCAGTCTAAAGGAATCAACAAGGATACCGGCCCCAAGCTCGAAGAAAATCTCAACGTCTTCAAATCCGACAATTTCGATGCAGATGCCTTTGTCCAGTCCAAATGTCATTCTCTCAACGAGAAGGTCCAATTTCCTTAATTACCTCTTCTTTTTTTTTTTTTTTTTTGATAATTGAGTGCTCAATTTCACCTGAAAATTATCCACGTGTGATTTATCCAAAAAAAATATTGAGTTTTCTTAGTTTTACTCGATCGGAAGGGTTAGGATTATGAATTTACTATCAGCTATAGGATTGATAATTAAATGGAAGACAGCCAATTGATGAAGATCACTCATGTTTTTAACTTAATGTTGAACGCACTTTACCTGCATCACTTAGATATATTTGAAGTTCGTATTGGAGTTCTGTACAATTCTTTGATTTCAATAGTAACTCATTCTAATAAGTAGATGCCATCTCAGTATCCTCAATTATTTACAATAATGCTAATGATGATTGCCAATTTCAGCCCTTCTACAGAATTTACTATGACTTGTTGCACAAATTGTGGTTATATGGAAAATGTTGTTAACAGTTGAGGAGTTTACTTCCCTCATAGCTCCATAACTTAAGAAAAAAGAAATGTTTTTTATTTAAAAAAAAAAAGGAAATTGGTAAAACAAGAGGCTTTTTCTTAGTCTGTAAGTTGTTTGGAGAGAAATAGAGTGACAGGAACCATTGAAGCATTATCAATTCTCATAAATCTCCCTTCTTGTTATGCACATTAGACATCATTTCATTTTGGGGAGGTGGAGAGGAGGGAAATGTTTCAACCAGTGTTATCAAAAGCATAAAGCGGAAAAAAACTCTTAAGGTCTGTTGGGCTTTAAGTGCAAAGGGAATATAAAACATAAGAAAAATGCACGAAGGGAGAAAAAAAAATAGAAATATGTATTTTTAGTCCAAAACTGTCAATTATAACCATGAATGGCATATACATGATTAAAGAAATTAAAAAGAAAATTACGATAAAGTGAAAAATCAATGAGGTCAATGAACTGAGAATCATGAGGTCTCAAGTTCAAATTTCAGCGGAGACAAAAAAACACTAGGTGATTTCTTCCTATCCGTGCTAGCCTTGATGGATAGAGTTACCCGGTATCTGCTGCCGGTGGGAGGTGGTAGGTATTCTGTGGAATTAGTCGAGGTGCGTGCTAAAAAAAAGAAGTGAAATATCAATTGTTTAGTGTTGTCTCTTCAGAAGAGGCTCATTGACAAGGAAAAGTATGCCTTAGAACCTTGATAACAACATTGAAGTGCACATTAGCAAGGGGAAATGCTCAACACGTTTTGAGCCTCATTTCAAGGCTTAAGTGCGCTTTTGACAATATTGGTTTCAACGTGAATCCTTACATGGATATAACATAATCCCTTAGTGCATTTTGTGTGGGGAACGAGGCTGAATGAGTTGGTATTGGAGACCTATTCCATCATCCTGTTTTTGGATGCAAAAAAGTATGCAAGGATGAGTCATCTCAAAACCTTTAATCCCAATGTCACTATTTAATACCGAAGGAGGTTGTATTAATAACCAGGGGATGAAGGTCTTACTGTATTGGAACTTAAAAAGAGCGATAACCCATAATTTTAATGACCAAATTATAGGCCTTTTATTTAACCAAATATTTATTCAATTAGACAAACTTGTAAGTTTCTTTTTAATAAGTATAGTTTTGTACAGAGACATTCCATTTCAGTTCCTCAAAAAAAAAAAAAAGTAAATTAGTTTTCTTCACAGAATATCGCAGCACCAAGAGGATACTGATGGTATGCAAAATATAGCTAGCTTATCTCTTGTATGTATGTAAGGAGTATATGAAGTCCAAGACTATATCTGGATCATTCAGCATTCATCCTTCCACAAATCTTTAAGTACTATTGATACCTGATTTTTGGAAACAAATATGTCCTCTCTCCCTCTCTAATAACATCCACGATGTCTTTCTAATCATGCTATTCAAAACATACAGAAAAGAATAGTCTTCCTAGTTTTTTTGTCCCTGTATTTGGACATTGCTTTTCAAATTTCCAGGCATTACCACTTTTCCAATTTATGGATTAGTTTTTAGGGTTTCATTTCCCACTACATTCTTTTTTCTTTTTAAATTTTTTTCTTGCATTAACAAAATATTCTTAATTAGAAATGCCTTATGATGATTAATAATTAGTTACTTTTAGTAACCAATAAAAAATAATTAATTTTTGTATCTGATGGCACTATATGTGTTTTTAGTTTTATAATTAATAAATTAAGTGAAATAAAAACTAGATTTCATTTTTCCACCACATTTTTCAATTGTTTTTTGATCAAAATATTCATTAATAATGAGCCAAATACATGACATGATTAGATATTCTGATCCAGGGTTTCATTATTATATTGTTAATCAAACATATGTAAAAGATCTTATCCGAAGATTACTTACCCAATAGCTTATCCAAGGTGAGGATGACCCATCCAAGGCGAGAATGACTAATCCGGAGATGTTCAATCATGAATTTCTAGTTCATGAACCAAAACATGCTCTTATTATGAATCAAAAAACAAGCAGTTGCACTAATACTTATTATTGCTACTAATTTTCAAATTCTACCTTTCTCCACCTACCTCCTTGCTTCCACCTATATTCTCTATTCTATGTTGGAGGAGCAATGCCACAAGTTACAATACTCCTTGCTCCTATGATAAATTTCATTAGCACCGTTTAATGAGTACCACTCTTAGTTTTGAAACATACTCTGAATGTTGTACCTTCCACAAGACATAGATCAGTGCTGAGTCAGCTCCGTATTTTAAAGTAGCAATGCTGTTGCAGCTGGTTATGGCACTCATTTCTGGTATCATAACTTCCGCTAGCATCTTAATGTGCATGACACTTGTTTTGGAAAATGCCTGATGTCTGTTCCTGCCACAAAGATATATAGCTTCTGACTCAGCTTCATAATGCATTTTCAAACTTCTCAGCTTTTGTTTTATCCAGTCGGATCCAGTGTAGTCAAAGCGCGCTTAAGCCCTGAAGCGAGTCTCAAAACGTGTTGAGCGCTTCACCTCGCTTTATGTGCACTTCAGTATCGTCATTTTGTGCCAATGAGCCTCTTCTGAAGAAGTGGCACTAAATAATTGATATTTCACTTTATCATACAAAATATTTCAATTTCTTTGGTCATATATTTGTCTTTCATGTTTATAATAATTATTAGTCTTGGACTAAACAAATATATTTGTACTTTTTTCTCCCTTTGCGCCTTTTTTCATTAAGCCCACGCTTTATTTGCGCTTAAAGGCCTAACGGATCTTAGAGCTTTTTTGCGCTTTTCGCCTTTGATAACACTGGTCAGACCACATCTAGATTCTAGAGAGTTGGGACTATAGGTAGTTGCAGTTGACAAGTTGAACACAACCATATATCTGGAAATGAGTGAGATAGGGATGACAAATACTTCCAGAAGCTACTTTCCCTCTACCAGATGTTGATTGCTCTTTTTCTTTCGTGGTCGTAATATGGAGGAATGAATATTTGAGATTAGGGGAACAACTAATTCTCGGGATCTTTTAGGCTTTAAGCTTTGGGAGGGGATTCGGCTCACTTGACTAAATCGTTCTGCAATCTGAATATGGTTTTAACTTCGAATTCATATTTGGGCATCCATGTTTTTCGCCTTGGCATTTTAAATTCTTGCGCAATGAATGTGGTGAGTTGTTGATAGAAGTTTCCATCAATTTGCAGGAAATAAGGCAGCTGTGCTCTTATCTATTGGAACTGAAAAGGGCTTCTGCTGAGGAAATGCGCAGAAGTGTCTATGCCAATTATACAGCTTTCATTCGGTGAGTCCTTTATAAGCGTCCCAAACTGAAAACGCCTATGAAATAAGAGAAGCTTCCCATTGAGAATGATAGTTTGACCTGCTACTGCCTTTTCAAACTGTTGCATATTCTTTATCTATAGCGTGTGACAGACTGATAGCTTTAACTGTTGTGTGTGGTCAGTGCTTACTTGTTCTGTATTTTATTTACTTGCAGCACATCAAAAGAGATATCAGATTTGGAGGGTGAACTGTCATCCATGAAAAACTTGCTATCTACTCAGGCAACTTTAATTCATGGTTTAGCTGAGGGAGTTCATATTGATTCTTTGTCTGATGTTGTTCCCGAGTCCACGTCTGATAGCTCTCCTACTGATGACGTTAGGGAGCCTTCAGACCTAGAGAAGTGGCTTACGGAGTTTCCTGATCACCTAGATGTTCTATTAGCTGAAAGGAGAGTAGATGAAGCCTTGTTGAGTCTTGATGAAGGAGAAAGCGTAGCATCTGAAGCAAAAGAGAAGAAAACGTTAGGTCATGCTGTGCTGTTGTCACTACAAACTACCATTGCTGAACGTAGGCAAAAGCTGGCTGATCAGCTTGCTGAAATTGCCTGTCAACCTTCTACTCGTGGTGCAGAGCTTCGTGCTGCTATTTCAGCTCTTAAAAAGCTCGGGGATGGCCCCCGTGCTCATAGTTTGCTCCTTAATGCACATTACCAGAAATACCAATTCAACATGAAAAATCTTCGTCCATCTAGCACCTCTTATGGAGGAGCTTATACTGCCGCCCTTTCACAGCTCGTATTCTCTGGCATTGCTCAAGCAGCCACGGATTCATTGGCTATTTTTGGTAAAGAGCCAGCTTATACATCCGAACTAGTGATGTGGTCTACTAAGCAGACAGAGGCTTTTGCACTTTTGGTCAAAAGGCATGCATTAACTTCATCAGCAGCTGCTGGTGGCTTACGTGCTGCTGCAGAATGTGTTCAAATAGCTTTAGGACACTGTTCCTTGTTGGAAGCTCGTGGACTTGCACTTTGTCCAGTGCTTCTGAAGCTTTTTAGACCAAGTGTTGAGCAAGCGCTAGATGCCAACTTAAAACGAATTGAAGAAAGCACTGCTGCTTTGGCAGCTGCTGATGATTGGGAACTCACATATCCACCGTCTGTTACACGCACATCCGGTAGGTCAGCCGGCGGTGTTCTTGGTTCTATAGGGGCATATCAGCATAAACTTTCAAGTAGTGCGCACCGATTCAATTTGATGGTTCAGGTAATGTCATTGTCATAGATTTAGTGACCTGATAAAGATAAATGTGTAATATCTCCATCATAAGCACCAGCTATTTGTGTCAATATACACAGCGACCTACTTTAGGTGCCTTCCCTGCTGTACTCTTGCTTACTTTACTTTTCAGCACTCCACCATTCATAGTTGTTATGTCCGTTTTTAGTTCTTTATGTCATTTTGAAAGATATTTGAAGATTGCGAGTGAAGCAGAATATGCCCTTTAGTCCTCCATCATGTGCTTAAATATGTCAGCATAAAAGTATTATTCAGCTTTTCAGAAGACAAGTCTTTGTCGTCTACCTTCTTTATCTGGTAGTTAGTGGTGTTTGAGTGTACTTACGTCATTAGAAGCACCAGATCTTCCTCACTATGGTCATGGCATGGCATGGCATACATTCAACATGAAACGTTGTAAGAACATGTCTCTCCTCTTACCATCTGCAGAATATAGATCTGAATTACTTAAACCTTGTATATGCCAACCTTTCCTGTTTATGCTATGCATTTCTTTCTCAACTCTGTTAATGCTTGGCTGTAGATGATCAACACAGATGATTAGCTAGATCTTACTTTTGTTAGAATATGAATAGGTTTACACAATCCTATTAGAATAGGAATAGGTTTATACAATCCTATTTAGAATAGAAATAGGAATACAAATAGGAATAGGAATAGTAAATAGTATCCTACTTGGTAAATGATTGTATTCTAGTGTAAATAGGATCTCAAGTAATAATGTAGATACAACAACAATTTCAATAATATTTTTCTCCTTTATTTCTCACATGACATCAGAGCCTCTACGATATTGGTAGAAAATCTAAGAGCTTCCGCTGCCAGCGGGTGGCACCCATATATGCTGCCCGTCTGGCCAATGATTATGTTAGCAAAAGTTGGGTCACCGTGTATCTTTCGTATAACTATCTTCTCATATCTAATTTGTATAGCACTGCACCATCATTCTGTTGACTACTTTCTTATATCTAATTTGTGTAGCACCGTGCCATTATTCTGGTGATTACTTTTTCATAATTAATTTGTGTAGCTCAGTGCCATCATTCCGGTGATTACTTTTTCATATTTAATTTGTGTAGTACCGTGCGATCTTTCCAGTGACTACTTTTTCATATCTGGTTTGTGTAGCACTGTGCCATCATTCCAGTGACTACTTTTTCATATATAATTTGTGTAGCACCGTGCCATCCTTCCGGTGACTATCTTTTTTTTGCATATTTGATTTGCGTAGCACCGTGCATCTCTCCGAACTACTTTTTATATTTAATTTGTGTAGTACCGTGGATTTTTTCGAACTATTTTCTCATATCTGGATTGCATAGCATCATGTGTCTTTTCAGTGACTCCTCAGATTTGATTTGCATAGTTTCATTCGTCTTTCCGGTGACTCCTCAAAATCTGATTTGTGTAGGGTTGTGCCATTATTCCAACCCTACCCGTGTAATTTTTCTTTTTCAGTAGGGTCGTGCCATCATTCCGACTCACCCATGTTATTTCTCTTTTTTAATGGGGTTGTTCCATCAATTCGAACTATCCTATATATTTCTATTTTCTAGTTGGGTCGTGACATCATTCCGACCCTACCCATATAGTTTTATTTTTTAGATTATGACCACTTTTAGCCATCAAATTTAATACTCCGACATATGAGCATGTTCTGGCCAGTTTTTTGGTGACTTGTTTGATATCAACTCGTCTATTGATTCCAACATGATCCATATACTTATACTAGATTTTGAGCACTTACAATGACCGTTGCATTGTGAAGAAGTCTATATGGAGCAACCACCTAATTTTGTTTCTCAGGGGGAGTTTAGCAGTCTTGTATGTTGATTACGTAAGTCACTCTATGGTCTGAAACAGTCTTTGCAAGCTTGGTTTGGGAAGTTTCAACACTGTAATTTTATCACTCTGTGTTTTATCGGCATTATGCATCAAATTCTGTATTTCATGAGAAGATTAAGCACATTGAGATTGACTGACATTATGCATCAAAATCAAGTATTTAATGAGAAGACAAGCACATTGAGATTGACTGTCAATTTTGCAGATATCTCACCAAGCCCCTCATCGGTCCTCATATTAATTACATTGGTAACAAGCTAGGTACATGAATTGTATGCACTAGCTTAAGGGGGAGTGTTAGAATATGAATAGTTTTATACAATCCTATTAGAATAGGAATAGGTTTACACAATCCTTTTAGAATAGGAATAGGTTTATACAATCCTATTTAGAATAGAAATAAGAATACAAATAGGAATAGGAATAGTAAATAGTATCCTACTTGGTAAATGATTGTATTCCAGTGTCTATAAATAGGATCTCATGTAATAATGTAGATACAACAACAATTTCAATAATATTTTTCTCCTTTTTTTCTCACAACTTTGTTATATCAAAACAATGTTCTTTTAATTGTTTTAATTGGTTACAGTTACTTGAGTGAGTGTTAATCATTTACTTATCAGATTTATTTCTCTTTGCAGCATAAAACCTGCATTCAATGTTTTTTAGCAATCATTTTCTGTATTATGTTGCAAATGGCCCTGATGTCTTTAACTTAATTTAGTTTGCTACTTTCCTACTGCTTATCTAGGATTTCTTTGAGGACGTGGGACCATTGCTAAGTATGCAGTTGGGAGGGAAAGCTTTGGAAGGTCTATTTCAAGTGTTTAATACTTATGTGAACACACTTGTAAGAGCATTACCTGGCTCCATGGAGGAGGAAGCCAGCTTTGAAGATTCAGGGAATAAAATTGTTAGAATGGCCGAGACTGAAGCTCAACAAATTGCTTTGCTTGCAAATGCATCTTTATTGGCGGACGAACTATTGCCACGTGCAGCTATGAAGCTTGCTCCCTTGGCTAATCAAAAGGATGATCTTCAACGAAGAGCTTCAGATAGGCAAAGCCGTCACCCTGAGCAAAGGGAATGGAAAAAGCGTCTAGTGAACTCGGTCGACCGATTAAAGGATAGCTTTTGTCAGCAACATGCCCTGGATCTTATTTTCACTGAGGAAGGGGACAGCCATCTCACTGCAGAAATGTATATAAACATGGAGGAAAATGCAGATGAGATGGAATGGTCCCCTTCTCAAATATTCCAGGTGCAGTTTCTCTTCGTGTGTTTTCCTTGCTAGCACTATGAGTCATTAAGTTGTTCAACTATTAAGTGTGCTGAAATACTGATGTCTCTATTATGTGTTAGTTACTGCAGCATTAGAATTTGCACTTGCTTCTTAGGCTCTTAGCAAACATGAGTATTTTTTTATACTTAAATCATTAATACTTAAAAAACCGTGTAAGAGCTTAGATCTTCATATTTATAGATACTTCATTATTAACACTAAGGGGTCGTTTGGTGTGATGGAATAGAAAAAATAATTTCGGGGTAGTTTTTAGTACCCCTCAATTCTTTGTTTGGTTACAAAGTGTGGGATAACTTATCCTATGATTAATAATTATGGTTGGGATAAGTTATCCCTACTTGTGGGTGGAATACTAATCCCAGGATGACTTATCCCGAGATAAAAATGAAAAATAACAAAAGTACCCCCATTAAACCCTCTTTTATAAACAAACAACTTATTCTTAGAAATTATGTCATGCATTTTATTTGAATATGACAAATCAAACAATCAATAAAAAATGATCTTAGTATAACTAATCCTAAACTTATCCCATTATAACTAATCCCAACATAAAGTGTCTTCAAACCAAACGACCCCTGAGAGAACAATGTAAGAGATGAGATCTTGGTTTCCTGGGTACTTAATTATTAACAATATGATAATCTAAGCTGTTGTGATATGAGCACCACTTTTTCCTAGCATCTGTTTGTCTTTTGTTTGTATGATTTCAACTTGATTAATGTTTTGGTTTGGTTTTTCTCGAAGTTTCAGTGGTTGTTTCTGTTTACACATGATCAACTGTGTATGGTTAATCTATGTATATTGCGATTTTCCAGGAACTTTATGTCAAACTAAACAGAATGGCTGCCATAGCTGCTGATATGTTTGTAGGAAGGGAAAGATTTGCAATGTTGTTGTTGATGAGGCTTACAGAAACTGTCATCTTGTGGCTTTCACAAGATCAGAGCTTTTGGGATGACATAGAGGAAGGACCAAGGCCATTGGGTCATCTTGGTCTTCAGCAGGTTTGTAGTTACTGGTATCCACTAATCTTGTTTTTCTCTCCATTGCCAATACGTTTGTAACTTTATGTTTACATTGAACTTTTTGTAGTTCTATTTGGATATGAAGTTTGTCACATGCTTTGCTTCGCAAGGACGCTACTTATCTAGAAATTTGCTTCGGGTTGTCAATGATATAATCTCTAAAGCAATGTCAGCCTTTGCTGCAACAGGGATGGATCCATATAGGTATAAACTCTCTCCATTTTACTGAATTCTTATATGACTGTGAGTACATTTTGCAATGCATTAAAGGGTCGTTTTGTTTGGTACATCAGAAGAAATAATCACAATGCTCTGTTTATTAGTACTATGCATTAAGGGAGTTGCTGCTTCAACCTTATAGTTTGTACATCTGAATGATTTTCATGTCTTGGCTTAACTGTGGGCATTGCTGCAGTGTTCTCCCTGAGGATGAATGGTTTACTGAAATTGCTCAAGATGCGATGGAGAAGCTGAGTGGAAAGCCCAAAGTTGCTAATGGGGAAAGGGATCTGAACAGTCCAACTGCCTCTGTCTCAGCCCAATCTATGTCCTCTGTCAGATCTCACGGGAGTTATTGATGTATAATTAATTTTACTGTTGTAAAATATGTGATGAAAGGTTGATCTCGACTTGGTTAGAAAATGTATTGATAGAAAGCTTCTCTCGTCTTCCGTTGGCAAATTTGTAGATTGTGGTGGATGGTAGTGGATTTAGGAAATTCTTTGTAGTGTTCCTGAGGCAAGCATTTGGAATTTGTATATCTTGATTTTATTATTTGATCTCTAATCCAAAGACGGTTTGTCTCTTGTATATGTTCCCTTACTATCCATATGAGATGGAAGCCCCTATGGCTATGAACAGGTCTTTATTTGTCGGAAATTATCATCTTCCTTTTCTAGTATGATCTCTCTTTTAATGATGCAATTGTCATAGCGAAGATAGTATAATCTCTCTTTTAATTGCAGTGGTGTCATGAACTACAACTGCTGGTTTGTACCCATATTCTCCATTGCCGATGAGGTTTGAGGTCAATTATAGGTAACGAACTCTTAACTCAGGAGGAGGTGAGAATTGTTCAGCATTAAATAAAGCTATCCTCTGTCCACAACAAATTAAGCTCTATCTAGTTTTTGAAAATAATGTATGTGGGGAGGTAATATTTGATTCTAGACACGTGTCATCAGAAAACAAAAATGGAGTTTTGTGCATGATCTATTTATCTCTCTCCCCTGACATGCAAGTTCTTGTTTGTACGCGACAAAAGCTGGCTGGCTATGAGATTGAGAGAGACGTGACGAACTATTAAATAGTCGGCTTTTTAAATGTCAAATTAATAGACATTTTATCAATCAATGCCACCAGAAGTAGGGGACTAAAAAATTCAAGCGATTGCTGGCTGGCCTGTGAGGGACGAATTGCTCCACCGTAGGTAAGAAGCTCATAATTTCTCTGATTACTGTTTAAGACTCAATATTAAAATTGATTTGGTCGTGCTGAATGAAGCTGCTTGGTAGGTGTCTCTATGATGTTGAAATGTGTGTTATACCCTTACTCTCAATTAGTTAATTTGGGGGTCAACTTTGAAGCCTAATTTCCCAGTCATTTACTTCAATGTTTGCCTTGGCACCCAACAAGTCCAGATTCTTTACTTAATTCGTCAGTATACAATACTATATTCCACAGTCAAATTACACTACCAAGTCAAGAATAGAAATAATGGTCCTAGTCTGAATCTTCACCAGTTAGTTGTGTACTAGCCTGTTAACTGTTCCATTGCATGCCCGAGTCTTCAAAATTAGTGTATTTCTTTTTATATGTTTTCAATTTACACAAGTATACTCACCTTAAAGCTCTAACATTTCCTATTTTAAGAAACTCCATTATAGTACTTAATACATTTTAAAAAGGAACGACCTAACTGTAAGGTATCTTGACATCTAAATATTGAAAGCAAGCATGGACTTTTACCAAGTCAACTCCCATATCCACCCCCTAACTACCTAATAATTTTTTTAATTTGTAATATATGGAATAGTTTGAAACGTCTCGACCAATCAATTCAGGTGTTGTCATCAAGCATTGGAGGAGATGAAATTGATCCTACTATTCTCCATCTCACTCTGGATATGTTCCTCTTTCAGCAATTCACAGAGGAACTTCCAGAATCGCACTTCCAACTTCCTAGTTGGTGTGATTCTTGATTTGGAGTCAATGGTCGGAAGCATGGGACTAAGTTGCATGTCCATGGCGCTCTCTGATTTCTATTCGGTTCATAGCAACTACTCGACGAGGCTTTCTCTTCATGTTAGGGACTCCCGAGGACAAGTCATTGAAGCAGCTGCCGCTGGTACATAAACCTCAGCTCCCCTATTCCATGCATTGCATATTATGAACACTCTCATGCTGAGTTTGTTTTTTATATGTGCAACTCTAGGTAGGAACTAGGAAGTGATCATGTGACAAATTCCATTCATCTATGTGTTGTTCCTTGTGCCGTGATTATCGTGTTGTCTTGTTGTAGTTTCTGTTATGTTACTATCTGCTGTTTTGTTATGGTTTGTTGTTTCTTGTACTTCAGTTACTTCTTGTTCGGGACTGTTTTGGATTGTTTTTCCTTGAGCCCAGGAGCTATCAGAAACAGACTCTACCTCTGAGGTAAGGGTATGGTCTGCATACACTCTACCCTTCCCAAACCCCAGTGGAACTACACTAGGTATATTGTTGTTGTTATTGTTGTTGATAGTGATGATGACTCTGCCTGTAGTTTGATTGCAAAACCTTAGATGCTCTTCAGATGTATTCGGGTGAGAAATTAATCAAATAGTATTTGCCTTGTTGCAGGTCTTGATTTGTTGAAAGACGTCAAGGTAGATGCAATCTTAGGTCCTCAGACATCTGGACAGGCCAACTTTCTGATGGATCTTGGAGACAGAGCTCAGGTCCCCATAATTTCTTTTTCTGCAACAAGCCCTTCTCTTCATACTCGAACTCCTTACTTTGTTCAATCCGCTCAAGGCGATGAAACTCAAGTTGGTGCAATTGCTGCCATAGTTAAAGCCTTCCAGTGGAGTCGGGTTGTTATCATATATGAAGACTCAGAATATGGGAGTGGCATTGTCCCATACTTATCTAATGCATTCCAAAGCGTAAATGCTCATATTTCATACAGAAGTGTAATTCCTGTTTCAGCAAGTGATGATTTTGTTCTCAAAGAGTTATACAAGATGATGACTCTACAGACAAGGGTGTTTGTGGTCCATATGTCATATACTCTTGGTGCCAGACTCTTTCTGAAAGCCAAGGAAATAGGAATGATGGATAAAGGTTATGCCTGGATCATCACCAGTGGACTAACGGATTCAGTCTACTTGATGGATTCAGATGTTGCTGAAGCAATGCAAGGGGTATTAGGTGTGAAACCTCTTATACCAAAATCTAAACAGCTCAACTCTTTCGCCAATAGATTGAAGAAAAGATCCCTAGAGAAAAGTCCTGGCATCGGACCAGCAGATTTGAGCATTTTTGGTCTGTGGGCATATGATACATTGTGGGCACTGGCTATGGCTGCAGAAAGAGTTGGATTAAAAGAGACACCAAAGGCTTTAGGGAATTCAAGTGTTCATCTCAATGTTTCAGACCTTTTCAATTTTAAAATGTCAGGAGTCGGCCCACAACTTCTAAAAGCAATGTCAGAGACCAAATTTGAGGGGCTTTCTGGGAAGTTCCACCTTGTAGATGGTAAGATGGAGTCATCGTCCTATCAGATAATTAATGTGGTTGGAAGTGGACAGAAGAAAGTCGGAATATGGATTCCATCACATGGAATAAGGAGGGAACTGAACATGAACAGTACCACAACTAATCATACAAACTCCAGGGAATATATCAGGAGTATCATATGGCCTGGTGATTCAACAATTGTGCCCAAGGGCTGGGAAGTTCCATTGTCTGGTAAAAAATTAAAAATTGGAGTGCCAGTGAAAGCTGGTTTCACAGATTTCATTAGAGTCACAAGGGATGGTCAAGCTAATGCCCGCATCAGTGGATTCTACATAGACGTGTTCAAATCTGTCATGGAAGCGTTGCCATATGCTGTGCCATATGAGCTTGTTCCCTTCGAAAATCCTGATGGCTCTAGTGCAGGAACTTATAATGATCTTATTCACCAAGTGTTTCTTGGGGTAAGCTAGTCGGACTTAGGTGTCTTCAAGACTATATTTTTCATTACTAACTTCAATCTGCAATGATGCAATGAATGCAGAACTATGATGCTGCAATTGGTGATATAACTATCACAGCGAACAGATCAAAATATGTGGACTTCACGTTGCCATTTGCAGAAGGAGGAGTTCTTACCATTGTGCCAACCACGTACGAAGATGTCAACGATATATGGGCTTTCCTAAAGCCCCTAAAGAAAGAACTCTGGCTCACAAGTATAGCATTTTTTTTTCTCACGGGTCTGACAATCTGGATACTTGAACATAGGATAAGCTCTGCCTTTCGGGGACCTCCTTCTCAACATGTTGGCATGATCTTCTACTTTCCCTTCTCAACACTAGTATTTGCACACCGTGAGTAGTAACTTAATCTTTCATATTTTATTTTGACATTTTCCTCTATAATAGAGTATAAGACTCGTGAATATGTATGTATTATCTGCTTGCATTGTAGGAGAAAAAATAGTGAACAACTTAGCTCGACTGGTTGTAGTGATATGGATGTTCGTCATACTCATCCTGAGCTCCACTTACACTGCAAGCTTATCGTCAAGATTAACCGTACAAAGGCATCAACCATCAATCACAGATGTCAGTGAACTCATCAAGAAAAGAGAATATGTGGGCTGCCAAGAAGGCTCATTCATAGTGGACTTCCTGAAAAAACAAGGATTTGAGGGGTCCAGGATTAGGACATTCACTTCCCCATATGACTGTGATGAAGCATTGTCTAGAGGAAGTAAAAATGGTGGCATATCAGCATTCTATGATGTCATTCCCTACTCCAAGCTCTTCCTATCCAATCATTGTGACAAATACATGACAGTTGGGCCTACCCATCGCACAGATGGCTTTGCCTTTGTAAGACCTTTTGATCTCCCTTGAGTGAAGTTTTACTATAGGTGCTAAGGCATGGGACTCATCGTCCATAGGCTTTGTTTTAAACAAGGCAGTCTAGACAATACAATACATTGATTGTTAACAAACAGTACAATTGGATTTTTTTTAATTAGGAATGACAAATAAAATTTTAGTATAAAAAAACTAGCTTAAAGAAAAACTAAAAAGCACATCTTTTGATTGATGAGATTTTTACTTCACATATTTGTTTTTAGTTCTCTTGCTCAAATAGTTATTTTTCTTCGTCAAAGTTTGTGCTTAAAACTCCAATAGACATTGACATTACTCTGTTAGAGCTTGCGTTTTTCACTTTCGGCGAATGTGTTTTGTGCTGCAAATGAGTATTTCATGCTACTGCTGTCTACTGAACTTGGTTCAAAATAAAACAGGCTTTCCCTAAAGGATCTCCTTTAGTTGCTGATGTGTCTCGTGCGGTCATCGAACTAACAGAGAATGGGAAGATACTGGAAATGGAGCAAAATTGGTTGAGGAATGAACCAACCTGTGCAGGACAAGAAGACAGTATGAACTCAATCACGATCTCGTTGCAGAGTTTCAAAGGCCTTTTTGCCATCACTGGAGGAGTTACAGCAATATGCCTCCTAGTTTTCATTGCCAGTTACCTCTACAGGTATAGAGATTTTCATCGGAGAATCTCGAATTCACCAATCACAATTTGGTCAAAAGTTGTAGCTATTTGCAGACATTTTGATCAGAGATCTCTATCATCTGGACAACCACAAGATAAACTTCCAGAAGCTACAATTATTCATAACAGTTGTTCAGAAAATTCTATCCAACCAACAGATTCCAACTCCAGTGAAATAGTGTCCTCTGCACCAGAAGAGGTACACGATGCCAATGGAGCGATTCATTTGGAAGACGTGTCTTCTGCACAACACTCAGGAGTTGTCCATCCATCTGCATAACTGAATTGAAGATAATTTTTCCTTCTTTTTTTTGGCTTCTGTAAAGTTGCTCCGTACATATTACTGTACCAACTAATTGTGCAGTTTTGTCTTTTTTAAGTATTCTGATTATAAGGCATCGAACATATTTTAATGACTGCCTTTCTATAGTAAAGGTCTGGAATAACTAAAAAAAATTACTCTGCCCACATCAAGGAAGTCACCAAGCAAGTGCAAGACGAGCTCTCTGTCCACCAGGATAGGTTGTCCATTTTCTCCAACTGTGGGTTTTTTAAAAAGATGGGGCAGCAAAAAAGAAAGGGTTCAAAATGTCTCTCTTCCAATAATTTTATTAAGCTTTGAGTTTAAATAGCCAACATAATCTACATAATTTGAAATTAAAACAACCTAAAATATCTCAACAATACGAACAAACCAACTAAAATTCATAATTCAAGTTCATCTTAAACTAGACAACTTATTTTGCTAAAAGTTAACTTAAAGCAAATTTCAACAAAATCACCTCCCATCATCTTGTCAACGTCTTAGCCAACAACGCCAGTAATGGAGCACCTGATAAATCAAGACACACTATGATAGTGTCAAGCATTGCTCATTTTTTGTGTTTATTTTATTTTCTTTTTTATTGTGTGACAGCGCGTCAACATTAGAGCTGTCAAAAAGGGTCAGTCCAGCCCTACCCGGCCCAAGCCTCGCGGGCCAAGGAATTTGAAGGGCTAGGGCGAGCTGACCCTTCATTTGGTAGGGCCTGAAAATGTTCAACCCAACCCAACCCAACCCTAGAAGGGCCGAGGGCTGGGGCGGGCTAGCCCTTCTTTTTAATTTATTTTTATTTTTTTCTTTTCAAACTTGTAATTATATAACATTAAGAAAATGAGAAGATTTTCAAATCAAATATGACAAACAATGGTGTTGTTTCAATAACACTAGCAAAAATTTAGTGTAATTAGCATGTATCTTGCATACCATATATGCGAGTGAGATAAGAAAGTGACAGGCGAGATGAGAGAGAGGCGAGGGCACGAGATTTGTATATGTATCCTAGATACATGCGAATCTACTTTGATAGAGTATATCTAGAACAAATTAACATAATTTTGAGTCTATATATTTCGAGATACATATATCTGGGTACGAAGATTCATAATATTACAACATAGCGTGTATTCAAATTATTAAATTATATACGAGTGAGATTATTATAAATTACTCTTGAATAATAAGTTTTGGCCCATAGGTCAACCCCGGCCCAGCCCTGATCAAGCCTCAAGGCCAAGGGCTTATATGGGCCGGGCTTATAAGCTCTAATTTTAAATGGACTTGAAAAATCGTATCCAAACCCTACCCCAATAACGGGTAGGGTTGCACCGGCCTCATGGGTCAAGCCCATTTTGACGGCTCTAGTCAACATATTCACTTTTATATATTACGTTAATATTTGTTAGTCTTAATTCTCGTTATTTGAGGTAAAATCTTCGTGATATACAAATCATTTTAGAATTATTATTTTTTACTTTGTAAAGAATGATATGGCTGTAGGTCATTACTTTGTTTGTTAAACACCAATAAAATGAATTTAAGTGTATTCAAAATAAATCTATAAATGGATCAACAGACTTTGTTGCTTCGTATCATTTTATAAAAATTATTAATATACTGACATTTATAATTAGTTTAAATCTATCCCTTTGGATAATTTTTAAAGTAGAAAAAGAATTAATACTATTAAACTAATTATATAATTTGTATTTGACATGATGTTAAAATAAGCATGAAGCATGTGAATATTTTATTGTTAAATAAAATAATTTAAATACGTTATAGATTATTGTTTGATTTTATAAATATAAAAAATATATTTTATCATCATTTCTATCGGGTTTATTTGGAAATATTAAAAAAAAAAAAATTAAATAACTATAGATTGTAATATTGTGCGGGCTTTTGATTATGTAGTTAGTGCTATAAAAGAAAGGGAAAGGCACCGTCATTATTCAGTTTATGAATAATCATTGAGATATCAATTTTGTCCTATGTGTTTGGAATGATCATATGAATTTAGATAGTACTCTTCACTACAACTTTGAATCTAGTTTGAACTCTGAATCAAAATCTTGGCAACGTCCTGCATCTTCCTTTTAATTATGGATAGTTTGATGAACCAATTTATTAAATGAATGATCTAAACTTTAAAAAATTGGTTGATTTTCCCCCCTCTAACAAACAACATATGAACTTCTACCAGTTATCTATCACAACTTTGTCTTCAATTTTCTCACCCTATTGTCAAGTCAAGCCTTTATTCTTCAAAGTAAAACTGAGGCTGAAGTCAAATTCATGTACAAAAAGATGGACCATTTGCACTTGAAAAGTAGTTGATAGTTGCACCTTATTCTGTAGGGACAAAGACTAATACAAATCTAACGTTCTAGTCTATGTATGTACAAGAAAAACGATGTCTAAGCACCTCATACTCATAGCTAAGCTGTAATTTTGAGCTGAAGATAAATACAAATGTAAACTTAGTTAAGCATCCAATACCAGGTAAATTCAATGACGTTGAAAATTAAGCCGACCATATAGATTTTTCCAATTATTGCTTTGTAATATGATTTTCTAGGAATTGATTGGCCTTTCGGAGATTTAGACGCCAACAAAAATTATAACGAATTTCTGGTACTTTTATATTATATATTATATTGTTTGCTTGGCTTGATAACATACTAAAAGTTTTTTATAGTAAAGATTTGAGAATAACTAAGACTTGATACCAATGACTTTTATTCTCCCCATATCCAGGAAGTTTCACAGCATATTTTATTGTTGACTTGTATGCATATATATATATATATATATACACACATACAACAAAACCAGATCTTGGCACATGCATCTTAGTATACAAGTCTTGGTCCACTGATGCCCCCTATATAAGCAGCTCAGATATAACAACACTCTCTAGTTAATCTAAATCAATTAGTACCTCCTTGAAGAAGCAATGAACATCACCTTCCATTCCATTCTTGTTGGTCTCCTTATTACAATGAGTTCTGCCTTGCGTTGCTCTGCGGCCTTGGATGGCAACAACTCTGTTATTAGCTTTCAAGTGGGTGTGATTCTTGATTTGGAGACACAGCTCGGGTACAGGGCTTTCAACTGCCTCACAATTGCCCATTCTGACTTCTATTCACATCATCCAAACTATAAAACAAGACTGGTTTTTCATGCCAGGGACTCCAAAAGAAATGTAATTGATGCTGCTGCTTCCGGTAAGTAGACTTTCCTTTAACATCCCTATACAATTTGTGTCAGAAACAAATATGTGTAAGTGTCCACTGTCCAATAGAGTACTACTAAAAGGGAAAAATAGGAAATGAAGTACCTGCGAGGATCAGTGTAGAATTCAGAAGCAAAAGAATCTTCTTTAATCCAGAAACACTACGCTGTAGTGGATAACAGGAATTGCTAGCTTTATGGGGTTACTGAGGTTCACTATACCATCAATCTCAGGTCATCATGCCTACAAAAACAACATACCTGGTATAGGTGGGGTCGGGAGAGGGTAGAATGATCGCAGACCTTATCCCTACCATGTAAGGGTAGGGAGACTGTTTCAACTAGACCCCCGAATCAAGGATAGAAGAAAAAGAAGCAGTAAAATCAACAAGATAATAAGATAAACGAAGTGAAACAAACAATCAGGTAATACTAGCGATCAAAGAACAATGATATTCCTTTCCTTTTTTCCTTACTTTTTTTACTTCATTTATTGACGTTGCAACAACTACTACCTTCAGCCAGGGATATACGAAATAGATCGAGTTCAGTAGCATTTGTTCAAACAATATATTTGTGTTAAAAAGATCCATCAAATATAATATTATTTAGAACCTAGTTACTACCACTTGAAGTCATTGTTCTAAAATCTAGAACCCATAAAGCTGAAATCCTGACACTGCCTCCAACTTGTAGTTCCAGCATGTGATAAACGCCTTGAACACTAACTACCAATTTCAGTAATTTACTCGCAGTCAGTCTAATCAATCCACATCATGATATCTGGTCTGCCTGAATGGACTGTATGCACCCCAAAAATTGGAAAGTAAACCATGCCTTATAGGAGAATTAAATTTTTAATCCATCTTCCTATGGCATAAAAATTGCAGGTCTTGAATTGTTGAAATATTTAAAAGTCGATGCAGTAATCGGGCCTCAAAAATCAACACAAGCCAACTTCTTGATGAATCTTGGAGAGAGAGCTCAAGTCCCGATAGTATCTTTCTCTGCAACCAGCCCTTCTCTTCAACCTCCAAAATTTTTTGTCCAAACAGCCCAAACTGATGACACTGAGGTTGGTGTCATTGCTGCCATTGTCAAAGCTTTCCAGTGGAATCAGGTTGTGATCATTTATGAAGATTCAGAGTACGGTAATGGCATTGTTCCTTACTTGTCTAATGCCTTGCAAGACATCAATGCTCATGTTGCCTACAAAAGCCTCATCCCTGTATCAGCTGACGAGGATTTTACACTCAAAGAGCTGTACAAGATGATGACCATGCAGACTAGGGTATTCATAGCACATCTGTCGCATTCTCTTGGGGCCAAGTTCTTTCTAAAAGCCAAGGCAATAGGTATGATGAGTGAGGGCTATGTCTGGATCATCACCAGTGGTCTTATGGACTTCCTTCCTTCCATGAATTCACATGTTGTGGAAGCCATGCAAGGGGTATTGGGGGTAAAGCCACTCATTCCCAAGACTAGCCATCTTGAGTCATTGAGATTGCAAAAGACAATCTTTGACCCCGTCAATCCTGGTTATAAATCAGCAGATATGGTGAGCATTTTTGATGTATGGGCATATGATACTATGTGGGCACTAGCTATGGCTGCCGAGCAAGTTGGAAGTCACTATCCAGAAGCTTCATATCAGGACACAACTGCCGACCTCAATTCTTCTGACCCATTCAACCTTCCTATCTCAAAAACAGGTCCTAAGCTTCTCAAAGCAATTCTAACAACTAGGTTTAAAGGCCTTAGTGGGATGTTCCATCTCGTTGGTGGAAAATTGTATCCCGCGTCATATAAAATACTGAATGTTGTTGGAAATGGAGAAAAAGAGGTAGCAGTCTGGACACAGGCTCATGGATTCAAAAGGGTGAGACACAACACTAGCGACAAATTTGATTCAACCCCAAAGGAGGAATTTAATAGTAACATCATATGGCCAGGGAAATCTAGAGTGCTACCAAGGGGATGGGAAGTTCCAGTTAGGGGTAAAAGGCTAAAAGTTGCAGTGGCAGTGAGACCTGGTTTTGAGGAATACTTGAATGTGATGAAGGATTCGAGGACGGGTGCTGTTCATTTTAGTGGGTACTACATAGAAGTATTCAAATCAGTGATGGCAACTTTACCATATGCTGTGCCTTACGAATTCTTTCACTTTGAGAAGCCGGATGGCTCATGTGCAGGGAGTTACAATGATCTTGTAAATCAAGTGTTTCTACAGGTAACTAGAGTATAAACTAGTACTGGTAGCAGAATCTTATTTTTACAATACAGCTAGTCGTTCCTCTTTTTCCTTACCAGATTGTGTTTCTGTTCTTTGACCCTGCAAAATCAGAAATATGATGCTGCCATTGGAGATATTACAATCACAGGAAACCGATCAAACTACGTGGACTTCACTCTGCCATTCGCAGAAGGAGGAGTGGTTAGAATTGTTCCAATTACCTATGAGGATGACAATAATATGTGGACGTTCTTGAAGCCCATGAAGAAGGAACTCTGGCTCACAAGTATAGCATTTTTCTTTGTCACGGGATTAGCTGTTTGGATTCTTGAACACAGAATAAGCTCAGCTTTTCGGGGTCCCCCTTCTCACCATCTTGGCATGATCTTCTATTTTCCCTTCTCCACTTTAGTATTTGCACACAGTGAGTTGATCCCCTGTAAACGCATCTTCTTCATCCCCCCATAAATGACTTTACCTGACTAAATTTATTCTGACATCTTATTCTGCAGGAGAGAGAATAGTAAGCAATCTGGCTCGTCTGGTTGTAGTAGTATGGATGTTTGTAGTACTCATATTGAACTCCACTTACACTGCTAGCCTATCATCAAGATTGACCGTACAGAGGCTACGACCAGCTATTGCAGATGTGAAGGAACTCATCAGGAAAGGACATTCTGTGGGCTGTTACCAAGGCTCATTTGTATGTGATATTTTAAGGGGGGTGGGTTTTGAGGACTCAAAGATCAAGATGTACAGGTTTCCAGAAGATTATGAAGAAGCTCTGTCAATTGGAAGCAAGAGTGGCAACATATCAGCATTTTTTGATGTGGTTCCTTACTCCAAACTCTTCCTAGCAAAGTACTGTGACAAGTACACCATTGTCGGTCCTACCTATCGCACTGAAGGGTTTGCCTTTGTAAGCATAAAAGAAGCTCTACTTGCTCTAGTCTCCTTGTAGTATATATGATGATTATGATGTCTGCCCAGCTTGCGAGCAGCTCGACTAATCCACTCGATACCTGCTACCTCCTACTAGGACAAATATCAAGTAACTCTGCCCACCATGGTTTAGATCCACTAGGATTTGAGCTTGAGACCTCATCGACCATGGTTCCCCCCTACCCCAATTCATTGACCACTAGGCTATACTCTATTATATATATATATTAAGAATTGTTTCATCCACTCCCCCCTTGTAGTATATATTAATAATAGTTTTATCCCTTTCCGCAGCTGGTGTACTAATTTGTCTTTTGAAAATGAACAGGTTTTCCCAAAGGGAAGTCCTTTGGTGGCTGATGTCTCTCGAGCAGTTATCAACCTAACAGAGAACGGTGAGATGTTAGACATCCAACGGAAGTGGTCTGTAGGTGATCCCACATGTAATGGTCCAGACAGCATTGCAACCTCAGTCAGTGTCTCACTACAAGGTTTCAAAGGGCTCTTTACCATAACTGGCACCATCACATCTTCATGCGTACTTATTTTCATAGTCATCTATGTTACCAAAAACAGAAGTTCTCTGCAGCAAATTTTGAATTCCAGAAGTACCGTTTGGTCCAAAATTAAAGAAATAGGTCGACACTTTGACCAAAGAGACCTCTCATCTCATCCTTCTACCATGGCAAGAGACCCCCAGTTTAATTATCCAAAAGCAGAAGTAGCAGAAATTGTTTCTTCATCACAGTCTGTTGACTTGTCCAACTCTAATCTAATGGTACTCAGTCTGCCTATGAATATTCTTTCCACTCACTCCAACAACATTGCATTGCCAAACATACCTACAAATGCTACTTCTTCAAACTCCACTGTCTTGGCACCAATTTTTCCAGAAGAATCAAACACTGCCATTGATGTCACTGACAGGTTACAACAGCAATGCTGTGATGCACAACTAGAATCTTAGTAGCTGCGCATCAGTCATAATTTTTTATCCAGCTTAGTATATATTAGTCAAATACATGTATAGTAGATTTTCCATTCAAAATTCCAGTTCATGATGTGTAGATGTGGCAAAAATGGGAAGAACAAAGATCAGATTCTTTAGCACCTTTTGCAACTCAGATATCAGGCCCCCAGTAGTAACTGCAATCTGTTATGGATCTAGGAAACCAGCTTACACCCAGTAATGAAAGGCAATAAATATGCACCATGTCTCCAACTATGATTACAAATGAACCCACACACTACCACAACAACCCAGTTCCCCAATAAATTTGATGAGAGATGGCAACATCACATCAACAAAAAAAAAAATATTAAAAAAATACATGGCATTAATTAGAATTATTTACTTTTTTCCAGAAAATTTTTCACTTTATTTCAAAGTCGGTGTTGGTTATAAAACTTCCAAATCCAACTTGGAGTTGGATTCCAAATTTGGAAAAGAAATGCTCGAAACATGCTTTCCAACTCCATCTTCATAAAGTCCAAATAAAGGGCTCTCCTCTCATTTTTAAAAAGTATAACCAATATAACTCCTACCTAATAAATTCCAAATAAAGTGAAAAATATTTGGAATCTATGCCAAACGCCTACTTACTTTACAGTAGGTTTATGTTGGAAAGGTTGCAAAGAAAGCAATGGAAAGCAGGTATCAGATTCCATGCGAAGATTTCAGCTATCAACTACTACAAATGATTATCAAGTTTCACCAAGGAAAAAGAAAAGAAGAAAAAAATGCTTAAGAAAGCTTATTTTATTGGAGTAATTGTACAATTGCAAATAGCTAGGGAGAAAACAATATGGCTTTACCATAACAGATCCTGCTAAAAATGGCAAAAGGAACTGCTTTTTGGTGAGAATATGATTAACTAAGATGAAAATCAGTAAGTTAACTTTAGTTTTCATCCATGTTCATGTGATGGAAAAGAACATTTACAGCTACAAGGCACACACCTTCTCTTTCTAAACTACAGAAGTAAATATATTTTTATCACCCTCTACCAATAAAAAGATACTGAACCTACAGGGAGCATTTTGTAAGATGGATTCAGAAAGCTGGAAGCTAGGACTACTTTAATCTGGAAAATAGTGTACCTAGAACACATCAGGCATTTATATGGAACCCCCTCTGACTGATACACTAGACCTGCTAGCTAGTACTTGCTTCGTATACTCGAACTTGACCTAGTTAATAGCTTGACTACCTCTTTCATTGAGGGTCTTTTGCTGACTTCCTTCTCTGTACATCTAAGAGCTAGTGAAAGCACTTCAATTACTTGTTCCATGACACTTGAGTCTATGAATTCGTCCAAAAGTCTTGGATCCACAATCTTCTCAATTTCTTCAGTTTCAGTCCAAACAGACCTAACCCAACACACAATATTTGTATCCCCATAGAGTGAACGGTCCAACACCTTCTTTCGAGTTATAAGTTCTAACAGGACAATACCATAACTATAAACATCTGACTCCTTGCTCTTTGTAGCTGCAAATGCAGTTTCTGTCAACAAAAACAGACAAGACACAGACAAAATTATGAGACAGCTAACTGAAAGGAAGTGTGAGAAAAAAATGAAAATTACATACCTGGAGCCATGTATCCAACAGTGCCCTGAAGGGCATTGGAAGCGGAAGTTGCTGCAGACTGATCCAGAAGCTTGGCAATACCAAAATCTGATATGTGAGGCTCCAGATCAGAGTCCAACAAGATATTCATGGGCTTGATGTCTCGATGCACAATGGCAGGATCACAGTCGAAATGGAGATATGACAACCCTTGAGCAACTCCAATAGCAATTCGGTACCGAACGCTCCATTCTAATGTTACAGGTGGCTTAGTCTCATGGAGAATATCATGAAGGCTCCCGTTCTCCATGTAATTATAAAGAATCAGTCCATAATCCTTTCTCAGCCAGAAGTCTTCTAATTTGACAAGATTGCGGTGCCTAACCTTTCCAATTGTCTGAATTTCTCTAACCATACTTCTGCTTCCATCCTTTATACCAACAAACACCAGCTTTTTCACAGCATACACTTTCCCTGGACCCAAGATGACCTTATATACTACTCCATGAGCTCCCCTCCCAATAACATACTTATCGTTTAGGTTCCCAGTAGCTTCCAATACTTTATTAAGCAGGGACGATGCACCTTCTTGAGCAGAGATTGCAACTCCTTTCCCAGAACTTTTGCGCCACAGAAGCATGTAAGCAATTACTAGGAGTAAGGAAATGGTAAATATCAGTGCCCCAAGTGCAATCATTGCCGTTTCTGCTACACTTAGGTGCCTTCCATTGTTTGATTGAAGATCACAGGGCCTTAACGTGATATTCTCAGGGCAATTTGAGCCTTCTTCTGGATCACAGTGCACGCAAAGGCCCAAGTTTCCCGAGAAAGAGGTAGGAGTTGAGTTGAGGAACTTCATCAGATGTGCAGGTACTGGACCAGAAAAGAGGTTGTATGATACATTGATGAATATCAATGAACGCATTCCATCAAGAACTCTTAAAGTTCCAGAAATGTTATTGACAGCTATATCTAACTCCTCCAAGAAAGTAAATTTTCCTAGCTCCGCAGGAAGTTCACCTGTCAACCTGTTACTACTCAGATTTAAACACCTCAGTGTTTCTCTTGATGCAGTTGCAATTGCTGAATGAATTTCCCCACCAAGTGCATTTCCACCAAGCTGAAGCTTGGAGAGCTTCTTGAGTGCAAACAAGGAGGTTGGAATACCTCCTGAAAGATTATTCTCACTCAGACTCAAAATGGATAGCTCTTCCAAGCTTCCAAAAATGGATGGGACCGATCCACTCAATAAATTATGACTTGCATCAAACTTCAACAGTCTCTGCCAGTTTGAAAGTTGAGATGGCAGTACACCTTCCAAACCATTGTACGAAAGATTCAAACCCTGGAGGTTGACAAGGTTTGCCAGCTCTGGTGATACAAACCCTGAAAGCTTATTCACTGATAAGTCAATTGATGTAGCATTTCCAAGATTTGCCAAACTTGGGGATATTTTCCCACTGAAGCCATTCTCACTGAGATCCAAGAAAATAGGATTTATATTCTTAACAAAATCTGGAATGGCACCTGACAGATAATTTTTTTTGAGAATAACTCTCGTCAAAGTATAGCATTGTCCTAATTGAGAAGGAATGCCACCTTCGAGATGATTATAACCTAAAATAAGCTTCTCAAGTTTCTTTCCAAAACAAAGATCAGGTGGAACAGGACCTGTGAAGGTGTTGTTTGTGAAATCCAGCAGCGTTAGACTGCTGTTAATCCCCAAACCTTGAGGTATAACTCCGGTAAACTGGTTTTCAAATAAGGATATGCTCTTCAATTGTTTTAACTCAGTCATTTCAAGAGGTAACTCCCCAGTCAGGTTGTTCCGATAGACAAGAAGATGTTGAAGACTTTGAATCTTCCAAATAGTGCGGGGAATCTCACCACTCAATTTGTTGGAATATAGAGAGAGATGCTGCAACTGGCTGAGTGATCCTAGTTCACTAGGAATTTCACCTTCCAGTTGGTTTTCCGGTAGAAGTAATTCCAGCAAGGCCTGGCACTTCCCCAGCTCAGGTGGTATTTTTCCAGAGAAATTGTTGTCAGTAAGGTAAAGCTTCTCCAACTTTGTGAGCTGGCCTAGATAAGCAGGAACAGGGCCACTTAAACCAGAAGAAAAAGCAGCAAGAACTTTTAGGTTAGTACAATTCATCAAACTTGGAGGAAGTTCCCCATTGAAAGTGTTGGATGACAAGACCAGAGTGTCAAGATGTTTGCAGTTACCTAAAGTGAAAGGGATACTTCCTTCTAGGCTATTATTGCTCAAGTCCAAATAAACAAGGTGTTGTAGCTTATCAAAATTCTCAGGAAAACTACCAACTAAATGATTATCATTCAAATACAATTCTTGCAAGTTAGTACAGTTTCCTATGGAAGACGGAATTGGACCGGACAAGTCATTCTGATAAAGATAGAGAGAGAAAAGGCGAGTCAAGTTACCAATGCTGGATGGAATGGAACCATTTAACCTGTTTTGGTTAAAGTAGATAGTTTCCAAATGTGGGATAGAAAACAAGGAATCAGGAATATTACCAGTCAATGAATTAGAGAAGAGGCTTATGTAGGTTAACTTGCGTAAATTTCCAATGTTTGAAGGGATTTCTCCAGTAAAGGTGTTGTAGGATAGATCCAAGTAATGAAGAAGAGTGCAATTAGTGAGGTGAGAAGGAATGGAGGCAGAGAAAGCATTATAACTCAAATCAATGGTAAGCAAGTGCTTCAAATAAGCAATTTGAGGTCCCAATTGGCCAGAGATATCATAGCCAGAGAGGTTCAAAGAGGTGACAAAGTGGTTGTTATCACATTCAACACCAACCCAAGAACATGGAGTGGAATCTGAAGCATTCCAAGAAGAGGGTACACCAATCCAGTGACTAGAAAGGGAAAGTAAAGCGGTGCCATCAGAAGTGAGAGCACATACAGCATAAGCCGACAGAGAGAAACAGCAGCAATAAAAAAAGATGGAATTTTTAACAGCGATCTTCATAATTTGAACAACAGTGCTACTATGAAAAATGATTTGGGGGAAGAAAAAGAAGTGGGATGTAGTGAAATTTGAAGTGTAATTTAAGGAGGGGAAAACAAATTGGGAATTTTCTTGGGTTCAAGTGTGAAAAGAAATGGGAACATGTTGAAAAAACACAAGTGGGTAACTTTAACTACCTTAATCACTAGTGGGGAGTGAGAGAGAGAGAAGGGGGCAGTTATTCTTTATTCACAAAAGCATACCATACCATTTTTTTTAAATCATTCCGTTCACTTTTACTTTTACTTGTAAAGCTTTGACTTGACAATATTTATTAAACGGAAAAGGGCCAAAAATATCCCTATACTATTCGAAAAGGTTTAAAAATACCCCTCATCCATCTATTGGGTTAAAAATACCCCTCAGTCAACCTTTTTGGTCCACTATTACCCTTTATACAAACACCCTTATATTTTTTAATTATTATTATTATGAATTATTACGTGGCGTCTTTCTATTGGTTAAAATAAATTTCAATCCACCATATTTTTTCCTATCCACCCGACCCGACCCATATTGACATCCCTAACCACCAAACTCCTTCATCGACATTGTATATCTTTTCAGCCTTCTTCCCTAGAACATTTGAAAGAAGTTGTCTTTGTAGACTTACCAGACCATCATATCTTTCTGAAGTTTTATTCACATCAGCAAGAAAGCTGCTGCAATCAAATTTGTCAAAGTTAAGATTATAAGCAGTCTTGGCAAGGGTAGATTTACCTAGCCCCCCCATACCATATATTGCCATAATATCAACACTAGTTGATCCATCCTGCAACCAGAGATTTATGTCTTTAACTCGAGAATCTATTCCAACGAGGTAGAGAGCTACACTCAAAACTGAACGATTTAGTCTTCCTGCAACCACCTTCACAATCTCCTGAATAAACCTTGACTCACACCTGAAAATTACAATGAGTTCCATTTTCAGTCACATGAAAGATCATCTTAGAAAAGGGAATGAAACAATTTGTAATTCTAGTAAGAGCTTACCCATCAGATTGATTCTGTAAGACCATTCCTCCCAAATCAGCAACTTCTGTTAGAGAAGCCTTCCATTCCTTCACCTTCTGCAACCACTCCAGTCTCCTTCCTACGGTCCCGAATTTAAATCTCTCTTCATACATTAGAAAATTTTGGGTTAGGGATGTCAATATGGGTCGGGTCGGGTCGATAGGAAAAAGTTTGATGGATTGAAATTTATTTTAACCAATAGAAAGACGCCATGTAATAATTAATAATAATAATTAAAAAATATATGGGTGTTAGTATAAAAGGTAATAGTGGACCAAAAAGGTTGACTGAGGGGTATTTTTAACCCAATAGGTGGATGAGGGGTATTTTTAAACCTTTTCGAATAGTACAGGGGTATTTTTGGCCCTTTTCCGTTTATTAAAAAATAATTATTAATATTAATATTTTATTAAATTATATTTTGAAAAATAATTATTTAATAATGAGAATAAAACATGAAAAAAAATTATTATATTTTCTTAAGATGTAGAGGTGACAGATAAAAATAAAAATTTAATTTAAAAATAAATAACAAGTAAAAATAAACAAAGATAGTATTAAAAGAAATGTTTCCTCTCTCTAGAAGTGAGTAATAGGGATAGGGGTGGAACTTGCCAGAAGTATTCCGGCAGAAATGGCCCACAATTTTAGCTGTTTGTGGGCTCTTTTTGACCTGTTTTACTCAATTTTCCATGTCCCGCGACACGACCAAGACCGACTCACTCTAACAACATTCATTCATTAATAAAGTGTAGATACGTATTACACCAATAAACTTTTACCATTCTTGGTGATTAATAATGCTTCAAGTGTTATCTATAAACAACTTATGCATTATTAACTTCCAAGTGTTGTATATAAATTATTATGCATTCTTACTTCATAAATGTAACCTCCCATTGTTCCATAAAATATTAAATATATCTCCGAATTGGCTTTTCAATATTTTCTTCAAAATAAGCAAGTACCCACCCTTCATTATAATCGAATTAAAACTGACACGCCTAATATTTTTTGATATAAATAATAAATATTGGGACGTCTTCGAATTATTATCCTTTTCAAAGTTGTTGGGAGACGTACCATAAATTCCTTTCCAAAGAGCATCTGTATTCACATTGCCAAAAAACCAAGTAGAGCTGCCGTCAATCATGATTCCACGGAAATTTGGAACCAATATTACAATTGGATTTTAATCACCAATCAGCATATCACTTTTATTTGTCCACTATACATTTTCACTTTTACTAGCGATCAACATAAAAACATGTTATTCCCTTAACATTAATTAATTACTTGTTCCTCAAATCATTTTTCAAAACATTAAAAATCAATTAATATGACTTGTGAGAAAACAACATATCAATTATTATTTCTTAAAAGGATGTGCAAAAATGAACAGATGATATAATAGTAACAGCAGCGCACACTCCAACTCAATCGAAGTAGCCAGTTAATGAAACCAAAAATGTAAAAAAATTGCCCTGTTTACACCAAAACATAATTTGTCATGATGAACTGATACATTAAAGTGACTATAATTACTGGTTACCAAGTACGATTTAATGGCAACGGGGTATCACATATTCATTGTTTTATGTAAACACCAAATGCGGATAAATTTTTACTCAACCGAACCTGTCATACCATAACCCAAAGCGCATCACTGCTTAGGGTCATTTTCTGTGCTTACTAGTTACACGTAAATTCCAAGGCACTGATAACTTACCTAATATATAAGATAACATGAGCAATAATTATGCAGTAGATAGTACTCCACACAAGTAATGTTACATAGATATATCACTTACTTTAAAGATACATATTCCACATACGTTAAACAATTGTACCAAAAAAATTAACAACTCAATACGAAAAATCATTTAATGCAACACACCAAACATTGCATTAGTTTAGGTAAAAATTACTAGATCCAATATAGCCAACCAAACACTGCATTAGTGGTAAAAGGTATCTCGTATGGCCAACCAAACACTGCATAATCATGCGGAGATCATCTTTTCAATCCCTCCAACCAAACAACCATTGATCAAACTTATGGCTGTGATATTCAGTGCAGGCACTGCACCATGATGATTTCATGTAGCATTCCGAAATATTAACCAATTAAATCAAGTTATTCAGTTATCACCTTTATATTTTTTTTTAAAAAAAAAGGAAGAAATACTGGCTGATTTAGAATCTAATGGATTTACTAATTCCTACAAAATCCTCTAACTATTGCTCTTCAAAGTCACTCACTCTAAATTGTTGCAGATCATTTATCCACAACCAGTCAACCATGAAAAATCAAGGAGTCCAACTTTTGTTTGCAATTGGAGTTAGCTGAGCAAAAAGGAAACATGCGAGAAAGCTCAAACCTAGCACACCAGCCTGAAACAAACAAGAACCATCTTCTCACATGGTGCTGCATCAACATCTATACGATCGTGCACACTCTGCATGCGGAACAAAATACCTGGATAAAGCAACTCCAGCAATTGCCAATCCCCAAGTAAAAGGAAGTCCCCTCTTTTTGCACAAATCCTGCATAACACAACCACAATAGAATTTCCAGGACAACCCAGTCTTCCAGGATCTGAAAACCTGGATGTTATAGCTTTACCATCAGTTTAAGTAAGGGGTTAAACGAGTGACTGACAACCCTAACCAGAGAGAGTTGAGATGGATGCTAATCACACTAAGATCTCAATTTATGATGCAGATTCTATTTCACTCACATATAATACGTTGTTAGAGGTGCTAAGAAGTCACTTGAGGTTTAAAACATATGTTAACACAAAATAAAGAAATTCCCAAATGTAGAATACAATGTGACACCACAGACCAACAAGATTCAAGGCCAAAAATTAAATGCATCTTATGACATGTCACAAAATGTGAACCCTGAATAAGCTGACAATGTTGAGATGACTGTGCTTCAAATGCATGTCTTGGATAAACTATGATATGGTCCAAAAAGATGTTCATGTCAAGATGATAATGCTCATGACTTGATGATAGCAAGGATGCATGCAACAGCTGCATGATGCATTTGTATTTGGCAGAGCATAGAGAACAGAATACATCCCCTGCAGCTACTAGTATGTCAGAGGTGGAGGAGCTCCATTTGCATTGGGGGCAACAGCTGGGTGGCCAAAGTCCTTCCTTTTCCCAAATGGATTCTTTGAATATGTAGCTAAATATTAAGGAGAAACATGGTCATACAAAGAATGTTACAATAGATTATAAATTTATGAAACTCAGATTCCTAAAAGGAGTACTTTGCATGAGCTGGTGATCACACCTTTGTTAGATAAATTATCACATCTACTTCTCACATACATCATGGTTTAATATTTATTTAGGAAAAGGCTACAGGAAAGCGTAAGTTTTCAAAGAAGCATAGCCCCTTCTCAAATGTCACATGCAGAAGCACACAAAGCACTATCATCATTTTCTCTTTTCATTTTGGATGCTAGGGAAGAAAAAGCATGGGAAAAGGATGAAAAGGTTGGCCACAACATTTGCAGAGGAAGATTAAACCACCATCACGAATAAAATGTTAGTTAGGCATCAGCCTGTTAGCAGCAATCATAATGATATTTGCCAAACATCAAGTAAACAGTCAGACTCAGACCGCTAAAACAATAGAGTGGCAGAAACAAAGTAAAAAGGATGACTGAAATATCAAGCTCCAGTAGACCATAGATGAGACAGCTAAACAAGAAAAAAGGATATTGAATTCGCATGCCAACTGAACCAGAGCTCGGTATGACAGCACCCTGCAAACTGTGATGTACATTGGTGGCACTATTCACATCCTGCATATACCACGGGCAGAAGTTGATAAGAGGAAGAAGCATAGAATGTACGCAAAAACTAAAGATGAATCAAGAAGAATCTTGTACGGGATAATACAAACTTACTTCAAATTCAATGAAACACACTGTATGTCTTTCCTGTCTCAAAACCTTCATCTGCTTAAAACCAGGTTGTCTGGTAGTACATTAAGCAAATGAATAGATTAGACATTAGCGGGAGACATAAAAATAAGAAATAGTACTTCCGCATAAACGGAATAGCAAAATGCAGAGCCATACCCGCTGATAAGGCCCCTCAGCTCTTCCTCATTTATATTCTCTCCAAGATTACCAATGAAAAGGGTATTGCAGGGAGGGTTGTCTTTAGTATTCTACAAGAAGAAGAAAAAAATAGATCAGTGGACAAAGCAAAACACAAACTACAAGATACAAGATGCATTAACCATCAAAACAAGCATATACTGCAGAAATGCTACATCCACCAACTATATAAAGCATAACTCTGTCCCAACAAAACCAGCCGGTAACAGCCTCAAAAAGATCTGCAGAACACAGATACTATTATACTGAAGGAAGTCGGATCCAACCAACTTAACCATAAAGTCAAATCTAAGCCGTAAACAAATATGCCATAGTAAACCCAGATCAAAAACAAAAACAAGACAAACCTAAAAAGGAAACGCAAAAGAGAAGGCATGCCGGAAAAGAAGTCAACCCTTAGCTCTCTGCGCAAAACATTGCAAATCTAACACAAATGACAGAGGCAGAGACATGCATGCATTACCTGGACTGGCGCATAACTGCTAGGTGCTGGCACAGGAGCAGGTGCAGCCATTGGCATGTGAGCAACAGGGTAGCCTCCATATGGATTGTATGGTGGAGGAGCTTGAGTTATATACCTGAGAAATACAATCCCTTACTTTTTTGTATTTGGGGGTGGGTTGGGGGTTGGAAATAAAGGAGATACAATCATTTGTTACTAATAAAAGAAATCATTGACCTCCTTTTAACTTTCTTTTCTTTTTTCTCCTAGAAACTTGACTATAAATAGTTCTAAAATTAGCGCTATGTTGAAAGAACAATCAGTTCCTACTGTTATCACAATTTTCATCATAATGTTGTCTTAAAATGCAAAAGAAAATTTTGCATTTAAAGAACTCTTACCCGTGTGGTGCCCAGACAGGTGCAGGAGGAGGGTGGAAAGGAGAGGGACTTGAATAACCACTGTGTGTGTAATCACCTCCAGTACGCATACGTTTACTCTGGTCATGTGCATTAGAATCAGCTACAATTCCTGCAGACAAATCAAATAAGAAGAATCTAGTGTAACGTTGTTTTGTCATACAAATAAAGGTGGGTAAAACCACTAGAGCAGATTATCTCTAAGGCGCAAAAAGATCAACCAAAAATAAAGAAATTTAAGAAAATCCGCAGCAAACAGTGAAATAAAAACCAATACAAATCAGAAAAAATGATAAAGCTGCAACGTTGAGGAAGTCATCAAAGTTAATGTGGTCCAAAATATTCCTCCTATTAAAATAAAATCAGTGAGGTGCCCCAAAGTATTCCCCTTTCCCTTACTTAACACTTCCGTGAAAATTTACAAGCAATGTGAGTAAGCAGTTTACCAGATTAACAGCTATTCTGGCTCTAAGAAACATTTTATTTTCCAATATGGTCTATAAACAATAGAAACAATCATTTTTCCCTGCTGCTAATCTTACCCTTAAAAATGTGGGTTGGCTGGCAACATGCGCGGGAGGAAGAACATGTAAAACTAATGTAAGCCTTTAATTCCCTAATCTTCTGACAGAGTGGTTTAGATAATGCTTAGTATCCACGTATAAGATATTTGAATTTTCCACTGCTACCATGCCTAAGGAAATCTCATTGTAAGTTTACCAAGTTCTTTTCATTGGACATCTATTCAAAAGAATAAGATTGACCCCTCTGGATACATATAGCCTCCTAATCTCCAATAGACAATCCCATGGAAATATAAACTCAAAATTATCAGCCAATGCAATTCTATATATGAAAACTCAACACAGTTCACAAAACATATCACTTAGCAATCACAAGCTAGCATTTGACACATATTGAGCTTGTAAGATTGAAGTGAATAGCTGAGGCTGCTTTAAAAATGAACCAAATTCTTAATTAATCTTCTCAAGCACCTTAAAGACTATGCTTGCAGAGGCAGATATGGATTTAAAAAATACAGTAACCCATAGACAACCAAGTGACAGTCTCCCTTGGCATTTATTTATTTCAAAACAACATCAAAAGTACCTGTAAGTCAATATAATAAATATTTAAAAAGAATTTAAGAAACTGTACTCAAATAATCGATTGACTTTCTATATAGTAACACATTCACATAAAATGGCTTCTAAAAAGGTACTATTTTGTGCACTGAATAAAATGGTATTAAGTCTTTATACTTGCATTATTCAACCAAAGAAATTAGCTCTTTTTTCCTGCACTAACCTCGACCACAAGGACAGGTATATAACTTTTTCGAGTTGAAACAGAAAGAAAAGCAAGAAAGCTAAAGAGAGAAGTCAAGAATAAAAACTAACCTCTTTTGACAAAGAGATTTTTCTTGGCCATCTCTGTGTGCAAAACACATTTCCCCTCCGTATCAAAAATCAAACCCTACAGCCATCCAAGTAACGAATCATGCAAAAAGACATTTTCAGCGGCAAGAAAAAGCTCGAGAAGAGTATCATGAAAACTGACCTGAATGGCGTCCTTTGCACCGATTGCGCATTGATGGTTAGAGAATAAGGCAAAACCCATTGGTAGTTCGCCTTTGAAATTGAGCTGAGATGCTTCGTAACCTGGTAACCACCTCAGAAGATTCACCAATTCTCTCTCCTTTACATCCTGCGGTAGCCCGGAGATGAAAATCGTCCGAACCTAAAAAGGAATGACAGCACCCGTAATTGATTAACCTGAGAGTAGCGGAAAAATCAGGCAAGAAGCTGCAAGTGTTTGATACGGGTGTTTACCTCATCGATGGGCATTGAGTGATGGTGATGATGTGGAGGAGGGCCAGAAGGAAGAGGAGGGGCTGGAGCTGGAGGCCATTGTTGGTGGAATGGGTGAATAGCATTACCAGCCATCTGCAATCGAATGAATCGTTAGCTCAATTACAAGTTGACAGCCACACCCTAAACCCTAGAACACCGATTTGGGGACTTTTGGGATAATAAGAAAGACGACAAAAGGAGAGGGGTTTTGTCCAAATACATTATTTATATACTATATAGTTTTGATAATCGAATATTTTTAGGTTAATTTCACCGTCTTTAATGATTTGGTTCAGACTTCAGTCGGATATTTTTTTAAAATGTAAATATACCATTATTTTTTTTACTATATCATGTTTCAAATTAAATTTGTAAAAATAATCCCAAAAAAAAGTTGATTTTGGTACAATTTGATTTTTTAATGTCATCAAACAACCATAACAATTGTTAGATTGAAATACTCAAAAGTTACAATAACATAAAATAAAAATACGTTTTCCTTTATAATATATCCTAAAATGCCAAATCCTTTGTAATATGGATTGTTTGTTTTGACTTTCATTATTCTATTAACTTGGTTCAAAAATATTTATTTATTTAAATTTGTAAAAGACAAAATAATAATCTATAATTAAATGTACAAAGTAAATATTGTGAAATTTTCATTATTGACATTAAATTGAGACTATCTTTTGTTACGAAGCTAAAATTTACTCCCTCCGTCCACTATTGCTTGTCAGATATACTATAAATAGTTGTTCAAAATTAATTGTTAATTTAAACAATCAAAAAATAATTTATCACTTTTTTTCAATTCGGCCCTTAATAATTACATAACTACTACTGTTTATAACTTTAGATAATAACAAATTAGTATTGAGTACTTGGATTATCATAACAATGACCTTAGATTTTTGAATTTGATGTTGTAATCTTTTTGAACAAAATTTATTGCAACACCCAAGTTACGAAGGTTTAAGTTACGCTTATAAATTTATATACAATTCAATTTGACTGATTGAACCAATTTTGAAAAAATCAATGACTTCTCTTTTTCCCATTACTTCAAAGCTACTGTTTAATTTTTGTATCTTAAAATAGGTGATCTTTAATTTGAAATAGGAAGGTCAAATCACTTAATTTCGTTTGTGGACTAGAATATAAATTCTTGGGAGAAGTGGAATAAAAATTACTACTACTAAATGAAAAGCAACATCATTATGTCGAAGAAAAGCACGAGGCATAATTGGGTCACCACCCCTGCGCGTAGTCTTATGATTAAGTTTCTTTTGATTGATTAATTATACTTTTATTAAGAGAAGATGAGAATATTACACTGATAATTAACACCGTTGCCTTTGCGATGCTACTTTATTCGTGATTGGCATTTCTTTATTCACGTCATCCTTATATTCTTACCACAACTGTTTTATTTTATTTTTTACCAAATAGAGCAGGATCAGCACATCATAAAGATTGTGGAGTAGAAGAGAATAAGTGTTCCTTGTAAATAGAAACTTTTAAGGAGGATTAGGATACAGGAGAAAGAACGCCTAAATCCTCCACATTAAGCAGACACATAGCAAATACTAAAATTTCACTACACTCTTTATCTTTTTCTTAATACTAATACATAACAAGTTCCTTCCTTCATTTCATTCCATTCCATCAGCCAGCAATATTGACTATAGTTTAAGGAAGACAAATTCTTCAACTGCAGACACCTCTCCAATCTTCTTCTGAGTATCCTTGTCTGGTTCTTCGTCTACTCCAATTGCCATAATTGCCTGCTTTCCCTTCACCGTTCTCCCGACACTCATAAAACTCACATTCACATTACTCTCACCAAGTATGTTCCCAACTTTTCCTATCATACCAGGTTGATCCACTTGTTTGCAAAGGATGAGGTTACCCTCCAAGCTCACATCAACGCTAAATGGTCCAACACGTGTAAGATGGGGAACTCCATACTTCACTTTACCCTCAATGCTGATGTTTCCATTCTCTGATAAAGCACTTGCAAATCTTGATTGCACATTGCTAATCTGCACCTGGATTGACTCAACAGGGTACTCTGCAGATGAATCAACAATAATCCTTTCTTCACTAATGCGAAGACCCTTCTGCTTTGCACTGAAATCCGCATTTACAAGGTTGATGATTGTATCGGATATAGGCTCAATAATGCCTTTTGTTACCATGGCTCGGAGAAGTCTAGTGTCCAAGCTATCAGGGTCCCTAGCCGATTTGTAAACCACTTTCACACTCTGAATCCCACTTCCACCAGTCACTAGCTGTACTGCTAATCTACCCAGTTTCTCAGCAAGCACAACGTAAGGAGCCAACTCGGACAAAACCTGATAACAGAAGCAGGAATTTCATTATCCTTTTCCTTCGTATGGGTGGAAACCTAAAAGAGAAAAATAAGCAAATAATGCTAAAGCTTACCTCAGGAGGGACCATCGGAGCATTCACAGCGGTAGCAGAAAGTTCCCCATTTAGAGCACCAACAACAGCCTCAGCTATTTCAATTGCAACTCCTTCCTATGAAAACAAAGATTTTGAAAACACAACAACTCAAGGGACAGGACAGAGTATAATAAAGCAAATGCATAGGACAAGGAGGTGCAAATGATTTAAACGTAGATAATATTTGTACCTGAGCTTCTTTTGTGCTAGCTCCAAGATGAGGTGTAACAGTAACGTTCTCATGCTGCACTAATTTGCTATCTTTTGGTGGGGGTTCCACAGTGAACACATCAAGTGCTGCCTGAGAAAGAAAGGGATGACTAGTGAATATTGGAGCTTCAAAGTTCATAATTGAATAAAGGAATATACTGAAGTGAATGAACTGAACATACCTGAGCAACTATTCCACTGTCAAGGGCTCTAACTAATGCATCCTCGTCAATAACACCCCCTCGAGCAACGTTTATTAGTCTGACTCCTTTCTTCATCTTTGCAAATGTGTCATCATTGAATACCTTGTTCGTAGCAGGTGTAAGAGGCATGTGGAGTGAGATGAAGTCAGCAGTAGATATGGCCTGCTCAAATGAAACCAAATCGACTCCAATAGCACGAGCTCTGTCAGCTGGAGCATAAGGATCATGGGCAATAACATGCATACCGAGGCCTTTTGCACGTCTAGCAACCTCGGAACCAACTTTACCAAATCCCATAATAGCTAAGGTTTTCCCAACAAGAGAAACACCCACGTACTTGCTGCGCAGCCATTTTCCTGTAAAAATTGATTAATTGTTTATTGATTGTCAAGAGACCATAAATCAAAGTTGAGATCTAGCTAGTCAACCAAATTTAGAATACAAAAATGTCACAATCTTGGACTATCTACTCCCAGAAACCAACAGATCTGATTCCAAAAATGCCCCCACCCACTTCTTGTTATTTCTCCTCTCAGTAGTCAAGCTAAACTTGGAAAAATGAAGCTTCAGAATAAATTTATGTGACTAAAGTGGTTATGGTGAAAACTGAAAAGAATTCACAACTTTCTATGCCTTTTGTCTTTTTAAGTAAAAAAAGATGGTTTGTGCTAAATGCAAGACTAACCTCTATTGAAAGAAGTGATGATCTAATTTTTTTTAGTTAATACCTAACCTTAAACTTCAGTCTTCGCTTTATAATATAGAAGAATCATTAGTAGTCCAACTAATTAATTACTACTAAATTAGTAGAGGTTCAAATATTCATTCAAATCAAAGTCATAGTAAAAAAAACTACCTACCAGAATTTTTTAATTTCACCTAAAATTTCTGTTGTAAATGAAGACTGAATACGATCCGTTTCCAATTCATAATGAGAATTTTGCAAATAGTACTTTTTTCCAGATCTATAGAAATTGCTGATAAAAATAAGTTTTGCTAGTACATTAGACGTACCAGCTTTCATGGAGGCATCAGACTGAGCAACGTTACGGGCCATGGAGGTGAGCAAAGCGATTCCATGCTCAGCTGCAGCAATAGTATTAGCTGTGGGTGCGTTAACGACGAGGCAACCAAATTCAGTTGCAGCTTGCAGATCCACATTGTCTATGCCAACACCAGCTCTCCCGACGACCTTGAGCCTTCCCTGAGCAGCCTCAAACACCTCACGGGTCACCTTGGTACCACTCCGGACGATGAGCGCGTCGCACAGCGAGATCTTAGCGCAGAGATCCTGAGGAGACAAGTCGTAAGAACAATCCACGTTGCCGAAACTCCTCAGCAAATCTAGACCCGCCTCTCCAAGCTTCTCGGATACAAGAATGGTTGGTTTGGAAGTCGAAACGACGCCGTGAAGATCTCTAGAGAGGGAGATGTCAGCAGATTCAACAGTTTTGAGGACATTACAAATCGCCGTCGTTGAAGAAGAAATTGATGGTGAAAATGACGACGGTGAAACAGAGTGAAGGAGTTTGATGGAAGATGGATTTGAGGAGGCATGGAAGAAAGAGAGATTTGAAGGTTTGTTGTTATTGACGGAAGAAGAAGAAGAGAGGAGAGAATTGAGATGGGCTGTGGCGGCAGTGTGAGGAGAAGGGGTGGACGCCATTATTATGAGCAAGAAAAGACTGACTGGAAAACTCAAAAGTTGTTGGAGGCTTTGAGGGGTTTGAACACAAATTGAAACTAAAACATGTTGTTTATATAGAATGGTGAATGGTCATTCATGGATGAAATTACTTTTACTAATTTTGTATATTCAATCTAATACCACATACTTACCGCTCTTGACTTTTTTGACAAACTTCCTAATTTTTTACATAAACATTTTCTCTTATTTACTTTTCTTTTTTTTGGAAAATAGTTTAAAGCATCCAGAAAACGAAGTAATAAAAGCACAAGTAAAATATGGGAACAAGACTTTAACTATAACAAAATTATATGATAGTCAACGTACAAAACAATAAATAACAGAAATTGAATAACCTTAAACTACATATAAGAGCAATAAGATAACTATTAGTATGGATGGAGGACAAGACAACATGCTACTACCCACTAACCTTCTACTCTTATCTATGCTATTCACAACCTTTTATCTAAAGTCAAGTACTCAGTAAGTTGGAACAGTGTCTTATCCTATCTAATCACCTCTCTCAAATGCTTCTTCGATTTGCCTCTACCTCTTTTGAAATCATCCATAGTCAATCTCTCTCACAAACGCACTAGGCATCAGGATATCTCATCTTCGTATATTCTAATCATCATAGGCGTCTTGCTTCCCACATTTTGTCCTCCACCAAAGTCATATCCACCTTGCTTCAAATATCCTCATTTATAAATCTATCTCTCTTAATATGCTTACACACCCATCACAACATCCTCATTTCTCCAACCTCTAGTTTCAACATCAGAGTTTTTGACTGACCAACATTCTGCTCCATAAAACATAGGTGGTCTAACTACCATCGTAGAACTTTCCTCACACAAAACTACGGATACAACACCATTTCATCTTAGATGCGGTTAGTGGCATCCTCGTCACTCTCCCAAATTTCTTGAATAATAGACCCAAAATACTTAGAATTTTCTCTCTTTTGGATGACAAGAGTATCAAGCTTCATCTTCATATCTTCTTTATATATTATATTTTTGAATTTGCACTCCAAGTATTTTATCTTGGTCTTGCTCAGTCTTATTCCTTTTGACTTTTATAGTTTGTTTTTAAATCTCCAACTTAGTGTAAACCTAGTCGTGAGCAGTGTTAATAAAAACTCCGTCATCTGCAAATAACATAAAGCATGACATTTCATCCTAAATTTGTTGTGTTAATGCATCAATTGCCAAGACGAATAAAAACAGACTTAGGTTGATCCCTGATGCAACCCCATCAAATTTGAAAAGTGCTTCGAATCTCCTTTCATCCTTATGTTTTTACAAAATATAAACTTGTGAGTAAATTTGTTTTGAAAAATTTCAAATCATAATTTGAAATCCCCAAATACTGATTTTTGGAGAATTTTGCATTTCATTTCATGATATGAAATCATGGGATGAAATCAACATGAAACGGCATATCCAAACATTGATTTCATCTCATACTTTTATATCGTGATTTTATATCGCATGTCCAAACGCCTACTAAATATATAATCAATATTGACCCATAAAAAATCTTTAAGAAAATTATCAACAATATTTCTATTTAGACATTGTTATTTAGCTTTTCATCGGCTATGGATGGATGTAGCCAAAATTCTATCAATAATTGTCATTACCTTACAACCTTTATTTTTACTTTTATTTTCGCTCGGAAAATTCGCATATACTTGTAATCTACTTTGCAAATATTCTTCCTCATGTTACCATTAAATTTGATCTGAGTATTCATATTATTCATTGACTAGTCAACTTTAAGTTTTACCAAGAACAAATTATTTTGAATAGTAGCGTTATATATATAATAAATAATTTTAGCCCAATTATAGTGAAAATGGCGGGAATTATCTAAGAACTATCTAATTCTTTCAATCAAACACAAGATAAAATAATTATACACTTTATTTTGAGATTATTATACCTTATATCACAAACCAAACGGCTCCTTAGAGTACGCCACTATTTTTTTCCACAATCTAAAAATTATTGATTGTTCTATAATATTTTTATACTTTATCTTTTATATATGATTAAATTCTTTATATATATATATATGAAATGTTTTTCTTTTTTTTTTTCGTGTGTTTGTTTCTTTATATTTTGATTTTTTTTTGGTGAAAATTTATATAACGCTATTTCTCCCACTAAGAACTTTTAATTCCTTACCACACATCATCCCAAAAGGTTGTATTTGTATATAGTCCTCTATTTTTTAATTAATAAACTTTAAATTTATTTATTTTTTTATATGAAAATCACACGGAACGCCGACGAAAAATGACTTAAATAGGGTGATGTGGAGATGTATGAGAGTTGGGGGGGCGTATTGCAATATTATTGGAATACAAGTTTATGCCATGTGGCATGTGCCCACATCCTTGCCACAATTTGTTATGCTTCTGTATTGGGTCCCGCCAAAAGATTCATTTACGAATTTTAGAATTATTAATGTTAAATACACATGGACTTAATTTTTAAAAGTATCGCACTTAATTTTAATTTAAAAACCTAAAAGACGGAGTAGCATTTTCAAAGTATCATATTAATCGAGATCCCCGGATAAATTCGGCGTTTGTGATATGTAATAATGAGCCAAAATCATGATTTGAAATTGAAAAACTTTTGTTTGGATATATAATTTGAAATTTTTATATTATATATTTTGATATAAACATGAAAAATACACAGGTGGTGAATTATCAAAATTTCTTAATTCTTAAACAATCTTATCAAATAAAAGGATCATAATTCATAGATAAAAGTATGAAAATATACTAAGGCGGTGTGCCACATGGATGAATCGTATATCTTCATGCAATTTATCAATTCCACGCGTTAGGATATTTTAATATTTCATTTATGAATAATGATTTGCTCATTTTATAAAATTGTGTAAGAATTGAGAAATTTTAATAGTTTTCACAACTTATGAAATTTATATTTATGAAAAAAAAATATAACTTAAGAGATTTAAATTATATATATATATATAAATATAATCTCATATTAATTTAATTTCAGATCATAATTTTAAATTGCATATCTAAACGAGTTTTCACAGGACATTGCATATGACTGAACGTGGGCCATTTTTATTTTTTGCTTATGGGTGAATATGGACGTAAGCACATAGCTAAATGAGTATTGTGAATGCAGTGACAGATACACTTACCAACTCCATCGGCCTTTTCCTCCATGATTGGAAAATTAGTAAATAATATACGAAAAAGAATACTAATATATTAGTACATTTAATGTATTTTACTAGTGAAATGGAACTTTATTTCTACCTAATAATTTTATGTTAATCAAGTTATTATTTCACCAGACAAACGAATCAAATAATGTAATTTTACTAAGTTCAATTATATGATGTCCTTTCAAACATGCCATAGAAGATTAGTTGAATAATTGAATTCAAATGTCATCTCAAAATCGGGAATTAAGCAAACTAATTACGGACTTAATATTATACCCCGCCTTAATATTTTCAGCGAAAAATGTTACATAAATTGTATGACACTTTAAATAAAAATCTGCAGAAATTTTATATACGGAAAAGGGCCAAAAATACCCTTGAACTATTTGAAAAGATTCAAATATACCCCTCATCTACCTGTTGGGTTAAAAATACCCCTCAGTTCATCTTTTTGATCCATTTTTACTCTTAAAACTAACACCCTTTTATTTTTTAATTATTTTTATTAATATTTATTACATGACATCTTCCTATTGGATAAAACTAAATTCCAACCTATTAGATTTTCCTCCACCCACTGACCCATATCCATAGCCCATAACCCAAAACCCAATTTACTTCCATCTCTTTCACGGTCAACTGACTCGCCCCTAGATATCGTAGAACGTAAACTCCCAGAAGATGCAGCCGGAACCTTGAACCAGAAATGAAGCAACAGGTTGAGTTACATTACAGAACACAATAGTCCGTCCACTTAAGGCAAGAAACTAAAGCGTCTGATGGGTTTTAAATTGGGTTTTGGGTTATGGGTATGGGTCAGTGGGTAGAGGAAAATCTAATGGGTTGGAATTTAATTTTATCCAATAGGAAGATGCCACGTAATAAATATTAATTAAAATAATTAAAAAATAAAAGGGTGTTGGTTTTAAGGATAAAAATAGACCAAAAAGATGAACTGAGGGGTATTTCAACACAATAGGTAGATGAGGGGTATATTTGAACCTTTTCAAATAGTTCAAGGGTATTTTTGGTCCTTTTCCATTTTGTATAATTTTATGGTATTTGTTTTTAAGAAATAAAAAATTGTTATATTAAAAAGAGAAAATTTGTTTCATATAAATGTGTCCATAAAATAGAATAAAATATATTGGGTTTTATGATATGGACATTCTACCAAAAAAGAAAGATGTGCAATTAAGAAAGTGATTTAACATGTGAAACATTATACAATTTATTTGTAAGTAAATATCCGAATGTCATGAGTTTGAATATAATTTTCTTTTACTTAATCATACATAATTAATATTTATTTTTATTAAATGAATTATTTATGTTTTTTTTCTATTCTTCTTCCCACGAGTTTTCACCTTTTAGTGACTCAAATTCATAATTTTAAGGTTGGAAGTGAGGGATCCTTATTATTTGAGCAACTCTTTCTGATTTGATAAACTCTGTTGATTTTGTGTAAACACTAAATTAGCTATCTAAAAAAAAAATAATTGAACACACACTAAATTTAACAGAAATTAATTTCACATCGTTCGAACCATACGTATCTTGTTCTTCTAATATTGATAAATTATATGAAAGTCACTTTACCAAAAGTTGGTATGTTTTATAAAATTAAATCGTATGCTGATTCGAAACATACACTTTTAATTCCACTTCAAAAAGTAGTTTTATATAAATCGTATGCCGATTCGAAACATACACTTTTAGTTCCACTTCGAAAAGTAGTTTTATATGAAATTCATGACATTTTTATTTTTAGTCAGAGGTTTCATTTGGTTAGAAGCATAGCCTCAAATGTTCCTTCAAATAGAAAAAAAATAAAGATATTTAATCCTAAAAGACAGTGGCCCACTAGGCACCAGTGGGCCCAGAAGCAGCGACCTTTTCCCTTTTTTACTCCCAAGTCCTATGTTGTGTGGACGAGAGAATATGGCGCTTCTTTTCCACAGCCCACCGCGGAATATCGAATTATCGACTATGCATCTTTCCCCTTTGAATTACATTTGGGAATTTTCAATATGGAGAGCTGCGGGGTGTTAATAACATAGTTTGATCGGTTATTTTTAAAAAAAATATACTATCTCGATATTTTGCTATGGTTTGTTTAATTTTTCAGTTTTTTTTTTATTTTTAAAATATCACTTTAATATATATTATTATTAAAATATTTGTTTGGCAAATATGTTTTTGAAAAAATATTTTAATTTTTTACCAAGAAGTTAAGAATGTAAAACTTTATTACTGTATTTTTTTATCTTAAATATTTAATGGGAGTGCTTGCATATGTTTTGTCATATTGTTTGGTGGAGTTTCCATTATAGTATCTTTTAATTTTAAATACCTAATTAATTAAAGGCTAATTAAAGAACAAAGACTCAAATTGTCCAGTCACCACTAGAGGCCTAGGACCTAAGTTATATTTATATTTAAAAAAGTGTTATAAAATATATTTATATACAAAATTTGACATATTGTTAATATATAAACTATATTTTCCTACATGTAAGGTTAATTTTTTGGATTTTTTTTTATAAATTAAAAAGACCATCCGAATTGTTAGGTTACACATTTAAATAAAAATCTACGGTTTTATTGAAAAAAATTATATAAATCTAGGTTTTTCATATTCTTTTGACACCCATGAGTAGAAGCAATTATGATATGGTTAAGATGAAGAATTTGTGATCTAGGAAAGGATATTGTATATATAATTCAGAAGTATCTAGTTGAAAAGGAGTGTAATTTAACGTAATGTGTATAAATAAATAGTGTATGATGTAGTTACAACAATTCAAACTCCATATTTTAGCATGACCTACGTGGGGATTTCGATTCCATCCAATGGAATTGATGAAATATCTTTTACTGTAGGTGATTGATAAACCTTTGCCTCCAATTCCATGGGTATTTGAAGAGAAAAAAGATGAGGAGATTTGTTGGAATAGGTTCATGGAAAGGTGTGAGTAGTGAAAGAGGTTCAATTTTGGGATACAGAAACTGAAATTGCATAAACGAACGAGAAGGTGAAAAGCAAATGCTAGTATTGATTGATGGCTCTACTAATGTCTTAACGACATTTTTTTCTCTACACTGGACCACCAAAGAAAAGAAACTTTTACTCAAGACTCTGGTTTTGCTTAATTTAATGATCTCTTTATGATAATAGATTGATTCATTGGAGCTAAATAAAGCCTATCATTTAACAACCTGATCACTAGTTCCAAGCGACCATTTATGTTTCTAAGACTCACATGCTCCAAACCAATAAGCAAAAATGCACAACTACTTCTCTCAACATTTGATGCTAGTTAGAATTCATCTAAATTCAAAGGCAAAGATATAGACTATACTTGACTGGCTGACCCCATTACAAGCTCTGATTTGAAATAATCCATTAGTCCACAACTGTGATCCGGATTAACAAGCAGTAAACTACATTCAGATGCAAAAAACTGTAGACAAACTTGAGTATCACTTCTGATGTACTTTCTCATCATGCATTTTACAGAATGAATCAATTAACAAGTTGCACCAAACATTCACTAGTAAAAGCAAACCATTTACAGAAGCAGCAATGTATAACAGAAAAAGAGTCTGATAGTATTCTCCCTATCTGAACCTCTCCCTGAGCATCACCGTACCAACATACCTGCAACCAAAAATCTTAATTATCAAACTCTCCATCACACTATAATTAAAATTATCAAGTCAGACTAACAAACACTCACCGTCCAAGCATGAGAAGAGTAGCCTGGGGATTCGTCCCTGGTGACACTCTGAATATTGAACCATCAACAACTCTCAGGCCATCAATGCCAAGCACTCTCAAATTTTGATCAACTACCTTCCCCACAACACACCCACCATGATAGTGCCAAATGGTACTGACTGTCTCATGGCAGAACTCCTTCATAAGTTCGTCATTTGATTCATCAACAGGCAAAGCAGGACCAACGTACCTAAAATCCCTACTGCCAAACCACTCATCAAACTTGAAAATCTCCATTGTTCTACTTTTCAGCACTTGTGCTATTTTTCGGGTCCCATTGACACACCTCTCTACATCTTCCGGGTTGCTGAAGTAATTGAATCGAACAATAGGGTTCAGTTTAACATCTGTTGATGCCAATCTAAGTGAACCAGAAGAAACCGGTCCAACAATCTTCTCCATGAGGGTGGCCACTGTAAGATAAACTGGAGACGGGGAAGTTCTGATAAAAAGGGAGCTAGCAGGGGAAGCAAATGGAATGACATTAGAGGCAGCCTCCAAGTAAGCCCCCGAATTAGTGATCCCCACAACTTGAATCAAAGAGTGTTCTAGTGGCATGGGTGGCACAATTGAGATGCCATTTCTTGGATTATCAAACAGGAACCTCCCAACATAAGGTAAATGGTGAGCAACTGGTATACCCCATGTAGATAGGTAAGGCCTTGGACCAACACCACTCAAGAGAAGCAACTGTGGACTACCAAGAGCTCCTGCAGATACTAAAACTTCACCTTTACCACGCAGCATGGCGTGGTGATAGCGCCCAGATTGGTCACTAAAAACCACACCAGTAGCAGCCTGCTTAGACTGAGAATAATCTGCGGATGGAGCTAGCAGAATTCTCTCCACACTTGCATATACGGCCACGTGAATGTTTGAAGGATTTGCAAAATTGAGAAGATCAGCAGCACTATATCTGCGGCCAGAGGTATCAAAGGTGGAGCCACCAATCTTGGTACCAATAACATGATCCAAAGTGAACCCATTGAAGGGATCAATGCCGGACTCTACTAACCCATCCCTGACAGCCGACTGCCAATTCTTGAGTTCCGGCCTAAACACAATAGCCTTCTCAACCCATTCATAAGATTGATTTACAACTTGCAAATCCCAATTCAATTTCGACCTAGTGTAGAAATCTTGATCAGCCCTACTGTAAAAACCGGCATTAATTGCACTACTTCCACCAAGAATGCGACCTCTGGCATTTGGAACTCCCTCTTCGGAGATGAAGGCTTGGGCAGGGGACTCAAAATCATCAACATCTGTAATTACAGTGAGAAAGCCTTCTTGGGTCATCAAATTAGGTCTTCCATATGAAACACCGCCTCTTTCAAGGAGTAGAACTCGGTACTTCTCCGACAATGTCGCCGCCAGTGGGCAGCCGGCGGTGCCACCTCCCACAACGATATAGTCGTAATAGTCTTCCGATGGGAACTCCGTCGCGTTGAACACAAACCCCATATAACTTGGACCTGTAAAACAAAATTTAGACAAGAAATCGTCAAATTTTCAAAGAATGTACGTCGCAGTGCAAAACTGTAATCAACGTTGGAAAAAAAAAAAGAAACAGAAATTGAACACCATACTTTCGTTGGAAGAATGAGAGTGCGTAACCGGAAAGGAAATTAGTATGATGATGATGGTGAAGAAGAGGAAATGTGAGCTGGAAAGAGCCATTTTTGGAGATCAGAAAAAAAGGGGGCGGCGGCGATGGGTTGTTGAAGAGAAAGAAAGGCGGTGGTGGTGGGTGGTTACTGAAATTAGCTTAGGAAATGGAGTAGTAGAGAGGAGAGCAGTGTGTTTTTGGTGGGAAATTCAGTTGAATAATCACATGCATCTCTTAACACCCAAAGAGCGTTTCCACTTGCTGTATTTATTTATATTTCTTCGCTACACTTCACATTTTACTTCACTCAGTCTCACACACATTTTACTATTGTATTTCATGTTTTCACAATGCCAACAAATTATCTTCCTCTTATTACATTCATGTTTCTCTATTCTTTTTTCTTGTATTTTATACATATATATATATATATATATATATATATATATATATATATATAAATATATATATGTGTGTGTGTTTGCGTATTTCAAATTATCTAATATGATGTAATTTTGTTTATCAAAAATTTGAAGACTAGCTTTTCATGATTTTAATTTCACTTTATTAGCTAATAGAAGATGCACAAAAGGTGTGAGAGGATAGCTATAATAGGTAGGTGTAGGCCCAAGAAATTTTGTGAAAAGTGATTAAATCGAAATGGTACACCTGCGACTTATCAAATATATGTCTTTATATAGGAAATATATGAACGTCAAGAGTTACGATAGATGTTAGTAGATAGTTAACATTGTTTAGTTTCTTTATTGGTTTTATTATTATTACCCTCTTACTATCTTGTTCTCCGATATCTAATATGATATTGTTGTAGCTAGCTAGTGTTTTCTTCTTCATTGTTTTCAAGATGATTTCTTCAATACTGTATTAGCTTTATCAAGTCACAAAATAGGAGAAAGATTGTGTACATACTTATCCTAAAACTTCACAAGTGAGATTACACTAAATATATAATTGTTTATTATTTTTTGTGCTTTACTTATCACATTAATTATTTATTGTATCCACCATTCTCTTCTTCATCATTGATTGCTACTGTGTTTCACATCTCACAACTCTTCTTTTTTTTAAAAAATAAAAATAAAAAATTTGCTATCCTTTATCTCCTCTTAACGATTTTCATGAGAATTTTTATGAATTCAATGTTGACTATTAGGCCATGAATATTTGAGTTTCTGGTTGAAATATTACTTCTTTAGTTTTAAATTGAAATATTGGATTTCACGGATCGTTTTATTAGACTTGCAGAAGAAGTTGAGCCAAAGCCCAAATCAATTGGAGCGGAAGTACTTTTCCCGGCCCGGCCCACATTGGATGAGAGAGGTGTCTTGTCTTCACTCTTGACTCTTGAGAATAGTAACCAAAAAAGTCTACACGCTTTCCCCCATATTCCGAGTTCCGACTTACCGGCGACTCAGGTAAGCCTTAAACCTCTGTGTTTTACTGTAAATTTGCGTCCCTATTGTTCGTACAAAGTTATTCTGCACGATCATCGTTTATCAGTTGGTTTCTCTTTGATTGTGAAATTTACTTGGGATGTTCTATGCATAAACAATTTTGGAATGATGAATAGCGTTTGTTTATTCTTACATATAGTAAAAGATGAAAGCACAATCCTCATACAATGTTGGGCAAAAAACAAACTGGGATACTTAATAGTGAGATATTCCATTATAATCTCAATACTCCATGTTAGACAAAAAGGGGCTTGAGCTAATATGAGCATGGATCACACTCATATTGGAATTGGATGCATGTAATGGTGACAATATCTTCAAACTTCAAGTTAATGGACATTAATGAACCATCATTGATGGACGTTGCACATGACACCATCAATTTGTTACTTCCCTTCTTAAGTTATAAAACACAACTCAGTATTTTGGCAACTCTCACACCATAGTCCCGTATAGAATCCCCTACGTGGTACAGACTACCCTGTGTCGTGGAGAGCCTCTACTTGGGTATTCATCTCATTGCCTTCTCTTTTCACAGAGAATTGTGATGAGTTGAGGATCAAGTAAGTAGTTTGCAAAGAGGGAGTTCACTAGTTGGCATCCCAAGCCGCCCTATCCCATGATAGGGCTTTGGACTCCCAAAATTCATATGGAATATGATCCTCTTGTTTCCTTCTGTCCCTACTAAATATCCCCTCTCTTTTTTACATCCAGTATAACTTACCTAACCGACATGATCTTGGACCCTATGTGGTATATTACCAAATAGACAAGTCGCATTCCAGAACCTTGAATGTCAAGGGGGATCCTCAAAAAGGAGTGCGGCAAATCGAACAGGAAGCACATCAGAACCAAATCGAGGGAGACTCGAGAGAACTAGCGGTAATCCAGGTGGTAAATGGGCATTGAGATGGTTTAAGCCTATAAGGTTAGAGGAGAAGAGTTAGGACCAGCAATAGGAAGGACCAACCACCGATAGTGTTAACTGGTGATGTGACAATTTTGACATATGGCTGGATGTGTGGGGAAAAGTGATAAAGAGATTATGTTAAGAGATAGAGGTCCGATGCTGCTAGGATTCTGCTCTTAAGATGTTCCTTTTTTGATATAATCGAACTTTATACTTTAAAAATAAATTGTTTCCAATCTTGGCAATCGCATATATTTACACTGGGTATGTTAAGGCACCTGACAGCTTACCACGGAAAAATGTATATGTCAACCCAAAAACAACAACAATTATTGTGTCAATTCTAGTGAACTTTAACACTAACCTAATTGATACTTTGGCCTTCTTTTTGCACTATTACAGATATGAAAATAATGGTCAAAATTTGATTCAATTGGCAACTGCCCCTATCGGAAATAGGATTGACTACTGATTCTGAAGGAGCTGGAGTTACATCTCTTTTCCATTCAAGAGTTCTTATGTGTTTCCATGCCCCTGTGAGACCCCGAAAAAATGGAGAAATTCCTTTTCTTAAGAACACATACAAGATTCGTCACTACAAAAAGTATAATGGTAACCCTACCATTAACTACTTCATTTATAAATTTCATAGTAATAGAAATACATGTCCTAACGAGATAGAATTTGGAACTTGCTATCCTCTTGCCTAGCAGGCAAAGATTTACCTCCGTGGAAAGGATGATTCATTCGGATCAACATGAGAGTCCAACTACATTGCCAGAATCCATGTTGTATATTTGAAAGAGGTTGACCTCCTTGCTTGTCAAATGCTCGACAAGCCGCTGCATTAGCAGCCCATAAACTATGTTTGTCAACCAATTTGTTCAGTGGTCGTAAGCTTATTAATCTGACCCAAATTGGTGCACGCCAATTCCATTTCGCTGGATTGAAAGAGCCATCAATCACTATGATCTCTTTCTTAGAAAAGAAATTGTGTTATCTCTGTTTGATTCTGTATAATAACATGACCTTTTTTCTACATCTGACCATTTTGACTTCAATTTGATGTCACCGGTTCCTCCACATTTTCAGTTCAGTTGCAGTTTAGCACCACCCTATATGGATCTTAATGATCTGAACAAGGTTTGGGAAGTCAAACCTTTGAAGAAGGTGCGTGATGATGAGGCGAGGGAAATTCTTGAAAATGTCGCAAAACAGGTGCAACCTATAATGCGCAAACGGAAGTGGAAAGTTAAGGTGCTCTCTGAATTTTGGTACAGGCCATTCCTTTCTTTCAGCCTTTTTATTTCCTGATGAGTCTTTAGGTTTAATGAGTTTCCTGCTTTTATTTATATCTTCCATTTTATTGTTGCTCATGAGCTAATCTGATTTCACAGTCCTGCCAATCCATCTCTTTTGGGACTCAACATAGGAGGAGGTGCTGAAGTTAAGATTAGATTGCGCCGGCCAAACAATGAGTGGGACTTTTACCCTTATGCTCAAATTCTTGATACCCCATGCTTCATGAACTCTGCCACAATGAATATGGCCCACATAATGCTGACTTTTATAACCTATTGGATGAAATCAGAAAGGTTGTGCCTGCATGAGATACTTTTTACTTTGTTTGCACCACTTACGTTCTTTTTGCTATTTTGGTTTTCTGACAATGTTTTTTTGCTAATTTAAACCCTTCCTGCATCCCTTTTCAGGAATGTGAGCAGCTTATGGCTAAAGGAATTACGGGTACTGGACAAGGATTTAGGAAAACGATTGGGTGGGTTTTCTCGTCAACCTCCGTTGCCATCATTGCGTCAGAAAGCACTGGCTGCTGCAGAAAACAGAGCACGATTGGATGTACTTTTGCCATCGGGGCCTAATCGTCTGGGGGGTGATAGCAGCATCAAGGCTGCACTCAGCCCAATTCAAGCTGCTGCGATGGCTGCAGAAAGGAGATTACACGATGATCTGTGGTGTGGCTCCAAAATGTTAGAGAGTGAGGGGCCTTGTGAAAGCTCCAAAGCTTCAGCGATACCGGAGTCTCATCATATTTCAATTGTAGGAACCGATTCTAAGATAATGTGGGAATGATGTGTGTGCACTTTATTGAATCAGGTAATGTTTTTGGCTTTATCCTTGCTCTTTTATTTCCTATGTTAGTCCTGTACCACATAGGAGCTGTATAAGTCTTCTTTGAAATGCAGCTCTGTTCCAATGATGTGATCTGAACAACTAGGCACTATCCCTTAAAAAATAGAAAATTTGGCCCAACCAAATGACACCTAGCCAGATTTGAGATCATTTTCAGACATATCGATCTAATGGGATTTGTCATAGCATTATCTCCGTGACTGTAAAGTCCCCCCACCCCAACTGATGTTATTCATTTCACCGTTGCAACCTCTAGCCCTTTGTGGAGCTTGTGGAACCCCAAAGGACAGAGGAAATGAAGCAAAGGCAGCAAAGGTCTGGTCTTGTAAGTTTTGCACGTTGCAAAATAGCCATGAGGTTGAACGGTGCTTAGCTTGTGGAGAGTGGAGATACTCTTATGGTCCACCTGTTTCAATGAAAGATCCTCGTATTGGCACGTAAAGGGCAAGAAGCAAAGAATTTTACAGAAATTACAGGCGGACTTTGTTACAGGTCAGATACGATTGATTAAATTAATTGTAAAATATGTTTTGGTGTAATGAAAGCAGTCACATTTACAGAAACCATCTGTGTACTTGTTAATATATGATGAATGAGATGGTAAGGCCTATGATGGTGAGAGAATGGAGAAGAAAGTAGTTGGCCACGAGAATTAAGTGTAATTAAAGTAGTTGGTATAAAAACTCAAAAGATATCTTTCTCCCTTTTTAAGCCTTCACTCGATAATGTGATTAGAATTATGATGATTTGGTATGCACATTAATATATCAAAATTTCCAAGTTACCACATTAATTGTATAAGGTGCTGGAGTACTTTTGAAATATGATTACATACTTATCTCATCAAACATGTTTCCGTGTTGACGATAGCACTTTTCCATGTATGCATTTGGGCAAATGCAACGTATAGTAAGTATATCTTGATTTTGTTAAGATGCCAACATTTTACGCTTTCCCCATAGCCCAGTTATTTGTTACCCCCACCCACATTGTCTACTTCCTAACAACCAACCAATATACTGTAGATACTCTATCCGAGGCTAGAATAGATGAAAATAATTACCTAGTGTTTTGTCTTTGGTGGGATTTGAACCCGAGACCTTATAGTGCTCAACCCACTTCATTCACCACTAGGTCCACACATTGGATGTTCAAACTACATGAATTTTGACCAATAGTTTAAGACCTTATTCAGTATACTACTTTTAAATACTTTATTTAAATTTAGCTCTTACTATTAGTCAAATAGTACCATAATTTTGGAACAAGAAGAAGTATTGCATATCTATGGACTTTGAATTTCCCATCATTGACATTAATTGGTAAAGAATTATGGTTGAAACTTGTGATACGTATAGATCACCTGCTCAATACTTAAATATTTAAATGAAGGACCAATGTCATAGATGAATACGCTGATGCCGTTACAGTTTGGTCCCTTGTGTTTATTTTTTCATGCGACTACAACATTCAGGTCTCGTTGAAGACAAGTCCGACTAATTTGAATTTGTGCATTGCAAGACTTGAGGCCAATGCTCTCAACAAGATTTTTTCCTTGAATCCCCGAGACCTGTGATCAAGATTGAAAGGATCTCAATTATCCCACCACAACTCATGTTGGTACATTATGGGAGAAACTGTTGTTTGCACTGGTAAATAGTTTTATTATGGTTTTAATATAAACTTTTCGAATATATAAGCAATGAAATAATTCCTATCATCATTTGGTAGAATGAAAAGTTTAACAATTCCAGATCATTAATGGAGAACAAAAAGTAAGTGAGAGATCGGTTTTGTGTCAAGAAATGAATAATTGAAATATTCATTCAATTTGAATGAGTTGAGAAAACCTTGTAATTGTGTATTTGACAACGTAATGATTCATGTTAATCAACAATTGTCTCCAGTTCATTTGATTTTAAAAATATCTGATTCAACAAATCACTGGATCTTGAGCAATAGTATAAGACTTCTTTCCCATTTTCAGTTTTACAAAACTAACTTGCAAATTTTAAGTTCAAAAGTCAGACAAAGAGCTTTGGAGTGTTGCGGTATGACCAATAACATAATTATGCCTAAATTTAAATAACTTAAACTAATTATTTACGCTTCAATCCTAAAAGTAAGTGATTGACAAACTCAATTCTTCCGCCCCGAACCCTATGTTATTCCTATCCTATAATATTTTGCAAGTAAGAAATTCATTTATTTTCCTTTTTTACCAAATAAGTTAAAGGTTAAAATGTTCTTTGGCAAGTAAGGTGAATGAATAAACAATTTGATTAGTATTTGATGCTAATAGTAGGATTTAGCCTGACCCTAATCACCTACTCATCCACCCAATACAAATACAAATAGGTTTACCTTTTATTTTTCTCTTCCAAGAAAGTTCTCTCTCTATTTGTCTTTGGATGGCTGCATTTCTCTTTCTCTCGATTTTCTTTCCAGCTTAGAACCTAAAATCCCCATTCCATTTCTCTTTCTCTCTCTTTATATATATATATATTGCAGACAATCCAATATTCATTCAATCATGCGACCTACTCAACCAGCTGCCAACTCCACCTCCTCCGCCGCCGCATCATCCATGCCTCCCCCCTCTTCCGCCGGACAGCGCAGTCGTCCCCGGCGTCGTCCTGATTTGACCCTTCCTCTTCCTCAACGTGACGTTGCTCTTGCGGTTCCTCTCCCTCTTCCTCCAACCTCCGCTCCTTCCTCTTCCTCATCCTCATCTTCCTCCCCGCTTCCTACCCCTTTACATTTCTCTGAGCTCGAGAGGGTTAATCGCATCGGTAGTGGCACCGGAGGTACTGTTTACAAGGTTCTACATCGTCCCACTGGCAGACTCTATGCTTTGAAAGTTATCTATGGTAACCATGAGGATTCTGTCCGTCTCCAGATGTGCCGTGAGATCGAGATTCTCCGAGATGTAGACAACCCTAACGTCGTTAGGTGTCACGATATGTTCGATCACAACGGCGAAATCCAAGTTCTTCTTGAGTTCATGGATAAAGGCTCTCTCGAAGGGATCCATATCCCTCTCGAACAACCTCTCTCCGATCTAACTCGACAGGTTCTCTCCGGCCTCTACTACCTCCACAGGCGTAAGATTGTTCACAGAGATATCAAACCTTCTAACCTCTTAATCAACTCCAGGCGTGAGGTCAAGATTGCAGATTTTGGGGTCTCCAGAGTTCTCGCACAAACTATGGATCCTTGCAATTCCTCCGTGGGTACCATCGCTTACATGAGTCCCGAGAGAATCAACACAGATCTGAATCACGGACAGTATGACGGATATGCTGGGGACATATGGAGTCTTGGGGTGAGCATCTTAGAGTTCTACTTGGGAAGGTTCCCCTTCTCTGTGGGGAGACAAGGAGACTGGGCTAGCCTTATGTGCGCCATTTGTATGTCGCAGCCTCCTGAGGCGCCACCCACTGCTTCCAGGGAGTTTAGGGAGTTCATTGCCTGCTGTTTGCAGAGGGATCCTGCCAGGCGGTGGACGGCGGCGCAGCTCTTGCGCCATCCCTTCATCACCCAGAATAGCCCAGGCACCCACAGCGGTCCTGCTACTACCTCATTGAGTAATCAGGCACATCAATTGTTACCTCCACCTCCTCATTTTTCTTCTTCTTCTTCTTGACGTTTTAGGTTCGGAGAAATTCCCCACTCTTTTGTTTTTCTATTTTACTTAATTTTCTGGTTTTATTTTGTGTAATCTTAAATGTTGTTACTCTCTATTACTGATGGTGGTGGTTGGATTTTTATTTCTGGAGAAAGAAAAATGGGGCTGGTTTTGATAAAGTTAGTCTTTCCTCTTTCAGCTGATCAATAATTGTTGTTTCAGGAGAAAGGAAAGTAGAAATTATGGGTTGCCCCAACTTAGAGATTCAATTAATGATATTTTGGATATATGTTTTGTCATCTTCAAAAATGAAGTCGCCATGGACATATTTAGCTGTAAATCATCGTCCCATGTTGAAAAGTGAAGAAGAGAAAGTTTTGCTATTAAGTACTAGTATCTTTTCCCTCAAGGATGCAATATCTGTTTGTTTGCTTCTGTATTGGATTTGTTGTATGCTTAAATTTGGTAAAACAATCCATTGCTTTTATAGGTATGAATTACTAGTTCAAAGCCTATGGTTAATTTTTCAGAAGATGTTGTGTGCTAATTGGGGGAAACATTTAGTGTAGCAAGAAGTTGGTAAATAGGAAAAAAAGCTTTTAAAAGTGTCTAGTCGTTTTTTGCCTTAACTAATAGATCGAGTTCCTCAACTACTATATCTTCCTTTGTTTGAGTTGAGGTAATAGATTTTGCATGCTTGGTTAGTTAATATTAGATGATGACATACATACAAGGCTGGAAACACCAATCTTTTGGCTGCAAGTGTTACTAGATACATTGTTGCTGAACAAAATCTGATATCCAGTGAATTGATACCTCTTGTCTTGTGTTTTTTGAACGGAATTTCGGAGTAAAAACACGCAGAGTTAGTTGATCAATACTAAATAAATAACATGAGTTGTGCAAAGACTTTTTTGTTTTTAAGCAAAGACTTTTCCATGAATGTGACATTAACATGTAAACAAGGGTATCCGCTGTCCTTTTTTTATAAGTTGAAAAAATGGTACGAGTGAATCTATAATTTTAGTGAATGAATCTCCCAGTTGAAGGCATAAAAGTCGTACCATACCCCATATCATACATTCTATTTCTTTTTTATTTTCACCATTTACATTTCCTTTATATACTTTTCCCGAAGAAACTTGAAACTTGAAGGGAATTTTATTCTCCAGTTAAATATTTGACGAGTCCACACGTTCAAAAGTCTTGGTATTGTGATTGAGGGAGGAGGCATGCAATAACAATCACAATTCACACCGTCGGCAAACTACGCTGTCATGAAAAGTCGTTATAGTCACAATCACTTAGGACCTAACACCTCCTTCCGATGGTTGTTACCCTTATTTCTTCTTTTCATTTAGTGGTGTGATTATATTGTTATCTTTATTTGTGTTTTATTCGTAGATAACGATTCATTTAATGGTGTGATTATATCGTTATCTTTGTTTTTGTTTTATTCATGGATAAATCAGAGATAACGATTCATTTAGTGGTGTGATTATATCGTTATTTTTGTTTTTGTTTTATTCGTGGATAAATTAGATAATGATTCATTTAATTGTGTGATTATATTGTTATCTTTGTTTTATTCGTGGATAAATCAGATAACGATTCATTTAGTGGTGTGATTATAGTGTTATCTTTGTTTTTGTTTTATTTGTGGATAAATCAGATAACGATTCATTTAGTGATGTGATTATATCGCTATTTTTGTTTTTGTTTTATTCGTGGATGAATCAGATAATGATTCATTCAATTATGTGATTATATTGTTATCTTTGTTTTTGTTTTATTCGTGGATAAATCAGATATCGATTCATTTAGTGGTGTGATTATATCGTTAGCTTTGTTTTTGTTTTATTTATGGATAAATCAGATAACGATTCATTTAATTGTGTGATTATATCGTTACCTGTGCTCGTGCTAAGCACAGGCTCAACATTATTGAAACCTCTCGTCTTAGTTCCCCTACCAATCGAAAATCATACCAAAAAGTTATTGGAGCCATTGGTGTAAGTAACATTTCACGGGAACTTCTTCATGTATTCTTGTCTCTATTTGTCAGCGTGTCATTCTTAACTACAACATACTTAGCTATAAGTTAAAACAATAAATATCAGGTACAAGAATATGACGCTACCAACAATTAAGCGTTTTAATTCATCTACTGCAACATCAACCCCTACAATAAAAATGACTTTTTAGCGACCAAATTAATAAAGAGTGTTAAAATATTTACTGACATTAGTTGATTTTTATTAATACAATATCGCTATAGACTTAAACAATATTTACAAAGAGAGCAAATGGACCCTAAAAAAAAACATATTTAGCGATAATTAAACTATTGTCATCAGGGGCGAATTTAGGTATGTTTTTTGGGTCACCTGAACCCGTGGTCATCTGACTAAACTTGATATATTACATCTATAATTATTAAAAAATATATTAAATTAAAACTTGTTGAACCCATTCTTAAGATGGCTGGATGGTTTACTGGTACGATTGCAAGATTTCAACACAAAGGCAGCAGGTTCGATCCTAGGCAGCCCCAATTCGCTTCAATTTATTTTTACTAATTAAAAACACGTTTTTTATTAAAAAAAAAAAAACTAAATTAATTGTTATGTATTGCTAGCTTAGTTATTGTTATTATAGATTTTTTGATCTTATCTTTAAAGCAATGGTGCACCCGTTTTCTTGAAATCCTGGATTCGCCTCTGATTGTCATTAATTAATTGTCGTTGCCGCTAAAAAATAGTTTTGGTGTAGTGAACCTTCACATTGATGCACAAATGATATCAAATTTGAGACCTGAAAAACATATAGACACGAAATCAGAAAATATACATATGACGCTGGCATATCTAGGCCCGTTGATTTATCTAACAAATAAGCTAGAGCTATTGTCCACAATCAAGTTTAAAGCTAAATAAGATGAACATTTTACTTTTAAGTTAAATAAGATGAAAGTTTAATTTAAAAAACACATGGAATAATCATGGAAATGCACACACAAAAATATTTAGCTAAATAAGATGAAAATTTTATTTTTTAATAATGAATGACTAAAGCTTGCAAAGAAAATGTAAAAAAAAAAAAAAAAACTAAATAAGATAGAGGGTATTTTTGTAAACAAACAACTTTGTCTTAAAAATTATGCAATGAATATAAGTTTGAATATGACAAACCGAACAAGCAATAATAACTAATCCCAACATAACTTATCCTAACATAACTAATTCTAGCATAACTTGTATTCAAACCAAACTACCCCTAACTAACTAAATTCCCTGCGCTGAATTGTTATTCTATTGCATATATATTTGTTGGCATTGAGATCAATTCATCTTTATTCTGCTCACCATCTCACTAGCCTTTTTAACTCATATAGTTTTTTAATCATCTTTTTGATAAAGATTAATAATCACATATTTAATAAAATTTCACAAATAAAGTATATCTATATATAGGAAAAATTACAGAAATACACGTCTTATGTTTCCGTTATTTTAAATATCCCCTTCTATTTCTAAAAACCTCTAAACCCTTATTTTATTAATATATCCGAGCTACATATTAATGTATCCGCGCCAGTATTTAATGTATTCGAGCTATATATTATATATCCGATTTATTTTATAATGTATCCGAGCTAGTTTTTAATGTATCTGAGCTATATATTATGTATCTGAGCTACATATTATATATCCGAGATAGTTTTTAATGTATCCGAGCTACATATTATGTATCCGGTTTATGTTATAATGTATTTGAAATACTCTTTATTGTATCCGAGCTACATATTATGTATCCGATTTGTGTTACTTTTAAAGAGATTAATGTAATTACAAACTAAAGAGGGATAGATTGTAATTTCATATTAAAACTATGTGATTCCTAAAATTTACCCATATCTATATTACCTTAAAAGCATGAACTCCTAACTTGAATGTTAAATTACTATAATATCCTAACTTAGGTTGTGATTTTTTTCAAAGGGTTGCAACTTTTTTTAAAAGGGTTGTGATTTTTCGATGAGTTGTGACTTTTCCAAAGAGTTGTGACTTTTTCAATAAGTTGTGACTTTTCCAAAAGGTTGTGACTTCTCGGAAAGGTCGTGACTTTTCAAATAAGACACAAAAAATACTTTTTCATAATACCCTTTATTGACTATAAATAGAGGGGTTTCCTCTCATTTTTTAACCACAATCTTTTTTAATCTTCTACTCTTCTTCTTCTTGCATTTTAAAAAATTCCGTGTGATTTATTGTCATTGAGTGAGTTCGAAGTTTAGCGTAATATGAGGTATCACTATTCTGATGAATTAAATCGTTCTATCCTAAGAATGTATATTCCAAAACCACGAGTACTTGAGGAAAATAATTTTGATGATATAATAATTATTTTTTTACTTAATATATACATTAGTATGTAATGTTCCAATATATGAAGTTAACACGATGTAGTCTAAATACATTTGTTTTTGTTAACAGTTTCTCTTGTGATGTAGATATATGCTTATGAATAACTACTTCCAAAATTATTAAATTTCTTAATAGTTAGATAATTGTCATGATTTTTTTTTTTATGTTCAAGACAAAATAATAACTTTATTTATCAATTCTACTTTTGTGATTTAGATTGTTTAGAAGTTTGTTTCAAAATAGTTATTACTATATAAACATAGTATGTATAGTTTATTTTTATTATTTATTTAATAACTAATTTTTATAGGATAAATATTTTCAGAATATATATATATATATATATATATATATATATAAATATAAATATCTATATTTAAATTAAAGTATTATATATGTCATGAATGTATTATATATCAAGCCAACAAGATCTTCTAACTTCAAAGTATATTATTTTATAATGTTCTGAGTTCTTTTTTTTAAAAAAAAAACTCACAACAAATGTGAAAATATGTGAATATATATGAATTATTTAAATTTATCATTTACAAAATTAATTTTATATTCAGTAATATAGAAATATGGAATAAACATTTTCATTTTGTTCCTACGCTAAATTAAAATCTAATAACTATATAAAAATAGTAACATTAATTAAAAGTCTTATTTATTTATGTATGTATAAAATTGATTAGAAATTCAGCTATTGCACATTAATTCTTTAGTTATAACATTATAAATTCTCTTAGTTATTACTCCCTCCATTCTATATTAAGGTAATTTTTGAGGCATTTTTCATTTTTCAAATTAACTTGATAGTTCAGTTTTCAAGACTACTTTTACAGTGTTCTTCCAATTTTACCCTTCGTTAGTTAGTATTGGAATTAATGATTAATTAATATTTAGTTATTTTAATCATAAATTTGACAATAATTAATAAGGGTAAAAATGGAAAACCAGGTTCAATTTATGTCTTAATCTACTTTTCTTAAAGGTTGTGAAATACCTCAAAAATTAACTTAATATGGAATGGAGGGAGTACTAATTATAACAAATATTATTCACACTCTTTAACATTTTTTAGTTATAATATTATGAATTCTCATTTAAAATATATGGTTATGATTTTATGTTATAACTTATAAAATAAAAATTAATATACAAAATATAGTTCTAAAAAATATATCTAAACAGTTTGACGTGAAATACACGTGCAAAACACATCTGGTTAGATGACAAGAAAAATGCACAACAAATATCATCTATAAGAGAATATTAGTGAGATACGACTAATTACATGATTGAACCTCATCAAATTGAATAAATATATACATTATTGCATTTAACTAATATAATTTTTCATTGATTATCTTTATAGGTTTGCGTGAATGAGAGATATATATATGACGATCCACATTGAACATTCACAAAAGAATCTGCACTATTATTTTGTACAAAGCTTATTATTAAAATCTTCACTTAAATAAGCAATATTATTTACTATAACATATATTTTCTAAATTGATAATCACATGCGTGAAAAACTAGTGTGTGTGTGTGTGTATATATATATATATATATATATATATATATATAATGTACATAAATCTTATTTATGAAGAAAAATACTTTTAATAGACTCTCAATTCAAAATGAGATTATAAAAAGTATAAATAACTTATAGTAACAGTAGCAAAATCATATATATAGAGAACCTTAGGCCCGCCTACATGGCACCATCACAAATTAGAATTCCCTGCTAATTTATTTATTTCCAAAACTAACCTTTCCTGTTTATAGAAAGTTGTGACTTTTATGAAAAATTGTGACTTTTATGAGAAGTTGCAACTTTTATGGAAAGTTGCAACTTTAATGAAGAGTTGCGATTTTTATGAAACGTTGTGACTTTTATGAAAGGTTGTGATCTTTCCGAAGTGTTGCAACTTTTCTAAATAGTTGTAACCTTTCTGATAAGGCACAATAAATATTTGTTTACACTACCCTTTGTTGTCTAAAAATAGAGGGATTTCCTCTCATTTTAAAATAACGAAAACTCTGAACCTCTTCTTCTTCACAATTAAATATTTGTGTACTTTGCTCCTATTGAGTGGCTAGTAACACCATTGCTTATGTTACAGATCCTGGTATGTATTTTTACAATCATTAATTTATACTTATGTTATTATGAATAAATGGTAAAATATAATAATTTTCATTTTCCTTTACATTATTAATGTTTGTTACTATGTAATAGTGTATGTAAGATAACATAGTGTTTTAGTTTTAATGCCTGATAGATTTTAAGTCTTATTTTATATATTCCGTGACATTAAATTCCCGCACAAAGCGCGGATAATTTTACTAGTATTTAGATAAATGAATGAAAGAACAAATCGGTAGCACTATAGTTCTGAAAATAAGCAAACATAAAAAAAATCGAAAGATACAAGATACTTTTTTTTTTTTATCAAAAGATACAAGATACTAATGAAAAGAGATACTAATGCCCTAGTAGGGAAAATAAAATACTCCCGATAACCTACTAAAGCTTCTACTTTGATACTCAATTTTTACAGCCTCCTATAAAGAAATATGTTATGGTAAGTGGAAGTTGTGTTATATCTTGCCTAATCACTTTTCCTTGAGACTTTTTTTAGCCTACCTCTCTCTTACTGTAAGCGAGTATCACATCCAACCTCTCACACCACTCAACATTTCTCATCTCCATATGTCTAAAACATATATTAACTTCCCTTCCCATATCTTGCCTATAACATATATAGTTCACTTTTATCTTGTTTTGAATCTCTTCATTTCTAAGCTTAACTCTCTAGTTATGCCGACACATTCACCTCAACATCCTCATTTTTGCAACTATCATTTTCTGGACATAAGTTTTCTAACTGATTGACATTTCACCCACACAACATAGTCGGTCTAACCATCACTTTGTAGAACTTATTTTTAAATCTTAATGACACATTCTTATCTCCAAAACACCAGATGTGGATCTCCATTTCATTCATCCCGCTTCAATATGATGTGAGACATCATTGTCAATTTCTATTTTCTTGAATTACTGAATCCAAATACTTAAAACTTTCTCTCTTGGAATGATTTGCCTATCAAGTTTCATGTCTTCCTTCATGAGCTACATCACTAAATGCGCACTTCATACTCCTCAACTTGAAAATTTTAAATTTTAGAGTTGTTTTTAAACCTTGAGTGAGAAAAGTCACTATTGTTTATCTTTTTTTTTTTTTTTTTTTTTTTTTTTACCCTCCCCTAGGAGCTTCCACCTCTTTTGTTCCCTTGATGACTCGAACTCACAACCTTCAGGTTATTCAGTTTGAACCCAAAAAAACCCTATATATGAATCAAAATTAGTCTTATTTTATTTTTAATTAAAGATTTCTGGATGAAAATATAGAAAGTGTAGATAATTATTTTGGTAGTATTATATTATTATTATCCAGAAAAGGGGTTGAGGGTGTGTAGTGGGAAAAGATGTAATTGGCTAATCCAACATGCAATGTTCTTTCTTCTTAAATACTAAATAATTGAGTCAGTGGGACACGTAGCCACTTTGGCATGTAACCCCTTCGATATTAAAATATCCTTCAATCACTTCTTGATTTGATTAATTGAAAATTACTCACTACTAATCATAATTATAGTCAGTTGTTTATTTCAAAAAATTAATTAAGCGCTTTTTCCAGGAACCTTCGTCTTCTTTTTTCCTATCCTACTATAATGTCAAGTCATACCTCCATTTCCTTCGCCGGCTCCCTTCTTCAACACAAACCTCTTTTTGTTATTACTCTAACTAATTAATTACTAATTTTGCGTTCAAATCAGTTCCATTAGCCGTCTTGTTGATTGTTTCTCTGGTAAATGTTCAATCTTTATACTATTATCCTTGTGTCTGGTTATACTTGGTTTTATCTTTTATGGCAAATCTTGATCTGGTCTGTCTCTCTGGATCAACTTCAAATTTTGCTTCTTTATTTTTTTCCCCTTATTGCATACTTTCTGGCTAATCTTGTTTTCCCAGCTGACCTGCTTTGACTAGTTGCTGAACTGGTCTCTTTTGGTATATTTGTGTTTTGAGCATCTTCCATTAAGGTACTATTGTATTTGAGAAAGAATTACAACTTCAATAAGTATGCCCAAGTTTTTGATTGGTCAATTATTCAGACCTTCATGTTTCAGGAGATTGTTGAAAATGGGATCTGCTGGGGAGAAGTTAGACCTTGAACTTGACGAGGAGATTCCGTTTAGCTCATCCCAGGGAACTATCAAAATAGACAGTATGCATTATGAGGCACCTCATATTGCATCACCCAGAAGTTATCGCTCAACTAGGGTCTTAAGAAAGATGTATCAGATCAGCCTTCTAAGGAGTATATACATTGTTATCATCAAAGCAAAGATCAATGTGTTACTTCCTTTTGGTCCCCTGGCCATAGTGCTTCACTATCTTACAGGAAAACATGTAATCATTGTTTTTAAGCTCTCTTCATATGCATCTTTTTGATACTTCTTACAAGGATGCTAAATATAGACCATGTTGTTTTCTTCCTTATAATTATGCTTATCTCTGTGTTGTGTACAATTTGATGTTTCAGACTTGGGTCTTTTTCTTCAGTTTACTGGGAATTACACCTTTAGCTGAGCGCTTGGGCTATGCGACTGAGTAAGCTTGTTCTCTCCAAGTTAGTGTAGTTCACTTCTGCTGCAATTCTTGTTTGTGCTCTTATTGACCTTCTTAATCCTCTTGGTACAGGCAGCTCGCGTTCTATACTGGGTCAACAGGTACTCCCTTTTAATTATTGTTTCATTTGTTCCTTCATTTCTATTTTCTATTTAAACACACTAGTTTCAAGCATGCCCTTTCAATTTCAAAAGATTCAGTCATGCTCCTATTAATTGAATTAGTCTGGAGAATTAAGTTAAGCTTCTCAAAATGCTTGCCATAATTAGTGCTTTTGTCAAGTTGGTATGCAGTAACCAGACTAACTTAAAGAATCTTAATATGGTATCTAAGGTGAATTTAGTAGTGGCACTGAGTGAGCAGCGGTTCTATTCAACTCCGAACTTCAAAAGGCATTTAGATGAATGTAATATGTTGAACATAACACATCTAAAGTGGGGATGATTTACTGCAATATCATTTAGTGGAAGTTCTGATGGAAAAAGACTGCGGCAACATGTTTACCATGTTCTTTGCGCTTAGAGTCTTCTCTTTTGTTTGAGAAGGCTTGTGAGAAACCTGCTGCACTGCTGTATAATTGTGAATTAGTTTCTCATGCACTTATTGAAAGGAAAAAAGGAAAGACGTCATAAGATCTTACAGAGTCACTATACACAAGCTATTTCATTCTTTATCCAGGCTGGCTGAAGTATTTTGCTTTTGTCTGTTCCTATGAAATTACTTAGCAAGCTTCTGAATAATTGCTCATATGTTACTGATTTCCTTACTGACGCCAGTTGGATTGGTCGTGAGTTTCTTGTATCTTTTAAAATGGTTTTTATGCTTTGCAGTGCTTGAACTTTGTCTCATTGACCTTTGGTGGAATAGTGCATCATGTTGTTTTGATATTGTACATTGTATATTTGTTGAAACGAGTCAGTTACATGTGTGCTGTGTCTAATCTGTGGAGCCCATGACCGCACCCCACTCCCACAACATATTTATCGTTTTCTTATCAGCAGACTATTTTTTTCTGATTTATAGTTGGGGGCCTTCTCAATGCTACATTTGGAAATGCAACTGAAATGATAATCTCGCTATATGCATTGAACAATGGAATGATGCGGGTTGTTAAACAGTCCTTGCTGGGTTCCATTTTATCAAATATGCTGTTGGTGCTTGGCTGTGCCTTCTTCAGTGGTGGAATTATTCATCACCAGAAAGTTCAGGTGTTCAATAAGGTGATCATATTCTTCTGCGTCATCTACTCATTTCCTTGAATACATCTGTAATGAAGTCAACGGCCTTTTATTGATGAATTAAATAAAACTGAAAGTTATGACGATAAAATTCACATTTTATGAGCAATGGTTCAGTGTTATCTCTTATCATAATGTAGCCATTAAGTGCCTCTCTGCTTTAATGTGTAAACAGTCATTGAATTTTAAATGTTTCAGGCTACTGCCATTGTGAACTCAGGATTATTGTTGATGGCAGTCATGGGTTTGTTATTTCCAGCTGTACTTCATTTCACCCACACGGAATTGCATTTTGGCAAGTCACAGCTGGCTCTTTCAAGATTTAGCAGTTGCATAATGCTGGTAGCATATGCAAGCTACCTATTCTTTCAGCTCAAGAGTCAACCAAATCTGTATAGCTCTGTGAGTGAGGTAGATGGTCTAATTTTAGCTGTCTGATTTTCCTTAGGTTTCCTGTTTCTGTTTCACTACATTATGTTTTTCGCTGGAGTAATCAAATGCCTAATATGAGGTCTGAAGAGTGCACATATTTTGGATAGTTTTCGAGATGGATTTATACCAAAATACGTGATTGTTATTTTCTATTGCTGTAAATGATTTGTCAGATCTAATAGTTTCTCTGATATGTATACAGGATGAAGAACACAATTCAGCAGATTCGGAAGAGGAAGAAGCGCCTGAGATAACCCAGTGGGAAGCTATTGGGTGGCTTGCTATTTTGACAATATGGATATCAGTGCTGTCTGGATATCTAGTAGATGCCATTGAGGTGATCTATTTGCCTTCCTCCTTTTCCCTTTCTTTTTCCTTTTCCGTTTCTTTTACGGTAAGCTGTTTTTATATACCAGTTTTATAAAGGTATATCTACCTCCTACTTAACTTAAGATGTTTCCTTTTAAGGTTATCAGAGAAAAAATTACATGATGAGTAATAAATAACCTCGTGCAGTAGACCTCCAGAATGACTGCCTTAATTTTCCTTGTCCAATCCTCATGATGCCTTTTGGTTCCACTGGAAAGTCCACACTACAAAAAGGTTCGCTACTTATTGGACATGGGAATTGTGAATGGAAGTTAGGGATTCGAATTGTGTGTCCTTTGTCCTGAGGGTCTGTTAAAAGTGAAACAAAAGTGTTTAATTTGCCTTTAGGAAAATTAGATCGGAAAATCAATCTATGTAGCACAGATCCACAAGGGGGTAATGTTGAGCATGCATGTGAAGCCATCAAGGCATGAAAATAATTAATGGAACATGACAATAGTTGGATATAGTATCATAAATATTGAACAAATATTAGTAACTATTAAGCACCCAAGGGTGTGGCTTCAAAGTACCTGGTGCCTGTGTTGTTGGGAGGCAGCCACTTGGTGGGTAATTGAGGTGCGCACAAGCTGGGTGGGAGATTAGATTTATTTTTGAAAAATGCTAACCTGCTGAAGAGCAGGAAACAACACATAACAAAAATACATAATCCATAGATTATAGTGCATATTTGTATGCACAAGATACAAAATAAAATATATATTTGAACATTAAAAAAGATACTATAATGTAGTAAGCAATTTAAAATGTTGACAGAGCAGTAATTGAGAGAACCAGTAGATCAGTAGAAAATTAACTAGGTGTATTCCTACTTCACCAGGTAAAGAATGACAAGATAGAGCCACACAAAATGAACGGGGCTTGTCCCTTCTTTTAACCATGTGAGGAAGAAGCCCAGAACTCTAAAATATAAAAACAGCATTTTGTCAAGATATAGAGCAAGAAAAGTTTTGAATGCAATGTCATAGTTGCGAGAGAAGCTTTATTTAACTCTGGCTTAATTGATTTATAGTCTCCCATAAGCACTTAATAAAGTTGAGCTATGTGCATAATGCAAAAGGGCTCAATATTAGCTTTTAATCCTTTAGGGGCAATTTTTTGTTTCTTCATGGTAATTTATCTATTTCACTAATATTCTTTCAGGGTGCATCTGACTCGTTGAACATGCCAATGTCCTTTATTAGTGTCATCTTGCTTCCAATCGTAGGAAATGCAGCAGAACACGCCAGCGCTATCATGTTCGCAATGAAAGATAAGCTTGTGAGTTCTTATCAAACTAAATCTGCTTTCTCTTTTGCTCCAAAACAGTTACTAATGTATCCTTGTTGGCAGGACATCACACTTGGAGTTGCAATTGGGTCTTCTACTCAGATATCAATGTTTGTGGTAAGACATTTAATGCATTCCAACTATCCGAGATAGCTTTTTAAATTGTGGGATAATTTTTTATTTTTTTCAGAAAAATATTTAGAGATCCTTATATGGACCTTCCTATTTCTCCTGAGAGCACATAGTATTTCTGTGTCACTGTTAAATTTGGGGCAGCCAGGTTATATTTATTCAAGATAGATGATAGAGTTTATGCATTTAGTTGGTAATTTCATATCTCGTGCTGTTGAAAATGCAGATACCGTTTTGCGTTGTTGTTGGTTGGTTTATGGGAAAGCCCATGGACTTGAATTTCCAATTATTCGAGACCGCTACACTCTTCATTACAGTGCTAGTCGTGGCATTCATGTTGCAGGTTCGGCATTCTACCCAGTTCTTTCTTAGCATCCCTCACTTTCATCTCCCTCACCCCTCCACCCCCAAAGAAAAAAAGACAGAAAAGAAAATTGTTCATATTTCCCTGTAAACTTGGTTCCTGGACCGTCAAATGTAGGCTTGTCACTAACTTCTGATGTTGCTTTTACACAATGTAGGAAGGCACATCAAACTATTTTAAAGGGTTGATGCTGATCCTATGCTATCTGATTGTTGCTGCAAGTTTTTTTGTACACGTTGATCCATCCAATGGTAGGTCCCTAGTTTCATTCTTTTTTACTTGTTCCCTTTGAAGCCTGAGCATCCTTTAAAATCCATTTCCTTAATAATTTTCTAATACACAGTTGAGCACTTCGCTGTTTCTCCTTTCACATGGCTTCATTATCATTACCTTTTTTGTGCAAAACTTGTTGGCTTTATCTACTACCACCAAGGTTTAAGCATTTGATTAATAAGGAATGATTTTCACTCTCTTGAACTTAGTTTTAAATTGCCATGATATTCATGCAAACTAAACATTAACATAGATCGTGTTCATAAATTAGAAAGGAGAAAAAGGGTTACAAAGATCATCACTGTTTGGTCACCCTTAATGAGTCCTGAAATGAGTTTTGTTTAATGGTAGATTCCCTTTTCTCATGTCCTCTTTCTTTAGCTGCATATTAGGCTTTAAGTGGGACTTGCAAATATGAAATGCTTGTTCTGACATTGGTGAGTTGAGGCTTTGATGAGTTAAGATCCTGCTCGTCTTGACCACTGTCATTATATAACCAAATCCCAAGATAACAAAAATTGGTAATTAACCTTTGTTGCAATGGCCTTGGTGTAGATGCAGACTAAGCAGCCATGGTTTTACCCATGCCTCGGCCTAATGAGCACCTCGACTCCTGGCAATGAAATGAACATCAATGAGGCTGGCCAGCTGCACTACCCAAATGATGTTTGGGATGGAGGAATGAAGGGACTTGCTTGTTACAACGATATGTTCGAAGTAGTTCGGTGTTGACTTCTTGAATGTTTAGCCATGTTGTATCCTTTTTCTCTAGCAGACAAACAATTCCCCAATTATTCCCAGCAATGCAAGAAAGCTGGTTTTAGTCTTCCACTTGGAGAAAAAAAAAACATAGAAGGGGTGAAGGTATAAATCTCATATATTTATTCTTTTCTTTCTTTCTTCAAATTGTTGTTCCAAATGTTAGTGTTACGAGATGTAATAATTGTAAAAAAAAAAAAATCCATAGAAATCCAAGATGTCTCTGCTTGTGATATCAATGTGTTGCAAGCAGATATTTTTTCACCTCACTCTTGCACACTAGGGTGTTTTTCATCTGTGGTTTTCATTTGTTGTCTTGTGAACTATTGGAGTAAAGTGAAAATGATTGTAATGCTGTACCTACATACCTATTGAATGCAACATCCCCCCCCCCCCCCAAAAAAAAAAAAAAAAAAACATTTAACATAATAGAAAAGGAAAAGAGTAGAAAAAAGAAGGGTAATCTGCTCTGCAATTAATATTTGAATACATACATGGATAAAATGTGGTCCAGGATGCTAGTAAGATGCAGTGGTTTTCACTGGATAAGAGTAAGTTTCAGCATTTCTGGTAAATCAAAATTAGATGGAAAAGGAAGATGGTCTGACTCACTGTTACCTTTGTGAAAAAAAAGAAAGATGGTCTGACTCTGACCTTTGACTGGACTCGAATAAGTTGTTAGCATCTGCTTCCATCTGCCAAGGAACATTTGGTTTGAAAATGGGACAATCTTATCTTTAGGCTATCCCTTTAGTCTTCAGGTCTCTATAAATTGGTAAACTTTAGTGGTTGGGCTCAGTAATATTTTAATCTGGGGTTGGCGAAAGGGACTGACAATACTCCACACACCAACTGGTCTGAATAATTTGAATTCGCGTGGTAAAGAGCCTGTTTATTTTTCAAAGCATAAATTTTGAAACGTTTTGTTTCATGTGGTTTAACTTTTACCATGTGACAAGTTGTCAATGTATAAAACTTAAATCTATCATGTGAGAAGATATTGGGTTTTCCTGTATGATATATATATATGTTTGCTAAAGTGTTTGCCTAGTGTGCGATTCCTACCTGATGGTGTTCCCCCCACTATACTCATAAGCCATAATAATTCCTTTGACAAAATCACAGGGGATTATTTGTTATGATTATTATTATTGACTTTTGAACAATTATTTGGTGATTTGTGATCGATCCCCTTTCCTCTCACCATCATGCGCAAAAATAGTACACACTCGGTGCACGGTAATGGATTATGATTACTCAAAGGGTGAAAATGACGACTCCACTTGAAATAAATTGGATTTGGTTTTCAAGATTCTGTATCACAACAGTTGAGGTCCCTTAGCAGGATCGATTGGCCAAAAGATCTTTCTTTTTAATCTGTTTCGGAAAGAATTACTCTACACATTTTTATAGAATTTTTTCTAGATGATGACTTGAGACGCTGTCAAACTCCGTGGATTCAGGACTCTACCTTTCTTGGAATTTCCAATAAGCAGACATTGAAAGTGTCTATATCAACCAGATAATCAATCCTTATTTTACTATATATTAACAATTATGTTTAGTTGGCTATATTTTTACTCCCTTGTCGAAGTAAAACAAATAAAATAATTGGATGGATCGGGAAACTCATAGAATGGTCAACGGACCAGGTGATGTATTTATTTTTAAAATCAACACGATGCCAAATAATGTATATATACACAGAGATAACAGTTGAAGAACATGACATGTGACTATAGTACATCTGTATACAAGTCAGTTACATAAAAAATTTAAAAAACCAAAATGGAACACCAAAAGAGAGGAAAAAAGACAGAGTAAGTGACTCTTCCTCCATCTCTAAAGGTCTGGCTTTATTATCTGAAACATTTTCCACCTCTCAACTATTACTACCCATAGGCCATAGGATAGCAACAAATCCATAATTGCTGATAGGTGCAAAAGCTACTTTTGAGAATCACAATAAGCCATAATATAATCTGTTACTTAGTGCAAGTGGGGGCATAAATATGGAGGAAGTGAGGAGAGGAGAATAGTATGGTAAAGTCTCTCTCTCCCACGTATATTACACGCTTTCAAATATCCATAGAATAAACAAAGTCCACCAGCCATCTATCTATCTAGCCGTCCCAAAAGTAAACGCTTTATTTCAAAAACTCATATCTCATCTTTTTGCTACATAAAAATTGCACCTTGTCAACATCAACTACACTCTCTCTCTTCTCTTCATGGGTTTAGACTAAAGTCTGCACGATCAACAGGACAAAGAATTGCCAAAAAAATACCCACATGGTTGATTGGAGTATCTTGGCATCTTCAACTGTCTTTCTTCCTCATCTTTAGTTGTCTAAAAATAATAATGATCATGGATAATAAAGACAGCCGCCACCAATCTGCTCTGACATATCATCAATTTCGACCAGCCATGCTTCTTACTTCCTTTCATTCTTCCTCTTCTTCTGTACCCCACCATAAATCTTTCTATCCAATAATATTGATAGTTGTTCTACTTCTTTCTTCTGTTGCTACCATCTGTAATGCTTCTTGCAATCAGCTTGATCGTGACTCTTTGTTATCATTCTCTGTTGGTATCTCTTCACCTTCTCCTTTGAATTGGTCTTCTTCCACGGATTGCTGCACCTTGTGGGAAGGTGTTGGTTGTGATGATAATGGCCGAGTAATCACTCTCTGGCTTCCCTCAAGAAGCCTTTTTGGAAACATAACCCCTGCTATTGCAAATTTGAGCAAACTCTCTCAACTCAGCCTGTCAAATAATCGATTTTTTGGTCCCCTCCCAGATGAATTTTTCAAGTCAATTAGTAGCTTACAGATCATTGACTTGAGTTATAACCGCTTATCAGGACGATTGCCGCTATCAGATAGATTGCCATCACCCATAAAGACAGTAAATCTCTCAAGCAACCACTTCAATGGGACAATTCTATCATCATTTCTTGAGCCAGCAATTAATTTAGAAAGTTTCGATATTAGCAACAATAGCTTCTCTGGTCCAATACCCTCCTTTATTTGCAGCTACTCAGCCGCTGTCAGAGTTCTTGATTTCACTTCCAATGACTTCAGGGGCCAGATGCCCCAAGGGTTTGGGAGTTGCTCTAGTTTGGTTACTTTGCGAGCAGGATTCAACCATCTTTCGGGATTCATTCCTGATGATAATTATAGTGTGTCAACACTGCAAGAAATCTCTTTACCTGGCAATAAATTTTCTGGACCCATCCCAGAAAGCATTGTCAACCTTGTCAACCTCAGAATCCTCGCACTCTATGGCAATGAATTGACAGGTTTGATCCCTCAAGATATTGGAAGGCTCTCCAGATTGGAACAGTTGCTCCTCCATATAAACAATCTAAATGGCACTGTGCCGCCATCGCTGATGACTTGCACCCGTCTCACTGTGCTCAATTTAAGGGTCAACTTCTTGGAAGGTGAACTCTCAGCTCTTGATTTCTCCAACCTTAGCCGACTTGGCATAATCGACCTTGGAAATAACTTCTTCACTGGAAGCATTCCACAAAGCCTTTTTTCATGCAGGTCATTAACTGCAATCCGTCTGGCTACTAACTATCTGACAGGAGATATCTTGCCTGGCATAAAATATTTACAAGCTCTGTCCTTCCTCTCGGTTTCCAATAACAGCCTAACCAATTTTGCAGGGGCAATAGAAGTCCTTAAGGGTTGTAAGAATCTTACCACACTAATCCTCACCAAAAACTTTTATAATGAAACGTTGCCTGGTAATGGGAACTTGATTGGGTCTGAAGATTTTCAAAATCTCCAAATTCTGGGTTTAGGTGGTTGTAATTTCACCGGACAGATACCCACATGGCTGGTTAAACTTGGGAGGGTAGAGGTTCTAGACCTTTCTATGAATCAAATCACAGGCAAAATTCCAGGCTGGTTGGGTACTTTACAGAATCTATTTTACCTGGATTTGTCTCAGAATTTTCTATATGGAGGCTTCCCAATCGAACTTACTCAACTGCAAAGACTCGCATTACAAGATGCTGCTGATCAGGTCGACAGAAGTGCTTTAGAATTGCCTGTGTTTGTTCAACCAAACAATGCCTCAAATCAGCAATATAATCTACTGTCAAACCTGCCACCAGCTATTTACCTTGGAAACAACCACCTTGATGGCAATATTCCAACTGAGATTGGCCAGCTGAAGTACATTCATGTTCTTGATCTGAGCAAGAACAACTTTACAGGAAACATTCCAGAAACAATATCCAACCTCACTAATATGGAGAAACTAGACCTCTCTGCCAACAACCTCTCAGGTGAAATTCCTTCTTCACTCAAGGGTCTTCATTTTTTGTCTTCTTTCAGTGTTGCTCACAACAATCTTGAGGGACCTATTCCAACAGGAGGTCAGTTTGACACATTTCCTATCACTAGCTTCTTAGGTAATCCAGGACTGTGTGGTCAAATCCTGCAGCACCCTTGCCCTGATCAATCAGGAACTACACAACCTTTTGCAGTTAGAAAAACCGCAAAAAGGAAAATCTTAATTGGACTCATCCTAGGGATCTCCTTCGGCATTGCCTTCACAGTCATCATCATAGCATTCTGGATATTCTCCAAGAGGAGGATCCTTCCAAGAGGTGATGCCGAGAAAAATGACTTGGAAATTGTGTCCTACAACTCCACTTCTGGATTGTCTGCTGAGATTGGAAAGGATAACAGCATGCTTGTTATGTTTCCAACCAATAAGGATCAGATTAATGATCTCACAATTTTTGACATTCTGAGAGCCACAAATAACTTCAACCAAGCAAACATAGTAGGTTGTGGAGGCTTTGGTCTGGTCTATAAAGCAACTTTAGCAGATGGAACTACGTTGGCTATTAAGAAACTTTCAGGAGATATGGGTTTAATTGAAAGAGAATTTAAAGCAGAGGTGGAAGTTTTATCCACTGCCCAACATGAGAATTTGGTCTCTCTTCAAGGTTACTGTGTGCATGATGGCTGTAGGTTGCTGTTTTATTCCTATATGCAAAACGGAAGTCTGGACTACTGGTTGCACGAGAAAACTGATGGAGCATCCCTACTTGATTGGCCAACTCGACTGAAGATAGCACAGGGGGCAAGTTGTGGGCTGGCATACATGCATCAAATATGTGAACCACATATTGTTCATCGTGACATAAAGTCCAGTAACATCCTCCTTGATGAAAAGTTTAAAGCACATGTGGCAGATTTCGGATTGTCCAGAATGATTCTTCCTTACCAAACTCACGTCACCACTGAACTGGTTGGTACCCTCGGCTACATCCCACCAGAGTATAGTCAATCATGGATAGCCACTTTGAGAGGAGATGTCTATAGTTTTGGAGTTGTGATGTTAGAACTCCTTGCTGGCAGAAGACCTGTGGACATGAGCAAACCAAAGATGTCAAGGGAATTGGTTGTATGGGTGCACCTAATGAGAAATGAGGGTAAACAAGAAGAAATATTTGATCCTATACTGAGAGACAAGGGTTTCGAAGAAGAAATGCTTCAAGTGCTTGATGTTGCCTGCATGTGTGTCAGCCAGAATCCTTTCAAAAGGCCAACTATAGCAGAAGTGGTTGAGTGGCTCAACAGAGTAGTATCCAACCATGGAGCACCTAAATAAGGTGGTGGTACGCATAAATTTGATGTAGATGTGAATGTCTGTATAGATGAACTTTTACTTTTTACACGTAGGAAGTTAACATATAGGAATAAATGTATAAAGTGAATGATTTCCTCAATAAATTACATTTACGATTTTGCATCATGGCTAACATTGGATGACAGGTAATGTCAGACATTTAGCAAGTTAAAGATCACAAACTTAGGCAGCATTAGTATCTGGGAATAAAACATGGAAATTCTCATTCGGCAACTTAAATGTAACTCCAATGCAGAAGATACTTGCACACAAATCCCGTAACATATGCAATCATGCAAAAAGAAAGAAACTCCCTAGAGGTTCAGGGATAAAGTAGTCATGGAAAGCCAGCATTCAATCTAGTAAAAACAATCAGAAGAAAAGAGTAGTACCCAATAGCATATTCTTTTTGGGGTTCAACAGTTTCTGGTTGTAGGACAACATGTTTATGTATACATGGGAAAGTGCTGAAAATAAGCACATCCAATTGATGTTAGCACAAAATCATTTACTATCAGTTATGCTCTATATTGCTCTACCATCAGCTCTGGGAAGTTGTGCAAAAAACTGGTTCGGGCATTTCCACAAGCAGGTTACAGGCAAATGAGCCACAAACTCGAAACCAATTTAACCATATTTTCCAACTTACACTTGAATAAGATAGTAGTATCTATTAGTATAAAAATTACATTGAGTTTAAATTGAAGATTTTGAGTAGCTTTGTTTATATAATTTATTTATAATACACCAACTTGTAGTAATTCAACTCACTTAAACCTTTTCAATTCACCACACATTTTTCTGGGAGCAAAATACCCCCATTTAGTTTCTCTAAATACCCACTTATTTTATCGTGATGAAATAATTTTATACTTTAGGGATAAAAAATCATGTGCTAATAAATGTCATGATTTAACATAAACATCAAATATAAATAAAAAAAAATTCCACAAATTTCAGATAGAGATAGGAGCAGTATGTTATGATGACCAATAATCTTGGAAGTTAAAAGTCGAATAATTTAATAAGAGGACCAAAGGTACTTTAAATTCCACTGCATTGATTCTGTCTACATTGGTAGGGGAACTTTTGGAAGGCGACGATTATAATTTTAGAGCCCACTGAGGGCGGGAGTATATGAACTACTCAAGTGCTACTCAAGGGTAAGGGAATAAATGCTTTATTTTAGCACAATAAAACTACTTGTGTTTATATGACAAATGGCAACGAGGGTAGTTTTTATTATTTGGAAGTGAAGATTCCTTTTACATGTTCAAGTGATAACACATTGAGGAACAGTCCATCTTGTTCAAATGTTGCTTGTGGATTATATTTTGTTTTTATATTTCTCCAAGTTGACTTTCAGATGATTGAACATCAAAAAACAGATCAGCTAGTAAACAGCCTATGAATGTTGCAGGATTCAGTTACACATAATATCAAATATTCCTACAAGTAAAAATCTCTCTCAACTCCAAATCTTTTTTGTATATGGGCAACGGATTATAACTAAGCTTGTAATTGAGACATTATATTAGCTGTTAAAATCTCAACTTTAAACCAATTTGCCTACAGTATTTACTAATTGTCCATGAAAATATCTTCTCACATTACATATATTATATGGGAATAGTAGAACCAGGTTGGCTTAAGCTAGCTAGCGTCTCATCTGTCAACAAGACAGCAGCAGCATGCTGATCACCAACCTGGTTTCCAAATCCGACGACACTCTTATCTAATCGCATGTATGTCTGCATGCCAAACAAACTCCCTAAAACTAACTTCTTGAGAAATATTTGACCCAAAAAAAAATTGTTACAATTTCATCACACAAAAGACGACTAAACATGCAATCCCTTCTTTTATTCCATTAAGGGCTGCCATCGCGGCCCTCCTTATTTATACAATCATACTAGTAGTAAACATGCTAGCACATCACTATGGATGTTTGAATTACTATTCAATTGTCGATATTTATTGAGCTTCTATATTTGCTCCAGACATACTAGAAAAGTCAGGTAAAAACACTGTGGATTGCATTACAATTACATATACACTTGTTACATAGTAAAACATGAAAATAGCCTTTCAGATTATATAGAACAGCTTTGTGTCACCATATGCTTGGAAATGTCCTCTTATCAGCTTCCCCATCCATTTTTTTACCCTATTTGTCCAAAAACCTCTGTTTCAAAGTGCCCATCTACAAGTCTCCCCTGTAATTTGTTCATGTACCGAAAAAACCCAATAGAGTTTTACACCCATTGGGTAAAAAATGTGAAGTGGTACACGACCAAAAAGACAAGAGTAACTAGGCAGACTTCTAAGAAACTACGGAAGACAAACGGGACCAATACGACCAAGTGCCTGAGTAGGTAGGCGTGTTGAAGTATGTGACTATCTCGAGAGAGTACACATTTATTTACTTAATTATATCTTCAACACGTCCCAACCCTCCAGATTCTTTTTCATGATCAAGCACGTGAAAATGATGGATGGAGCCAAAAAAGGGGAAAGCACATATGGAAACAAGGTAGACGATGTAGAGTAGGGTTATTTTTGTTGTACGTTTAATTGAAGTAGTGGTAGTAGTTGTTGGGGAGTTAATTTTGGGATTGACGATTGATGAACTTATTCATCCCCTTGAATATACCAACAGAGAAGCATAGTGGCACATCGGCGGAGAATGTAAATCCGGGCTCTTTGTTCTTTAATCAATGAAGCACACTTCCTTGAAATGTTGTTCTTTTTCTTTGATGATCCATTCCTGTATGATGACACTTGCTTTACTTGTTGATTGGCCATGATTAATTCTTGATTACTAGTAGTAAAGTTGATAAGTTTTGGTTTTAGGAGCGGAGAAGAAAGAAAAAGATTGAGAAAAGAGAAAAAGGGGAAAAAAGCTCAATTGGAGCTGGACCCTGATGGAAAAATGTTGAAAGGAAACAAAGTATTTATACCAAGAAATCAACCAAGGGGGTGGGGGGTAAACAATGAACATGGTCACTCTGAAAACAGGGGGGGTTTGCATGGAAAGAAGCAGTACGCAGTTTTAAAATCTTGGAGAAAGAGGAGTGAACGTGGGGGGTATGTATTTTACACTTTGAGGCATAGTAAATTGGAATCCAAGGATGATTGTTATAATTTGTAGTTACGTGTGTTTTGGTTTTGTGTGTGTTTGATTAGAAAAGTGGTAAAGTGGGCGTCAGAAAAGGAGGGTTGCTTAATCTGGACAAGGCATCCCTATGGGATTTTGAAACACAATGTCGGCTATTTCACTGTACCTTTTGGAGTTCGAGTCCAGATTTCCCAACTCTGGTTCCACCATGGCTCCAACGGCCAATAATTCTTTTTTTTTTTTTTTTTTTTTTTTTTTGTTATGTAGGTACTAGTGTGTTGTCTTGTTATCCATTCATATTAGTAGCTTAATTTTTTTAATCCTTCGATTCCTATTACTATATGATGATTTCAATTATTTGTATTATTTTGTTATTTCTTGTATCTTCTTACTTCTTTTTCTGGACTACATCTACATTGGGTATGTTGTATTCGCTGTTCAAAATTGGTTGATCTCAACCATCAATTGGAGGTAACGTCCAAAACCCACTCTGCCTTTAACTATGTTATGAGTATTATTGTTTTAATAATATTAAATCTCAACTCATTAGTCTCCTTAGAGATTTGTTTTATGTACCTCTTCATGAAACTGAAATGTTACCTTCATTTAATTATAAGAAACCGAGCTGGGATATTACTCATTTATTTATCTACTAATCTTGTTATACTTGCAAATATCAATATACAATTTTGATAGGATCCCAAATTGTGAGGGCCTCAAATCTCAATAGATCTACTTGTTTATACTCATCATTATGTGTGTTGTAAAGAAGAAGATATGATACAGCTCATCAGAGATCTTTCTCTACTAGTTATACGATTAGCTTAATGAAGTCCCAATTGACTGCTGCATTCTAACCCTACCATTGGTACCCTAACTTATACTTCATATCTCTATCTTCCCTGCTAAAGATACTTAGTATCTTTATATCTTTATCACTTGCATAATTTTTACAAGAGTTTTAACTATGGGTTCGGTAGTTTTGTGTTAAAATTGTGTATTTGCATTAAGAAATTTACTTATTGCTCAAAACCAATTTTTTTTTTTTTTTTGTAAAATTCAGAATCCATAAACTCGAATGTAAATTTCACAAATGAAAAGGCATGTGCCTTTTAACTTGGATTTTGGAGCCTACAAAATATGTGGGAAATCCTGAATAAATCTGACAAAATGGGTCGGTGGAATAATATGTGAGTTATAAACCCAAAGAAGATCAAATGAAATATCTCAATCTTTAATCACAAATGTATTCCCAAGAAATTGGAGAGATTTTGTAATGAAAGAAGAAAATTGTGAAGCGGCAATTAGGACAAAAAGAAGAGAGTACACATTCAGTGAACCAAAAGAGTGACAAAGAGGCTTTTTCTAAGAACATTCCTTTTTTGTAGATTGTTTCCTACATTTCTTATCCAAATACAGTGTATGCCCAAGAGTGTAGCTAAAGTTACCCTCATCCCCATCCCCATCCCCATCGTTGTAAGTGAGCAGCAGTTGACTAATCATAATATATAATCTACTAATTACTTGACCCCAACTTCTATTGAAACAATCTCTCTACTTCATAGCTAAACTGCGTGCACATCACTCTCTCCACACCCCACTTATAATTAGATATTAAGTTGAAAAGGGAGAATGCTTAAATAAAATGATATGGAATAATTTGTTCGGTATTATTTTTTTTAATCTCAATTTACTATGGATACCAACGGTAGGTGAAGCAGTTCAATTGAATTATGGGAAATCGTGTCTATTATGTGGCAAAGAGCCCATTTGATGGCATCCACCCCCCTCGGAAGCTTTCACTATCTATTACTCTTGGATATCTATAGCAATCGGGCTTTTTCTGTCTTAAATGGAAAGACATCCTTATATGTATATATATGTTTTGTAGAATTCCCATTTATAAATATTTTTTTTAAAAAAAAATTCATTATTAGAATTTCTGATTTCGCCACCAAATACAAAGGCCATAGTTGTATAGTTGGATCTTTAGTGTAAGATAATAGTATATCGATAGATATTAACTAACGTAAAGATTGCACAAGGACACATAAAGGGATTACAAACCCAGAAAAAGAAAGTGGTACATAAAATATGCTTTATATTTAAACTTGGGATTAAAGAATGCTAATCTTCAACATGTCATCCTTTTGTATAGGAGCTTTCCTAACATTTCTCCTACTTGCACTTGCTTCACCTCGTACTGTTCTTCTATATGTTGTGTACAACGCTTCTTGCATCATAAATTACAGAAGCTAAAATAATAACCAGGACGCTAAACTATGCTTGCCTCAGCCAACTTCTTTTGGCTCCGGCCAACAAGTAACTCATAATCCTGCAAAATATAGAGGTATAGGTGTAACAAAACATGACAAAACACAACCCTCTGCGTATATCAAGCTAATACTGAGGTTCTAAGATCACACAACACTGCAATCTGTGTCCCATTTTTCTTTTTTGTTTAAACCGTCCAGTATTCAAAACTCACTCATCCGACTAATCTGGTTTTGCGCCACATAAGGCCCGTTTAAAGGGGAAAATGCTCCCTCCAAGATTTTCTCCTTTTCCAAGGGTTCAAACCAAGACCATAATTAAGAATGGAGGAATACAGCACTCCTTGGACTTAACTGGTGTGTGCACAAACTATTAAATTTGGTTGGAGAAACCAATACTCTAGGCAGAATTAGTATAAGTTAAAGGCCTGTTTAACGTCCATTTCTGTTGCAGGTACAGGTTGAGAGAAAGAAGGTCTGCCAAAAGTAAAGCTGTAATAGTTGACAACCCTTCTCTCCCACCAAATTTACGAGAAACAGGCTTACAGAAAGAGACTGCTATCTAATGTAACGCATAAGAAATGGTTCTACAATTCTCTACAATAAAAAAGAAGAAAATAATCAAACATACCACGTATGAAAGAAACAACTGCTGACAACCAGTGAGAACTAACCTGTACAATAGCTTGCGCACAAAGCTTTCCTGATAAGACAGCGCCTTCCATTGAAGCCAAGTATTTCTGTTTCGTGTAGTCACCAGCTAAATAAAACCCCTCTATAGGGGATCTTTGCAATGGCCGACAAGGTTCACAGCCTGGCACTGTTTTATAAACAGACCTGATAGAAAAAAAACAGATCAATCAGGATTCATACGTAGATTCCATTTGGACTCGATTTTAGCAAATGCAGGACTTTCAAATATGGTCTAAATATACTCGTATGAAGAGTGAAAAACCATATCATGATGACCAACTATGAAAGACAAATGCTATATTACCTTGGCGTTTTGACTACATGATATTTTAATATTTTTGCTTTGCTTTGATCTGCTGAAATTTCATCAGGAAAAAGTGTTGCTAGTTCCTTCATCGTAGCATCAATTATTTCTGAGTCGCTGCGAGATATCCACTCTTCTGCAGGTGCAAAAACCAATTCCAACATAGACTGATTGGGGTTGTAATATTCCTGCATAGAGGCCAGTTATGTCAGAGGGTCCTAAAACATACATGAAGGGAATGGAATAATGTCTATACACAGCAAAGGAAAATATTTTTACGATAGACAATTGTCAGAGTGTTCTATCATGAGCCTCTTTTATCAAGTTTAACTTCTCCAGCTTTTCGGCAATGCTTTATATTTTGTACAGAATTTCCACAACCAATAAAACTGAGGAGTAGATTTATACTCTTTCCAAAAACTGAAGGTAACACTGAATTAAGTACCCTTTTTACCCCTCCACCCCCACCCCCAGGCAGCAAGAACCTAAATAGCTAATAAAAGAATTTTATCCCATTAAATTCTTAAACAACTAGCAAAGGGGAAAAAAAATATCCGCCTAAGTTTTGTCAAAATTTCTTTACTTGTCCTTCGCAACTTGCCTCCTGTGGTGGCCCATGCAGAGACAGGATCATAGTCCTGACTATTCCATACAGACAAAATCAATATCATTATACATCCTAAATGAAGATTACAACAGCAGGAATTCATACAAGACCAACAAGCATTATGCAATTCACACAAATTCATACATAACTCCACAGATAATAATTTGAGAGCAATATGAATGGTTACAGATGAGTACCTTACATGTGACAGACATGTCAGCATACACACTGAGTAGTGAGCTTCTGCATGAATATGAAAGAGAAATTAAGGGAACCAATAGAAGTATCAGAAACAACACGATATTCTAAGAATTGCAAAAGGAGCTCTATTAATCTTGTCTCCACCAACAGAGGTGCCATTTAAAAAGTAAGGGGACATAATCAACATATAGCTGATGAAATGTGGACGACTTGGATCTCCAGTCCATTTTTCATGCCACGGAGAAGTGGTTGCCGTGACATGTCATGTCTATCCTCGATTGAATCTCACCGGCTAATGCTTAGAGAAGGGATTTTCACCGGGAGGGGGGAGGGGGGAGGGGGGAGAGGCAAAAAGAAATGGTTTTTAGACCAACAAATATTTCATTAACTTTCCATCAAATGTAGCATTTTACAATGATATGAATCTAATGTTTTTAGTCACAAGGAAACTTGCAGGAAATCGATAATCTGTCTTCCTTTTTGTGTTCCTAACTATTGTGCCATATGTAGTCGTCCTGGAGGTGAAGAATAAAATATACCAAAGTTGCATGTGCCTATGAAATCTGATCGTCCAATAACTTTATAATGTGTTATTTTACACTAAACTGTTCTTCTGGGAGCATTCTTGGGAGGAATGCTCTGTTTTTTGTACAACAAAAATTTGTTTCAACTGTTTACGAGAGAGAGGAAGAGCCGTAACTTATTCGATGTTGTATCTAATAATAACGAGACTGGAAGAGGGGGAAGGGAACTAAATGAAAATGAAGTCATCGACACACTAGCTGCTTTGGAAGAATAAAGTGAATGAAACTAACCTGCTGAAGAGCAAATGATCATATGTGTTCTTCAGTTTTCTGTCGAACCTGCAGTTTAATTGATACAATCGTTATTGGTTCAATACCAGTAATGGTAGTCGCTTCAATATATTAAGGATACATATGCATTCATGATTGAGAATTTACTTTTCAGCAGATAATTCAGCCACTAATGGCCAAAACGTAAGTAGCTCTGCTCATTAAAATATGTACAGAAATTTGCACTTTTTCCTATCAGAGTTTTGGAAACATCCATAAGTTCCTCGTTCAAGGGAAATTTACACAAAACCGAGGATATGCATGTCAACATTTATAAACATAAACACGTATGTATAGACATTTCATTGCACATACATAGATATGCTACACGAAGAACAAACACTAACAAGTAAAATATTCACCACTAACCATATATGTACATTTATAACAGGTACTCCGACCAACTTCTCCAACTTTTGGAAATATGGAATCTCTTTCCAGTCTTCGGGCAAAAGCAGCTTGAAAATATCCACTAATTGGTTCATCAAAAGCAGCAAAAATCACAAAATCATATTAAGAACGTGAAAACTGGAAGAATCAACTAGTATAATGGATATTATACCTGGAGTGGCAAACACAAAAGCATCTCCCTCAATTGTACTACCGTCATTAAGTATAAAACACTTGACACTCCCATTCTCATTCAACTCAATCTTTTTTATTCGTGAGTTCAATCTGACTTGGCCACCTTTTGACTCAATGTGTTCAACAATTGGCATGCAAAGTCTCTCAGGAGGATTACCATCTAAAAAGGCCATTTTTGAACCATGTTTCTCCTGTTGATTAATAAATCAAATATATCAGAAAAGTTAAACTGAGTGGAGAAATTCACCATCATTTCTTGTTCTTTCTGGGTTTGTTTGTTTGTTCCAGGTTATAAGTAGTTCACCTTCAATTCTTTAAGACATAAAAATGCATACTAGATGACAACAGAGCTCTTTGAAAGTGAATCAGTAAAGTAGTCCTTCATCCATGAGATTCAGGGAATGCCTAACTAGGGGCCCATTTGCATGGTAGAATTTGAAAAAGTTAAATAGATGTTCCAGAAGATGGGTCAGAAAAGTAATGGGAAAAGAAAAAGGAGGAGAAGGATGGTTAATATAAGTGTCCAAATTGACATAAATCAGTTCCACTCCTGCTAGTAGAAGCTTCTAAGAGTACATAAATAAAAAAAAAAAAAAACTTCTCCAGCAGTCGAACAATATGCCCTCAACCTAGAGAAACCTGTCCCTACAAATGAAATCTAGAGCAGCAAGCCACTCCCTCCAGAAGTAACCAGCAAACCCCAAGTAGTATATTCTTTTACATACGGTAGCTTCAAAAGTTTCATCTTCGAAACGATCATTATAACTGCTTCCTGCAGCAATGTAGTGTCGGGTGCCAAACAAGATGCACTTACGGACATTCAATCACATTTAAGTTCCTTAGCGAGAGATTTCCTGTTATATGAGAGACCTGGAAGAGATAAATTACTTCTTTATCTCTCTTTTTGTTTTGGATGTGGGATCAAGATTCTAACCTGAAGAAACCTGTTCAATGCGATCAAGATGCACTGCATTGACAGTTCATCAGGGTTTATAAAGTTAAGTGCCTTTGACATGGCGATGAACACTTCATCTGTCACCCTATCCGGCACACCCTGCAAAACATATTGCTACTGCTGAGATTTGCTAGATGTATGCTGTTAGCAAAAAGAAAGGCAGGCAGACAATCTAACACCTCAAATGAACAATTTATGTGTGAACTGTGAACTATATAGCCAGGTTTATGCTTAAAAAGTAACATAACTGATTACGCACTTGCTTTCTCATCCAGTCCTTAACACTTATCCCGTCTTGAGCTTCGACATAAGATTGCCCTCCAAGCATTGCTGGCAAGAGTCCAATTGCAAATTTGACTTTCTCTGGCCATGTAAGCATTTCATTGTTCTTTAGGATGGCCAAAACTCCTGCAAATTATATCAAAGCAGTTAACACTTACTGAACACAAAAGGTCCGATGAAGAAGTAATGAACCTTAATACTCTTTTAAGGTTAGTAAAGTCCCATAGGTGTAATTGAATAATCAATTTAATAACTTATTAGGGAAGTTTGACCACATGATTACAGAGGGCTAATTTATTCATGTTGTGTTCACCATTTAAAGGAGCAGGTAAAGCTTCAGGGAAATCAAAGCGGCTGAATTCTCCTGGCTTGCTTGGCATTGCAAATATCATTGAATGTTCCTTCCACTGCAATCGATCATTAATCCCTAATTCTCCAAACAGGTTCTGAATATTTGGGTAGGCCCCAACTTAAAAGAGATCAAGCACCAATTTGTAAGTGTCACTATATGAATATCAAGATGAGAAAGGAGAAGCAAGGCATAATACAGATTTTCTGACAATAATAGGCTATTTGTGAAAGACAAATAACAAACAGGGACAGGAGATGTCTAATGGACAAAAGATCTTAAAAAATCATAACGGCAGTATTAGAAGATCAACGAAAAAATATTAAAATGTAAGGTCAAACTTACAGAATATATGCAAACCAGTCTCGTACCAATCTCCATCATTATCTTTCCATGCAGCTACCTAAAGGGAGATGTAAATTCTCAACATTAGAACACATAAAGAATAATGCTAAATCAATTGTTTGCTTTTACAACGAGATTCTTGGTGACTGCGTAAGTAAGATAATCCATTCTAGCCATTCCCACATGAAAGCATATAGATGCATAAAATGTGAGATAGAAATAGCGTGCAAATAGACTCGTAGGCAAAAAGGTAAAACTAAAACATGCATCAAAACGTAGAACAAATGGTAAGTATATGCCAACACCAACTTGCACCTAAAGAAAAATGTAACTAAAGCAAGTAGACAGAAACGGCATCTGTTCTTCAGAGAAAAATATGCATCTAAACATAGAACAAACTAACAGAGAGAGGTTTTTATATCGAAACTACTTAACATAGTGTGCTACACTAAAGATATCAGCTAGTTTACGTAGCATCTCACAGAAAAGACAGCACATTTATATGAAACAAACAGACCCTACCCCAAAAAGGACTACTAATAGGGAAAGACACAAAAAGAAAGGATTTTTTTTAAAAAAAAAAACCAAATATTTTAGTCTTCTTAACCTTTCCACCTAGAACATCCCTTGCCTCCAGTAGAATCGGTTTGTGACCAGCATCTGCCAAATATTTTGCTGTAGACAAACCACCCAAACCTGATATTCCAAAAAGTTGAATTATCATAGAATCATGTTATAGCTCCATTTATCTGAAACAGCTATCTAGTACCTCACGTAGCATTCTTTATTATATACTTTGTAGTACTATAGAACAAATCATGCAAATAACATTTCTTTAGGTGGTCAGATAAATTTCAACTAGTTGATTACAGACTAGTACAGAGTTTTGCAAGCCTAGTCAATGAACAAGTTCAATGTAGCTGAGAGGTCACTGCTCCAGCATAGTAAAGATGAAATATGAAGATCTATCATATATCTCCTTCACTTTCTCACAGATTGCATGCATTAGAAGATTGCAACCCCTTATTGTGTAACTTAAATTGGTATGCAAATTTTGGAACTCCACATACTGCAATTTATAGGTATAGTGGGATCAATCTTGCACTGGAGAATTGATATATACACCTCCAATACTTCAGAGTCACCATTTGGACATGTCACTCAATCAATAGCATGTTCACTGACTTATCATGGCTCAAATGATAGAGAGATAAGACATTATAACGGCAGAAATAAAGAGAGTGATGGCAGAATAGTCAAAATTTACTACTTGTGTACCTGCTCCTAATCCAATCAGCAGGGACTTTCTATTTAGTTGCAAAATGACAAGAGCTTAATGACCTCAAATTTTGTAGTCTAAAACAGTTAATCAGAAAAGGCATGTACAGGTACAATAAATATTCTAATGATAATACAACAATAAAATGCTTCATTCGATATAAAGCAAAACGAATGCTACAAATATAGATAACTGGAGTATCACCTGCACCAGCAATAACAATCTCCAATGGTTTAGTTGGGCGCGGAGAAGCACGGAATGTTGATGATAAGAATGCAGCCTCCAAATAGTTAACTGTATTGTCTAGCTCTGGTCTTGGATAATCAATGCATACTACCTGAATGACAAGATACTTCCTTTATTTTAGAGAAATATGCCTTGAGATGATAATTCAAGTCATCAGTCTATAGAATACAAACCAAACCTTTAAAGGCCCCAAGTCCTTAACCAATCTTCTGGTCGTGGCATGGGGAGTACGAATCTTTAACTTATGACCCATTGATTCGCTACCAGCAAAACATAACGAATTCCTTTGCAAGCAACCATCTCGACTTTCAGTTCCCAAAGAAGACGACCTCGAGCTCCAAAGATAAGCTGAACTACCTTGGACTCTCAAATTAACAGCAGAAACAAGTCCAATTTGAGGCATTTTACTGAAAACTAACAGTAAAACCTGCCATGAGGATATTTCACAGTAAGAAAATTGTCCATTTCTGAACCTAAATACCAAGTAAAATTCCCTTCCTTTTTTTTTTTTTTGGTCAAGATTCTAGCTCAGAGGCATTTATGAAACAAATTTATATACAAAAGTAAAAAAGATGCTAGCTTTACCGTCCTCTTACACTGTGCACAAAATCAAGTAGATAAAAGAAAACACCCACCAAAAAAATAAACAAGATCCACGAGCCCCAGAAGTTAAACGAGTGGCACACACTAAAGATGAAATCAAAGAAACAAAAATATTTTCTTACCTCAGAATGAATGAAACCAGCTAGTAGATATAGGAAGTGGTTATGCAGAATTAAGCAACCAAAAAATTTTGGTTGGGTTGAAGTTGAAGAGTTAAAAATGAAAACTTGAAATTTTTGTGGTGGTTTGGCAGTTGCCCAAAAAAAAGATACCCAGACAAAGAATTGGGAATGCTATAACAAGTAAAAACGTATAATCTTGAATCTTTTCTGTATAAATAAACTAATTTATGGTGAAGATGCCTGCTTTCGGTGGTTTGGCCACTTCCCTTTAACGTTTGGTATTTTCATTCTTTAACTCCATCTGCTGTTTGGCTACAATCCAAAATTTGACACGTCCCACTATAGCCACACTTGGGAGATAAACCTTTTTTTTTTCTTTTAATATCTAAGTTTCGACCTAATTTGTTGTAAATTTGAATAGAGCCTGTTTGGATTGTTTTTTAAAAAATGGTTTTTAAATCAAAAAATAAAAAATAGAAAAGGATTATTTTTTGTTTTTAAAGTTATTTTTAACTTTGTCAAACACAATCTAATTTATTTTAAGTTATTTTTATATTTGTCAAACATTTCTGATCAAAACTGATTTAAAAATATGTTTGATCAATTTTTAAGTCAATCCAAACACCCTCTTAATCTTTTCAAGATTATAATTCTGTTCTCATTCATTATACCGATTTTTTGAAGCATAATATAGCACAAACAATTTTTTATTTCATATGAAAAAAGAAAAGTTGAAATAGTAGCCGAAACTGTATACATTAGCTATGGAATATAAATATTTTGGGTTGAGCGATCAAATTTATACAACATTGCCCCAAAAAAGGTCATTGTACGACGTTTATTAAAATGGACAGGATGTTTGAGTTGAGTAAAATACATAGAATGCTACTTGCTTGTTTCATAGTTCAAGAAATATTAACGTTTTGCAATGCTACCAAATACTACGAGTTTTACTTTTACATCATGTAGGCATTTTAATGTGTAAAATGAGCACATTATGTAGTAGTTTTGAGGACTAAACTATTAGGTGCAGGATGTACTAATTAAGAAAGTTATAACCGCCATGGCAGAGGTTATAGCGGCCGCAGGATAGCCGGGATTCAAAAAAAAAAAAAAAAGACCACATATTCTACAAAAGGAAGTCTTAATTTGAAAATATAGTTCACTGAACTCATAAACAAAAAGCTAATTTAAGTTTAGTTTCGATAAATAAACTCCAAAACAACCTTCAAAAACTAAACTGGACACCTTCTGCACGATCTTCTGTAGCTGTAAACCCCACTATTTTGTGACAAAAGTATTTCTAAAAAGACGACATTTGGGTACTTCTCTCCGTTCCAAGTCTGACGGAGTTCACATAATCAACTGGGCTGTGGGCAGAAATACCAGGAAGGAAAAGTCCTAGCACGCGAAGCACAACTGATTCCCAGCACTCCTCATACTCTGCTCCGTACATGTGACCCATTGTAAAGCTTCTGATGAGCTCCCACCCAGCATTCAGATACAATGGTATCAGAAATCGCAGCCCAAAATAGTTTCTGTTTGGCTCTTCATCGACGTTCTATAGACAACCATGAAAAAGTATTAGTACAACACAGAAAACATTTTCATTTCATATTAGACAACTTTAGGATGAGGAAACAGCAAAAGAATTGAGACTGAACACTATGAAATTAATAAATTTGAAAAATGTTTCATCATCTAAGAAGCTTGAATGGATATTAGAGGAGAATGTGCTGCAAGCCAATTGACATTTCTACAAGAACACCAGATATTTGACAAGCAACATTTGTAACTGTAGAAAGAATAGGGCATTGAAGCCTTTACCTGCTCAACGTATAAGCTGTTGTAGTACTGGCAAATCCCAAAGTGTTTAAACAGGAATGTTTTATTATCATAAGGTAATCTTGGCACAAGATCATTGGAATAAACAACTCTGAAGTACTTTGGGACTGGATGTTCCAAATGGGCTTCCATGAACCTCCCTAACTGTCTGTTCCCAACCCTTGGCTGCCCATATGTATATATTCCCAATAATCGTTCCATGACATTCATCTCCTCATGCAGCACTAGGATTGTCGGGAATAATATAGCTAATGCTCCACCAAGGCTATGGCCTGTAACAACAAACTTTGCATTCTTGTGCTCATTGAGTAACCTTTTGAGTTTACTTCTGACAACATAGTATGCTGTCCTCTCTGGCATATCTAGTTTGAACTTCTTTGAGCCGGTATCAGCAGGCCTATCTGATTCAGGCGACTGGTCTGACACACTGGGTGCATCAGAATCACTGAACATGGTAGAAGATTCAGAATTTTCTGAAGGAGCAATAGTTGCATCATTCTCTAACTTGGTGAAGTTCTGATTATTCATGAACAGTTGTTCATGAAAAGCAGAGGCTTCAGCTCTGCTCCCTAAACCTAAGGCTTCCAAGAAACCCATGTGTACTTTGCCAAGTTTTGGAATCTCGTACCAAGAGTAGTCAAAATCAGTGATCCAGTCATCAGCATCAAAAGGCTCTGTGCCCCTGAAGCTGATGACTATCAAGTTTGCATCTTTTGGCTTATCGCACAATATAAAAACCTGGGTGGACATCTCTTTCTCGAAATCTACATCAGCAAGTCCAGAGGAAGAACAAGAAAACAGCCCATAAATCAGAAGATGTCATAACAATAGATGATGAAGAAAAAGAAGTAAATGAGTCAAAATCTGCTCCAACATAGAGAATAAACCACTAACAGTGATAAACAAATAAAAGGATGAAAGGTGAGTTCACAATGTGGTTTTATTTTCCCTTGAAGACTGGCAAGAAGCGACTTGCAAGTCTTAAAAGATTAACTCTCCCCCGAGAGAGGGTGTGCTTAAATGGTAATTTTATATGACTCGAATGTAAGGTAAAGGCTGAATTCTCACCATTCCAACAATTGTAGAAATCCACAAAATGCATCTGTTATGGAAAGCAATTTAAAGTTTAAGTTTTCATAAACAACATGGTTAACTTATTTTCTTCCATTAGTTAGAGCAGAAGAACAAACAAAAAAGGAATCATAACATAACCTTCCAGTGAATATTTACGACATTCTGAACAACCTTTGCATTCTCGTAGGCCAACTTTGAAGCCATCATACAGAGGTCCATAAGGACTCTGTGGCCTATTCCAAGTTGAATATTTTTCTGCCAGAAATCAGGCTCTCCAATTTCCTTGGTTAACATCTCACTCTTGTATAAGTCTATACGCCAATCTAAATGCCCAATAGCACTTATAAACGTTTCTGACCCTCTCCGTGGCATCAGCACCTTTCCTGTTTTCACAAAACATTTTGTTGATGAATATATAATTACACAGACTAAGCTTGATAATGGAAACACGACACAATAGTTTGAGCCAGTATTCAACTCATAAAGATAAGTGTGTCCTCAGATCATGATATTTAGTAGTGGAAGTGCCAAGTAAGTGTGAAAAATAAAGATGATTTTTTGGAACTACAAAAATCCTAGATTTTTAGGAAAGTTTCTAGAATAATCTAGTGTAGTCACTTTGATAAGTATTTTGTAGAAATATCTAGATAATCTAGAGTAGAAGATAATGCTACTAGATTTTCTTGTAGATGTTCTAGAGAAATTAGATATTTGTAGAAAATCATGGAATAGTCTAGATTTTATTGTATCTAGAACCATCCATAGGTTAGTATAAATATGGGATGATATTGTACATTTGTATAAAAACCCAAACCCAAGCATTCTAAGAACAACCAAATAAAAGAGTCTTCTTCCATAATCAAGTTCTCCTTTCTAGCTTCCTCTTCTTCCTTAGTTGAATCTTCCAATCTTAGTTAACAATCTTGGGCTAGCAGAAGGTTCCCTAATTATACTTTTCTTCTGCTATTCTCTACATGGTATTAGAGCCATAGTCGTGGATTGGCTTGCGGGTGTTATTTCAAGATCAGGTTAGAGGTAGATTCAACTGGTTTGTCTATATGAATTTTAGCGGCCGTGTCAATGGACTGGGGATGGAGTTGTTGAATCAGTCCAATTACAAGGTATGAAAAACATGTATGGAATCATACCTTGTGGGAGAGGATTTGTGGGATGTTGTTAATGGAGATGACACAAGTCCTCCTGCTGACGGACCGAAAAATAGCAGTGCATACAAGAAGTGGAAGCAGGTTAATGCGAAGGCGGAGTTCATTCTAAAGAGGACAATCTCCTCCAGTTTATTCGATCATATTATAAAGTGTCAATCAGCTCATGAAATATGGAGGACCCTCGATCAACTGTTCAACAAGAAGAATGAAGCTCGGCTGCAGATATTGGAGAATGAATTGGCTAACACCACTCAAGGTAACCTTTCTATTGCCGAGTATTTTTTGAAGATTAAGAACTTATGTTCTGAGATATCTTTATTAAATTCGGAAGAAGCTATCTCGGAAGCACGAATGAGAAGAATTGTCATTCATGGTTTGAAGCCTGAATATATTCCGTTTGTGACGTCAATTCAAGGATGGGCTCAACAACCATCCTTGGAGGAATTTGAAAATTTGTTGTCATCATAGGAATTACTGGCCAAGCAGTTGGCTAGTATATTTGTCAAAGAAGGAGAAAAAAATGCTCTTATAGCCAACAAGAGGAATTTTAAAGGAAAAACAAGAGATGTGCCACACTCTCGATTCTCAGGTGGTTTACGCTCACCTGGAGAGAAGGAAGAGTCTGCTAACTATTATGGTAAGAAGACTCTCAGATATTATCGTTGTGGTGAAGTAGGGCATATAAAAAGATATTGTCAAGCCAAGGAGAGCAATATGGCTCAAAAAGTAGTTGTTGAAGAAGAAGAAGAGTGGGGAAATTGTTTAGTAGCTGATGCTCGAGCGATAGATGCTATGGTTTCCATTAACTTTGAAGAAGACTTGATCAAGGATTCAGAATATAATGTAGTCGACCACATGAAGAAGCGAGACACTGATGTCATCGATATGAAGCAATAAACTATAGAAGATGTTTATACTGGTGATATGTTAGCTTCTATCAAATAAATCAAGGAAGTAAATTATGCACAAGCAGTGCCTGGAGCTATATATGTTGATGGCAACCTTTATGGAGAAAGTATTGAGAAAGATATATGGGAAGTTAAAGTCTTTGATCAATCATCAGCCAAATCGAGGTCAGTAACTGACTTGGATCAAACATTGGAAACAAATAGAGAAAATGATGACCAAATATATGAAGAAGTTGATTTTGAAGTTTCAAGGAGAAACAATATGATTTTTGAAAGCTTTGAAGCTTCCGAAAAATCTATCAAGGAGATGATAAGAGAATATGGCAATGGATTCGATATTGGTGTTGAAACTTCACAGGAAATTGATAGTGTTTCTCTGGATAATCTAATTGTTGAGAAGTTAAGAGAAAGGGGGAGTTTGAGAACTCAACAAGGAGATAATCTACATGGATCAACTGCCAGTGAAAAATCTTTATCATTTGGAGAAGGAAGAGGAGTCCGAACGAAACTGCTGAGATTTTCACCAAGACGTGGCTCAAAGCTTCGTTTGAGCTCTTCCACGACAAGTGTGGGGTAGTTTCCAAAAAAAAATCACTTTAAGGGGGAGTGTGAAAAATAAAGATGGTTTTTTGGAACTACAAAAATCCTAGATTTTTAGGAAAGTTTCTAGAATAATCTAGTGTATTCACTTGGATAAGTATCTTGTAGAAATATCTAGTTAATCTAGAGTAGAAGATAATGCTACTAGATTTTTCTTGTAGATGTTCTAGAGAAATTAGATATTTGTAGAAAATCATGGAATAGTCTAGATTTTGTTGTATCTAGAACCATCCATAGGTTAGTATAAATATGGGATGATATTGTACATTTGTATAAAAACCCAAACCCAAGCATTCTAAGAACAACCAAATAAAAGAGTCTTCTTCCATAATCAAGTTCTCCTTTCTAGCTTCCTCTTCTTCCTTAGTTGAATCTTCCGATCTTAGTTAACGATCTTGAGCTAGCAGAAGGTTCCCTAATTATACTTTTCTTCTGCTATTCTCTACAGTAAGTGCATATGTGTAGCATCAGGGTGAATGGAAGCATTGAACTAATGTCAGATTGTTATGGGAAATATACTTTTGTTCCTAAATTTTGGAAGTCCTATTCAAATCAATGATACGCTTCTTCCAAATTGCAGGAATAACACTTTATAAGAATGCAAATTCCAAAGAGTGCCCAAAGCAGACAAAATCAGCACCTCATGGAACATGTGACTCATATAAACTCATGAATCTTCTATTAAAATTCTTTTTGTTTCCACCCCAACCTTGGTAGGATCAATAGTATTCCTACTAACAGTCCAGTGTGACTCAAACCCTCAACCTAGTGATCGATGGTGAAGGTGTTCAATCACTTGACCAAGTTACACTTGTCTAAACACATGAATCAATACATCCTTAGGGGAAAAAAAGTATTTACACATTTTAAACTTTTTGTAGGGACGGTGCATAATACTTAAATCCATGGATGTGTACATTATAAGCTAAAATAATACTTACTGAAAAAGGAGGAAGGAAATAAAGAAAGTGTTAAGGATTAATTACTTACCATGCAAGATATTGTAGAGAAGGCCAAAAAAGTTGCCATTGAGAGAGAGAAGGTTGAGGATGAACTCGAGGAGATACCCAAACCACTCCATGGGTTTACCGAAAATGGAGATTAATTTCCGCACTATAATGGATACAACTATAACCCATCTATGATCAGGATCGCCACCACGTGGCAACTGTTCCACCACACCGTTACCGCCGTCGGAATAGTGAAGAAATTTATCACTGTTACCTGATAGGACGAAGCGCATGAGGTCCAAAATTCCTCCAGCTTGGTAATTCACAATCAAAAACCGCGAATCCCCAGTCCATTCACCTCCATTTTTAGAAGTGGCAGTTTCATTCACCTCCATTTTTGCAAGCAAAGCAACTTATTGGAATTTAGTTGGCTCTAATACTACAAAGTCATAGATTAATAAATGCGCTCAATTAACTTAGGATAAGTGTGAATTTATTTTTTATTATAATTCTGAGAAAAAACAAACAAGTAAGGAAATGGGTATGGAGGTTGCTGTCACAATTGTTGGTAGCACAAGAGAAGATGTTTGTCCGTCCAAGATTGTACACCGCCTCTGGACCATTCCTTCACTTATCCAAACAGACGTTTGGGCTTTTAACTTCTTTTGGGTTATATATACGTGACGTGACGCAATCTCCCATTCTAAACTCTAGAATTTACCAACTTCACATACAAGTTGATATAATAAAATCACTCTCATTCTTAGAAACTCCTAATGTATTTTTGAACCTAAAAGCATGTTCAACAAGATGATAATTATGAAGTTGAAGTGCAAGCCAAGAATAAATTGAAATCTAAACCGTATGGGTTTATTAAGTGATTTCATCAGTGCTATGAAACACACAGCCGCAATGCCTTGCAAGTTCCCAAACCATTTTCTCTTTTTTCACGAACAAGATTCCATTAATCCATTCCCAAATATCCTTAAAAAATAAGGGTTAATTATTTATATTTATGTCCTTCGTAACGAACAAGTATAGTTTTATCATTTAGGACCCGTTTGGTAGTAAGTATTAATCAAAATAATTCATGGATTAAAATTTAGTCCAATAAAAACATTGTTTGGTTATTTTATTTAACCTAATTCATGGATTAGTTATACCTCATACAAAGTCTTATTTTATTCCTATAAAAGGGAGGGATAACTAATCCAAGGTTTAACAATCCTTGGATAAGACCCCTAAATGACTAAACTATCCCTAAATCAGATTTCCTACTCTTTTTTTTTTTGTAATTTAATGTTCTATTTTTTATTTATATGAGAATATTTATAAATATTCTTTTAAATTCACCAAATTCATTCCATGTGATTTGATGATTCCACAAACTAATATTTTTTTCTTCGTGTTTGATTTGTTATATTGGGCTATTTTTTTTTTTTTTTTTTAAATGTAGTTTGTCGATTGATCACTTGAACTATTTGTTTTTTTTTTAAAAAATAAGCTTCGTGTATTTGAACAATTTAAGTAGCCCTAAATCTATGTTAAGTTTAAGGTATATTTGACCAAAAAAAATTAGAAATATACCGTGCTATCAATGATGTCTATAGTGGCATATCACACCTCAATAATAATAATAATTTTTTTTTTATATTTTAGTATTTAACTTGACTAGTTAAATGAAATATAAAATCTCATAATAACTCAAGCATATAATAGGAGAGTTTTAAACCAAACATAAGATTAGATGGGAAATAATGAACCAAACACTTGATAAAAACTAATTCCTGCATTACTAAACCCTGCATTACTAATCTCTGCATTACTAATCCATGTGTTAGTTATCTCTGTATTATGCATTTTTGTACCAAACGAGTATCATAATATTCATAAGTTATGTTTGACATGACATCAATTTTTAAAGAATGTAAGTCCAATTGCTAAAGGGTAAATATTATTAAATATTATTGACCACCATGCAAAAATTAAAGGACCAACTCATTTGAAAGGTAAACTTGCCCACAAAATTACTAGCATTCTCTTATGGGCCAAATTTTGTATAGGACTAGGAGTATCAAACTTGAGTCACCGATAGTGTCCATTGGAGATTAGGCCCAGCCCATCACCCGTTTGTGGCAGAAACGAGTTTTGATAGTTGGACTTGACAATTCTGGACCGACTTTGGTGTCTTCTTTTTGAGTTGGACCGCACATGATTGTATGGTTGTAGATTAACTTCACGAAGCAAATGCAGTATATCTCGAACAACATATGTAATTATAAATGCACTGAGTAATTAGCATCTAGATTAGTTTCTTTTAAGTAAGTTGCTCGTATTTGCATTATAAATGTTATTTGTTCTACGTCTTGTATCATAAATAAATAGGAGATATATTGGGGCAGGAGATCCTAATTTATCGATATTTAATGAGGGTGAACCTTAATAGATTTTTTATTTTTTTTTGGTTTTCATCCGGTGTTCGGAGTCCACATTAAAGCTCCGACTAAATTCGAATTATGCTCTGCAGGGCCCATTCGGAGGTGGCACTCCCAACAGGATTTTCTCCATACCCAAGGCTTGAACCTAAGACATCTGATTAAAGGTGAAGCACTCCCACCAGTACACTACAATCCATCCCATGTTGGTGAACCTTAATAGAATTAAAAAGGCATATATTGCATTGTTCATGAAATGGATGGTCTATACTTGAGAGGAGTTTGAAAAGGGAGTTGGGAGAAATACGTGGGCAGCATAAAATTGCTGAGTCAACAGAAAGGACAATCTCACCGACAATCAAGTCCAAACCCCTGGCCGCACGCACCTAAATTATATTATCGGTACTGTGCTAACTTTACTAATTTCCATAAGAAAATTCATTTGGCCATGCTTCAACGTTCTACATAATTTAAAACTTTCCGTGCATATTTTTTCTTGGGCCCTTTAAATTATGAATTTTACATGTTACTTTCGTTTCATATTAGTTGTTTACTTTTGATTTTATTCGATATTTAAGAAATTATAAATAAAATTGTAAGATAATTTTACTAATTTATCCCATAAAAAAAATTGAAAATTTTACAAGCAAATGTAAATACTTTCAAAAGAATTAATTGTAAGGGTAATATAGAAAAATTTAATTAATATTTTTTTTATCTAATAAAATGAACAACTAATATGAAATAACTATTTTTAGTATAATGATTGACTATTATAGAATAGAAGAAATAACAATTAATATGAATATATTTTATCAATATCCATACTAGTGGATGAATAAGTTTATTAATGAGTACTTGTTGCTAGTACGCTCTCATTATACTCCATTCGTTCTATTTTTAATTGTTCACTATACTAAAAATAGCTGTTCAACAATATTTATTCAATTTGAAAAATTATGAGATATTTTAACCTTTGTGACTGTTTTACCCTTAAACATTAAATACTATTCAATAATCAATATATTTTTTCAAAGCATTAAATTTGATATATTCAAATGGTAATTATAGTCATATGACTCTTATTATTTATTATTTCTTAAGGTGTATGTTAAGTTAATAGTGGGACAATTATTGTTTGACATAAAAAGTATTTTATGTGCCAGTTTTTACTCAGACACATAGATTTAGAGTCTAATGACTTTTGATTTTTAACTTATTTTTATCAATTTAAGTTTAGATCAAGTGCTAATAAATATTTTTTAAAATTTATCCAACCACGCCAAAAATATTTTAAAATGATATTTTGACTTAAAAGTGTATATATAAGTCAATTCAAAGAAGCTCTTAAATATAATTGTCCATATGGTCCTTTGGGACTAGGGCGTATGTGTATGGTGAGTGGTTTTTATTTTGATGATCGAAGTCATCGTCTCTTTGTGGCCTTCCATTAAGTTTTTAACTTATTGATTTGGTCTGAAGCCTTCCATCAGGTTGATTAAAAGCTTAAGTTCATGCATTCGATCGGTTGTGTTGCTTTCTATATTATGTAATAATATTAATATTAATTGTTCACCTACCAAGTGGAGTACTTGTTTTTAAAGCATAAATAAAATAAAATAATAGTATTTGGAATTGGTTGAATACATGACATACATACACCACCTCCTAGTCTACTGTATTTCTCAATGCGCGTTTCGGTGATTTGCTGGGACCAACCATATATACATTTTCTCCAAAAAATATATATGGGTCAAGTTTGCAAATTTCTGATATAATATTATACTATGAATAAAATTACTAAAAGTTTTGTTTATTTTCCATTACAAAGCTAATATGCAAATAGTGGACCTAAGCAAGACGAACGTACATGCCTTAGTCTTAAGCTTAATCAATACAATAGTACGTAATAATATTGTTTTATGACAATACGAAATGTTTAACAGAAAATTTATAAGAGCAGTGGCTTATGCTTTAAGCAAATAATATAATGACACCTAAAATAAGATAAAGAAACACTAAATATTTATCTCTCAAATCTTATAAAAGTTGCGAAATTTGATTTGATTGTAATTACTATGATTAAGTGAACAGAGAAGACAAATTAGAATTAGTTATCAATTGATGTGCTTTAAGTAAGACACAGAGCAAATATCAAATCACACAACAAATTAAATGATTTGCGGAAAAAACGTGGCCTTAATTAAGCTAATGGTAGGACTGAAAATGTTAATTTGAAAAGTTCATGTTCCAACTAGAGAATAGCGTGTGGCATATGTGTAATGTGTTTTACATTTAAACTCTTCTACTCTTTTCATAATCATTCATTAATTATGAAGTATGATGGCGACTTCAAAGCTGACTTGTAGATCTAGATAACTCAAAGTTGCTTGCTCATAGATTAAATACCATTTAATACGTCGACATGCAATTATTTAATTAATGGTAATGCTAAATGACAAGAAAATTTGGCCGCCAGAAATTTAAAAAGTCTATGATGATCTTTCTATTTTAAAATAAATTGATTTTTTTTTATTTTTTAATTAAAAGGTATTAAAGTTAAAATGGTAAAAATGTTTAAAAAGATAAAATAATATAGTGTGAAATATGTTATTTTATTAATTCTGGCTAAATTTTCTGGCCAAAAGGATTTTTCCTTTAATTAATATTTTCGTTCATATATTGTTTGGCGTTTCATTTTAAAAAATATATTTAATTTTCACTCCGTATTCCATTTTATTGGTCATGTTTACTAAAAAAATAATTATACCAAAATATTTGTTTTAGAAAATGAGAGAGAATTGATTTTTTTATATATTTTTTAAAAATTATTGCTCTAATAAATATATAGAGAGATTAATGTGGTGAAAATAAGTAGTAATAGATTAAAATTATAAAAGAATATATTGAATTATTTAGTCATATTAATTATTCTTTTATTAAATATTTATTAAAAGCGTGCAAAATGAAAAGTGGAAGAGAACAAAGTACTAACTTGAACACACAACCTCAAGGAACTTTTGTAACCTCTTAACCACTAGAATAAATATTTTACTAGCACCAAGAGATGTCAATACTTTTGTATATATTTATTAAATCAAAATTTAACATTTATATACAATATAATTTTTCGCAAAACCTGACACCCCTTCACCTAGGGTGGGTCTGCCCCTAGAACAAAGGAGTAGCCTCAAGGCTAGCTCAAACCTAAAGTATTTGTTTAACATAGCTTTTATTTTTCTTTAAATATTTCACATATATTAATTAACATTACACTAATTCAAAGAGTAAGAGTGAATTTGAAAAAAAACACATAGTAAATACACCCTATTTCTATAAGATGTCAAATATTTCAAAATAATTTAATTTATCGAAATGACTAATAATTGGGATAGAAAAGAGTATTAAATTTAGACCACCAAAAGATAGAACATTGAACTTGAAAGAAAAAAAATGGAAACGTTAGGGGTGCAGCACAAGAGGGATTGGTAATTGGTACACATATAATAGCAATTTCAAGATTTTGGTTGCAAAAAAAAGAGACCATTTCTTCAAAGATCAAGTCTACCTAAGTTTGATGTGAAGTGTGCTCCTTTTACTGCACAAATGGCCACATTTCATGTGGGGGTCTGAAAAACAAACAAACAACAACAAAAAATGCCCCACCTCATGTTGTCTAAACTTGAAACTTACTTGAGAAAAACTTGCAATATATCCAACCCTTCCAAAAACATATGTATATATATGTTAAATTCAACAAGATTACTACTTATTAGTGAAATGAAACTTTGGTGCTTAGCAAGACAGACAGTGATTTGTTTGTTGGAAAACAAGCACATCAATGACATCAAACTGTTTTCATATTGATAAAATTGCCACTTCACCAAACTAGACTACATTTTTCAACGTTGAATGAATCACTAATTATCCAAATCAACGCGTAAATATAGGAAGGAATGTTTCTCTTCTCTTTTCTTCATTGAAAGAAAACATATATAATTTATTTTCTCCAATTCTCATTCTACTTTCATCTTTATACTATTTCAACTACTACGTTGGTTCACTTATCTTCTACTCCACATCAAATATTAATACTCATTTGAATTTTCCTTCTTTATTTTCACCTATAGGACGTATCGGAAATTCTTTCGGAAAAGGAATATATATCATATCGTAAAAAAAAAGGATATTTTCCTGTTTGTTTTAGGGAAAATGGTCTGAAAAATATCCCAACTTTGGTTGAATTTGCTATTACGATACCAAACTTTCATGAGGACCTATTACCCCCTAGACTATTTAATATCATATTTTTTACCCCCTGAACTATTTAATAGTGTACTTTAAAGGTATATATGTGTCCACGTAAACACACTACTATTTATAATTATGCAATATTTTTTATGTCCATGTGGGCACATATATATGTTTAAAATACGGTATTTAATAGTCTAAGAGGTAATATGTTCTCATGAAAGTTTGGTATCATAACAGCAAATTCGATCAAAGTTGGGATATTTTTCAAACCCTTATCCCTTGTTTTATCACTATGGAATGTTGTGTTTTCATGTGAAAAAAGATGATTAAGCTAATCCATATTTAATCTTTTTTTACCAATAAATTGAATGGATTAATTCTCTAACTTAACGAAAACTAAACATATATAAGTTCAATACTACGTAATTTCTATGTACATTATGCCAAGTACCTCGGTGAATGTGTTTTGCTGTTGTAATGGGTAGTATTTAGTTATTTTATTGTTATTGTAAATAAATTTTAGTTATTCTAATAAGAGAAACGAAATGGGGTTTGATTCAAATTAGTGACGTCAGTCCGTTACTATTAAAATAGATAAGTTTATCTTCTTTTTGTGAGAAACAAAATTAAATAATGTATTATACCATTGATGAGATTGAGTGAACATACGTTATAAAAATGGGGTGAACGTCTAAGTATTAGTTTCAAATTCTGAATATGAAAATCTTTAGTAAATTCATTTTAATAGATTTTATGCGATGTAAATTTAAAATTGTTTTACTTAAATTTTAAATTTAAAAAAAGAGAGATAGACAAGAAAGAGAAAATGACGTAAATAGTCTCTTAACTATAGGAATAGGTCTAAAATAGTTTCTTAACTATACACTTAACGGATTTAATTCTTTAACTATTCAAAAACTTATCAGCTTTGGTCCCTTAACTATACACTTATCGGTTTTAGTCCCTTAATTATAAATTTACCAATTTTAGTACTTTAAGTATTCAAAAACTTATCAAGTTTGATCTTTGTCCATTTTTTAATACAAATATCATAGGTTTATATTAACAAAATATTCGTAAAATTAAATCTTTAACCCATTTTTAAGTTGTTTCTCTATCCCCGCCCTTTTTTCTTCAAACTACTCTTATGAAATAACAATAACGTCAACGATTTAAAATAAAAAAATTAATGAGGAAAGAAGATATAAGTCCTGATTTTATTCAATGGAAGATAAAATTAAGCATATAATTGTTGTTAATGACTTGAATATGCTAATCAGTGCTGATTTTATTTAATTTACTCAATTTTTTTTACGTGAAATAAAATGAATAGAACAATAAAATCAATATATTTAAAAAAATTAAAAAATTGCAAATCTACTATTTTATAAATTTCAATTTCTAAAAATTTAAACAAATTCCGTTCAATGAAGTTGTTGGAGTACAAACTTTGGATTTAACGGGTAATAATTTTTTTCTTCATATAATAAATTTTAGCATATTCAAGCAAGTAGTAGCAATAAATATGCTTCATTTTATTCTCTGTTGAATAAAATTATGACTTATATTTTCTTTCTTCGTGAATTTTATTTTAAATTATTGAGGTTAAGATTATTCGCATAAGGTTAATTTAAAGAAAAAGTAGCAAAGAGAGAGAAACAATATAAAAAATTGCTAAAGAATTTAATTTCTCGCGGCATGAATTCAGTTAATATAAGCATAAGCTCTTTGTATTAAAAAAAGGATAAATATCAAATCTGATAAGTTTTTTTTAATACTTAAAGAACTAAAATCGGCAAGTTTATAGTTAAAGGACTAAAACCGATAAATGTATAGTTAAGGAACAAAAATTGGTATAGTTTTTGAATAGTTAAAGGACTAAATTCGTTAAGTGTATAGCTAAGGGACCATTTTAGATCCACTCCTATAGTTAAAGGGACTATTTATGTCATTTTCTTGACAAGAAAACGTGAAGGATAAAACTTATCCATACTGAGTGTATATATTAATATAATACATACATGTTATGTGGTTAAGTTTATAATTCGTTTTATTTAATCTTTATTAATTAACATATATTTTATTTTATTAAATTACATAATAATAAAAATTGCATTTAATGTATACGTTGAATGCGAGTAAGTTTTTTCGAAAGGTGAATGTCCAGTTTGTGAAGCTCAAAAGAGATGGATACAGACAAATGCGTCACTTTAACGCATAGCCCGTGACTAGAGCTTCCTTTTGTTTCTTTTTCACTCCGTCCTACTGGGCTCCATCTGTCCATAAATTTCTACTACTCCTAATATACATTTAACGCCGTTAAAGTACCCCTTTAATGCAAAGTTAAAGATGCCCACTTTCCTTTATCAAGCAATCATTTCTGTTTCTTAAAACAAAATCCGACTCTCCCCTTAAATAAATGCCACATAAAATTACTCTCAAACGACATCTCATACAAAAATATATTATTTTTTTTTTGTAAAAATAACCAAATTTAGCTCTAACACACCTAAATTGATGAAAATCATTCGATTACTTTAAACATTATTTCAATTTAGATAAGAAAATGTAATAATTAACAACAGCTTGATTTTTGAAAAATAATTACTCCTACCAGTACTTTTTTCTATCTGGGAAAAAGTTTAATTATGGAGTAGTGTTTGTTTATCTGCTTTTGTAAAATATGTGAATCTAAGGTCTGTAGCTGTATACAGAAAATAAATTCCAATTATATTAGTATTCTAATAAAATGAATTATACTCTCTTTTATCTTTGGATTCTTCTAGCAGATCGTGCCTGCCAGCTTTTCCCTTATACGACCTCTCCCCACCAAACCACCTCATCTTTTTTACATTTTCTCTTTTTTTATTTTTTTTTATTTACTGTAATAAAAATACACTTCCCAATATTATAAAGGAAATTAATCAAAATAAAAATAGGAAAGTTCTGACAAAGCCTTTCTTCTGTTCCCGAGCTGAAGCTTGGGGTTTTGTGTTTTGTGGTGCCCAGTACTGGTGGTGAAGGAAATCTCCGACGACTGTGACTGAGGTGGAAGAGGAGAAAACGACGCCGTGAAGATGAGGTTGCTGCTGCTGCCGATACTCATCGGCATTTTGCTTTATTGTGCTAATTATGCCATTGCCGACACAGATCCAAATGACGGTCAGCTATTGCTTTTAATCATTCTCATTTATTGTTTCTATCTGTTTGTCTGTATGCTTACTGATCAGCTGATGTATCATTAATGGAGGTTGATTGATTTGGAAAGTCAATGAGTATCAATCAACCTGACAATGAACTCGGCAACCGCCCCAAATTTGTTGATATTTTCCTTACCTGGATAGTATATTGTCTTATATATGTAAAAATGCGACAAGTTCCTTTCTGATCAAGGCATGAATCATATAGAAGGAACTCTCTTGGATTCTTAAATATTATGTATGTATTGGCCATGTCGGTGGACTTCTAGTACTGTTGAATCTTTGCATTATTACTTCCATTCATTCTGAGAACTGACATATTGAAACTTCGTCGAACATATTTGACTGAGTTACCATTTTCAGCCAAGTTGCTCCAGAAGATTTTGGCTTTTCTTCTTTCTGCTGCTTGGAAGCGGGACAGGGTAGTGGGGGTGTGCCGCCAAAACAAGTGAGGTTAAAAATGATCAAGGGCATTATAATCTAAAAGACTCTTCTCCCAGTGATAATACACAAATAAGTTCATGGCTCAATCAACGCACTTGTTGCGCTTCACCGTGTTTATTGATGTCTTGTAGATATACCCCTCGTTAACAGTTTGTCCACCGTTTGATTACACTTCAAGCTATTATTAATGAAAAGAAACTTTTTCTTTGAACAGTATAAGAATATGTTGACCTGTAAGTATGCCTAGCTGATTTTTTTGGTGGCGCTTTGATTTTCAGCTTCTGCTCTGAGAGTTCTGTATAGCAGCCTAAATTCACCTGGACGGCTAACAAAATGGAAAGCCAGTGGTGGTGATCCTTGTGGAGAGTCTTGGACAGGTATTACTTGCTCGGGCAATAGAGTTACTGAAATGTGAGTTCCTCTCTTCCTTATTGTTGTAAGTAATTATTGTTGATGTTTTCCTTCTTTATCTTCTTCATCATGTTTCAATTCTTGGAATTGTTGACTTGGTGATTTCTGATGCTTTCTTCCCTTTTCATTTTCCTCCAGCAAGATATCAGGTCTTGGACTCTCTGGTTCACTGGGCTACCAATTAGCAAGTCTTACATCGGTGACTAATTTGTAAGATAAATGGCCTTCAATAATGTCCTCATAAATGTTTCTTCAATCTATATCTATATCAAATTCTTACACACTTCTAATTTTGCAGTGACATAAGTAATAACAATTTGGGAAACCAGCTACCTTATCAGCTTCCTCCAAATGTGCAAAGATTGTATGTCTCGTAGTTAGTATATTTTCATCATTCCAGATGCTATTTTCCAGCTATCTTTGTTAAACCTTGCCTTGCAATGCAGAAACCTTGCTTCTAATGGTTTTAATGGTGCCCTTCCATATTCCGTTTCGCAGATGACTTCCCTCCGATACTTGTATGTAAAATCTTTGAATTTGACTGCAATTTGCTTTCCAGCAATATGCTTTTGGTTTAAGGTTGAGTTTTCAATGACTTTAACATTTTTATCTGGCTGTAGAAATGTCAGTCATAATCAAATTCAAGGACAAGTGACTGTCGCGTTCGACTCTCTGTCTTCTCTCAATACATTGTAAGCCCTATCTTCCTCTCATGCCATTTCTTGCGTGTTTTAATATTACAAAGTTGTGGTCATAACTCATATATGAGGTGTTGTAGGTAAAACATGTCATTCTTACTTCATTAGTATAAAATTTTCTTCTCCCATCCGAATTGTTGACTTGTTGCTTTGGGAAAGAAAGTCAATATCATGAAAGACAGTATCTGATCCTTGGTGTAATCTGTAAACTTATGTGGTTGTCCCAGTTAAGTCAACTAAGAAGCTGTATACATTTCAAGATATTCTTAAGTCAAGTCTTAGAAACCTCTAAATGACTAGTTAATCATTCTCTGTCTCATAGTCTTTGATTGATTAATCTGTACGCTTCAGGGATTTCTCATTCAATGCTATGACGGGTGATCTTCCTCAAAGCTTCAAGGCACTGACTAATATGAACAAAATGTGAGATAATAAATTTGATGCTTCGTCCTTGTAGTCAATTGGTTGAGTCCTTCAGTGGCGAAGTTTACATGTTGAAGTATGCAGGTATTTGCAGAACAACCAGTTCACAGGAACTATTGATATCTTAGCAAATCTTCCTCTTGATGATTTGTGAGTTTTCAGTCTATGCTTCTTTTTAGATGTTATCCCTGATGTTTTATCTTATTTATATAGTCTCGATTGAAAGCATGGTTGAAAGTCATGTGTATTCCTTTATGCTTTAGGAATGTTGAGAACAACCGTTTTACTGGCTGGGTTCCTGATCACTTGAAAGGGATCACGAAGTAAGTATATCATGTTAGCGTAATAAATTTTGAAACTTATATCAGAAGTATTTTGAATTTATCCAGGGTTTGTGACACTTCCGTTACAGATCAAATGGTAACTCATGGAACTCAGGATCTGCACCCCCTCCTCCACCTGGCACACCCCCTGCAAGCAGGCCGCACCACAAATCTGGAGGCAATAATAGCCCTTCTGATGGTGGAAGCAGTGGTGATGGTGGTGGTAAATCGGGGATAGGGGGTGGAGCCATTGCAGGCATAGTGATATCTGTTCTAGTTGTTGGGGCAATTGTAGCATTCTTTGTTATCAAGAAGAGATTGAAGCGGTCATCGACGGACATTGAGAAACATGATAATCAGCCATTTGCTCCTCTTGCTCCCCCCCAGGAAGTACATGGTACTTACTTTTCATAATTTCTTGGTTTTATCAGTTAAGATGTCTATTAGACCCTTTCATGGCCTCTGTGATTGTTATTTAACTGTGGAACATATCAATCAACCACACTATCATCAACCTCATTCCTGTATCCTGCTTAAAAAGGTGTAAAATAGACCTGCTGCATAAAATGGAAATTTTATGAAAGTAAATTTGGAGAATCAATCTTAACCTTTGTACTTTATCACTAGCTGTGGTGTATAATTAGTAGTGGATCAACACAGCCACTGTCTTCGCTATAAAAGAAAAACACCAAAGTAAAAACAAACTTTATATCGAAATGTAAAACCGCTTAGGCTGATAGGTCCTATCTTCCACGGAAGCAAAACTTCTTACTTACTGAAAAGTTCCAAGAACTTGATTGTAGAAATCTGAACTGATGTTTAGACTCTGTATTGCCTGTTGAAGCTGACAGTGGGATAAAGAAAACTTCAGCTTTTTTGATAATGAAGAAAACTTCAGCTTTATGATCTCTTTCAGTGGATCTGGTCCTACGCTTGTTATAAGTTAGCTCCCCTTGATGGTTTTCCTTCCTATGAAACTACTATTCATAAATCTAATTAACCTTTATATAACAACTATTGCTTCAAAATGCAACTTTCAGCTAAGTGAAAGTTTCTCCCATTCTAAACCATTTGTGCTCACCACCAAATTCACCTCTTTGCAAATTCTAATTCTTTGCTTTTCTCAACTCCATCACTCGTGGTGCATAGTTATGCCTTTTAAGCCTCATCTCACTTCCGTGTCTCATTAATCCGAACCTGATTATGCATTTGCCTGTTTGTAACACTTACAGTCTTGTGCTTCTTCTCTGTCTGAATTTTCTGTTAATTCATTGTCCTTTTTTTTACTGCAGAATTGAAAACTAATGAAGCTTCCTCTGCACCAATAGTGAAAGTATTTGAAGCTCCTGCAGTAGTAAATCTAAGACCTCCACCTATTGAACGCCACAAGTCATTTGACGAAGCTGACATAGCAGCAAAACCAATTGTCCCACCCAAGAAAGTTAATACGGCTAAAATAGATGCAAGACAATATTCAATTGCAGACCTACAGATGGCAACTGATAGCTTCAATGTTGATAACCTTCTTGGCGAGGGATCATTTGGGCGTGTTTATAGGGCTCAGTTTGATGACGGAAAGGTATGATTTCTCTCTTATGACTAACTGACTATCTATGTGAAGAAAATGGTTCTCTCTAATTGGATAAAAATTTCATATCATGATTTTTTTATGTGCTGCGAATGAATGTTTAAGCAAGATAGTTGAAATGACAGATAAATGTTCAATATGAAAAAGTACCTATCTAAAGAAAATGAAAGAAAGAAGTTTGATCATTAAAAATTAGTTGATAGGGCGGGTCACAGACGGATTTCTCGGTTATCAAAAAAAAAAAAAATTAGTTGAAAAATTATGTTTGTTCAAAACTCAGTTTGGAGCTACTATCATCTTGTCCTGTGTTACTGAACCATCCTCATAAGTTCCTTTCTAATTTTTGAAATGCCATAGGTTCTTGCAGTCAAGAAAATCAACTCTTCTGCACTCCAGAATCCTGAAGATTTTCTTGATATTGTTTCTGAGATATCACGGTTGCACCATCCAAATGTTACTGAGCTGGTTGGATATTGTTCAGAGCATGGGCAGCATCTGCTGGTTTATGAATTCCACAAAAATGGTTCTCTGCATGATTTCCTGCATCTGTCTGATGAGGAAAGCAAGCCTCTAACATGGAATAACCGAGTTAAGATTGCACTAGGCACAGCAAGAGCACTAGAGTGAGTTTCCATGATCTACAAAGATATTTGATGCCATTTTATAATGTTCACGGAGCTCGTAACAAGGTTTTATATTTTCCTTGTACCATTGGTTGAGATACTAGTCTCTGTCATATATTTTCTGGTATGTGTAGTCAACAATAATGAAGTTTCTTTTCCTGGGGGTTGGGGGGTTTGGGGGGGGGGGGGATAGAATGAAGCTTATGGAATAGTTAATTTCTTCCTGAAGAGGAAGTGGAGAGATATATTGTGAACTCCAATACCTAAGCACTCAGTAATTAAAGCTGTGTTCCTGTGTTAAAATCAGACTTAAATCATTTATTATGAAGGCCATTAAATAGTTCAGATTTTCGGAACATTGATGATCAGTAACATGCAAGAAGATGATTCATTATCTGAACATTAAAAGAAAAGAAAATATGTGTTGCGAGCCATTGTTTATCCACCATGTTTAATATACTGATCTTTCCATCTTCTTCTTCTCAAGTTTCTAGAGTAGTAGCTAAAATAAGCATCCTTTGCAGGTATCTGCACGAAGTTTGTTCACCATCTTTGGTTCACAAGAATATCAAGTCTGCAAATATTGTACTTGATGCAGAACTCAATCCGCATCTATCAGACTGTGGATTGGCAAGTCTTATTGCTGATGCAGATCAGGTAAGCTATAGCTCCTAGCTTTAGGATTCCTTTGCCAAGTCTCATTTGTTGGATGTTGCTATATCTTCTAATGTATGAATGTGGGTTCTGATTGACTAATGCATATGCATAAGGGTGTTCATGCACATGCCTGTATGCCTGTACTTGCATCCTCTTTGCCTATTCATCTGTCCTTGTAGAAAAGAAACCAGAAATTTGGTTCAGATCTTCGACATAAGTCAGCCACAGTATCATACCTATAGAAGGCGTATACTCTTTACCATGAACTATAAAATATCAAAAAGGGAATTTTGTTGCCATGTTAAAAATTAGATTGACTTGGAAGCATAGAAGTATCTACTAGTTTTTCGCAAGGTGTCTTATGTCCTCTTTTTCAGCTAGTATAGATTTTCATCATAAAGCCAGTTTCCTGTGATATTCACATGACTATCAATCTCTTCTCGTAGGCATTGAACCATAATACAGGATCGGGATATGGTGCCCCCGAAGTTGCTATGTCCGGACTGTGTACCATAAAAAGTGATGTGTACAGCTTTGGAGTGGTTATGTTGGAACTTCTTACCGGACGAAAACCTTTTGATAGGTAATGTTATTTAGCATCCCATGATATTATGTAAGTTTCTTAAAGAAGCAGTACAAATTTGAAGTTTCAGAAAATTTTCTGATGATATTCTCTGTTCTCTTAATGCAGCGCAAGAACAAGATCTGAACAATCTCTAGTTAGATGGGCAACACCTCAGCTGCATGATATTGATGCCCTAGCTAAGATGGTTGATCCAGCACTCGAGGGGCTCTATCCTGTTAAATCTCTATCACGATTTGCTGATGTAATAGCTCTCTGTGTCCAGGTAATATTTCGAACTGGAAGTGAATGATTAGCTTTCAGAAATCTGCTACTTAGTTTTCATTAATCTAGTTCCTTAAATTATCTCAATGGACCTCTCATATTTTTTCCCTTTGTGGCAGCCTGAGCCAGAGTTCAGGCCACCTATGTCGGAAGTGGTTGAAGCATTAGTTCGGCTAGTGCAGCGAGCGAACATGAGCAAGAGGACATTTGGTGCTGATCAGGGTACTTCAAGGGGTGAAACAGATGGCCCAGACTATGAACCATAGTTTCCATGTGATGTTGAGTACTCAACATGTTGCCTATTCTAACACGTGGAGGTGTTTTTTTTTTTCTCATGAGAAATGACGTCGAGCCTGTTGTTTTGCAGACTTGGAGTGCATTGTACCAAAACGAGACGCTAAAATCTGTTCATAGTGCATAATTTATTTTCAGTTCTTTTCCTCTTCCTTCTAATTTGTTCTTAACAGCGGGATTAAAGAAATAATATTATTTCATATTTTCATATGATGTCACATTACAAACTGTCATCTGAACAAACATGTATGTACTAGTGCTATATTCCAACAATTTTCTTTATCTTAGTTGACATGACATTGCAACCGACGGCATTCAGTGTTGTCTGTATCTTCCTTAGTCCATACCAACCAGCTGCACCCCTACCCTGACCCCACTTACGGATTTCCATTAAATGTTGTTGCCAAGCTTATAATGAGATCTCAAGAATCCACTCAATGATGCCCTTCACTTGCTGGGGGTTGTGGGGGCGAAGAGTAACCCCAATTTTAGGTTGATGAAGAATCTGAAAATGATATATTGGTTCATCATGACCAGGGGAAACAATGTTTTAAAGCCTAAAGGCTGGACATGAAGCGAGAAGGCGATATGCGGAGCATGAATTTACGGTAGGGGGCGTATTTCTCATGTATTTATAATTTTATTACTTCATCCATCCCAATCCCAATTTATGTGGCACTATCCCTGTTAGAAGTAAAATGAAAACAGTGCCATTAAATAGTTGTCAAATAAGAAAAATGTGGCATCTTTTTAGGACAGACAAGAAAGGAAAAAATGCCACATAATAAAATAGGGACGTGTAGACAGATATGTCTTATTTGTGTATTTAGTTTTTGTTTATTTGGATTTACCAAGATACGAACAAAATCTCCTAACATTTTACAATCAACCACCTAAATATGTATATATTTGCTGGATAAGGAATCATTCAGAATTTGAGTCACCTTTATACATTTGCTGTATCTCTATTATACTAAAAAAGGCAAGTGTTTGATTGCAAACAAAAAAAGAAAGAAAATGATTGCACACATGACACCAGGAAGCATGTGCAGAACAAAAAACAAATGTATCTTTTAGAAGATGTGCAGCACTGCGGAAATCAAAACAAACTATAGCACATTGCAAAGCTATGAATGGAAGTACAACTTAAAAAGCTGAAACAGCAAAAATTATTGGAGAAATAGAGTCGTGTTTTGGCACCGACAACAATCATCGAAGATTTTACAATGCACAAGTCACATCGGATCCTTCATCTTCCAGGCAGTAAACACAACAGCAGCCAAAGGTTTATATTTTTCATGATCAAATGAAAACTCCTTGTTCCTGTCAATGCCTTTTGTCCCCTCCTTCAAGAGCCAAAAAGAGGCCCAATCAATTGTAGACCATGTACTTCGGTGTTGCACTGAACTTCTGATACCCTTTGATGACTTTATTGACAGCATCTAAAAAGTCTTTCTCCGTGACAGTTTTCCTCCTCGCTCGAATAGCATACATTCCAGCTTCCGTGCACACACTTCTAATGTCAGCTCCTGGAACAAAAAGAACCAATAGAATGTTACGGTCCCTCTTCGTCTCTGTTATATATTATCTACCATACATTTCTCCTTTGACGCTGCCTCCTCAACTTCAGATTAAGTGCATCAATAGCTCACAGAGATCCTATTAGGTATGTCCCTAGCAGTGTGCGCCTACCATGGAAATTAATCTAAGCTCTCCCATAGCATTAAAGCTATTCAAACCTCCCAACAGAAGTACAAACAAACATGACATATCAAAAGCAATAATTAGTTGCCCTAAAACAATCAGAGAATCAGATTCAAAAGGTATCAAGAAAGATGGCAGCCTGAGACGGATGACATATGATCAGCACAAGTTATAGGACCTTGTTTACATAGAACTACTACGACAAATGATTTCTTAAAACTTCTAATGATTTCCTGTAATTTTCTGACAAATCCTAAAATGGACAGGTGGCACTTGAATGATTTCCTAGTCTTCATTAGTATGACAGTACAAATGTCTGATTTAATAGAATAGTTTTTACGCTATCAAAAGATGAAGGTAGGTGTTACAATCAGCCAGACACAGTTAAAGCCCATATGTCAGATGTATTATTGTTTAGCTTATAATGTCTGACATGCTACTCATGTTTATTGGAGATTACCTGTAGAGTTAGGACAGAGTCGGGCCAAGAGTTCAAACCGAATATCCCGCTCGCAGTTCATTGTCCGTGTGTGAATCTTGAATATCTGTGTTCTACTCTCCAAATCAGGCAGCCCAAATTCAACTTTCCGATCCAATCGCCCAGAACGTAATAAAGCTGGATCAAGTGTATCAGGTCTGTAAACAATAGGATGGAGTTACAAGTTGAGCAAGATGATAACAAGCTGTGAGCAGCATTTTATGCTATCAAGCATGAGTATTTGTTTGAAGACACCGTGTTATTCCTGACCATAGACCATCATATTAAAAGATGAAAAGTTCAGACCACCAAGAGATCACTAAAAGGGGAAGAACCTTCAAGAGTATCAAATAAAAAAAAAATCAGGCCCACAAGGGACTTCATGTGGTTCAGCACAAGGTGGCTTTTTTCAGTAGCAAATATATATGAAGTCAACTTGTAACATGCCCAGGAGAGCAATTCACGTCTCTGTGCAACACTTATTGACCAATAGCTCCAAATTTTAACTACCAAAACGTGAAATAACACAAGTAAATGTGTACACTGATGGAGGAAAAACAATTGCAACATATACACAAATTTATTTTTGCAACATATAGGCAAGCTAACCTATTAGTTGCCATGAGAACTTTAATATTCCCTCGAGCATCAAAACCATCAAGCTGGTTCACAATTTCAAGCATGGTTCTTTGAACCTCATTGTCTCCCCCAATTCCATCATCAAATCGTGCACCTCCAATGGCATCTACTTCGTCGAAAAACACAATGCAGGCCTTCTTGGAACGTGCCATCTGTCATATCAAAGCTCCAGTTAAGAACCATGCTAAAGTTGAACCTTGATAAACAAATTCAACAATAAGAGTGTATTATCTCACAGTGGGGCTTTGGTTCAATAGTAAGGACGTGAGGTGGTTGCACCTCACGATTTCGAACCCTGTAACAGACACGAGGTTTGGTATTTAAGTGGGAACATGGTAGAGGTGCAGGTCAATACTCTCCTGAGTTTTCCACCAGTAGACCAATTGGAGTTGGGGGATTCCTAGGTAATCCAAAAAAAATAAAAAATAAGTAAGAATGCTTCTAACCTGGAACAGTTCACGAACCATTCTAGCCGCCTCACCAACATATTTCTGAACAAGCTCACTACCAATAACACGAATGAAGCAAGCATCCGTACGATTTGCTACAGCTCTGGGAAGCAATGTTTTCCCAGTACCAGGAGGACCATAGCAGAGAACACCCTTAGGGGGATCAATTCCAAGTTTGACAAATTTTTCAGGGTGAAGCATGGGAAGTTCAACAACCTGTTGTTAACTGAGAAAGAGAAGGAGCACAAACCAATTTGTCAAACGTCAACCAAAGGGGAAAAGGGAAAATATAGAACACAACAGAAGAATGAACACTCATCATCACCTCTCGCATCTTCTCAATTTGTTCTTTACATCCTCCAACATCCTTATATGTAACATCAGGTTTTTCCTCGACAATCATCATTGTGACACTTGGATCAATTTTGGGGGGCAACGGAATCTGAATTTGATATTTATTCCTATCAATGCTGCAACATTAACAAAAATAGTCAAGCTAAGAGTCAACAAACTTTTAAAAGAACAGAAGACTCAAAAGTCAATTTAATAATCTTACAGATGTTCCGCCTAAAAGCTAAATAATTATTTGGATCCACTCCACAAACTAGTAATTTTGCAAGATATGCACCAATCAAGCTTCATAATCAGCAATACGCAACAGTTTGCTTCTGACAGAGAATGTGGAATTGTGGATCCACCAATTAAAAAGATAAAATGTTTGCTATTAAGAATTGCTTTCTTTCACCATCTCTAGCAAAAAGTTATTAACAACTAGCTAAAGCAAATCAACACTTTTTGGGGGGACAGACCACAGCAAAACATCAAACCATGCTACAAGATCCTGAGACAGAGCAATAAGAAGAAGAATTTACCCAACTCTCATGCCTTCTTCTATATCAGTTGGTGAAACTTTATCACCTAATCCAACAACAAACTGCAGGTACGAAAGAAGAGTCAAACAAGGTGATCATATTCCGTTGCAATTTGCAAAATAAATCCAACCAACGGTACTGCAACAATTGTCGCATGGAAATTAATACATCATTTACCCAAAAAAACTAAAGCATCTAATGAGTACATACCCTCAGGCTAAAGACAAAAACATGGGAAGATATCCTGTTACTGTTAGTTAATCAGTGTATGTTCTCAGAAGAAAAGGAAAATGACTGATAGATCTCCAAATCAAGACATGTCGAATTTCTTACTTATGTGTTGCTGCTAACCACAATATGCTACTTATTAATGCTTAAGCACAGACCTATTCTGGATCAGTTTGCGGAGACTTGCAAGACAAACAACACTCACACAACTTGAATTACTGTCAGAAATGAAATTAATACAGCCAATGTGATATGCAAAAGAAAGGATAACATACCTTAGCAATTTGCTTGACATTTATAACATATTTTGAATCTTTAGTATTGGGGCTAAATTATCTTTGTACACCTAGCCACCTGCTCCAAAGATTTAGTTACAGCTTCAAAGTATCTGACAAGCAAAGACTTGGTCAACTTTCATTTCCAAAAAAAACCACACCTGAAGAGGTTGCTCCTCCTGCATCATCTGTTTATCTGAAACTAGATCCCACTGACTTGGTACAGCCAACCCCGTGTCAGATTCCATAATACCTGCATGATCAGTAAGACAGTAAGTTGAAATTCACCATGCATATATAGGGAAATGTGTAAAGGAAAAAGTAGGAAAACACATCTACACATTTTAACAAAAGCAAATCAATTCCCAGGATCAAGGGACAAGAAAAGCTTTCTGTTTCTCCTTTCTATCCCCCAGAAAAAACAAAGACCGCAATGTGCGGCAATGAGCAGTAGTTTGCATTTAGAGATGGAATTAGTTCAACATCAAAGATAAAAAGCAAAGACATACAAATACTTACCACGCAAATCATCTATCGTTTTTGTCATTTCCTTGATTCCCTTCTCAGTTTTCTTTATGCTTGTGGAATAAGGCCCCAAACCCTGCAAAAAGCATTTCAATAATTTAATTAAAACAATGATCAGATACTAAGTCGTATATACTTTCAAAATGAAAAAAGGGATTTTTAGTGAAAAGGAACCAACTAAAAATTTCACAAGGAAAAAATAGCATACTCTTATACATATAATGTGGGATGTGTCTGTGGTTGTACTCGCACACCAGAAGTACATATAGAAGTGTGATCAAACACTCTTTACATGAATAGAACTCATGCAATGTCTATCCAAATGAATGATATTTTATCGCCAAGAACTATACAACCCCTATCACCTGATCACACCATATTTTTGTAAATAAATCTCCAAGAGTTAGAAGGTTTACTTCGGTATGGCTTAGGAACTTGTAAGAGCAAGTCCAATTTCCGTTCTATCAGAGTGGATATTAAGTTCTCCACCTCTGTAATATTTCAAGAGGAGCAAGGTTTCATGATGCTGATGATTGTCCACTAAACATTGATTCCATAGAGGATTAAACAAATTGTATGAGAGAAAGATCCCAAGGAAAGAAAAGAAGTTATGGGCAACAAAAAGGTCAGTTCAGACTTAAAGGGTGTTAATTGCTAAAAGCAGAAGGCCATTGTAGAGTCTGATGTAGTAGCAGGGTATCGATCTTTCAAAACATAAGCATGACAAAGCATTCGACAGGGCAGATCAAAAGCAGGTTCTTCATCTACTTATGCTGGTAATAATTCACTCTTTGCTCCTTCTCTTAATGGAGCTGGAAAACTTATTCACTTCACTTACTTATATTTCAAGTAAAATCTATGAAATATCTGCTAGAGCCAATATCAAGGAGGGTCAGCACGTCTGGAAGTAAAATTGTTGTATGGTTGCTTTCAAGCTGATGAGAAAAATATTGGACCCTGGATGTAGCTCATTTCTTTTCTATATGGTCCGGCCTTCTGCCTAACTTTGGAACTCAAAAATTCCATCATCAGTACTTGACCAATTTCCAGACCTGATCCCTTGATGACAAAGTTCATTTCAAGGGGTATTGATACACAAAAATAAGATGGAGGTTTCTAACAGAACATATTGCACCTTCCCCCAACATTAATAAAGGAAAAGAAAACCATACATATCTCAACTTCCCCCAACATTAATAAAGGAAAAGAAAACCATACATATCTCAACTGCAGCTCAAATGAATGTAGCACAGGTAAATTTGTTAACTACAGTAGAAGTAGTCTCAAGTTAATTTAGGCCATAGGGGTCGTTTCATACTAGTTAGCAGTATGACCATTACAAATACCATTTAGCATTAATAAAACTCATTCTTTGGCTGCCAATTTAGTTTTCTTTACATAGCTTAGTTATTTCCAAATTCTCATTGTTTCAGTACTACCTGTGAGTTCTTCACAATTCTGCATTTTTGCATCATAGCGATATCGTTGCAACAGTGGGTAACCAAAGATTAACTATAATTAGAAAGAACGCACACGATACGATAAGATAGGAAAGATTTGAATATGAAGATATGTAAGATTAGGCGAGGACGAAGAGTTCATAAGTCTTGAGTAGAGCAATATCATCTTCATCAAGAGGCCTAGGGTTCTTCTCGTCCTTAATCTCATCCTCCACATCTGCTGCGGGTGCCATTGAATCTTTTAGTTTTCTTGAGAAACAAGAAGATAATGGGAACAAATACCAGAGAATTTGAGCAGACGACTCTTTATTTATATATAGGGCTTTCTATCCACGTGATCCGTGGGGTGGCGTGGGTCGACCCAATACGCCCTATTCTCGCGTTAAATCCTAATGGGCTCACAAATTTTAACAATTAATTAAGTTAAGAATTAAAATAAAATAAATATCATGAATAAAAATAGATATAGATATATTATTATAAAAATGTGTTCAGAACTGTGCATTCGTTCAGTATTTGTTAAATGGGCCGTTATATCTAAACGTATAAATAGTTAGGTTTTGAGTATTTAAATAAGTGATGCGTTGTATATCTTTTCAATTCTTTCGAAGTAGTAGTAGTTTGTTACTGGCGCTGAAAATTAGCAAAACATTATTGCTGATTAATAAAATGAATTGATCGAGCAAAGCAGTCAATTCAGCTGAAACAAATGAGGGTTGCGACAACGTAGAAATGTCAATGAACATTAATATAAAAATCGAACAAACACTTGGAATAACATTTTTCTCAACCAGCGGACAGAAGAAAAAGGAAAAAAAAACAAATCATGTCGATTTCCTTTTTTCCATCTCTGAAGCAAGTTGATTCTGATCCACTTACATTTGCCTCAGCTTTGTGATTTTCCCTCAGTATACATAAAACACAAAAACAAGAACTAGAGGAGAAAGGAAACAACTCCATTTTCTACCACAAGAAAGTGAAGTTATCTTTTCTCATCCTGATAAAATTCAACTATTGAGAAGTGTATGTGTCAATATGCAATCCTACAAACTCTAAAACTGGTGGTAAGAGATAAAACAGCTACACAGAACAAAACATTGTCACTCTGCTAACCAATATTATACACTAGAATACAGACCAAAAGAATTGGCCAAATAGGCCATCTATGCTAAAGAATCGAGATTACAAGTATGTAACAGACAATATAACAACAGATATCACTGTTTACTCCAACACAATTTTTCATTTGCTTCAGGCATAGTAACTTGTTCAGTAATAAGCTTGAGGAGTACAAGACGAAGTATGTCCAGCCATTATCTGCTTCACTCGTCATCAGCAACGAAGTTTGGCAGTTCACCCTGGCATAGATACTCATCACAAAGCGAAGCAGATCCCCAGTCTTTTCGTAGCCGCAAAATATCATCAGTAAATGTAGACCCTGATGATCCAATAAACACACTAGACATAGCACAAATTGTCTTGTCCAGCATAGCTTCCACCTTCATGAAGGAAATGAGCAGACAAATAAGAGCATGCAAGACCAACAAACAAAATTTAACAAGAGAATACAAGAAAGGATTAAAGAAAAGCAGACTTCATTTACAGGGTTCTGCTTCTTCGCTGCCTGTCCCCTATAAGGAATAATAACATGAGCTATCGAAAAACCATACTATGTATAAGTTACATGAACCTTTTTCTTCTACCAATAAGTTCTCAAAGATCCTACATACAGCTGATGGTAGAAACTGTAAAATCTAAGAGAAGAAACATGTGATGTTTGGATGCGTACAAATCCATTGTGGCTAAAATATGAGAATTCCAGTAGGATTCACAGACTTGCTTGTGTACCTATTACCCGGAAATGGAGGTACCATTAAGAGCCCATTTGGATAGGCAGAAAAAAAAGTAGCTTTTAAGTCAAAATAAAAAGTAGGGAGAGACTCCTACTTTTGGTTTTTTTAACTTTTTTTAAGTTATTTTTAACTTTGCCAAACATTTCCAAAAGCTAAAAATGACTTAAAAGTAGGTTTGATCAATTTTTAAATCAATTCAAACAGACTCTAAGGCTTTCTATACACATTAGGTCCTGTAAAAATAAAATTCAGGCAAGAGCAAAAATGCACAGCCAGTTCAATACAACTTTCTTGTACATCTAGTACTTCATGAAACTGACTTTAAGCATCCTATTATCCTATTTTGACATCCCAAAATTCTACGCATCTTTAAAAAGACAGGAAAAAACTCTCTTTTGCCAATATACAGTTTGACTTTTTTCCAGAAACAACCTCTCTACCGCACAAAGATAGTGGTAAGGTCTGCGTACATTCTATCCTCCCTAGACTTCACTTGTAGGATTTCACTGGGTATGTTGTTGTTGACTTAAGCCCATGAAGAACTAAAGGAAATCAAACTACATTCAAGAACCCACAAAACAAATTTATATTTACAATCAAAAGACTTCTAGAACCTACATTATCTACTCGAAAAATGGCTCACACCTTCTCCACTTTGCATGTCCTCCCACACGTACATTCTCAAGCACCCGCACCACTTACCAACCCACAATAATTATGAACACTTCTAAACGCATGTTTAAACTTGAATACAATGCAAGTGTAATGGGGTGATGATCTATATTATCCAAAATAAAATTGGATCAGATCAATTCTACCTTCCCATAAATAGAATTAAAATTTAAGTATAATTTCACTACAGGTCAAACTCGACGAATTCAAAATGTGCTCATTTGACAGATTAAGATTAGAAAGCAGAGGCTGGATCCAAAACTATAGAGCATAGAAGTTCCAGTATCAAAGTTACCAACTGTATTGTTCAGTGCCACATAAAGTAGCTGCTCTTAATATTCTGCTTATGAATATGGACAAAATGCATATTTAAAACTCACCTGAGGGTCACCTTCAAGGCCATGTCTGTACAATAAAGCATCCCATTTTTCAGCTGAATTTCGAGCAGGCCTTTGAACAAGGGGTACTGTCTTCCCATTGAATACAACAAGTGACTGAAGTAGACCAGTTTCACTTTCTGCAGCATCTGTGGAAAGATATAATACTGGAGAATTGGCCCTCTCAAGCACACGATTGATACAGTCTGCAGCTTGAGGAACAGGGTAGAAGCAACTTGGCTTTTTGGCATTGCTGAGAAGACCAATAAACAAATTAGAGGTGGTAAAGTATGATTAAAAGATGAGGAAGAACTAAGATAAGAAGCTTTTGTCGTTATGGCAGTAACACATAATGGGAGGCATTATTGGGCTTGGAAATGAAAGTTGCTGAGCAATATATTGATCAGCCACTAGCACTGGTCATTTTGTTCCCCCTACTAGTGATAGATGCAAAATCAAATAGCTATTAAACACTAGATCCAGCATCAAACGAAAACATACCAGAATTTCAGAAAACCGTGTCTGCGGAAATGAAGAGCGATAAAGTTGTCTCCCAAGAACGTTTGGACGAAGCGTTGAGCAGTAAGCATAATAAGACGACTTGGCTCAATGAGTGTCTTGCATTTGTGGGAAATGGGGCCTCCAGGCTGCATTACCCAGTTGTTCTCCACATCAGCAAAGAACACATCACCTATTGCAAGAACATCATCATCCGTGGAAAACTTAGCCATTATGTCTTGGACAGTCCTTTTCTTTGGATTCTTAACATCTTCATTCCAAGCAGCTTCGAGCTTATTCATAGATATCCCTAATGACTTCAACTTCTTAACACGTTCTTCATCCAAAAAACAAGGTTGTGGTTGAGAGAAATAACAAAGGAATTTATCTATGTGCAAATGGCTCTTTTGCCTTTCTGCAAATTCATCATAGGTCACAATTACTTCTCTCCCCAAGCACTTATTTATATGATCAACATCTAAGACTCTACGAAACTCATAATCAACTTTTGAGCTCGGAAAAACCAAAATGCGGTTGAGCAGAGCTGCGAAGAACATATGCTTTTCCAAACAGATCAAATGGTTTGACATCTGGCCGGAGACACAAATTGCAAACAAGTACTTGTTGGATCTTGGTTTCCACTCCACAGTTCTCCTCTGGGACAAGTTGTGATCCACCTTCCGACACCTACCTAAACCACCGAGACTAGGGTCTGTGGAATTATCTGATGTAATTAAAGAGTTACCTAATTGATGGGAGGATAAAAGAACTTGTTGAATTTGTTTATTTAGTGAAATCTGTCTGAGCAAATCGGATTTGAGATCTTCCACAATTGATGACCTCGAAACCGAAGTAAACCCAGGAGTGGACTCCAAGCTACTACCAGTATCATTTACTAGTGTGTGATTCCACAGCTTGAAAAGCCCCAATTGCTGCTGTTTAAGCAAATAAAGAGCCCGCAATTCGGACTCGCGCATGGAATTGAAGGAACCATCATACGTTATGGTGGTAACAGTGGTCTGAAATAGGCTCTTGATATCGGTAGCGAAATAAAGAATAAGTACCAAAACTGGGAGAATAATTGCCAGTAAATACCTCTTACCGGAGGTGAAATTGAAGCGCCGACAAAGGGCAAATCGGTCCTTGACGTCTTCGATTTGGAATGTGGAACGGCGTGGAGATTTAGAAAGGTCATTTACTCGTTCATTCTGATGGATCAGATTTTCTCGATCATCTTCTTCATCAGATGATTCTCTGTCCCTCATCATGTTCTTACGGAATTCGAATGTGCATTTGGTAGTGGTAACTGATATGCTGTAAACTGTTAGAGTAAACAGGACGACTATTTAACAACTAACAGAGAGGGAGAAGAAAGAGGAAGATGGAGGTAGTAACAGTGATAAGATGTGTTAGGTGAGTGGTCCAGTCAAGTTAACAAACAACTGCTGCTACCTGTGATTTGTAAAATTATTTCTAGGTGTGGCATCGTCGGTGGGAGAAAATGACCCACCATCGGTCTGCCGACTGCCTGGCCCCTCAATATCATGGGCTGCATACTGGTTATTGGCCCAGGCCTTCGTATCATCTGGAAACAGTTCCAGTGTTGGGCCTGGCCTATTTGAAGGGTCGCAATTTCACTTGGTTGCCGAGTTTAAAACACAAATACTCAATTTGGACGGAATAATAAATATGGTGTTTAGTTCCCAAAAGACATGATTACATTTTGTATGATTTGCACATTGCCAATCAAAGTGTATCACCCACTAACTAGATTTGCTCATTTGTTACTCGCAGTTCCATTTTTTTTTTTTATATTAAAGTCTTGTCAATTCTCAAGTTAGGCTTTGAATTTTAAATGTTTGAAATTCGAATTGCACATCCAATATGTCAATATATATATATATATATATATTTGAAGTTTGGTTTTGGCACATATGTCTAAAATTTCAGAGCCTTATTTTAACTTTAATTCTTTAAATTTGAATTAATTCTCAAAATGCCTATAGATTCATAAGTTTCAATTACGTCCTAAAAAAATGGTTTAAGTCATCTGTGACCTCTAAAAGTTGTCCGCATAATTCACTTAAATACTTTAAATTAAATACTTCTACCCTTTCAAATCTGAACTATTTGAACATTTTTCGCCTAGGTGGCACATTGTTTGTGCTCCATATCTTATGAGCGCGTGGAAGGTATTAAATTGGGCGTTTTTTGTGGAAAGAAGTATTCTTTCTTCTTCATCTTCTTTGTCATCATTTCCTTCACCACACCACCAGTTCGGTGTTGCCGCCGCCACTACACACCCTTCTTCTTCCTCTTATTTTCTCTGGATACTTCAGTTCTTACACCTCCATTGATTTTTTTTAGGCAGCACCGCCATTGACACGACCTTTCCACCATTATCATTGGTATTTTCATCATGTTAATTTGTAGAGGGCTCTAGGTTTGGAGTTTGTATCTTTGTTGTTAATGAAATAATTTGGTAAATTGATGTCCAGTTATGTGAATCTATTGGAGGATTTTTCTATTTATTATTTGCTTTGATCAAATTTTTATTGATTTTTTTTTTATTTGTGATGTTAATTTTACTTTGAATTGATGTATATTGGCAGAATTTAATGATGTTCTACGTCCAAAAAAGTTAATCGATTATGCAAAACAAAAGAAGTCTGAGATAATTCCATTTTTTTCGACAATGACAATCGGGACTCATTAATTTTCCGGAGAATTCTTTTCCATCTTTATCTACCTGAAACGAGACGAAAAATGAAGTTATAGTTGAAAATAGGCTGATAGAGAGGAAGATTTGTCGTGTTAGGGATAACACTATAAAAGGAGAGGGAGGGTCGCCATGAATGGGGGTAGTACTGTAGAACCAAAGTGAGTTCTGAGCTTCAATAGATTGTAGGGGAAGTGGGGTGGTTTCAGTTGTCCTTTTTTCATTTTATGTTTAGTTTAAAATAATTTCCTTTTTTTTTACTTTATAAGATATTTTTTAAATAATTTTTTGGATTAAAAAATAACACATGTCATTATTCAATTAGTCAAATTAACATGTCATCGTTGTATTTCATACACTTCCTACTTTTAGCTTATTCTCAAAAAAATGTTCAAATGGTTAAAATTCGGAATGGTAGAGGTGTTTAATTGGTACAAGTCCTAGTTAAGATGTTTAAGTGAATTATGCGAATAATTTTAAGACACCACATAACTTAAGCCTAAAAAAAATAGTCCTGTGATCGTTTCCCGGAATAAATAAAGGTCAGATTGACCAAAAAAAATTTATAAATGGAACACAAAGTAGATTCAAGTGTCCACCGTGTAAGAATGCACTAGAGACGTCTGGAGAAAGAGGGGGCAGACGTGAAGCCACGTGGCTTTGCCATATCCATAATCTCATAGCCCAAACCTCTCTCGTTGGTACTAATTATAATAGAATATAGCGGCAGAAGATGATGCAAATATTTTAGCAAAAAGAATTGATTTGTGATCGGCGCTGAATTGAGCTAAGTTGGAGTAATTTAGAAAATGAGCGGAGTGTTGAAAGTAGCACACACCTGCCAGACCGTTAAGGTCGTTTTCCGTCACACTGCACTGCGGTCGGTCGGCAAAGCAGCTAATCGTTCCGCCGTCCACGGCACCAAGCTTCCCATCCCTGACGTTGTGAACGTAAGTGCTTGATAAATCCCTCATTCCTTTTCTTTTCTCATCTCTTTTGCTGCATCATGTACTAATTTTGCAGAAGGAACAAGTTGAAGTGGAGATCAATCAAGCTAGGGAAGTGAAGGAAAAGAAGAGGCGAGAAATGGAGAATGCTATCGACTCTCAACTGAAGAACTGGAATGTTATACGCTTCTCCAGCTAAAGTAACCCCAAATCCAGATGCTAGCAGTTGATATACTCTACTCATATGTAATAATCTCTATCTACTTGTTGGTCATGTAATCTAAGCAATGACGACATTTGCTTTAACATCATACTGGCACAATGATACAGATTGATAGAAACAAATCAAATGTCACAATAATTGGAATGAACTAAGTGAGGCCCAACAGACTACAATGCCGCCAGGTCTATCCTGAAACTTTACATAAATGGTCCTGAAACAGATATTACAACAGAACATGTATCTAGCATGAAACTAGAGACTGAAATGCCTATTTGCAACTATCAAAGCTCAGAGTATCATTTGATTTGCAGAGAAAACTCTCTTTGTCAAAAAAATTGTTGTAGGCACAAGTGTACTCTATAGTGCATCCATGAGATGCATTCCAAGTGTGTAAATCAGATACTTCAAATAATCTTTCAGCTAATCTAACATCCTTCACTTACTTCAACCAACCTCCCACGGACCCATTTCTTGGTGGTGGTGGTGGTGGTCGCCGCCTCAATCTTTGCGCCAGAAATCAATCCATTTGGTAGCGGTTTCTGTTCATCTCCTGGGCTTGCATTAGCTTCATCCCTGTTTAGAAGCTGTTTCTGTTCATCTCCTGGGCTTTCATTAGCTTCATCCTCATCAAATCTCTGAGTCAAGGTGGTGGACTGTGTTATATTGACCTCCTTTTCCAGAGATAAATTACTGGAAATTATTTGATAGACTTCCTGCCTGTCCCCCAGTAAGTCATAGTCACTGGAGCTTGACAAGAGAGCTGTGCTTTTACCATTGGGTAAACCTTGCAAGGCATGTCTTCCATCATCTAAATTATAGATACCCCTGTCCATAGGCGTCACAGCATGCCAACCATTTATTCTTCTTTCACCAGGATCAGCCAGGGCCCCAAATTCCGAATCTCCGTCGTCTGCAGTGTGGCTCCCCAGCTCAGTTGAAGTTGGTGAAAGATTTCCATCTGTAACAGACACCTCTTTCTCTATAGATTCAATGGAGCGGATAGCTTCAGAGATGAGCTTCCTAGTTTCAATTAGCGATGCTTGAGCAACAGGGCTATTATGGGCAGCCATTTCCAAGGCCTCTGCTGCCTTCTCAGCCTCAGCTATCAATGCTCTGCAACATTGTCAACACACCAAGAACTTATCAGTTACTACCTAGCAGGTTGATACTAATGATACCAGCGTGTAGAAATAGAAATTGTCCTAAAATCCATAATTTAGACCTCTCCTCAGTTTGAGGTGTCAACATGCGCTGTTTCAAGATTATAGTTTACTCCACTATTACATTTCACCTCCTACCAAAAAAAGTTAAAAGACAAATAATATCATCAATATGTTTGTTCATCATTATAGTTGATGGAAACAAGCAAGGGTAGAAGCCCAAAGAACCTTCTTCTTCAATCACCTTTCTTGCACTATCTTCCTTCTCTGGGGATGGGAAGGGGGATAGAAGAGTTGGAAGAAGGAAGGACTTTCTAAATTTTTAACACAACCCCTTTTACTTACTTGTAAATCATTTAAATATTTTACATACAAATGTGGAAGATAGGGAGAGAAGGAAAGGAAGGGGAAGTCTACAAATCCTACTTTAGTTTATTTGCTCTGGGCTAGAATAACAGGAAGAATGAAAAGAAGGAAACCAATTTTCCCTGGCGTTCTTATACCTAACACAGAGACAAATAAGTGCCAAATTCTTTCTTCATTGAAGAATGTAAAGAAATGACACTTTGACCTAACTCAACCCCAAAAGCTAGCTAATGAGGGAAGGATTGTCCATGTTCATGTAAGTAAACCATCAGTCTATTTCCCAACCAATGTGAGACTTTTACCTACTCTAACAAAGCAAAACTATTTCTTCCGCCTTGCCTTACTTACATTTCTCCCCCTCTCAGTTCCGAACAAAGTCTAAAGACATCACTCACTAAGTCACTGGAAATATATAGGTAAATCAAAATTCAAATTTCCCATAGAAGGAAGATTGTACTAACTAAGATTCCTGTCAATATATGCACTAATGCTTCAGGTACAAATTAATAATTCCAGTCAATAACAACTTGGGGGTAGTCTTCTTATGCATTAAGATAGGCACGTCTTCATTCAGAAAGAATTTATCTTCCACCATTTTGGAAGCAATTGTATCAGGTTGCTATGAGGTTCATAAAATGACAGAGTGACCAGCAGATTTCAGATGGAAAGATGCCGAGCAACATAGCAAATAAGACTAACAATTACAAATTTATAGGTAACTTATAACGAAGATTTAATAACTTACTTTGCTTTCATGACGGCTTCAATTTTCTTCTGGTCAATACCTGCTCTCTGTGCCCTGATATTCTTTAACATTTCTAACTTGGAACTAGCCAAAGGATCCTTGTACATTGGTGTGTTTTTTCTCCTCAATCGAACACGTTGAACTTGGCTCTTGGGCTCGGGCTTTACCAGATTATCCAATTCATTAGCTTTCTTTTTCGGAGGGCTTCTTTTTCTGGTCTGCTCATCACTAGCAGGTTTTCTCCTTGGTCTTCTTTCAACCCCATCAGGTATTCCATGATATTTGGACAGAGCAGATTGGACCCGAGAACGGTAATCCTAGTTAGAAGAAAAGGTAGATTGGTAAAAACACCATTTTTTGGAAAGCTATCAAAATGTGAGGAAGTTCAAATTGACAGCCTTCAAACTCATAACTGTGACCCTAGTCAAAAGAATAGAGGAGGAGGGTGAAAACGAAAAACATGTGGATGGAGACATGGAGCTATTCCCAAAGAGAAGTCCAGTCCCAACAAAGAAAGACACTTACAGGATCAGCCCATTTAGCTGCAATGGCCTCTGAAATCTTCCTCCTCTGTTCAACAGATTTGGGAGCTCTCTTGTTACCCTTCAGTCTGGGCCTATTTTTCCTTTCTTGAACACTCTGTATCCACTCCTGCTCAAGCTGTTTGCTCAAAATCTCGTAAGAGTCCCACTGCAACTCTTCCTCACCCAGAAGGCCCCTCCTAGAAGCTTCTGCAATTAAGTGTTGCCACTCATAGTGGCAAGTTTCCTGGAGCCTCAACATCCCACGACGCCTTTCCCATCCCATCCTTACAGCAACACCAATTTTCAACCTTGTTTCCTCACTGCAATTAAGGGGGGAAAATCTCCTTAAGCAATTTGAAATATACAATTTTCACAAATCTCCAATATTAATTTGAGGTTCTAGATAAAGAGGGTGATTTTACAATTAGGGATATGAAATGCTAAATTAGTACAATGTTGCTAGGTTCAATTGAATTCCCAAGGATGTTGCTAGGTTCAATTGAATTCCCAAGGAAGAATTTAGTGATGAAGAGATTAAAACTCGCACATTACTGGCATGTCAACTAAAGGCATTACCTTGCAATGTGTCTGTTGCACACTCATTTGGCAGTGACTTTAGTGAAGCTTGAGTTTCACATATTGAAGCACAAGTTATCATGAAACAAGAAGCAATGGTTGGTCCAATACTGTCTATTCCTTTTTTAACCATCATTCCTATGCTATTTCAGCCACCAGAATAGACAAGTTCCATCCACTTGAAAAGAAAAAAAAAGTTCTATTGTGCAGGTTATTTTCACTCACATCTTGATTAAGAGACTCCACTATGCTATCAAAAGGGTGAAAAAACGAAAATAATTTGCAAAACCCACCTTTGAGCATGCCCCAGGTTAACCAACTTCATTTTCACCTGTATAATAAGAGCATATCAGTAACATTGTCAAGCAAAAACTCTAAAGCATGACGTTAAATGGATATCATAGCTGACTAAAAATTAACTGGTTATCTCAGATTTTACCAGATCATTTGCACAAGCCACAATTTGAACAGAAATAAACAATATCTTAATAAGTTGTTGACTGAATAAAACAATGATTATTTCAGACACCAAAATGAAGGGAAAGAAAAAGTCACACCCTGTCCAGGAAAAAATGTTGCTGCAAGATCAATAATGTAGCTAGTGTAAATGCGACTAACTGATGGTTATGAGTAGAAAGTTGTCTAACATACAAGTTTTAACACACCGCTGTAATCATCACCTAACCACATCTTCCTCTTCTTTAAGAAAGAGGCACTCTACCTCTACAGGGAACATTGGAATGCAAGCTTTTCAAGTATAAAACTGGTTAGTTTCACAATTGGATTCAAACAATTCAAAGGAATTAAATGTGTTGATACAAAAGGAGATTCAAACACTCGTACAAATTCACGTAGGGCAAAAAAATATCCCATATGAATTTGAAATGTTGTATATCAATCCCAGATTCTGGAAGCTCCTATCTGCTCCTCATTGTGACTTTGAAAATCACTTTGACATGTGCCTATGCAGGTAAGTCACATGAATGTATGTATATATTTCTACTATATATAGCTTTGCTGGGAAGAACTAGTCGTGCATATCCAGATGACCACATAGCATGGTAGAAATTACTCACAGATGACACCAATATCAACTCTTTAAGTTATTTTCTCAGAAATGCATAATGAAGTTTACTGAGATTAATGACATTCAGAGAATGACACTAAATACTGAGAGTTTGAAAAATGACAAATACAGTTATCTCAAACTTCTCCAAGATACCCTGAGGGCATGTGCCTAAAATGTAATCAAGAGTATTGATTCTCTAGTCCCACACTGCAGCCTTAAACGGGTTTGAACCTAGATGAATGACCACAAAACACATCTTCCAACTGAAGTAAGATTGAGCTTCTTCCCTTGAGAAAAATGTTAATTTGTACATTCTGCTCAGATCCACCTTAGTTAGATCCTACTTGCGTCCTATTATACCTTTTCATTGGTTCCCCATAGTTAGCATTACACCTTCACCAATAGACGGTATAACTTCACATGCCCATAATGTCACAAAATTATTAGAAGTCGTTGCACTATAGGTACTACTGTTTCCAGAGCACTTTAGGGGTCCCCTTTTCTTAATCAAACTCTCATTTTTACTACTTAATTCACAAAATTATGCTTACATGACATCACCTTAGGATCCTGCATTGCAAGCCTTGTACGTTCTCGAATTCGTTGTAAAGTTTCTGCAGATGGTTCAAACATGCTTGAAAATATTAAAGCTTATTCATAACAAACAGCTCAAAAGAATTATTCGGGCATGCTTTAAGTACCTGGACTGTGCTTCCTGCCTTTATTCCAAGGTGTGTTCCCTTTATTAGCCTTGGATATCCTCATCCGCCGCAACTTCTCTCTCTCATTCAACTCACCTTCCTCACTTGCCGACTGCTGCTCCACAACAACAGAAGTTGAACTTGCTGCATATTTTCCCATCCTCACACCAGCAAAATTACTTTGTTCGTCATTGGTTTGGGTGTTCTTGGTGGGTCCTTTTTCGAGGGTAGCTACTGCCCTTATCATCAACCCACTCCGAAACAGCTTAATTCTGGAATTCGAAGGTTTTTGTGGTATTCGGAAAGGATTCCAAGTAGATACAAATCTAATCTCATTATTGTACAGAAATCTAGTAGCAAATACATTGTGAGAACTAATTGAACAGACATTGTTCCTAAAACAAGGCTGTGTAGTCGCTATATCTGCGGAATAAAACATGACGCCTACTTCAGTACATATCCCAATTAGGCAACAGGTTTTGCTCAACTAACAAATTTGAAGAAAGAGAGTGAAAATTCAAAAGAAAAAGTGGTTGAATTCACCTAATAAAGGCATGGGGAGCTCATCCAGTCAATCTCCAAGTCGCACAAATTCAAGAAGAGAAACGGAATGCAATGTGTTTTTCAGATTCCATACGCCAACTACTAGTCGTTAGGGGGCAGCTGTACTGAATTGAAATCTATTGTTTTATTTGGGGTTTACTGTTGTTGGAGAGAAGAAGATAACAGAGAAAGGCAAAGGCGGTTGCAAGGGAGAAGCGGGAGAGAGAGAGGGATCGGGTTTTGGTGACACAGCGATAGCCGCACAACTTCCCTTTGTCCAAAAGTTCACAAGCCGCTGGATAATGATATTTTCAAAGATTTTTAAATTTGACGCATAAATTCCAATATGTCACAACAATTTCATTTCTTTTCATATTAGGAGTATTTATGTATTAAATAAAATTGTTTGATGAGATTTTAAATTAGATACAAAAACCTGTGGGTTATAGCTTGAGCGCTCCTTTGTTATTTTAACGGATACTTATATTTTCATTAGTATAAATTATGAATAACTTCATTCACCAATATTTTTAGTTAGATAGAATGATACTTAGTATATATATTTTTTCGTCTTTATTATGATTTAAATTAAAGACTTCGGGATTAAAAAAATATTTTTTTTATAGAATTATCTCTTTTTATTAAAATTATATGAGAAATTATTTCTAAGACGAAAATTTTCAAATCCAAAATTTAATCGAGGGAAAGAGGTTAGATGTTTATGTCAAACTAATATATGCATGTCATATGTTTGAATTTAGAGTTTTTTTTTAATTATTTAATCATTATTAATCACTATATATTTTTATTTCATTGAATCACTTTATCATGGCTGATTTGATGTAAATATTTGATGTGCGGAAGTTTTTACCTCTATTTAATACCCCTTAGGTGTTATCTACATAATACAACCTCAATCTTCAAATATGTAACCCTTAATTATATTAAACAGTAGCAGTTAACTATAACACGCTATTGATTTAGACATTACTGTATTATTAAAAAAAAAACAATTTTCACATATATCAAATATAAAAATTATATTTGTATGTTATAGTTATAGTTTGCATAATTGCGGCTCCATAACAAATTTTATGTTTGCTATGAAGCTTTTGATTTGTATAATTCGCTAGGTACATCCAATTTTATACAAATTGTTTAGTTTTGTATAAATTTATTTATACATAGTACTTTGTCTAATAAAATCTGTATTTATATAATTATAAGTGTATTGGACGAAAATATATGTATTTATATTTATATATGCACTTTTCTCTCGCTTTATACAAACATAAACGCATTTTATACATTTTATATCAAAATGTAAAAATGACTAATTGTATAGCTAATTATATACCCAAGCATATAGCAAAAAAAAGGAAATATTTGCTGCGAATTACAAATAAATTAAATTATGACTATAACATTTAATTTAAATTAATAATTTACTATTTCATATAATTTTTCCTTCAAAAAATGATGCTGATCTCCTTTTGGTCTAGCGCCTTTACAATAGCGCTTGTTTGACAATAAGCTTAAAACTTATCTATACACGTCAAAGCTTAATAGTAGCAGCAGCTGCAATTTTTGCGAAGTAACTTCTATTTTGTCTTTGTGTATTTTTTGGCTCCCCTTTTTCATGTAAATTATTTGACCATAATGTTGTTTACCTTTTCATTCAGCACATGGTGTTTTAAAACTTGGTGCCCTGCACAGCACGTCAGCTGCTTTTGATCAAAACTTCAAACTCATACCATTTGATTTTGAATTCCACAATTGTAACCTGAATTCAGCTCTTCCTTCTTAATTCGTTTAGGACAGTAGTCAAAACCAAAATCCTTATTGATAATGTTGCTGTTTATAGTCAATTAAATTATATTCAACAAAAAACCTCAAACCATGCACTATAAATATAAACATGCAGGGGAAAACAGGGAAGACATCACCACATATTAAAACGATAGAAAAACAAATTAATTAATGGCTTCTCCAAGCACATCATCAAGCAGTAGTGAGATGATAGCCGTAGCAGTGATTGCAGCATTTCCTATAATGTCCATAATAACTGCACACAAAGATGCATTGTTGTCGCTTGTAATCGCCTCTAAATATAGCATTAGTACACAAAAGCAAGATAACAATTGTGTGGATCACTTGACATGTATAATATGCCTTGGCGATATTTCTTTGGGTGAATCCCGGCGAATGCTTGCCATATGTGGACATGGATTTCATACTCATTGCATTGATTCTTGGCTAAACATCAATTCAATTTGCCCTCTCTGCAGAATTCCAGTGCCTGCTAACATTTCTATGAGATCATGTACCAAAAATCGCTTCGTTTCGTCGTTGATATCTGCTGTGGATAACATTTGGAATTGGTTTCTTGATCCGCTTAGCTCTGAGGTCATTGCTTCCCTTACAAATATGGAATGCCTGAGCTAAACAAATAATTAGCAACACAACACGACACTGTAATTGCTTAATTTCTCACTAGTTTAAATTTGTTTAATTTTTTTTTTTTTACAGGAAATTAAAATTTCATATGAAAGCTCATTAATTATGTATAGTTATATCTTTAAAAAAATTATTTGATGAGATTTTTAAAATTTGATTAAAAAAAATTGGGGGATTAGCTTGACCGCCTCCATTAGGGGTGTCAAAAATAATCCAAACATAGGTAACCCGCCCAGAATTATAAAGGTTGTGCACAAGATAATTTGAATTGAGTTCAATCTCAACTTGTTCAAGCCTAACCCATTTTAAGAAAATCTTCAATTGAGCCCAATTCAATCTCCAATTTCAACACGCTTTAAAACTCTTTACTAAGATATGTTCCTATGTTAAATGTATGAATTATTATCTATTTAACATCTTTTAGGATTTATCTATCAATTTGTTACTTTTTTGAAAAAAAATCTTGAGCGAAATTCGAATTATGATTATAAAAGTTAAATATCACTATTTTAAAATTATTGAGATTAATCGGATCAAAATGAACGGGTCAAGACCCAACCCATTTGAGTTCAAAGTAAACTTGGGCGGGTCAAGACCCAACCCAATTTCTATATCAACTCATTTTAATATCTCCAATTTCAATCCAACCCGCCCATTTGATACCCCTAGCCTCCATCATTATAATAGGTACTTGATATTTAGTACAAATTATGAATAACTTACACCAAGTTTTGGATAAACAGGACGATCACCTAATATATATTTTTTGTTTTTTATGGTTGAAACGCAAATTCTTTTATTAAAATTATAAATATAAAATATTATGTAAAATTTCATTAATTACTGAATCACACCTTGAATATAGTTTAGTTTTCAAATATTGTACGTAATATGACCTTAATTTTGAATATTTTGCAACATATATTATGGTAGGTAGAGTGCGTTCCGCAACTATTTTGTGTTTTGTATTTTTCTTGTGTTTGACCAGAATGTTATACCTGACTTGCCATGTTTTGTTTACCTTTCCATTCAGCACATACATGTTGTTTCGTGCCTGCTGTTCATGTCGCAATTCTAACACGAAATATTCAGCTCCTTTCTCATTTACAATATATACTTGTCAAAAGCAAAATCCTAATATAATCCATAATGTTGGACTAGTTAATCAACAACCTTTGTAAACAAAAAACCTCAAACCATGCACTATAAATATAACACATGCAGATCACCACATATTAAAACGATCGAAAAACAAATTAATTAATGGTTTCTCCAAGCATATCATCAAGCAGTAGTGAGACAGTGATCGCTATATTAACTGCATACAAAGGTGCAGTCAAGTCATTGTTGTCGCTGGTAATCGCCTCTAAATATACCATTAGTACACAAAAACAAGATAACAATTGTGTAATATGTCTTGCCGATATTTCTTTGGGTGCTTACCATATATGGACATGGATTTCATACTCATTGCATTGATTCTTGGCTAAACATAAATTCAATTTGCCCTCTTTGCAGAATTCATGTGCCTACGAACATTACCAAAAATCGCTTCGTTTCGTCGTTGATATCTGCTGTGGATAACATATGGAATTGCTTACTTGTGAGGTCCTATGTTGGTGAATGTTGCCTCTATGATGTAGATACAGTAGGAGAAGACCGAAAACAACGAATATTAACATAAAGCTGTTTGAATCTTGATAAAGATGAGCATTGGTCAAGACTTTGAATATACCAAGTGTTTTTTTCTTTTCTTTTTTTTTTTTGTCAAAAGTGCTTTCCGAAAAAATACTTAAAAAATAATAGTTTAATTAATTTGAAAAAAAAAAAAAGTTGTTAATAATTTATGCTTGATCAATGTTTCAAAAACGTTTTTACGGGAAAACTATTTTTTAACTAATGAAAAAAAGTTTTTGCTATTACTTAGCTTGGCCGACATAGGTGATTTAGATTAATTTCTTTTATTTATCAAAACCAACGATGTTAGTTTGTAAGATTTATGAATCAAATCAGACAAACAATAGTTGGTTTTTCTGATTTTTATTTCTACAATTTGATATGATTTATGGTTTATCAGTTTCTTTTGAACACTCTTAGAAAAAACACATTTGACTTTTCGACCTCATAAGTTATAAAACATGTGTTGTTGATTCATGCAATATTTTGATGATTAATAACTAAAATAAACTTTTTTAAATTAAAATTTGATAAAAAAGAGTAACTTTCACTTATAGCAAACATAAAAAAAATCATATTTATATGTTATAGACTTATAACTATAGTTTGCATAATTGTACCTCAACAAATTTTGATCTAAGTGATTTTATTTGAACATATTATTAATTGGGCTAACTATTATTAGCATAAATGGGCTGGGTCATGTGTTAGATGAGCTAAGCAGGGAGAATTTGAATGTGTGACTAATGACGGATTCAAAGTTTTATCCCATGTTCATGTAACATTAATTTATTGTGAAATAATTCATAAATTTAGTTATTATTGTGAAATAATTTGAGATGCACTTATATTCACTAAGCACTTTCAAATATCAAAGAACTGTCATATATTTTAGAAGGCATAATACATAAATTGGACCCTAAACTTTGCTTCGAATTTTAAGTATGACCTCTAACTTTTAAAGTGCACAAGTAGGCACTTCAACTATCCAATTCTTAAACAAAAAAACACGCGAATCCAACCTAGCATAACGCGTGATTGAGACGCAATTCAGGCACGTCAGGGATATTTTTCGAGGCCCACAACAGTAAAAAAAAAAAACGGAAATGACAATTTTACCCTTAATGAATCCCTTTTAAATATATTTTTATTTTTTTCAAATCAAAATCCCATTTTTCTTCTTCTTCTTCCAAATTCTAGTACTCAAGCTTTTTTCCTCTTTTTGTGCACAATTTCTGGTCGTTTTTATGTAATGGCTTCTAATTTTTTTTTGTCAAAATCGAGCAAATTGGGAAAAGAAAATACGACCCTACCCTTTTGTATTTTAATTTTTTTTTAATTATAAAATACGTGTAATTTTTTTAATTACGTGGCAGCCACTGAGTGGCTCAATAAGCCACGTAGGCGCGTTTGTATATCACACAATTTGGCTGTTGGATTCGCGTGTTTTTTTGTTTAAGAATTGGATAGTTAAAGTGTCTACTTGTGCACTATGAAAGTTAGAGGTCATACTTAAAATTTGAAGTCAAGTTTAGGGTCCAATTTATGTATTATGCCATTTTAGAAAGACCCTCAAACATATATATATTTGGTTAGAATGCCTCTTAGGCCCTTGAGGGACGGTGCGTGGAGTTTGATCAAGTATACAGTTAAAATATGGGCCTCCGTTTGAAATTATTATAAAAAATTATAAATTTTAAATTGTTGAATAATCTTTTCCATTGAATGTTCAAATTCCTTGGATTGAAGTCAAGGAAGTTCACAAATAGTTTATGGGTCAAATGAGAAACTTCCCCACAAGTTAAGGAATTTTGTTTATTTGAAACTCATATGCCGCCATGTTGGGAGTCTTTTGGTGACTCTTCTTTTCGTTTATTTACCCTCCACTGTCGCAGTCAAACTTAGATTCCATTTTCGTCTTCTTATTTGCGTTTTTCTACTTTTAAACTCCCCATTCACCTTCTAACTTGACTCAACGAGAGTTGCATTTTTCCTCTCTCCACCTTTAAATCCTCTTTCCACTTTTCAGATCATACTCAACAATTCCTTAGCTGAATTCTCTACATGTTATTGGGTTTCATCTATTCGATCGACTCTCAAATTTCAAAATTTTGCTTCCGATATTCTAGGTTTCACTCTCACTAGTTATCCTTCCTTAATCCTAGCCTCTGTTTTTTCTTAAAGAAAGAAACTGCAAATTCAAAAGACCATCGAGTTGTCTGAAAATGGGAAGTGGTAAATTAGGTGATTCAGGTATGATTGCGATCACAGCTAAGATCATGATGGCTGTCGTCGTATTTCTCTTCTTTGCGGTGGTCTTGGTATTCTTCCTTCACATATACTCCAAATTTTTCACGAGAGAGGACGCCAACCCGAACGACGGCACAAGGCGTCGCCGCCGCCGCCGCCGATTCGACTTCGCCGGCGGTTATCACGAAGTGAATGCACTCCGGAGAGGCCTTGACCCTTCAATCCTTAAAACCATACCCGTAATTCCATTTGATACCAAGGATTTTAAAGATGGATTGGAATGCTCAGTTTGTCTTAGCGAAGTATGTGAAGGTGAAAAGGCGAGACTTTTGCCTAAATGCAATCATGGGTTTCATGTCGATTGCATTGATATGTGGTTTCAATCTCATTCCACTTGTCCTTTATGCCGAAACCCTGTTTCAGAAATGTCCTCTACGAAGTCCACCATTGTAGAATCAAATTCCGGGGCCATTAGGGCACCAGTAGAAGAAGGCTCAGTAGCTTCCACAGAGACACAAAATTTACCGACTAATGTTCTGTTCTTGGGAGATGAAACTACTACATCATCTGCATCCACAAGTACTAGTAAGCCAGATGGGGTTTTGATGATTGATATTCCAAGACAGAATAGTGAAGAGGCAGAAGAAGAAGAAGAACAGAAAACACCAACACCGACACGATTGAGATCTTTAACTAGGCTTTTTAGCAGTTTGAATCCTTGTAGTCCCAGAAATGTAGATGTAGAACAAGGAACCAGGGGCCAGAGCTAGAGATTGTTACACCTCTTGAATTTGGAGAAGAGTGGAATCTTAGGAACTATATAATTTACTAGGTTAAAGTTAATTGATTGATTGGTTAATTCTTGATGCAGATGAGAAGATGTGTGCAATCATTAGATGTCCATGTATTGTATATGTGTAAAACAAATTGCTAGGCCCAAGGGGCTTCTCTGTTTGAGAATTGAGGGGAATCTATCTTCTCTTACAGGAGAGTATTAGGAATTTTTTTTGTTATTAATGTTAGTGTTCATTTGTTGTTTGGCTTCTACAATTCATTGTAAATCTATATTACAGCTTTACTCGAAATATCATGCAGGCGTTTGGACAATATTTGGTCGAAATTTGAGAGTAATTTGCAGTAAACATGTTGTTTATGATATAGCTGCAGTAAAAATGAAGCATTATGAGTGTGATTTTCCTGAAATTCGTCAAACAAAATGTTGATGTTGATGCTATTCAAATTCTAAACTCCAAAATCATGGGTGAATTCAGAACCTATTCCTAGACTAGCATGTAATGATGAAAAAAAGAACTTGTTCCTTGCAACAAATGCAAATTCTTTTTTGCATATGATATTTGTTTGCATTCACCTCACAGAAATTAGAACACATAGATTCACACATACCTGTAGTCTCTGCTAAATTAAACCTACCCTTTTGCAATCTTAAGTTACCAGATAAACAGGTCCATAAGTTTGAACATCAGGAGTACTATTCTTAACCTTGTTAAGACAGAGATAAGGTATTTCATTGTCCACTCTGTTAATTGGACTGAACAGATATGTTAGGGGCCCAGACATAGGCTTATTGGGCCTTCCAGCTATAGTACCTGGCCCGCTGATCCCCGGCATTGGACCAGAGACACATCCACGCTTCAACTTGTTAATGGTGGAGCCTTTTGAAGTTCCCTTGCTCCCCTGATTCTTCTTCTTATCAGTGTTTAGCCATGAAAACAGAGAGCTTTTCCATGACTTCTTGCAAGTTTTCTTAACATCAATTCCAAAATCGTTGTTTCTCAGTTCCACAGAACGTGGAGGTGTAGCACTGAATTTCCCTTCAGATACATGCTTTCTCGCTTCTGACAAGAACTGTAAAATGTGCAAGTCATAAATCATCAAATGTCATCTAGCTGGTAATGAGAAACGAAATCAGAATATATTCAACTATTGAGTGTCTTACCACTAAATCTACAGCACTTTCAAAAATTAAAGGTTCAACATCTAATACCCACTTGAGCCTGACTCAACCCAACTGGATCATGGATCGGAAATCAAAATGGGGATAGACATATGACTCTGATATCATGTACAGCCAAAGTGGGGAGTAACTTATCAGGTACATTGTATATACCAAGGTTAATTCCTTTTTTTTTTTTTTTTGGGTGTATAAAGTAAAAAAATGCTGAATCACTTATTGGAAACTCTGCCTCCATCACTGAATAAAAGATAAAAACTTTATATGAGTTGAAGATATAAGGCAAAAAACAATTGACTTACATCCGTAAAGTTTGTCTGAGGATCAAACTCGTAGCCACAATAGTCCCCACCTTCATATTTTGGGTATATGGGAAACTTGTTCATATTTTGCTCCCTGGAATTTCAAAATGCAGGTTCAAGTTTGAGCCATGTGAAGTGAATTTTCATGAAGTCTTACAAATCATGCCTATATAGAGATACATTTTGTTCATTGCAGAAAGTACGAGGGCTCCCCTAATAATAGTAGATTCCAAAAGAGAAAAGGTACTTTAAAAAAAATAAAATAAAGATGGAAAGACCAGCTAAGGCTTTTCTATATCCCATGAGAGTGTGTGTATGAAAAAAATGGCAAAAACTGGTGGTTGGATAAATTGGATTTGTTAAGGAAAACTATATTTACCAATGCTTAACAATGAAAGGAAGGATCAGCATAAGCAACTGTTTTTATTGGTTGAAATGGATCACACTGTCACCATCATTACAGAGACCTAAATAACACTCAGAAAAATCGATGAGTATGAATTTTTTTCTTTTTCACAATATCATAAAGGGTCATACCTAAGAAAACGAGTTTCTTCAAAAAAAGTGTTGTAGCAGTTGACTCTTGAGCTTTTCTGGAGTGAGGTGAGGATTTGAATTCATGAAGAAATTAATGTTGGTAACAAGAGTGAGACAGACGTAATCATATCACAGGGAGTAATTAAATGGCAAAAGCAGGGAATAAAGGCAACCTTTTTGTTAACGTACGATTTCACGCCTCTACTGTATAAACTATAGAGTAGGTAATAAATATAAATTGGAAATTTTAAGGCGCAATTTTTGGAGTGGAGTTTTAGGTGAAAAGGTTTTATAATTACCAAGTGGGCGACAAGGCAACGTGAAAAGAGGGGTTAATATGGCATCATCATGCCAGCAGTCATGGATTTCAACTTTCAAGCATGGGTCTTCCTAGTTATGGAAGCACTTTTATTGGATTTTCATCTCTCTTGGTTGATCTTTTTATTGATCTACCATTCAAATTTAGTTGATTGATTGATAAGTCTCCGTTTCCCATAAAGAAAAACCTCAGATTTTAGTGAACAAGTATAAACCATGCATCGCCTTGTCACGAGTGAGATCCGCACAGAAATAATTGGTTTAGTCAGCTAAATGGTTCCTATACGGAATAGCTCATCAAACACGTGAACAGTAGCACGGGGGAAAGCATTAGTAATGACAGGCTGCCTTTTTATGCCACATTTTGATATTATATACTCCCTCCGTTTCACAAAAAATGATCTAGTTCTACTTGACACGGAGTTTAAAAAAATATAAAAGACTTTTGAATCTTGTCGTTCTAAATTAAAGTTATGTCAAATGTTGTGGCCTTAAGACCATCTCCAACCCACCTCTATTTTACTCTCCATTCTCTATAATTGGAGAGTAAAATAGAGAATGGGCACTCCAACCCAACTCCAAATCACTCTCTATTCTTCAAATTTAGAGAGTTGAATAGTAGTTCTCCAAATTTGGAGAACTACTATTCACACTCTCTATTTCACTTTTTCATTATTTTATTATTATTTCTATTACTTTCTAATTAACATATTATTTTACATATAATTCCATTAATTAAATATCTAATATTCATAATTCTTTTTTAAATGTAATATAATATTTTTTAAAATATTATTTAATATATACTATTTCAATTTCAAATTAATAGTATTTTAATTTTTTTTCTAATTTTCGTGAATAGTAAAATTTTATTTTATTATTAATTTTCATTATAAAGAATACGCAAAATTAAAATGGCAAGATGAAAAAATTTAATTTAAAAATACAATACATGATATGATAATTTAAATACAAGATAACTATACAATACATAACATAATAATTTAAATACAAGATAACAATACAATATAATACAGAACATAATAATTTAAATACAAGATAACATACAATACATAACATAATAATTAATTGATCAGAACAATAATTTAGAAATCCGGTAGGTCATTTTCAGATAAAGCACTATTCGAAAAAAAATTAGGATATGATTCTGAGAATTGTTGCGATTGTGGTTGTGATTGCGGTTGTGACTGCGATTGTGATTGTCGATTTCTTTTTTCAAGTATTCGTTGTTGTTCTCGTTGCAGGTATTCACGAACATTTGGATCACTAATAGTTTCTAAATTTTTCATTAAAATTTTAGTTTCGTCTCTAAAATTGATGCACTAGGTAGATTTGGATTATCTACTTTGCAAAAAATTACCGCTGTGTTTAGAATGTTGGCATACGGTTTGCCAGCGGATGCCACTGACGAATACGTGAAAATTGGAGAGTCAACTACGATTGAAAGCATGAAGAGATTTTGTCGAGCTATTGTAGAGGTTTTTGGTGAGCGATATTTGAGATCACCAACACCTAACGATGTTGTGAGGCTTCTACACATTGGTGAGCAGCGTGGTTTCCCAGGAATGTTAGGTAGTCTAGATTGCATGCACTGGAAATGGAAAAATTGTCCAGCGGCATGGGCTGGGCAATACGCAGGTCGTAGTGGATCACCAACAATTATTCTTGAAGCTGTTGCTGATTATGACCTTTGGATATGGCATCCTTATTTTGGTTTGTCTGGCACCAATAACGATATTAATGTTTTAGAGTCATCACATTTATTTTCCAATCTTGCTAGCGGTATTGCGCCTCCCGCCCATTATGTTATTCAAGGAAAAGAATACGATATGGGTTATTATTTAGCTGATGGTATATATCCTAAATGGTCTACAATAGTTCAAACTATTCGTGATCCTCATTCCCAACAAAAGAAATATTTCGCGATGAAACAAGAATCGTGCCGAAAAGATGTTGAACGTGCATTCGGAGTTTTGCAATCACGTTTTGCAATTATTGCAGGACCGTCACGTTTTTGGAGAAAGGAAGTGCTACATAATATAATGACTACGTGTATTATACTGCACAACATGATAATTGAGGATGAACGTGATCTCAATGCACCAATTCAAGATGCTGTAGAGGCTCCAACTCCAACTATAGAAATGGTGATATATGAAAATCTACGGTTTGAACAATTTTTAGCTAGACATAAAAAAATTAAGGACAAAAATGTTCATTTTGAACTCCGTAATGCATTAATAGAGCATTTATGGGAGCAACGTAATAATTTTGAAAATTGAGTGTTTATGTAATTGTATGTCACTTTTATTTGAATTTGTCCCCTAATTTATGTATTATATTATATTTTCTTGCAATTTATGTTATTTAAAAATTTAGAATAAAAAATAATTTTATATCACGTTAAAAATTATATAAAGTAATTATTTGGGAAAAAAGAAATAAAGGATTTATAGTATGAAATAAGAAAATAAGAATGAAATAGAAATAATAATATAATATTGAGGAGAGAGAAAAAGATTCCTTTTTAGAGAGTAAAATAGAGAATTGGGTTGGAGTTGGTTGTCTGAAAAAATAGAAAACTTTATATTTGGAGAGTAAAATAGAGGATTGGGTTGGAGATGCCCTAAGCATGCCGGTTGAAATTAAAATGTTACCAAGAAAAAGGTCATTCATTTTGAAACTGACTAAAAAGGAAAGGAGATTAGTCTTTTTGAAACCGAGGGAGTATAATTTTACCAGAAAGAACAACAGACTTCACATACTTTTACTATGGCTCCACCTTCTAACTTCACTTGTCAAGCGTATAACTACAGATGTCTATATATACCTCATCCCCTCCCTGAAAAAAATAGGAAAGAAAAAACCTGACAGAGAAGAATAAACCCACATTTGCGAACTATAAACAAACAAAGCAAAAGCAAAAGCAAACAATTAGCTCTTGCAACTCTGAGCCCTTCACAATAAAAGCACATTATGTTATCATTCCACTGACGTGCACAATAGGAAAGAAAAGCCCATTAGCTAGATTAAGAGATTAGTTAGATCTCCAAATAAGAGTAATGCCTATACATTCCCCCTAGGTAAATCAAAAACCTGTAGTATTACGTGAAATAACAGGAACCAGAAGCGGGGATGACTGTATCCATGTGATATGGGGTGGTCTGTTCTTCACCGTAGTGCACAAAACAAGATTCCAGTAATCAAAGCTGAAGCAGAGGCAGGGCCATTACAACACCAAAAATTGAAACTAGCAACAACAACAACCAAGTTGGGACGGATTTCCTCTGTTGGTTTTTTATGTCTTTTAGAGGCTTCACTCTGTTCACTTCGTCCTTTGTGGAATTGTCATGCTCTTCCAACAAGGGTCTAGACTTTTCTGCTCCAGCTGGCATGGATGATAACTGCTCTGGAACAGGCTGCGACGGGAGCTGCTGCTGTTCATACTTCTCCACATACTCGGGAAACAATTTCCTAAAGGTTGGGCTATCATAAAAAAATAGAGAGTAAGTTACCCTCCTACCTAATAAAAACGTAATAAAGGAAAATACACACGATAGTATAGCATATCCATCTCTCATGCAGGAGATCTTGAACAGTAGAGACAAAATCTCGAGGCAATTAGACAAATACAACACAACAGCAAGGAACTCGCAGTCAACTCACTTTTTACAATTAAAAGCCAAGGATGCCTTTGCAAGCTTCTCCTTCTCAGCAACTGTTGTTGATACACTGCCTGTCGTAGGACTATTGTCCATCTGCAAGTAATAGATAGTTAGAATGCGAGATAGCAGCAGTATTATGCAATGCATGTTCAAACGCCAACATACTTTGCAAAAAGAAATGATTCAACAAAGGAAGAAAATGTTATCTAAGCAAAGCAATCAACTTATCAGTAAACCACCTATTCATAAACTGCAGATAGAAATCGGAGAATTGGTTCATGTTTCTGAATATTTTTGGTGTTCATGCCAACGGGTCTGAGTAAAGCAACCATCAGATGGAAGGGTCAAAAGATGGACAAGAAGCATAGAGAAGTTTGGAGAACAGACCCTTTGTGCATTTTTTGGACAGTGAGGGTAGATGGAAATATTAGATAATTTGAGGGCGAAGATCATATAACTGGAAGTTAAGAATACTTTTCCTGGTAGGTAGATGTAGAGCCACAAAGGGAAAGTATGGAGCAACTTCACCAACTACCAGACTCCTCCTTTTCTCCTATACCACTCAGTGGTAGCTTTTATGCTAGCTCAAATGATCTTTAATGTGATGGGATGACTTCAGATTGTCCTCAACCTCTACCAGTATTTCAAGATGAAGAATCTATTCATTTAGTAAGGCTTCCGTGCACAGAGACAGATAGAACTCAATTGTCCAGACACATGCAAAAGAAATAACATTTTGATAAAAGGAAAAGCACAAAGTAAATAAAGCATGATCTGAAAATACATAAGCAGATGAAATGGGAACACCAGCAGTCATTATAAGCTGCATTAGTAGAACGAACTTTACCATAAATGAGAGCAGCCCTGTTAGTATGCTGCATGCAGAACAGGGAAAAGTTAGCCCGAGCAAAGAAGAAAAAAACATCTCATTAGCTGTAAGAATAACTAGGCATGTTTTTGCTATTTTGTTTCAACAAAAAATCAGAAATATGTTCAACAAAAAAAAAAAAAACAATAATAAATATTTATAACAAAGTAAACGCACATGGAGTGCAACTGAGCAGATGGTGTTTGAGAGTTCATATCATTGACTCCAACTAGTTTGGAATTGAGAGTAGTTTGCCTTTGTCGTTGAAAGAGAAAAAATTTGGTAGAAAACGAATTAATTCAAGCAAATTTACATGGAATGAGTGAATGGAACTTAAAAAAGGAGGGAGACAGGGCAAAGGTTTAAGCTAAAGTGGAGCAAAAGAGGGAGACTGGAAGCCTGGGGATAGGGCATCTGTTTATGGGGGGTGGGGGGGAGTATGGAGTGCAGTGAGGTGGGTCTCAGGTGGCAGCGAGATACAGAGGAGTGGCCCTGAAAACAAAATGTTTCATAAGTGAAAACACATATAACCTCTTCGTTAAGAAATCATGTTTGCTTTTGAAAGTGGAAAGAGTGATATATATTTCCTTGTCATGGCAGAAACAAAAATATAAACTCTTTTTTCAAAAAAATTTGCAACAATGATTTGTTTTTCTTGTCATTACAAAAACAAAACCAGACAAGTTTTTTGGTTACCAAATAGGCACTAAAGAAAGTATTGCCAGACAAATAAGCATTATATACTGTTTGCAGCTCATTACCTTGACACAGACCACATTGGATTCCAGCTCTCTGGATGGACTGTGAAGAAATAAGGCAACAAAAGTTAAGAACAGACAAAGATCATCACAGAACAACAGAAAACTGTGACAATCAGGCAATTCTAAAAGCACTTACAGTCACTCATAGATAAGCAGATTTTCTTTTGCGTCATGAATCTTCCGTTTGGAGTAGTCATACTACAGAAAAAGAAAACATATGTGCTGTAAAAATCAGCAGGAACAAAACCCTCAAAAGCATGGAGACAACCTAGGTTGGAGAGTTGAAACAAGCATGGGAATTTCAAACTCATCTGAAGTTAGACTACCTGATGCCTGGAGGTTTAAACGGATATTCTGGAGGAAACTTGATCTTCCCATAATAAAATCCACCTAATGATAGGAAGCAATATCATTTCATGAACAACAACAAAAGGAGCATAAGTTAATTCCAGAAGAATAACAAAAATACAAAAATGCCGGGAAGACAGGTTGGAGGAACGGGAGTGTTATCACCCAACAATATCAGCTAATCAAATAATTTAAATACTGAACTCAGAAAAAAGTAGCGACCTGCAAATGGTGTTCCTTCACTCCCCTCCAAAACATAATCTGGACACACAGATTAGGTAGAAGTAGGACCATTAGTAATATCAAAGAAAACAAACGACGAATTAATTGATCAAGAGAAACCACCAAAGGAAAAAAAGGAAAACAAAAGGAGGGCCTCTCCCTGCAAATAAGTCTAGTCAGTTATATTAATTAGAAATACTGCTACATTTTCATAAACTTACTTTACTTGAAAAGAAAAAAGAAAAAAAGTTCATTCGTTAAGAGACAATTTTACTCCATAATTGACTGCAAGAACATGAGCAGAAGTAGGACTCACGCCACTCAAGGATATCATTCGGAGAAGGGCGGGCCACAACATGGGAAACAGGTTCCTGCAATGGAGAATGCATCACTACCTTAGAGCATTGTACAACATAATTAAATTTGCATGGTGTAGAATAGTCTAGCCCATAAAAGGCATAGGAGGACGTCATCCCACACGAGTAAGTCCATGAAGTAAAACATTCTCCAAGATATGACAGGAATTTAAGCACACAACTTGCATATCTTCAGGCCTAGCAATGGTGTGGATGGAAGCAAGAACCCACCATCGCATAATTAACAATTACTAGTCCTGGTTTACATGTGTTGCAAATAGCTATAGACTGAAATAAAGTATCTGGTAATGCTTCAAATGAAGAGCAATTACCAGCAACTAAAAGGTTACGTACTTTACAAAGTGCTCTATATTCTTTCTGAAGGCGCTTTACACATGCTTTTTCTGCCATGTCTTAGCTTCAAAATATATTGAAACTAAGAGAGAGTCCTGCAAAGCTTTCCTTATCCTCTTGACCACCAAAGAAATACAACAACCTGTAAACATATGAGATGCTTAACAAACCAAGGAATTCCAAACTTACTAAACATAGAATACATAGGGCATTACATTTCCAGGTAGAATAGTGCCCAAGAAAGACTATAAAGTCCACAAAAAAAATAATGCAGGAACAAAAAGCAGGCAAAGCCAGCTAAGTCTGTTCCCAGTAGCAATTAGGAACAAGGAACAGTGGTGGAGCGAAGAATTGAACAATAGAGGAAGCTTATAAAGAGAAGCGAGCAACACGTATTTTCAGATAAAACAATAAACAGGGAGCATCAGAATATATTTTAAAAGGTTTCTTCTAGACTCTCATATTTCCTAACTTAAACAGGCCAATAACTTCACATATTCTTAATAACGGCAGTGTCCAGGTCAACTTTACTCATCTTGATGAATGCATTGGGTACCTGCCACCCCCCATACACACAAGTACCCAATAACTTGGTCCGACGAGGCTTAGGTAGATGACAAGAGATGCGTTCAATCAACAGTAAATATTGGACAGGACTCAGGAGACTGTTGATCAAGAACCCTCCACTTTCAATCAAATGATCACTGGGGGAGGGAGAAAACACTGTGGACACCCTAAGGAGTGAGGAGAGGGTTTACTGTTGAAAAGAAGAATTAAGAGAAATATTGTTCATAATTGCCATGTCATTTACAATACGCATCCATATTGTGCATTTGAATTTCAAAAGGACAACTATCATAGATAATACAGATCACTGACGAACATCAGTCCAGATTATAAGATTGGAAAAATAGGGTGATGGAAATAGTGACTGAATAAAAATTCTAGCCAGCAAACAAATGCACTTTCTTCTGACTACGCCTAATATTCATTTTGCTTCACCAAGCCCTTCTGTTGGGGCATCACCTCTTTACCAAGCCTCCCTTCTCTTCAGCAACAGATTGGATTCTTCCTGGACTTTGAAATGTGTATAAACCGTAAGTTTGTAATCAAATGGACAAATGTTTCCCACAAGTCATTATATTAAGCCATACAAAGGATAGGACAGGTTTCCAAAGTAATGAGGGCAAAGAATAATGGAATAAGAGAAAGAAAAAATTCTACAAGTGAAAAACAAGTTAGCTAGAATAAAGTAGAATGTTTTAAAGAATCCAGTCTCCAACTGAAAAGCCTATACTATGTTTTTCATAAGAGGAACCAACACGTATCAAGTCCTTACTCTATAGTACACATAGTTTTTCTTTTTGATGGGTCTCTATAGTACACAAGGTTCAAACACCAATAAAGATTCTACATACTCGAGCAATATGGAGGAAAGGAATGAAGATTTTTTTTATCAGAAAAAGGCATGAAGACTTTTTGCTTTCTTTCTTAAGAGTATTCACGACCTATCATGGATGGGGATTGAATGCCAGTACAAAATCATTGGCAAAACTATGGAATATAGCCAGAAGATAATACTAGGGAATGGATACCGTCAAGCATGGCAGATCTTTCTTGGTAGAAGGTTTGACATCTATTGTTTTCCACTCGTACGGCTGTTACATTAGAAAAAGTTCAATGCCGTACAAGGCATTGCCTTTTACCTCAAATGATGCTTTCATAGACCTAAGCCCGTCAAGATATCTTGAGAACTACACTCCATTCATCTGGTTATTAGATATTTCTAGTACTACATAGACAACCTAATGAAAGAAATTTTCTTAAAGCAAAAAGTGAAAGCAGTTGCATCGATAAGAAGATAAAACTCTATCTGGTCCACATTTGATTAGGAATAGGTCTTGTTTTATTGCCTACCTTAGAAAAATAATAAAACCCAGCTGTACTAACATCTATGATCATATCTTTATTTCTTTCCCCGAATTTCTAACCTAAAAAATAATAACAATCAAATATTCAAAGGAAAACAAGTGATGGAAATGCTAGGACTAGATAGGAGGAAACAGTTCAGAGCCAAAACACACAATTCAGTGAATAAGTCCTCCAAATACCGGAATTGGCACAAATTAAGTACATTACTATCGGACGACGAACATAAAGCACAAATTCTCAAATTAAAACACTATTGATTATCAACACCGTAAACGAAATAGCCGAGAGACATACGCATCATACAAACAAGAAAACAAACCGCATAACAATCCAGGTAATCAGATCGAAATTCATTGTCTTCGTATCAAAATTAACGAAGTAAATGATGTACATACATAAAGAAGAAGATCATATATTACCGAAGATCTTGCGGAAATTGGAAATTGAATTGGGCGAATTGAGATTTTCCAGAATCTGATGAAGATCTACTTCAACCGGCTGCGACTTGAGGAACAAAAAATAATTGAAGAGAAGCTTTTCTTGGTTTTCCGCTTGCAGATAATGGACACTGACCCGACTCACGAGCCGAAGCTGAGTCCGATGATGCAATTCAATAAAATTTATTTGAAGGACAAAATTGACCTTGTGTATACTCCTAATATTTGATGGACGAATTTACCCCTATTAATTGTAACTTCGCCGACTTATCCTTCTCCGTGTGGCACTGTCGTGTCCATAATCTATATTATTGGTATTGTTAATTGGGTTAAGGGGCCTAATAATTTTATAATTATAAATTTGTATATAATCTTTTGGAATATTTTATTTATAAAATAAGAAATTACTAATTTTGAGGTCATTTTTATACGAAAATTTTAAAATAATTTATGGAATTAATACAAAAAAAATAAAAAAATAGATGTCTAGATTCTTCTTATAATTCAAAATCGCCATGGATGGAACATAATAAAGTGACAAGTTCATACAAATAACTTCGATTCTAACATTGTATTTGTAAAAAAAATATTAAATATATATAAATGATATATTTAGAATCCAATAATAAAAAAAAATCAAAACTATTAAGTTAAAAAAATCTAGCTTCCAATTCGTTAAATTCAAAGAAAATAACAAATTACATAATAGGAATAAGTTAAAGACAAGGCAAGAGGGATGGATAGACTCCAATTAGAAAATGTAGAAAGAAACTTATTTTGTGCTTTACATAAATGATATTTTTTTCCCTCACGAGTTGATGGACTTAAATATTATACTTTTTGAATTTACAATTTTTGAATCCATTAACTTGTGATCCAAAAGATCAAGATTCTCACAAATTAATATCAGTTATGAGAGACATAAAATAATATTTTTTAAACTTTTAAAATTATTTTTCACGATAATTATTCGTAATAATAACATAATCAGTTTTATCAATCGGCAGTTGAAAAATGATGAGTTGCTTGTGAACATGTCTTTTAAGTTCTTCTATTTGTCATGTTTCTTCATCACTATGACACTATCCTATCTTAAATGCACATGTCTCCAAAAGTAAACGTGTTCTTTATAACAAAAGAAAGGAAACAAAGAAAAAAGCTTTTAACTTTAAATTAGCAAAGACGGTTATATGATTAGTAAATTATTAGTTGGAAAGGGAAGGGCTTAGTGGTGTACTGGTGTCTAATATAGAATTGATCAACGAAGCATCTCAACTTTGAAGTTTTCTTGTTTGTTGTTTTTCAACTAAGACCGATCATTCTCTATCTTTAAATTTCCACATTTCACACGCATTTCCAGAAGAAAAAAAAAAGTTCTTTCATATAAGATGTGTAATGATTATAAAAGTAACGGTGTCAACCCACCGCCGATTGTATCGCATCTAATATGAAATTACAGACATTAATTATTCGGATTAACCGCAAAAAATCTACACATAGTAAGGAGCAAATTATTCGGTAAATTAGGATTGATAATTGTTATGGTCTACCTTAAAGGCTCAAAAGTCAAAATAGAAAATCTAAAATATTCTAATCAATTTATCTAAAACCAAACTTAAAGAAAATTCAATCCCATCCAAACCTATTTAGATTAAATTTGAACTGTAATTTTTTCTATCCAGAAATTAAAAAAAAGTTGTATTCAATATGATGGCCCAAACGGTGACCAACTTTGCTCAATACAAATTCAAATTAATCAAGTCAGTAAATTATAAACATAAGATAATACGACACAAAAACTGGTGGGTGTTTGGGGGAGGGGGGTCATAAAAAGTGTTAAATGAGGACATGAGAATTGTCTTCAAGGAAAAGAGGATGGGGATCTGCGCACACCGATTTCAAAAAGTGAAAACTCTGCCTCCTCCTTTTATAAACATTTTCCAACACTGCATCCGCAGAATATAAAATATAAGAGCATCTTTTGACTTGTAAATACTCTGAAGCTACACGTATAATTAGACAACCGATAGGAATAAAGAAATAAATTGCACCAATCACCCAGTGCCAAACACAGTGGAAATTTACAAAAATAGTACTAATATAACAACTACGTTTCAATTCGGAACAAGCTGTCAATCAATTAATATAAGAACTCTATTTGACCATATCACATTGTTATGAAATGCAAATGAATTCGCACTAATCATATTGTGCTTCCGAGTGAAACACCAAAAAATAAAACAAGACACAGATGAATTTTAAAAGTTTTGAGTTGGAAAAATTTGAGTAAGTACAGTGAGTAGTATCCCAACAAAATGGCAGCACAAAAAGTGGTTGAGTTAAAGGAAAGGCCAACTAGCACCAACCTATTTAAAACAGCTTTAGAATAGGATCAAAGCAATTCGTAGGGATGAAATCAAATCTTTAAATATCAAAAGTTAAAGACAATATAATAATCACCTCTTCCAGTAAATAAAATATTATCGCGTGCCAGGTCACATGATCACTCTGAAACTTTCTAACAACTTATCTGGAAATCAGAGTTCCATCATCGAACAGTCAAAGGAACATCACATGATCCCACTAAGCATTGGATCCTTCAACTGTTCCAACACATTCAAATATCATATATAAATCACATCAGCTCAGCTTCAAAGCTACCAAATCACCACAAACATAGAAAAAAAACATCATTAACATCCTTTAACTCAGCTTACTGCAAGACTATGAAGAGCCATTCAAGAATACTAGCTGCTTTTGTTCTAGCACTTCTGTTGATTCTTAGTTCAGAGTCCAATGCCGCATATGCAGCTCGGTTCCTCTCCAATAAAGAGCATCCGTCCCAAAAAACTACAACACTCAAGCGTCTGCATTCAAAACAGAAGAAACCATTCAAGAAAGTTGATTCAAGCTTTAGGAGAATACCTCCAAGCAGATGGAATCCTATACAAAACAAGTAATTTCTGAATCTAAAAGTGTTAATCAGTTACATCCATAAGCAGTTTTCTCAAATATGAAATTCTTGTACCAGGTACAAGCCTCCATAGGATGACTAAAAGAAACATCACCTCAGCAAAGAACAGCACCTTCAAAGCAATTCGTTCATTCAATATCAATGTAGTTTGGTAGTACAAAGTTAGCTTCCACTATCCAGTTAGGATAGTCACTTGCAGCACAAATACAGGATCCAATTTTGTTCCTTGGTAGCTATGAAATATGTTGCTAGATGTATTTCCCAAAGTTTTATAAATGTGAATACTATTAAGTTCTTCATATCAGTGCATTTATGAACCAACCATTTAAACTTACCAATGAATAATTTAACTAGAATGACCAAAAACTGCATGAAAAACTAAATCAAGTGTTTTCGGCATCCAATAGTAGTTCCATCCTTTCTGATCAAACAACTGAAAGTAACCAAAACTGAGAGCTCAGATACAGTAATGTAAAATTGAATAAAGAATCTAAAAGCATTACAGTTAAACTTTGATCTTCTTTCTTTTAGATTCTGACTCGCCATCTTTCCTATGCCTTTTCTTCTCGTCTTTAGACCTTTTCATTTTTTTTGAAACCTGATGAGCCAAGAAGGGGGTATTTGAAGTTTTGGCAGAAGCCAAAGTTGTCTCAATCTCTTTCCTAATGTCTTTTAACTTTCCTGGCTTTGATTTGGAAACAGTACCAACCAGAAAGCTCTCCTCCTTTTCAAATGATTTGGTTTCCTTTGGTCCAAATGTAGCATAAAATTCTTTCAGAGCAGATTGTTGTGAAGCTTGTCTTGACTTCCACTGGTCAGGTTGCCTTGCAAATCTATCATGACAGAAAAGGAAGCCAAATAAGTACAAGTTAAACCAGGAGAGTTTAACACAACTTTAGATGAGTCTGTCAGAATGGTTTCAGAAGGTCTTCCCACTATCAATTTGCACTTCTCCAATGAAGATGAGTGAATTAATTACAGCATGTAATCTCACTCACAGTTCAGAGATGTATTTATTTATTTATTTATTTTTAAAGAAAGGCTAATATTCAAACTGCCAGAAAACATAATTCCCGCCTCTAGAGGCATCCCTTCAGATGCTAATGTTAATGATAAACAGCATGAAGTAACTAAATTATAAGAAGTAAGAAGCAGTCGTGCTTGGAGAAACAATAACCTCAGCGTCATAGAAAATAAGAGTTATGACACAACATATTCCGGATCGAGAAAAGAATGAGGTCTCAGCCACAGAGCACTATATGCTTCTGCTGTCAAGCTACATTAGATAGTGGAAAGGGGGAGAAGCCATGAAGATGCAAAAGGAAAGGCTTACCCATCAATATCGAGTTTCCTCAGTAGGTAAGGTCCCTGCTTAGACTTGGATAGCTCTGGCTGGAGAGGTAACATTTCCGATACTATTGTCTCTCTCAGATTCAAGTTACTAGCAGTGAAGCACTTTTCAACAGTAAATGAACCAAATGGGTGCACTGAGAGTTCACCAAAATGTCCTCGAAGCCTTCAAGTTACAGACCATCATTATTAGAAAATCAACAATATCAGTTCCAACTGTATGGAGTAACAAAAGTCTGCTATAATACATACTTGGCAACTAACTTCCTCTTTTGCTTTCCCGATATATTCGAGTTGAGAAAAGATTCAATGACCCGTGAACCACTAGGATCTTTTGATGCCTCAAGAACATGATGTTCTTCTAAAGATGTGATACTAGTAACATACACCTGTATTAGTTCCTGTAGCATATAAAAAAAGATTATAATCATGCTGACAGTAACACTTCACTCGTTACTATAATAGCAATATAGTACAGGTTAAACATAAGATACACAATAACTAAGCACTGGCTTTTGAAATAATAGAAGAAATAAGAGTTAGACGCAAACAAACTAGATAGAACACTTCAGATGATAGACTTAAGCAAAAGACTATCAACATAGTAATGGAAGAGATAAATATGTGGCATAGACATGCATATACATAGAATCAAATTCAAAAGAAGAATGAGAAAGGAACACATACGCTGGGAAGTCTAAATATTGACTGCAGAATCAAAGATCCAACTACATGAATCTTTGTTCCATGTGGCCAACTCCAGTTCGATTTGTCTCTTGAGCAAAAGAAATTTTCAAGAAATAATATTCGGGGGACGATACACTTGGGGAACTCATCCCCTGTGCATACAGCAGCAGCAATGGCCTGGCAACACTGAAACAAAGAAGACAAAAGGAAAGGAAAACACTCAGCTGATCCTTCATTTTTTATAGTCGAAGGAAACATTTATCAATGAATGAAGGTAATGAATACAAAAAGAAATATTTATCGATAAACAAACTGGATACTGCCCAAACGAATAGTTCTTTTGGAATCTAGGATAAAGAGAATTTTATTCAAAACAGCACCAAGATGAAACTGTGAGAAGTACAAAACAGCTTAGTACAGTTCCTCCCCTGTTTCTTTATATCATCCAAACATCTAGAATGTTTGAACACAATAATCGGGAAAATATGAAGTGTGACCTTGAATATTCACAACAAACCTCGTGTTCATTGCTGTGGAGTCTTTGAGTTGCAGCAAGGACAGAAACAACAACTCCAGACTTTCCCATTTCAAAAAGATCGCGAAACTTTGTCCCAAGCTCCTCCCAGATCAAGTCCATCTAGTAAAAAAAATAGGGTGTGACTGATACCATAAGCCAACATATGATTAAACATGAGAATCCGTTGACAAACCTATTTCAAGCTATCAGTATAATGTCTAGTCAGATTAGTATTTAATGTGCAAAAAAAAATAGAAGGCATGCTTTAAAGTTCATCTGGCACACTGCATACTGATTTTAACATCTACCAACATTTGGATCTAGATGAAGTTCTCAACGTCGTTAGATTCAATTCTACTTGTCCTTATGTTTATCTTACATGAAAGCAATATTCCTAATAGTGATGTTTGAAAGGCCTTACATGATCCTGACTTTTGGCATGAGATGCTAAAGCCTGCACGACGAAGTTTGCACAGTGATGAGATGACATTCGAAACAATGACTTCCTGAAAACTTTCGTTAACAACTCATTGTACAATGTTTCAGGAGCAAATTCCAGGATAGCCTGCAACATTGTGCATTAAATCGTCAAATAAGGAGAACACTATACAGTTTAGAAAGTAATGCAGCCAAAAGAAGCAGAGTAAATCACGATGTCAGACAACTTGCAACATCTCTATAGACCTAGGCTCCATCTGATTTTATAGAAAATGGTGGAATAATGTCAACAAAGCACAAAGAACTTATGCTGATATATATTAGCATAAGCCATAAAGTCTGCTTCCAGGATAAACGAATATATTTGCTCTAAGTTTTTCTTTCAGATGGTAGGATTGTGTAACACGTTCAACCATCATCTTGCAGATGTACTAGATTGCAGAAATAGAAGGCTGATACTTCATCAAAGAAACAGAAGGCTGGTATGCCAAATATATGACGTAGGCAACTAATTCAGCTGGAATTGTACAAAACTGCATAACTGGGGGGCTCATAACAACTGGACGTTTCTGCAATTTACAGGTCAAGACAATCACTATGAAGAAGCATGGGGCAAACTGTTGTTCATGCATCTAAAGTAGATGCTGAAGACAGTCCTTTTCCTAAACAGGAGAAGTGTACTTTTTTTTCCGGAACAGATAACAGATCTTATATAAATAGTAAGACTATACAAAGACTGTATAATCATCCATAAATGCAGGACTGTAAAGAGATCAGACTTACAGCACCTCTATCATCTACAAGGAGTCTAAAACATCAAAAATTGAATCGTGATCTTCTACACATGTTCCTTTACACCAAAAATACAAAAAAGTGTCAAACACTTCAACTTTATCATCTGGATATGACTTGATCTATCTTCGAAGAACCTTTCTATATTTTCCACCAAATATAGGTTGGAATGACCTTCCATATCTCTTTCTCAGGAGAAGTGTACCATAGTCCTATGGCAAAGCAAATTCCAATTGCTCCATTCAAATTAGACTGAAGTCTGAACTATAACTATCTTCATAATACCATTAACAGAAATGGAATAGACAAAACATGGCACAACATCAGCTTTTTCAGAACATGACCTAAGAGGAGATTATGGAGGACAGGGATTATGGTAGTAGGCTAGTAAGTAGTTGAGTACTGTCTTACTTATCCTTACTTACTAGCACTCCTTGCATAACTCTAGTAGTTTTTGGTTTCTTTGATTTATGTTACTATTTATTGTTCTTTGTGCTTTGTTTATCGTATTACTTGATTTCTACAACTCTTGCTATTTTCTTGAACCGAGGGCCTATTGAAAACCACCTCTCTACCTACATTCTCCCAAGGTAGGGTAAGGTCTGGGTACACACTGCCCTCCCCAGACACCATTTGTCGGATTACACTGGGTATGTTGTTGGAATACAACCATTTACAGCATACAGATAGATTCCATGACTAAGGAGCTCTAAAGTCTAAACTAATTAAATATAAAATTGTTAAATACTGCTGGAAAAGCATATACACAGAGGAAATATAGATAGGCGTCGATGATATTTTACCTCCATTAAATGACTGTATGCAGTTTCTTCCACTAGCCTTAAAATGTTCCGTATGGTTATTCCTTCTAACAAGTTTCCAGCATTGGCACTTCCAGTACTGCTTCCAAGAAGAACTCGAATTAAATGCAACAACTCTTGTTCATTTCCGGCCAATAATTTCAAAACAGTCTGCAAATAAGAGAACAAAATCATCATTGCTCGTTGATATGTAATTCGACAGTTGTGATTTAAACTAGTAGCCTTAAACAAGATATGAATCATTACTTCATACAAACATGTATTAGTAGTGTTTACATAGTCATCGTTATCATCTTTTGCACATTTACATAGTGCAAGCAAAGTAATTGACATAAGAATGGAGGCTGGGATAAAAATTATATACCTGCAGAACTAAACTGCTGTATTGATTCATTTGAAGTTTCGAAATGTCTTCGCTGGCAGCATTTAACATCTCTGATACGAATTTTTTAAGCAAACTAGGAAATATTTGCACAGACTGCAGTGAGACATTGTCTTTTGCATGAGGTGCCTTGAGATTCAAGCGTTCAGCCAAGCCAACTGATGACTTTGTGGAATGGAACTCTTCTAAAGGCACGCCTTTAAATAGACAGAGAAGACTCCGAAGCACATGAGATCCATGGCAGTTGCACATTATATCAACAGGATTGACTACAATTGCCTGACATGGAAATATAAATAGCCAATGAACAATCAAGTTAAGAACCTGGATCATGTAATGTTCAAGAAATTATAATCCACTTTGTATTCTGATCCACTGTGACATTCGCCACGTTAAATCTTGTAGCAAATTTGTAGAAGGGCTCTCACATAGAACCAGAAGAGTGAACAAGGATTATGCAAGCAACTAAGACCTTTTAGGATGGGATAAGTCATAAGTTAGGAATTCTAACTTATGGTTTTTGACTTATTTTTAATTTTACCCAAACACTATAAAAGTGCTTAAACGCTATTATTGGCTTAAAAGCACCTAAAATAAGCTGATCCAAACAGGCTCTAACATGTTGTAATTCAAACTATGCAACAGGGCAATATTGCACCATTATAAACAATGAAGATAACAATATTTCATACCTTACAGATTTTTTTCAAAGCATGTTCAATCAGAGAATGATTCTCATTATCCTGAAGGTGAAAAGATAGAGATTTTAAAGCTGTTTCAACCACATGAGAACCAGATCTATCAGCTGCAATATGAGAGAAATTCTTTGCACAGCTCTGAAGGAAACTACAAAGGTGATCCAAAGAACAGCCTTCAAGTAGGGTTTGCAAAGTATGGCTTATTATATAATCAGTTGCAAGTTCTGCTTCTTTCCCTCTGGTTTCTTCCAAGGCATTTCCACAAATGACAGATCGCTCCTCTGGGTCGATTTCAGTACCTTCTATCGCATTAGCAATCTCTGCAAAGTATTTTGCAGTCTCAGGATCAATCTGCTTTCTACACAAAGAATTATGACAAAGTATGAATGTTTCAATTTGCAATATGCCAAATACTTCATCAAATAAAATTGGAAATCACGAATCAAGTATATGAAGCGGTTTGAACCTGAGAAATGATGTCTGTGGGACATGGGTTGTCTTTTTGTCCTTGTGAGATCTATTATTGTCATCGGCATTCCCTCCGGACACACTTTCAACAGTATGGTCAGTGTTAACTCCGACATGCTTTTTCGATGTCTTTCGGCCCATTGTTCTTTTTCTTACCCAATGATTATTAGTTTGGTTCTCCCAAGCAGTTGGTTGCTCCGTCGAATCACAACCTTTATGATTTCTCGAAATTAAAGCATGCAGACCTACAGAAACCATGGGTTTTAACACTGCAATGCTTGCCCATAGTAAACTAAGATTCAATAGTATGCTCAAACAAATGCTTATAAGTTACTTTTTAACCAAAGAGAAAAGGCAGCAGCCTTATACTATCAAAGAAATAAATTTAGTGTTTCCAGAAAACACCTCACCGGGAGAAAATGTACTTCTTTTATAATATATTTTTCATTTCAAAACTAAAGAAAACTATAATCTTCTGAGAACTACACATTATAACCAGATAAAAAAAGCTAAATATAACACAGGATCCATGTATATACCAACCAGGACAATGTTAAAACAACATCCTCATTAAGCTAAGAAGCCGTAGATTATTCAATGAAGCAAGTGACACATATTCATATGTAAAACCACTAACTCCCTCTGTCCTAATTTATATGTCAGAGTTTGGATTTCTAGAGTCAAACTTCTTCATTTTATTGACCGTGCATTAGGGCATACAGCCTTTAAGTTTTTTGAAAAATAATTTACAAAATTACAAACTATATAAAAGTAGTATAAGTCACCAGAAATAATACAAAACCAAAGACTAGTACCCCAGAAAAGACTATAAAGCAAAATTAACTTCAATTGGCTCCTCAAAAGATATTTGTAACCTCAATTGATAATTATTACAGTAAAGATAGCACAAAACTACTGTCTAGCAAAACCTTACGTATATGAATCAAAAGGTACGTTACAAACACGCAGATAAATCCATAAAACTGTTAAGGTTATCAAATTCTTACAGGGACTGCAACAACTGACGTATTCTTCAATAGAAACTCTTTTTTCTGCAATGAGGGCAGCAAAATGGAGGAGAAAGTGATGATTTAGGAAGATGACCAAACGTCGTTCGTTAAGGGGTGATTTGTCGAAGGCCCAATAACAGAAATTGGGCTCGGCTAGTAAGGTTCCATCGTCCTCCTTTACTGGCCTATTACAACTGGGCCCACAATACTTAGGCTTTTGTCTATCAAAAGTGGATCAGCCCATGAAGAGTTCATTATGAGCTGCTAAGGTCACTCTGGCAGGCCCATTAGATACACCACACAAGCCCACCCATTGAACCAACTTGGCTGTAAGTCACCAATCAGTAGCCTATCGGATGGTTTTATAATTTACATAAATCTCATAGTGTTAAGAGTTAATTATATTATTTTTTTTTATTACAAATCCCTTAAAATTTATGAATATAAATATATCACTGAACTTCTGAATACATTCCAATATCTATTAATCTTTAACTAAGTTTCTAATTTGCTTGATTCGTGTGATTATAATTTCCGAGTTTATAGCTTGTTTGCCAATTTTTTTAAAATATAAATAAGTGGTTTTTTAATAAAAATTGTAGTATTTTGGGTGAGAAGTAATTTGTCTGATCAATAAATTGAAAAAATACCTTTGAGCAGCAAATTGGGCAATGTCAAAGTTTTAACTTTTCAAAAACAATTTTTATGTTACTCCACAAAAATATTTATTTTCTCAAAAAATTAGCGACATGACTCAATTTTTTTTAAAAATAAGTAGTATTATTTAAGGGGAAAAACACCCTGACCTCTAAAAATTTGGCGAAATAGCCTACTAGTCCATACAATTTTTATTTATACGAATTAACTGTTTTAAATTATGTGTAAAGGCAAGAAAATTTGAGTGTTGAAATTAGAGATTTTAACCACCGACACAACAGACAGTTTCTTCGTTATCCACCGACACTTCACTTTGTTCTTCATTAAGGGGTCGTTTGGTACAAACATTTATAATGTAAAAATTAATAGTGCAAGGATTAATAATGCAGAGTTTATTTTTGTCAAGTATTTGGTTTATTTTTTGCCACCTCATCTTGTGTTTGGATTAAAACTTTATAAAAAATTTATTTTCAATCATATCCTTGAATTATTATCAAATTTGGTTAAGTAAATAATTGTCGGAAAATATTTTTTTATGGCCTTCTAACTAGCTATGAGAAGAACAATTTTGTTGTCATGTTTGCCTTTTTTTCACTCAAAATTATTTGAGAATAAATAATCATCATCTTAGTAAATTGATTACTTACAAAATGTCAAATTTCAATTTAAAAAAAGATAAATCATCAACTTCTAAATTTGAAAAGACAGTAAACAATAGTAAAATTGAATAAATCATCTACATTTACACATAAAAATTGCAAGTTGTAATTTTAATATGTATGCAATTTTATAAATTGTTCAAAATACAAATAATTAGAAAACCACACAAATATATATACATTCAATTAAGATCACAAGCGTCATGTGGTGATATATTTGTCTTTTTAATTAGTTAATGACTTAATGTTAAACTACTCACATTTCAAATATTGTATTAATTTGTATTTGATTTATTTAGTAACAAACAACTCTCTCTAAATAATTTGTAAGCTAATTTATTAAACAATTTTACTAGTACAAATATAAAACACAAAATCAAGAAAATAATTAAAATGATTTGACAGATATTTTTGTCTTTACATAGGCTTATCACATGATATTATATCACATGTATTACTAATACTTTAAAATGGAAGGTATTAGTAATACATCCTCTAATATCATGTATGAAGTATAACTAAGTCTTGAATTAGTTATACATATGCTTAAATTCCTACCAAACATAATATTAAATAATACCATATATAATACATGAACTATTTATTTTAATGTAGCCTACCAAACAACAAGCACATTATTACGATGATGATGAATATTTTATACTTATACTTCCAAATTCCAATATGTACTTCCCTTTAACTGTTTCATGTTTGTTATAAATACTAGCGAAAACGAACGAGTAAACGTCAAAATATATCTAGATAAAAAGAAGACCAAATGTCATAAAAAAAGAACGAAAAAAGGCCAAAAATCTACCTTTCCAGTCCATTTCTACTCTTAAAACTAACAACCTTTTTTAAAAAATTAGTATTATATATTATTATTTATTATGCGGCATTTTTTTATTGAATAAAACTAAATCCCAACCCATTTAATTTTCTTCCATCCCTTCGACCCATTTTAATGCTCACCAAAACCCCAATTAGAAGAAATGGTTGCATTTTTGAAATGATGGTTTCCTTGTGGAAATTACTGGGACCTGTTGAACCCAGTTAACAAGGTTGTATTCCACTCACTGCTTGCTGTTCTGGGTCTTCTGGTTGGGTTTGGGTAATGGAGTATTGGAATGGATAGGAGAAAATTATTGGGTTCAGATTAAATTTTATCCAATAAAAAAATGTCATGTAATAAATAATAATAATTTTTTAAAAAAAACAATAATAATAATAATAATATGGATGGCAATGAGGTGGGTTGAGCTTAATCCATAAAATTTTTAATCAGCCCCCGCCTCCCATAACATTTTTTTTTCATTTTCAACCCGCTCCGCATAATTTTTTAATACTTTCTTTTTCTAGTTAAATTTGATACTAAAAATAAAAATTCATAAAAATAAATTAATTTTTTCATTAAGTTGTATTAATTTAATAAGATAGAGGTCAATTGGAACATATAAGAAATTGAATAATTTTTTATTGAACCATTTTCAGTTACTATCTTGAATATTTTAGTAGCTTTAAAAAATTACTTTAATAAATAATGTTCTATCTCTCTTATAACATGTAAAAAAATAAAATAAAATTTAAACTCACATAAAATCATATATATCCGCAACCTGCCCTGTCCCGCATTAACTTTTAAAAATCCTACTTCAACTCGCGCCGCATCCCACCCGCCCTACACAACCATAAACCCGACCCATTGTCATTCCCTAGATATGAAACAAAAAAAAAAAAAACGTAGATGTTTTTTTTATACTTATCTTTAAAAAAAAATGGCAACTTTATTGTGTCCTTCTAATTATTAAGTGTCATCTTATTCACGGAGAAATGAATTAAAAAGATCTAGTACTTAATAATTAGAGTAAAATAATTATAAAATAAGAATTAGTTGTTGAATTCTCAAATTGAATAAATAAAAATATTAGTATTTTAGTATACTGAATCTAGAGAGTATTTAGTATTATGTCAAAGTATCCATGTTAGTTTTTGCACAAGTCACGCAAATTAAGGGGAATTTGCTGGAAAGAAGGATATGTTAGTGATATTTGTTATAATACTAGTATTCAATCACTTTGTCAACAACAAAGATAAACTATAGTAATTAATTCTATCAAAGGTCGAAAAAGACATTCCTATAAAAATCATAATTCATAACTAGCTAGCTACATATATTTTAAAGTCTAGCTGTGCTTTGACGTTATAATTTAGTGCAGTCAAACAAATTGCCTAATTAACTATATCTATATATCAGTAGAAAATATGGTAATAATATATAGTTGCTAATTAATACATATTCTTATTTTATTTTATAACTTAACCATGAGAAATTAGTGGTTTGAATATATCTACATTTCCTTAAAATTTTAATTTGTTTTATTTAATTATCCCAAACACAAGACTCGATTATTTTTTTAAAAGGCTTATGTGGGCGTTCACAAACATTCATTACTCGTTAATGAATTTCTAAAACAAGATATTTGAATTTCCAAGAGAAGAAGATATTTGAATTTCGAAAATAGAAACTTTCATTGCCCTTATATTCCATTCCTATTTTTCTTATTTATGTACACTGATTATTCCTTACTCTGAAGAGGACATAAAATAAACTGTTGAAGCAAATATATATTAAGGTTTAAAGGCTAATAGCGTGAGGCTATACAGGAAACGTCATCCACGTGCGTCAATTTTATTTTATTTTTGTTCTTTCTATCATCAATAAATAACAAGTTGTGTTGCTGTACATGGCCTACCCCATTAACGAACCTCTAAACTATACAAAATTAATTTCCCTAAATGGTGCTATAAAGCGTCCATCATTAAAGAAATTAAGACGCATCGAATAAGGTAAAAAAGAAAAAGAAGAAAAGGAGAAAAGAAGAAAACAGTTTCTTTGGCCAAAGTTTTTATAAAGGCAAAAGTCCTTTTTAGAGCTTATTTTATAGATGCTAAATTAGTGCTTTTGAGTAGTACCATAATTAGTTTTTGGTAAGCTTTTTAAAAAAGGTAGTTTTTTCGTGCATAATCATTTTCGCGACCTCGATTGAGCATAAATTATTATTTTAATATTAATAAAAGATTTTTCAAGATGATAGGCCAAACACAATATATTTCTCTTAAAATGCTTTTTAAAAAATAAATATTTTATCCGTTCTAATCTTAAAGTGTCTTGATCATTTTTTTTATCGCATTTCAATAATAATGTTTTTTTCTATAGTTAATAAGTTTCCGATGTCAATATTAATCCTATATGACAAGTTTAAGATTACAAAATTTAAAAAAATTAAACACATCTTTTAAATCACAGAATTTAAAAAATCTCTTAATTTATGTGCATAATCAAACCAATTAAAATATTTAAATTTAAAAAAAAATAGATTAAAAAGTTCGACCAAACAAACTATAATTACGATGAAGCTTAATGTCCACCAACTTATAACTTTGAACTTAGAGCGAAAATGATCGATAGGGTTGGATAGATAGGGACCTATTTCAATCCTTCTACTTTACTTTATCAAATAAAAAATATTAGTAAGATTTTTCTTTATTTATTAAATTACACACTCACACGCGCGCACATATATATATATATATATATATATATATATATATATATATATATATATATATATATATATATATATTAACAAATAAATAATTTAGACTACAAGCTAATATTTCAAGAAATTAGAGAAATAATTAATCAAGGATAAAGATAGAATTGAACAAGTAAAAGAGCCGAAATATTCTTTTATTAGAAAACTAAACGGAAAACAACATGTGTGGAACAATGAATGCAAAGCAACCTAAATCGCAAGTTGCCATGTGAATTAATGACAAAGAGAATGCTGTATAAAACAAAACAATGGGACGCCGGGACGCCAAGTCGCCAATATTGATTTTAAATTTATTACACCACAAATTAAGACACACCTACTGGTAGCACGCGGAGCCGTATAACACTGAGAGGTGTTATCCTTAATTTTTTATAGAAAAATTTATAATGTTTATATATAATTAAAATTATATTATATAATAAATATAAAACTTTCTTTAGCTTTTTCATATATTTACTTTTTCATATATTTTGAACTTTCTAAATGAAAAACTTCTTACTCCAACAATCTATCTATCAATAGTTATTATGTATTCATAAAATTTATCTTAATTTCCATGCCCCTTCCCCTCCCCACTCACCTAGTCAATAAAATTACTTCAACGACCTTTCTTCTATATCTTTTTGAAATTTCTTAATTTGATTGTCGATAGAAATGTGTTGTCACCTACTACTTGTGACATCAATCTTACTTTTTGTAAATAAATATTTATGGTCTTTAATTTTTATGTTTTGCACAATTTATTATAATATTAATACAAATAAAGGTCTTGAGTTTGAGTAGATTTCATCATCACTCATTATTAATTATTTTTTAAAATATATTTTGTTCATAAAAAAGATCAGGCTATAATAATTTTTCATAAGTTGCTAAAATGATGATAAGCTGATAAATATCTATAAAGTGGATTCATTTTATTCATGAAAAGAATCAAATTCCTATAATAATAATAAAAAAAAAATTACTCCACATATTATTTACGTGTTGAAAAAATAGTTTAAGTAAAAAAATTATCATCGTCCGTTTCACTTAATTATCTGTAATGGAAACAAATCAAGAAAAAATAAGGTGTATTTAATATGAAGGAATATGTAAATATATCTTTTGAAAATAAATTTACTTTTTTACCACAAATATTTGTAAAAAAAACATAAAAAATTACACTAAAAATATTTATATGTATAATTTAAAAAACACTATGAGGTCGGGCTACCCCGTGTGTGTTGGGGGGAGGGGGGGCATGAGTGTTGAGCGTGTGTGAATCATCATTTATGAAACTTTTTTTTCCAATTTCTACCAAGAAAGTTATTTCATTTTTTTTTTATATTTTATTTTTTTTAAACACTTGATCAATTAACCATAAGATATTAAAAACTCAAAAAATGGTCTAAAATGCCCCTCAATTATTCGAATTGGTACAAAACTATCTTTCATTCACCTTTCGGCCCTCAAATTCCCTTGATGTCAACCTTTTAGGTCAAAAAATACCTTTGATATTAACTCTCTGGCTCATATGGTTGACGTCAGGGGTATTAGGGGGGCGAAAGGTAGATGAAGGATAATTTTGTACCAATTCAAAAAGTTGAGAGGCATTTTAGATCTTTCTCCGTTAAAAACCAATTATTTTTTTCTAATAAAAATATTCTCCACACTACCAAACACGCCTCAAGGAGTACAATGCTGATGTGATTATATTGTCCTTTCTTGGGTTTTCACCATTCTTGAATAAAGATATGTGATATATGGCCTCTGATATTTTGGGGAAAATTGAGAGACCAAGATAGTTAACAGAGTGTACACATATATCAAAATCAATACGCTAAATTAGTTTTAATTTAGTTGTTCAATTTTATTTTAAAAAAAAAATTATAATCTTAAATTAAAATATGAAATATAATAAAATATTTTTTTATTTTATAAATTTATCATATGAAAAGTTAAAATCGAAGAATTACTGCAAAGAAAAATGATAATTTATTTTTTAAAAAAGGATAATAATTTGGCACACGTAACATATTAAAAAGAGGGGAGTATTGTTTTGGTATAAAATAATGTTCAGGAGAATAAGCATCATGCTGGGTAGCTGGCATGGCTCCTAATAAAGATTTAAGTACTGGCGGTTTCTTGTAATTCACTCAAAAGCCGTGGCAATTAGCATTAGTATTTTTTAACTAGACTACATTTTTGTTCAGTCAATTTCATAGGCCCATTGGATCCTTTTACCGATGGATATTTATAAAAAAATACGTGCAATCTGACAACATTGGTCCCCAATCTCCACAAAGCATTTAGTCTGCTTATTGTGAGATTTTTTTCTTATAACACTCAATTTTTTCGAGGAATACGTCGTCTTGATTGGCGGCTTTTCACTCTTCAGGCACTCTTGTTACTTAAAAAAATATTTGTCATATTTAAATATTAAAATATTGAGTAATTCACTATCTTTTATTTTAATAAATGTGAAAGGAATTAATGTAATAAAAAAAGTTTAATACGAAATGAAATTAATAAGATAGTTTTTATCAAGTAACTTTTTAAAGAGGGTAAAAGATAAACATAACAAGTAAAATGAATGGGAAAGAGTATTTTTTTTTTTTGTATAACGGTGTTTAATTGAGCATGAGACTTGATAGATATTTCTAAGAAACATTCAATTTTTAGTTATCGATCTTTTTTCACTCTTTGATAGATGTCTTTTAGTTCTCGATCTTATCCGATGAACAAGTTTGGATCTTTATTTCGTGTCCTATTCTTTCTTGTGGATTCCCAATTTTTGAAGAAGTAGTCACGCATCTCTATGAGTTAATATCTCAGATAGTCAATCAACAATGTATTCTTCTCTCTGAAAGTCACTCAACTATCAATTCTTCTCTCAGAAAGTCACTCAACTATCAATTCTTCTCTCAGAAAGCTTAATAACTTTGAATTTTAACTCAAAAGTCATTCAACTATCCATTCTTCTCTCTGAAAGTCACTCAATTTATTTAATTGTTATTTTAATTAAAATTTGCTACTATAAATTGTTTATATAAAAAATAAAAAATTTTAAAAATAAAAAATACCATTTAGATAATTTAGTATCCACACACTTGACCCGACCCATTAAAAAATATAATATGACCCATTTTATTGACTTTTTCTCCTCCTCCTCTGCGTTTCTTTCTAGTTCTCCATTGATGTTTCTTCTTCCACTTTTAGGTACCTCTTTTAGTTAGGTTTTAATTTAGGCATCTCAATTTCAGGCTCTATAGGAAATTAAAAGAGGAAGAAGAAACATCAATGGAGAACTAGAAAGAAGGCAGGGGAGGAGGAGAAAGAGTTAATAAAATGAGTCAATATTATATTTTTAATGGGTCGGGTCAAGTGGGTGAATCACTAAATGGTTTAAATGGTATTTTTTATTTTTTAAAATTTTGGTTTTTTATAAAAACAAGAAATTTTAATTAAAATAACAATTTAATAAGTTGAGTGACTTTATGAGAAAAGAGTCGATAGTTAAATGACCTTTGAGATAAATCTTACATAAAACAATTTCATAGATAAATGGGAAAATGTCCTCTTATGCTCTTTAACTTTATCATTTAGGGGTCGTTTGGTGTGAAGATAGGGTAAAATAATTTCGGGATTAAATTATAGTGCCACTCAATTTGTTGTTTGGTTGGCAAGGCCAGGATAAGTTATTCCTTTCTATGAGTGGTATAGTAATCTCGGGATAACTTATCCCGAGATAAAATGACTAAATGACAAAAATGTCCCTTTAAACACTTTTTAGACATTACTTTTCACATTCATGAAGGGTATTTTTGTAAACTTATATGTTGTTCTTAAGATTTATTATTTTGAATACAACAAACCAAACACTCAATAAAAAATAATCTTAGCATAACTTATCCCATCATAACTAATCCCAACATAACTTATTCCATCATAACTTATATTCAAACCAAACGCCCCGTTGGAGATTATATACCCCTTGTTATGAAAGTGACTCATATACGTTATACAAATGACTCGCATATATTTTTACTATTACAAAGAGAGTTCACATATACTCTTCATCTAACAAAAGTGAAAAAAATTAGTTTTAAATTTATTTTTTGACTTTATTTTTTAAAAAAAATTCATGTAGAAGTATGCTTATGATCCTTCTAGTAAAATTCAAAGTATATAATAATTTTTTTCATACAAGAATTATTATTTGACTTCTTTGATTATCATTACTCGAGTTTCTTATTTTTTTTTTTTCCTTTCATTCTTTTGCGTAAAGAAAAAATATAAAATTATTTTTTTGCGACTATATTGTAATTTAGTTTTTGTATTTGTAAAAATAAAATTAAAAAATAGGACATCTATGATAAATTTTACAAGAAAATTAGTGAAACATAAACAAATTTGATTATTAAAATAATAAATTTAAATTACTCATTGAAACAAAAGACTAAAAAAAAATTAAAATTAAAATTAATTTTTTTCCACTCCCATTATAGAAGAAGAGTATATGTGAGTCATTTGTATAACAGTAGGAATATATATACAAATCATTTGTATAACAATAGGGGTATATACAAGTCATTTTCATAATGAGGAGTATATCAACGTTAAATGATAAAGTTGAGGGATATATTAGATTTTTTCCGTACATAGGTTAAAAGCTAAATAATATCACAAAGAAGTAAACAGTTGGATTCTTGGTAATTTAGGCGAGGCACTAAACTAGTCCATAATTAGCATTTAATTAAAAAATTTCTAAAACACTTCATTAGGCCAAAACAACAAGCTAGTTAATGAACATATTGCCAGCAAATGTCATGCTAAACAAGCAAATTACTAGGAAAATAGATTAGACATTAACATTTAGTTCTTTTTATCAATTTTACGATGTCCAACATCCTGGCCCAGGCTAAAGTTTTTTTTTTTCTTCTTTTTGTTGCTTCACCCCATTGTTATTCTGTTAACAAATTTAATATTTCAACTAAACACGTCACGTTGCAAAATCAATGATAGAGTTGTTAGGGTTTTGTCCTGATTTTCTTACCATAATTTAAGATTTATTTTTATTTAAAGAAAAGACAAAACATTACTATAAATGTTTTTACTTTTCCTGATAGGAAAATATAATATTCTTTCATATTTGATTTATTTTTTCTTTTTAGGAGAATGTTTTGGAGTAACTAGAGTCCTTTTCTAATAATAAAAGGTTTTAAGACTCTATAAATATATGTTTGTTTCTTCTAACACAAAAATAATAGAATCCACAATGTAGCTGTTTAAGAGTCTTGTTTATGGGGAGATTTTCTCTCTACAGTTTTTATTAATTTTTAATTATGTAGACCAATTGGTCATATCATATAATAATATTATTTCTTTTGGTATAATTTTATGTGTCGTCTAATTTATCAACCATATGATTTGCAAATTATAAGCTTTCGCATTACACCATATTCACCCTCCATAACCCAACAAGAGTGGTGATAATAATTTATTTAAAGTAACATAAAGGTCACATACAACGAGATTTTTTTCCAAAAGTAAGCAAAGTATCGATACCTTCCCCATCATTCATGTGTCATCCATTATTACATTCAAATTCACATTATAACCAAAACGATAAATCAACATATGTTATATTTAGTCGTAGTAAATGCCACACTGTCTTTTTTAAAGTTTGAATTTCATATTCAGAAAATTAGCGTATATATATTCTTTCGATTACTTAATAATATATATATATAAAAAAAAAAAACTATTTAAACTAATGATACATAAAATTTAAACTGAAAAGAAAAATAAAATGTTGAAATAAGGAGCAATGTCACGGATATAAAACCCCCACCAATCCGATCCAATTTCTCCACACCTCTCCCTTAAATTTCTTCATCCAAAATGGCACGTGCCAAAGAATTTTTCGCCGAAATGTTGGGTTCCGGCAAACAGATTGAATTTTCAAAAAGGAAGAAAAAAATCTACTTGGCCATTGTTGCCTCAGTCCTACTCGTTGCTGCAGTAATCGGATTAGTCGCCGGAATAAAATCTCGTAACTCCGACGATCATGCAGACATAATGGCCATTTCCTCTTCAGCTCATGCCATTGTAAAATCTGCGTGTAGCAACACTCTACACCCCGAACTGTGTTACTCTGCAATTGTCAATGTTACTGATTTCTCAAAAAAAGTAACAAGCCAAAAAGATGTGATTGAATTGTCCTTGAATATCACCGTCAAGGCCGTTCGACACAACTTTTATGCTGTCAAGGAACTCATCAAAACTAGAAAAGGTATGTTGAAGTGTTCTTTTCTCTTTATTTTTATTTGAAACTCACTGATACCATATACCAACTCGATCATCTCAATATATATCTTGTTTTAATAGGTTTAACCCCACGGGAAAAGGTTGCGCTGCATGACTGCCTGGAGACGATGGACGAGACACTCGACGAGCTCCACACTGCTGTAGCAGATCTGGAACTATATCCCAATAAAAAATCATTGAAAGAACACGCTGAAGACTTGAAAACTCTAATAAGTTCCGCAATTACAAACCAGGAAACTTGCCTGGACGGTTTCTCTCACGATGAGGCCGATAAAAAGATCCGCAAGGTTTTGCTGAAAGGCCAAAAGCACGTGGAAAAAATGTGCAGCAATGCTTTAGCTATGATCTGTAACATGACCAATACCGACATTGCAAATGAAATGAAATTATCGGGCACCGCGAATAACAGGAAGTTAGTAGAGGATAGCGTCGAGTGGCCGGAGTGGTTGTCCGCCGGCGACAGGAGGTTGTTGCAGTCGTCGACGGTGACGCCGGATGTGGTTGTGGCGGCCGACGGAAGCGGAGATTACAAAACGGTGTCGGAGGCGGTAGCGAAAGCGCCGGAGAAGAGTAGCAAGAGGTATGTGATTAGGATAAAAGCAGGTGTTTACAGGGAAAATGTGGATGTGCCGAAGAAGAAGACGAATATTATGTTTATGGGAGATGGCAGAAGCAATACAATAATTACCGCAAGTAGGAATGTGCAAGATGGCAGCACTACCTTCCACTCTGCTACTGTTGGTAAGTTAGAGTTAATTTCAAATTTTGATTTGAGATTATTATCCTCATCCACACATGCCAAACAACTAACTATTTATATACTGTAGAGTTAATTTTAATTTGGTAAGAAGAGTAATAATTTTGTATCACATGTTAAATGTTACGTATAATAAACTCCCTCCGTCCATTATTATTTGTCGGATAAAATCATGCACAATCTTTAAAAAAATTTTTAATATAAGGTGTAATTTGATTAATATAACTTTACTATCAATCATTATTAAAGTGGTTTGTATTTTTTGAAAATTGTAAAAATATTTTTTTTCACATTAAAGTAGTCTTGTAACTTTAAAATGACTACTATTTGAAACTAGTAGTTATATAATTATTAAGGATAGAATTGGAAAAAAGTGATTAATTGTTTCTTGATTGTTTAAATTGACAATTAATTTGAAACAACTATTTTTAATATAACTAACAAATAATAGGGGACGGAGGGAGTAATTGTTTACTTTAATACTCTTTCGTTTCATAAAGAGTGATTTGATTTGATTTGACACGAAGTTTTTTAGAAAATAAAGAAAACTTTTAAATTTTATGATCCTAAATTAAAGTTATGTCAAATATACTAAATTATCCTATCAATTTTATGATTTTAAACATGTTTGGTGTAAAACTTAATCTTTTTTAAAAGGAGGGAGTACTTTATAGATAAGGTAGGAACAAGTAAAGTGAAAAGCAAATAAGCATAGGGTTCATTCAGAACTAGGGTACTGCTATATGTGTGAAGCTACTATCCAGGAGCATTATCAGTCCATACATGGTACCTCACTGTAAAGTTTGTCAATTTTTTTAATTATGTTAGAGTAGGATTTAGGTTGATTTATTCTCACGGTTAAATAAAGCTGGAAGTTCACTAATTTACCTTTAAAAGGAGAAAGAATAATTAAATGAGACTAGAGTTCGAGTACTATATTAGTTCAGTAATAGACTATTCTTGTTTGGTAGTAGTTGAGCAGAATTTAAGAGTTGTTTGGTACAAATATGAGATATAGTCATATAAGATAAAAGTTATCTCATTATTGTACTACAAATAGAGAGATAAATAATTTCAAAATTAACTAACCCTGTAACCAAATACTCTTGTTTTTTCTCCTGAGATTATTATCTCAGCCAAACAATATACTCCACATTATTGTTGTAGGCTGGCTTGTACTCAATCTGACTTATATATAACGAATCTCACGTCTGTAAAGGTGGATAAAAGGCATATCTTATGGACCTTTTTGCTAGTAGTGTATCTATCAGCTTGTGATATAGATCACTAGAATCTGCTTTCCAGCTGGGGTAGCGCTCTCAATACTTCATGAATGACCTCTTTCTTTCCCACGCTTAGAAAAATCATGATTATCTAATTTCCCCTGTACTACATATATATGTATGGCTAATATAATTTTCTATTGGTACCAGAGGTCCTTTTCTTTACAGCAGCTTATGATTGTCGTTTCCTTTGATTACGGTTCCGATAAAAACAGCTCACGGGTACATTCTTAGCTGACAATAATAGAGGAGAGACACCCTCCACTGTTTTGTACTTTAGTCGCTGGGATATTTATTCAAAAATTCAAAATCTAACATGACTATTGTCGTATACATTTATTAACGTTGTATGCATGTTATTGATCGATGAGTTGTCCAGAATATAAATGACATACTCCACTAATTTCATGCAGCTGCGGTGGGGGAAAAGTTCTTGGCCCGGGACATAACCTTCCAAAACACAGCAGGCGCCTCGAAGCATCAAGCCGTGGCACTTCGCGTGGGGTCTGATTTGTCCGCATTTTATAGATGTGATATGTTAGCTTATCAGGACACTCTCTATGTTCACTCCAATCGTCAATTCTTTGTACAATGTTTAGTCGCTGGGACCGTTGATTTTATTTTTGGAAATGGTGCTGCTGTTTTACAAGACTGTGATATTCACGCCAGGCGTCCTGGTTCAGGCCAGAAAAACATGGTTACTGCCCAAGGAAGAACTGACCCCAACCAGAACACTGGTATTGTTATCCAGAAATGTAGAATTGGTGCAACGTCTGATTTGAGATCGGTGCAGAAGAGTTTCCCTACGTATCTAGGAAGGCCGTGGAAAGAGCATTCGAGGACTGTGATCATGCAATCGTCGATTACTGACGTGATTCAGCCTGCTGGATGGCATGAATGGAATGGGAATTTTGCATTGAATACTCTGTTTTATGGTGAGTATGCAAATACAGGGGCAGGAGCAGCGACCTCAGGAAGGGTTAAATGGAAAGGGCATAAGGTAATTACAAGTTCAACTGAGGCTCAAGCTTATACTCCTGGCAGGTTCATTGCTGGAGGTAGTTGGTTGAGCTCCACTGGCTTCCCTTTTTCTCTTGGTCTTTGAAACGTAAAATGATATTCGAGGGAGTACTATTTTGTTTCAATTACTTATTATTGGTGCCATTTTTTCTTTAGAGAAGTGGTTAGTTTGATCAAGCCGTGGAGACCTAGTGTGCAGGGCATTGGCATTTGGCTGACGGCAAAATAACAAGATTCATCCACGAATTGGAGTATTGGAATTGTGTTTTTATAAACTTCTATTCGTGTTGAGGAATTTCAGTGATGTACATGTTAATATTAACTATTGTGTGCAATTTTAATCTCAAGTGAAAAAACAAAATAAAAAAAAATAAAAAAAGAGAATTTATGCTTATACTTGGCCTATATCCTAACGTCTCAAACTAGTTGTTATTGCTGTCTGTTTATTCTTTACTATTCTTCCCGTAAATCTCAAGTAATAATAAACTATATCTTAACAAATCAATATGCATTAATCAAAATCCTTGAGTACACTAAAATCAAAATCCTTGAGTTTACTTTATACCATCCCGCTATGGGGTTGAAATGAAAAAGAAATCACCCTTTTAACAATTGACCAGTTGAATTATTCTGCTATATATGTGGTGGGCTTGGGCCTGGAGTTGTTTCTCTCTTACTTTTCTTATTAGTAGGAATTTTACAACAAGTTCAACTGCAAACCCATATAGTGAAGAAGTAATGAAGTCCATATGTGAGAGAAGGTATCTTAACCCAATTAACATGGCCCATCTCTTTTTTGATCAACATTCTCCATTTTGGTTAAGTAATAGTTTATTACTTAGCTATGTATAATTGGAAAGTCTATACTAACTTACCAATCTTAACCATCAAGGCTTTTGGTTACCTATATATAACTCCTTCACTTTTGTTTGAATCATGTGAATGAAAAAAATCTAAATAGAAAATGCTTTTCTATTTATGCAACGTGAATCTAAATTAGTTTAGGCCTCAAAAATTAAAATAGATACAAAACACTATAGACAAAAAAAAAAAAAAAAAACTTATAGTCTATAGATGATGGACATGAGTAGAGAAAGAATGTTATAAGGCGCAATTAGCGGAGAATGGTGGCAACAAAATGATACTTTGTCTAAACTCAAATGGGATCCACACATGCACCCCTTCTTAACTGTTTGTTGTTTCCATGTGTATACACTAAAAATGATCGCACACCATATATTACTTGTATTATTCATCATTGTGCTGGATTAGATTACTAACATTTCCACCCACTGCTTAATTTTTAAGGCACACGGCATGCGTACGCGGCCCGTTCCTTGAATTTGCATTGACCTTCCTCGCACATTGGACTTGCCGGCATTCCAGCTGCATATTAGTTTATCACTACACTTGAGCAATTCAGCAGAGGAAAAGTTAATGATTATTGTAAATATATGAATATTAACTAGTAAAGAGATCAAAAGTGAATATTTCAATTAATTCAATGTTAAAAGGATTTACTTAGCTATCATAATGACCAGAGTTTAAAATTATTAATAACTAAAGGATTAAAAATGCTAATAGCCCAACTTAATAGACAATATGTATTTTGTAAAAATTCAATTATTGTATATTTTTGCTTTCAACATGTCTTGTTCAAATGCTACTCTGTGTATGGGTTTCTGCTGGCTCTCCATCAAGCTATTGATGAGTGGCGAATGAACTAAGATATTTTACTTAGACAAAGTCCATCCAAATCTGCCCCAAAATATAGAGATACAGACAGGCCAGCTAATATCATTATTTCTGCTTTGCAAATTAAATGCATACCTGTCACACGATAGAGTGATCAAATTACACAAAAATAATAATAAAATAAGCCCAGTATACTAAGTATTCCGCAAGATGCCAAGATCCGGTTACACTATTAGATAAATATTGACTTATAATTATAAGTAAATATAAGATTATGAATTTCATATTTTAATGAAACATATGTATAGAAATCTTTTTTATGAGAAATTCTTCAGACTAAAAATTAATAAATACCTATAACTTAAACTCTATACTTGTTAATTCCTGTTGCTTATTGTGCTCACGATGGAATTCAGAAGACAACAATCATGTTATCTTAATAATATAAAATGATAAGTTGTGTCGTGCCACTAAATAAGATCTTTAACGACATGGAAGCATCTCGGAAAAAGTGAAGCCCCATCTGTCACCTAAACTTTGTATAAAAATGGCATCCTTCAATTAGAAAGATATCTCAATACAAAATATTTCATATTCCAAAAAACTCAACATCCCCATTTACAAGTCACAAAATCTGAAAAAAAATAATACTCAGAAATTTAATTCATTTTTCTCCATCAATGGATACAATCAAATCTTTCAAAGGCTATGGCAAAGTGGATGAGTTGGAAGAACAAGCTTTCAGGAAGAAAACCCGTAAGCGTCTCATTATCTTAATTGTCTCTGCCATTCTTCTCCTTATTGCAGTTGTAGGCATAGTTGTTGGAACTGTTGTTCACAAAAACAACGAAAAGGATAATGATTCGAAACAAACCTCTTCTACTGCTCAATCCCTGGAAGTTCTCTGTAGCTTAACTGAGTACAAAGATTCGTGCTTATCAAGCTTATCATCCTCAAATATCACTGATCCAGAAACGCTATTCGTACTTTCTTTGAAAATCGCCATGGATGCGGTCAAGAATATGTCTTCTGGACCGCAGAATTGGGCGAAATTGACTAAAGAGCCCAAAGTACAAAGGGCATTGAAAGTCTGCGAGACTGTATTCGACGATGCAATTGATAAACTTAACGACTCTGTTTCATCAGTGCAAGTGAACGGAGGCGCAAAACTGCTTTCAGGACCCAAAATTGACGATCTCAGAACTTGGTTGAGCTCGACGCTTACAGATCAGGAGACTTGCTTGGACGCACTCGAAGAAATGAATGCCACATTCGTGAACGAAGCTAAGCTGTTAATGAAAAATTCGACTGAATTTACCAGCAACAGTTTAGCTATTGTGGCTAACATTTTTGGGATTCTAGGTAAATTCAATATTCCAATTCACCGGAAATTGTTGAACATTGGGGAATTCCCGGAATGGGTAGCAGCGGGTGACCGGAGACTTATGCAGGAGGTTAATCCGAAACCGGACGTGACAGTGGCGAGTGATGGTTCCGGAAATGTTACGACTATTGGAGAAGCAGTGAAAATGGTGCCGAAAAAGAGCAAAACGAGATTCGTGATATATGTTAAGGAAGGTGAATATGTTGAGACAGTGAGAATGGATAAGTCTCTTTGGAATGTCATGATGTACGGCGATGGCAAAACTAAGACCATTATTTCCGGCAACTTGAACTTCATCGATGGAACTCCCACTTTTGAGACGGCCACATTTGGTAAGTTTTCATTTAATAAAAATTTACTCGCACCGATTATTCACACAAAATACAAACTCATTTCATTTGTTAGTTTTAGAAATTCAAGATTACTGGGGTGATTATTGAATTTACATGCCAAGTACTAAATTAGCCCACTGTATTATGTTTTCAGAGTAATTATTTAGATCTTTCTTCTAGTTCTAAAAACTACTAGTTGCTGATTAAAATTGTACTACAAGGTTAAAAGAAAGGATCCAACTTCTTTTGTTAAGAAAAATTTTAGTCTAAGATATTAGTAATAAATTATTTAAAAACTGGTTCTATAGGATTTTTGTCAAAGGTAGGTTGGTCTAAGAATTTGACTTGATCTTTTCTGTTTTGTTTTTGTGGTTGTACATATTTAAATGTTTATTACAACTTGATGAGCCCCGATGAGTAAAAAGATATTTTCGATGATACACGCTTTTTGAGTTGATGTTAGACATGAAATTTATTTATATGATAACTAGGCTCATCCCAATGAATTATTTAACTCTATATTGACCCATATTTTATACTGTTCATGCTCAAAATATGTAATCCTGAACTAAGCATCCCAATGCTTAGTGAACTTGTGGATTCATGTTTTGGTCATATGGTGTGTTGGCATGTGGGCTTTGATGGCCTTATCTAACTGATTCAGTGTCATCAGAATGCACATGGTGTTTGTTTGTTACCACGTGATTTGATGTCTCAGTTTGCCACCCATGTGAACTCAGTTGCCGACTGGTGGAGTGGTTAGCTGAGGCTTTCAAATGACATCATTAATTGTTCATTTGCCCTCTCTTTTTGTATTTAGCCTAAAATTCCTTTTGCGAAAATGAGAGGAATCTAATGTTACAATTTTACTTGGTTGGTTAAATTAAATAATTTGGTTAATTTTTGTACATGTATCAGCTGTTGCTGGTAGAGGCTTCATTGCCAGAGACATAACATTCAAGAACACCGCTGGGGCAGCAAAGCACCAGGCAGTGGCCATGCGTTCGGGGTCCGATCAATCTGTATTTTATCGATGCTCCTTTGATGCCTTCCAGGACACCCTGTATGCTCACTCCAACCGTCAATTTTACCGCGAATGTGACATTACAGGTACAATCGATTTCATGTTTGGTAACGCTGCGGTTGTTTTCCAAAGTTGTAAAATCCAGCCCAGACAACCATTACCCAATCAGTTTGTGACCATTACGGCCCAAGGCAAAAAAGACCCAAATCAGAATTCAGGCATGTCTATTCAAAAGTGTGATCTTTCACCATTGGATGATCTGAAAGCTCCAACATACTTGGGCAGGCCCTGGAAGGACTACTCTACAACAGTAATCATGCAGTCCACTATTGGTGCATTCTTGAATCCTCTAGGTTGGATTGAATGGGTCAGTGGTGTGGAGCCAGCCAACACCATTTTCTATGCTGAGTATGCCAACACCGGCCCAGGTGCATCTGTGACCCAAAGGGTCAAATGGGCAGGTTATAAGTCCAGCATTACCCCAGACCAGGCGGCCCAATACACCGTACCGTCTCTCATACAAGGCGATACTTGGTTACCAGAGACAGCAATTGTCTTTGATTCTACCTTGTAAACATAAGTATGGACTAAATTAACACGGGTTTGCTTCTCTAGGAAGTATATTAAAAAATACAGTTTCTTTTTTCTTTGAAGAAAAAAAAGTCCAGTTATTTGGCAATTTACTACTCTGTGTATTCTTTTTCCGGCAGTGACATTCTTTTAACCTGTATGTAAGAGTATGTATGTTTTATAAAAGCATTGTGAACAAAACTGACAAATATTGCTTGTAATTTAATTTATAAATTATAAAAGCTTTGTGAACAAAATGAGAAAAGTTGAGACAAGTCAAAAAAGGGAGGCTCCTTAGTTGTCCTAGTATTTCTTGGATAGCATTGATAGCTATTAAAAAAACAGCTAAAATAAGATGCAGTAATATTCGGTCAATTTCCCGATAGATATGCTCTTGATCTAGTTCCAATGATTTGAGGAAAGCAATGAATTTTCTCACTTAGCTTGATTTATAATTTTCATGTGATCGCTTGCAAATTTTTTGAACCAAGTGTATAATTAGGATTAAAAAAAGGATGACACAGTGTATTTACCATTTTTTCCTATTAATTATGAAGTTAATGAATTAAAAGCTAAAGATTTTCAAGAAGTTATACCTTTTTCAAAGTAATTAATTGAAGTATAATAGGTAGAAAAAAATTTATCCTTTCTTGATTTGTTGACATGGACAAGTAATTAGAGATAACTTAAAAAGAAAAAAGTGGACAAGTAATTAGGAACAAAGGGCAATTGATTAGGATGAAGATGACTTGATCACATTCACGCCTATCTAGAGTTAAAAAAAAGTGAAAATTTTATAAATGACATATATAAGACTAAGATTTTCAAGTTATGACAATATAATAATACTTTCAAGTTGTAACAATAAAAAATTTCAGGTTGTAACAATTTATAAAAAGAAAGAGTTTTAAAATAATAGTAAAAAATGAATTTTAAAAAGTAAAAAACGCATAAAGTTATAGTAATTAATTTGAATACATTAAGGATAATTAATAATTGCCATAAATTTAGGAAATTCAAAACAAAGTATATATATTTGTTTTCTTTTTTTTTACTCAATCAGTTAATAATTCAAAAAGCAGATTTTCTTTTTTTTTAGTAGTAATTACGAATATGTTAGTAGTAATTAATTTTCAATTCATTAATGATAATTAATATGTGCCAGAAAATTAGGAGATTCATAAAAAAGAGAATATTTGTTTTCCTCTTTTTACTCAAATCAATTAAATTCCATTCAAAAAACAAATTTTTTTTTCAAACGTTTATCTCTCCTCTCAATTTTTTCTATAATTTGTCGTCAGTCACAACTAATTTCAGTTGATTTTTACCCAATAATCTTAATTTGTGTTGTGATGGAGGGCTTCTTTTCAATATTAATAAAACATGGTGGTAGATGAGATCCTTCAGGTTGGTGTTCTTTGCGCTTTTTTATTTGAATTGTTATACAACTCAAGCGTAAAAAAAATTTATGAACAATGATACTGGAAAGGAAGTTTTCAAATTTTGATTGTGTATATTAGAATTTAATTGTGACGTTTTTTGTATGAACACTCTTTTTTTTTAGATTACATAATATTTGTTTGAAAATGCAAAAGATTTTGGTATGCATTTTTTTTATTTATGGTTTCTGGTAAAAAATAAATTACATAGAATTTATTTCTAATTGGTATATTGGTCATACCACGTTTTTGTACAATTTTGGACTTATATTTGAATGAATGGTGTATATTGGTTACTTAAAAAATTATTCAGATTTTGTTTGTGTATAATAGTTTTAATTATGGTGTATGAACATCACATAAAGTTTGTTTGAAATTGGTACAGTTTTTGGTATGAACATTCATTTTTTTTTTTTTTGTATGCTTCTCGTTAAAAAAATTACATAATTTTTTTTTTGAAATTGGTATACTGGTTATACCATGTTGGTATTATATTGGAATGAATTTCATATACTATTTATCCAATAAATGACAATTAATTGTTAGAAGTATTTTTAATTTTTTGGTATGATTCTGGTATAAAAATTGACGTAAATTTTGTATGAAAGTGGTATAATGGTAAGATCAAATTTGTATGAAAATTTATAATTTTTATGGTGCGTATCTGGTATGATCCAATTTCTATTTTGGCGTTATATTGGTTGGAATTGTGCATAATAGTGGGATGAAATTGGTGTATTGTTTATTTAATAAAAGATAATTGCTAGTAATAAATTGTATGATTTTGTATTCTTTTATACATGAATCTGGTATGAATCAGTGTTTACTTTTGGCATGAAATAGGTATAAAAAGGGTATGAAATTCTTATATTGATATAACATATGTATAAAAGTTATTTGTACTTTGTATCCTGTAGTACCGACACAATAATTTATGATGGAACAGGAAAATATTCAATTCAAAAAGTGTCGGAGCATAAATTATTGTCGCCTGATTCAAAAAGAACTGTAGGAAGACCACAACTTGAACGTTGGAAAGGGTTTGATGATGTGAAGTTCAAGAGGTCTAAGGTTACGTGCAGTACATGTCGTCTAGAAGGATACAACAGGAAGACATGCTCAAATTACCCTGTTGGAAAAAAGACATAATTTATTTTTATTTTGATTTGGTTGTTTTATTGTGACAAACTCATGTTTTTTGATTTATTTTGTCTTTTAAGTTAATGAATTATAATTTCATAATATTTATTATGTGTACTAGCCAACCTAAAACTAGTTAATGTTGTATCTAGTTTGTATACATTTGGTATCGAACTGATATTCTATTGAAAAAAAAATGAAATTGAGATTTCAAAAGAATTAGTCAACCTAAAACTAGTTAATGTTGTACTCAATTAGCATACATTTGGTATCTAACTGATATCATTGAAAAACACGTAATTGAGATTTCAACTAAATTAGTTAGCCTAAAACTAGTTAATTTTGCACCCGATTGACATACATTTGATATCAAACTGATATCCCATTGAAAAATTTGAAAAACCAACATGTAATTGAGATTTCAACTAAATTAATCAGCTTAAAACAAGTTAATGTTGTATTCAATTGGTATACATTTGATATCTAATTGATATTCTATTAGAAAAATTGAAAAATCAACATGTATTTGAGATTCAACCAAATTAGATAACCTAAAACAAGTTAATGTTGTATCCAATTGATATCCATTTGGTATCCAACAAATATCTCACTTGAAAATGAAAAAAACAAAATGTAATTGATATTTTCAATTGGTATTAAACTGGAAAATTTAAATGTATTTGTATCCAATTAGTTTTTAATTAGTATCAAACTGGTGTCCAATTGGGTATCAAATTGATATCCAACTAGGAAAACTAAGTCTATTTGTATCAAATTGGTATTCAGCTGAAAATACAACATATAATTAAGATTTCGACTGAATAAGTCAATCTAAACTAATTAACATTATATCCAATTGGTATCTATTTCGAAAACCTAATTGTAACAATATATACGATTGGTATCTAAATAGAATTTTAAGATATTTAATTCTTATTACTTTGTATATATAGTTTTTTTTAAAAGCTAAAATCTCAATCTAAAACTGGTTACTGCTGATATCCAATTTGTATCCAATTGGTATTCATGTTGAAAAATTATGACTAATACTGCATGAAATTGGTATCCAACTGGTGGCCAACTTTTATCCATCTGGATTTAATTAAGCCTAACAATGTATATTTATATACTTAACATAAAACATCTCTTCATTTTCAAATATCATGAACGAAAATCAATAAAATTTGTTTAATACTGCATAGTAACTATAATAAATAGTATATATTATTGTCAAAAACTGAAGCAAAAAATAAACATCCTAAAATCATGAAAGTCTAAGCCAATCATCTATCTGACAACTGGTCTCTTTGGTCTTGGTGTAGGATAATTGATATTATCCAGATCATGTTCTTTTGCTATGCTCGCTCCATCAATTTTGCTAGCAACAATATCAGTTACTTCACTCTCACTAATTGTGTCATCAACGTTCTCACTTTCTTCCATACTACCATGAGATTGTGACGTACCTTTGATGATATTTTACATCAATTTCAATGTGACCCATATCAAAAACTTTATTGCTAATACATTCAGCAAATAAACACGTGTACATGCCACAATCCCTGAAAAAATATGAAAAAAAAAATTATTTTGAAAAAGAAAGTGAATTAATTATTCTGAAAAAATTACAATAATTTAGGAATACATACTTTGATAGTGGATCTTGTTAATGTACATCATTGATAAATTCAACTTTGAGAGAATCAAGTTGAGTGACAATTTTCGTTTGAATGGAGAAGAAGAACAATGGATAAGTTGGAAGAGAAAGAAAAATCGGCATGGATGGAACAAGAACGTGGGTATGTGGAAGTGGGGTGGGGTGTGGCATGTGAGAAGGTAAAAGAAATCCCTTGAAAGGTGTAAGTGATAATTATGAATTTATTCTCTCATAATTTTCTCTTTCTCTCTCCTATTAACATTATATAAATTAATTAATAAAATATAGTTAATTAATTTATAAATTAAAACTAATATGTTAATAAATGTGGCAGTAACAAAAGAACAAGAATCAAGGTAAAATTCCTAAAAATGTGTAAGAGATAATTATGGTAGATTCTTTATTTATATCATTTAATAATAAAAATAAAATTATAAAAGACTAATTATTTAATAAAGTAAAATTAAATTGATTTATAAATAAAAGTGATATGTTATAACCCGCAATTAAACTGTTATATGCAATAATATTTTAAAAGTAGCTTCAAAACCCGAATATTGCCCCTTAATTATATATGTGGGGTGATTTTTCCTTAAAAAAATGGTTTAGTAGACGTAAAAGAAAAACCTTAGAAGAATTTATGAAAAACTGTTTTTTTGTCGGATGGGAAGAATTCACGTATTAAAAAAATTACTCGGGAAATGATTTTGGTGGAGAACAAGATGCGGAAAATGAAGTTGAGATCGTTCAATCATGTGAAGAGTAGATATCCAATGCCCTAGTGTGAAGGTATGAGAGGTTGACTATGGATGGTTCCAAAAAAGATAGAGGTAGATCATAGAAGTATGATATAGATGTGAATTATGATTAGACTAGACATGATGAAGTTTAAACTTATCAAGGACATACCTATAGATAAAAGTTGTGAATGACACATATTTAGGATAAACATTTAGTAGGTAATAGTGCGTTGTCTTGCTATTCATCCGTACTAGTAGATGTAGTATTGCTTTTGTAGTTCTTGGTCACTCCATTATGTTATTATGTATTGTCTTGTATTTCGACTATCATATTACGGCTATAAATAATTACTTTTTTAGTACTATTTGTTATTTTTTGTTACTATAAGTTATTTTTTGTACTTCTATTATATCTTTTTCAGAATTTCTTTGGACTCCTTTTTTTTTTTTTTTTAACCGAGGGGCTATTAAGAACTACCAATCTTCTTTTAAAATAAATTGAAGATTTGTTTACATTGTGCTCTTTTCATATAGTAAGATTATATAGTTTAGTTTCTAATTACAGAAATATTAATATTAAATCAAAGAACACAAACCTTACAGATTTCTAATTAGTACGAAACTTTAAAAAAATTGATACCCATATCTCTTGATTCCTTTTTAGCGAAAGCCAATACAAATACAGGGGGCGGCGATTGGGTAGTCGCTATCGACAGAATACCCATAGACTAGTTCTCTATTAAAGTACCTAACGAAACTATCCTCACCAATCAGTCAGAGGGTACTGATTCTCCGCCAAAAACGTGGGCTGTAAGTCAAAAGTGCGCTCGATTTATGCGAAAAGTGGTAAAAAAGTTGGTGAATCGAAAACGTTAACCGCTCTTCGCTCTCCGCCCACTGTTCGCCCAAATCCAGAATGCGGAGATTCGTAGCTGATAAAGCCAAAACTCTCATCAATAGGAGCAGGACCACCTGTTCGTCTTCTTCTCCTATTACTACTTCTACTTCCGTGTTGCAGCGGCTCACCTCTTCTTCTCCTCAATCACCTGCTGTTCTTCGTTTTTTATCCACTTCTTCTGATTCAATGGCTTCCGATTATTCATCCACTCCGGTCACTCTTAACAACGTTAATCCAAAGGTATACCTATTTCTTTTAACTGTTGATTTTGAATTTTTATTTTTCTGCTATTGCTCTTATTGACTTGAGCTTTTTTTAGTTTCACCCAATTTAAGGATTTTTCAAGTGTTTCGTGATTGGTTTCTTTACATATTGATTTAATTGGTCCTTGTCCGTTATGTATGCTCCAGTAAGAAAGTCCCTTACTTCGGCTATTAAGGATTTTCATTTAGGCTGGCCTGTTTGGGCAGTTGAACGGGAGAGGGGAAGTTGTGCCCGTTCTCTATCCGGGCACGAGCAGGAATATAAAAAATAGTGGAAAAGCAAAACATGTACCTGATGTAACGACATATTAAAAAATACATGTGATCCAATTTGATAGGCTGTCCGCAGAAAGGAAAGAGTTTACACCACATAACTTTTTTAATTTTGGTTTTGCTCTGTGTTTATATGTTTTCTTTATAGGTTAATCTCTTCCCAGAAGTGTAGGATTTTTCATCTATTTATTCTTTACGTACTTTAATTAATCTGATACCAAGTAATGTCTACAAATTATTATACCAACCAGTAGTGTATGTGACGTCTATATATTTTTTTGTTTCAATTGGGATGCTTATGATTCGTGACGTTTGTTGCGCTAAGCATCCCATCTGATTTGACCCTAGATCATTGGCGTGAATACTATAATTTTGCCCTGTTCTGGTGTAGGATTCTACTATGGCCTCTACAGTCAAATGACTTGATGTATTACAACTCATTTTTGGCTTCAGGTTTTGAAATGTGAGTATGCTGTCCGTGGAGAAATCGTCAACCTTGCTCAGGTAGTTTTGGAAGTCGATTTTACACTCTAGTTAGAGTTATCAACCTGAATTTCAGAATCTTGTTAGTTGCACTTGCGCCATTTATTTTCTGGGAATGCTTAATCTTGCAATAAAAACAATATATTGATGGTGTACTGTGCGATGCATCGTCATGCAGAAATTACAACACGATCTCAAGGAGAATCCAGGCTCTCATCCCTTTGATGAGGTACCAACTCTTTTGGACTTTTTTTTTTGTTTCCATTTAAGCTATAGTATTGCATATCTTAATCAATTTTGCTTCTTTCACTTTTAACAGAGCTTAATATAGGTGACCTAAAGCTTTATTGTTGTCTAGATCTTTTCTGTACTCATTCCTCTAATTCATGCAGATCTTATACTGCAATATTGGAAATCCTCAATCTCTGGCTCAGCAGCCTATTACTTTCTTTAGGGAGGTGAGGATAATTTTTTTGATTCTACATTATGTTTATTTGTTTCATAGATCAGCATCTAAGGAGGCTTCCTTGTTAGGTCCTTGCATTATGTGATCATCCACTTATTTTGGACAAAAGTGAAACGCAAGGTTTGTTCAGGTATGAAGTTTGTCTATCAACCTTGGTGCACCCTGTAGCTCAAGGAAACAGTTTATATACCTTTGTTTTTATAGATGTCTGAAGAAATGGAGTTGACATGGCTAAATTCCGTAGAAAAAATATTTCCCCTGTACTTTTCAAACATGGTACAGTTAAGTCTCCTGCTACAGATGGAACCTTTAGTCCTTGTTATTGTATAATAAATAATTTGCAGAAGGAGTAAGAATCAAATTTTAATGATTGTATTTTTTTTAATTCTTTTAAGTAAGAATCAAATTTTAACGATTGCATTCTTTTTAATTCTTTTAAGTCAAATGTCAAACTTATAAAACGAAGTGACACTTATTATAATTTGTGCAAGTGAGCAAAAGTTTACTATGCTGGTGAAATGAGCCATTCATGTAAGATGAAATTTTCATCACTATTCCTTGGAGAAAGTACGAGGGTAACATAATCTTTACAAAAAGAGACATAATGCAAAAGCTTTTCTCGCCCCCCAAAGTTCTAAGCAATTATTTAGCTTGTAAGGAAGGTGTTGGTGACACTGTTGCAGTTTGCTTTCCATATCAGTTTGCTATTAAATGCTGCTTTCATTCTTCAAACAAATCGGAAGCTCCTTGTTCATTATCAATAGAATTCCCTGGGCACACGTCCAAAATACTAGTTCCCAAGAGAAGCATGCAACTTGGGGCAATGGGCATAGTGTGGGTGCTTGTTTATGATCCCAAATCCCTTGCTGTCAGATCAATTGTACTTGACTTTTCTATTTCATGTCAACTTGACATATCAAATAATGTTCTTGAGGCCCAACAAAAGTAAAAATGTATAATTTTAAGCTAAAAATCAATTGGATGTGGAAGGTTATGATGACTGAGAAGCTCTAAGTCGCATATTATGTAGATAATTGATGATTCTGTTCTATTTGCACCTAGTTTCTATGGGTATTGTTTTTGCTTTTTTAGCTTCAAAATGTGTACATATTATCTGGCTATAATCGAACTCCTACTTTTTTGTTATTCTTTGAAGTCATTGCAAATTTGCAATGTAGTGTTATTATTAAATATTAGTCATTCACTTTTGTTCTCAAATTTTTGTGTGTTTTAGATGATAGGTTCTTTCTTCGAGATTTTTTCCTAAATATTATGGTATGGACTATGGCTTGCACCCAAATAGAAGCAAAAAACTTGTGAATTCTGGTTTATGTCTCATACAACCAGTCAGAAACTGTGTGAAATTATTATTTTGATGTCTTCCATTCTCTCTTTTCTTTGTAGTGCGGATTCAATAGAACGAGCTTTCCAGATCCTCGACCAAATTCCTGGTAGAGCAACAGGTGCATACAGCCACAGTCAGGTGACTATATCTTCTATCATATTGTCCTAGATTTGCAGCCAGTATAATCATAGAACTTATTGTTATGTTTTGCTAAATCTAGGGTATCAAAGGATTACGTGATACAATTGCTTCTGGTATCGAAGCTCGTGATGGCTTCCCTGCTGATCCAAATGATATTTTCTTGACTGATGGTGCAAGCCCTGCGGTAAATTTGTTTGATCATAAAGTTATTTGTACAGCTTTGAAGAAGTAACTAAAAGAATAGCAAGTTGTTTATCATGTTGGGTTTTCATCTTCTATTCAGGTTCACATGATGATGCAGTTGCTCATCGGGTCAGAGAATGATGGAATTCTCTGTCCCATCCCTCAATATCCTCTTTATTCCGCTTCAATTGCTCTCCATGGTGGCACTCTCGTAAGTGCATTTGCTTCAACTTATAGTTTGATCAGTGTTAGTTGTGTAGTTGTCTTTGAATGCAACTACCAGATCTTTATAGAAAAGATATATATTAATAAGCTTGGTTAACCTGCTTATTTGTGGAGGATATTATTGTAACCTATTATTAAATGAAAAATGACCTGATTGACTTACTATTCAGTTGAAGGTAACCACACAAGAGCCTCTTATGTATGCTTTTATCTGGTTATTTAGGTTCCTTATTATCTTGATGAGGAAACAGGATGGGGACTTGAGGTCTCAGAGCTTGAGAATCAGCTGAAAACTGCAAAATCCAAAGGTATTAATGTTAGGGCTTTGGCTGTGATCAATCCAGGCAACCCAACTGGGCAGGTAATGGTTTTTAAGATTTTGGAATCTCATCGTACCTTTTTTTAGAAAAAACAAATAAACATAGAGGATGTGATTTATGTTATTTAATGAGAACCGACTGTGGTGGAAAATGCTGGTCTTCCCTTTCCCAATTATATCTCAGAATGACACGAGTAGTTTTCTATGTATACCTTAGGTTCTTGCTGAGGCTAACCAACGAGAAATTGTGGAATTCTGCAAGAAAGAAGGCCTTGTTCTTCTGGCGGATGAAGTGAGTTTATTCCCCTCTAGATGCTTCTTTGCTTCATTCTGATAAATTATTTTGCTTCCATGGCAAATTACCAGTGATTCTCCACTTGTTTGGGAGGGTTCATAATGTTTTCCATTCCTGAGATTGTGCAATTACTAAAATTCTATATTATTAGTCCTCTTATATATTGTGAAACTCATGCAGGTGTATCAGGAAAATGTTTATGTGCCTGAGAAGCAGTTCCACTCATTTAAGAAGGTTGCGCGCTCTATGGGATTTGGAGAAAAGGACATCTCTTTAGTTTCTTTTCAGTCTGTGTCAAAAGGTAGTTATTACTGCCTCAATCCTGCCCTCTCTTGTTGGCTGTCTTGCTCTTTCGTTTGTCTGTATGCCACAAAGTTATGGGGAGAAGGGGAGGGTTTCATTTTCACGAATGCATCTGATATTTTTGATCTTTCAATCCTTGTCTGTTGCTAATTTTCTTTACTGGCTTTAGGATTCTACGGAGAGTGTGGAAAGCGAGGAGGTTACATGGAGGTTACTGGATTTAGCACTGAGATAAGGGAACAGATATACAAAGTGGCATCTGTCAATCTGTGTTCCAACATTTCTGGTCAGATTCTTGCAAGCCTTGTCATGAGCCCTCCAAAGGTTGGTAATTCTATGTTTGTGTAACTCATGGACATTGCATTCTGAAGGAGTGAAATTGATATTGAGACTGACCCCAACTAGCTTTGGATTGAGGTTCAGTTGTTAAGTGGAGTGGAGTGTCCACCTTCATCAATACAATATTTTGGAAGTGGTAGTAATTTTCTATACCCAGAACGAGTATCTCAATGATTTCTCGTTAATTTTGTTGAGTTGTTTCCGAATCTTTTGCTACCGTTTTAAATAGGAATTTTGGTTTAAGGATAATTGCATGAGGGAATTAGATGTAGGGTAGGAGTTTTTTTTTTTTAATCACGTTGGTATGATTATAGCATGGTCAAATTTTTTATACATATCTTTTTCAGATCTGTAAAACAATATAAACCAGAGCAAGAGAGATAATATGACTTTTGAATAATCTGAAGTGACGAAATATACAATAACAAATGAGATTACTGCAGGGAAAAAGGACACCTTCAAGTGGAAGGACAGCTTTCTTCTATAATCCTAGAAGCTTGTTCGGAGGTTCCTTTTCTCCGTGTTATAGATACTTAATTATCAGCACTTTCTCTATTGATTTCTGCAGGTGGGTGATGAATCATACGAGTCTTTTGCTGCTGAGAAAGAAGGGATACTCTCATCCTTGGCAAGACGTGCAAAGGTCAGTAGAATCGGCATATCCAATTGGTGGTGACTAAATAATGAACTAGTTTTCTGGTGCAGTAGTGGATTGTTTTTGGATCATGAACCTTGCATCTGAAAAGAAGGCTGGTTAAAGTAGGAACCGAAACTGATGTCTGAAATTTTCTTAAAATAGAGATGTCCCAAAATAATTTCCTCTAGAGTTCCATTTTGGCTTTTCAAAAATGGCATCTAAATTTTGTGCCTCCTTTTGGTGAATTTCATCTCTCTAATTGGGTATGTTTTCTGTTTTTCTTCTGTGTCTGGCAAATTTTTGACTAATTTGTCAACAGACACTAGAAGATGCATTCAGCAGTTTGGAGGGAGTAACATGCAATAAAGCAGAGGGTGCAATGTATCTATTTCCACGTATCAACTTACCTGACAAAGCAATAAAAGCAGCAGAAGAAGCTAAAACTGCACCAGATGCATTTTATGCTCGGCGCCTCCTTAATGCCACTGGAATTGTTGTTGTCCCAGGCTCTGGATTTGGCCAGGTGATTGTTATATTTTTCACCTGTTGCATCATGATATTCCTAGTTTTAATATGGTTGGTAACTATTATCACTACAACAACAACAACAACATACCTAGTGTAGTCCCATAATTGAGGTATGGAGAGGATAGAGTGTACGGAAAATCTCAAACCTTACCCCCTACTAGAGAGGTTGTTTCCGATAGACCACCTCTAATTTTATAAATTCACACAGCGTCACCGAGATTGATTAAACGTCAACAAACAACTTAATAAGCATTTCCTGAACAGTTTTAGTATCTTTACCTTCCGAAAGAAAAAAAGATTCTTTACCTTCGGAAGGGTTCAATGAAAAATGAACTGTGAAAAGAAATTGGGCAAAACAAATTTGGAGGATTTTTTTCAATAAACAACTGTTTCTGCAGTCAAGGTTTGTTTTATTTGAGAAACGTTCCTTCTGTCAAGACACGGATTAGTTTGCATACCTGGGTCCTGGTAGATGTTAAAATTTCTTGATGTTTTAATTTGAGAACTAAGGGGTATTTGTTACACTACTGGTTATTGGGAACTGCTTGTTTTGACTAAATCTGTTTTTATTTGTTACATCCATGAAGCGTCCTGGAACGTGGCATTTTAGGTGCACAATATTACCGCAAGAAGAAAAGATACCAGCTATTGTATCTCGTCTTACAGAATTCCATAAGCAGTTCATGGATGAATTCCGCGGCTGAGGAGTCTGGGAGAACATTCTATTGGAGACTGATTATAGAGAATTTTTAATAAGCCATCTTTGTATGTTTTATTTCCATTCTCACCAAAAACAATTACGTTTCAGTAGTGAAAGCTGATATAGGATTGTTTGGCACATACAAGTTGGGGATTGTTTATTCTAATCTTATTTGTATTTGACTTGACATTGATCCTCTCTCCTAGATGATCAATGCGAGAATTGTTTTGTATGCCAAACAGGTAAAGCTTTAGCCAAAGTCGACATATGAGTTAATTGAAATTTAAATGTCTTGGTCTTTTTGCAATCTTAGCTTATAACGCGGCCAGTGTTTTTCACTTCCATCTAGTAATATTCAGTTTTATATCACCACTGGGCATGTTATAACCTCGTTTTTATTGACCCTACGTATCTAGTCTTATGATTCTGGTTGCATATGCAACATGGTATTAGTCATAAGAGCGTGGGTTTAGAGAAGACTGGGTTTCCTTTTTTTTTTTTCTTATAGCCGAGAAATTTAATGGTTTTTGGCTGATAGGTTTCCCCCCCTTCGTTTTCCACTTAAATGTAGAGTTCCTATTTGTCGTAGGGTTTGGACTTGCCATGTGCACCTAATTCATACACTTTTATATTTCCAATCCACAGCACAAAATTTCAATACGCACTCTACAGTTGGATAATCCTTTATTGAATGTAAGTAGGTTCTTAATAGCAATATCAATTAAAATGGAATTATGACATCAACTTAGCGGTAAATGCTTAATAAAACTTTAGAATAAAGTGAAAACGCCAATAAGATTTAAGTGCTAAAAAATTGTATAACATATATTTATACAACTTAGGATAAATACTAGTACCTCACAAATCACGGTTTCTCATATTACTTCTAGTTCGACAAATTCAGGTAGAAGTTAAGTTGTAGAGTGTAGATTCAGTAGAGGGAAGCAAAGAGATTGATAGGTGTGGTGTCAAAGCCAGAAATACTCTCATCAGCAATACCATACCACCTGTTCGTCTCCAATTACTTCCGTGTTGCAGCACCGCACCTCTTCCTCATCACCGTTACATCCTCTTCCCTTTTATTCTCCACTCTTCACCATGATCTCCTCCTTCTATGGCTTCCGATTATTCATCCTCTCCTATCACCCTTAACGACCTTAATCCAAAGGTATTTTTTCCCCTTTTGACTTCCACTACAGGGTCCAATCACGTCATCTAGTACAAGACATAAAAAATGTGATATTTGAAAATTTGTGATTGACCAAAAAAAAAAAGAACCTCAAAAAGGGGTCAAAACTAATTTTTCAATTTCGAAACTCATCTTCTACAGTTCTTTCGAAAAATCGAACACTGTTTTTTGAGTGAGTGGACAAACGGGAACTAAGCTCAGGTAGTTGTTTATTTGTTTCAGGTTTTGAAATGCGCATATGCTATCCGCGGAGAAATTGTCACCCATGCTCAGGTAGCTCCCAAGCTCAATTTTACACTAGCTGCCTGCCAATGTCACTCTAATTTCAGCTTATTTTGGTTGAAAGTTGGTTTTCAGCTTTTCCAGGGGGGCGGGATTTCCACCGTTTTTTGGAACAAATGCTACCTTATTTATTCTACTATGTTTAACAGGGCTGGATTCAGGATTTTCATTTAGGGGTTCGAAAAAAATAAAAGTATAAACATATAAATAAGCCAACAAAACACAATTTCAAGGAAATAGTAGTATATAGTTTATTGGTACATAAAGTTAGGGGTTCGAAAAAAATAGAAGTATAAACGTATAAATAAGCCAACAAAACACAATTCCAAGGAAGTGGTAGTATATAGTTTATTGGTACAAAAAGTTAGTTCCATTACGGGAGACTTTCTAGCACGTTTGGATTTTTTAGGGTTTAAATCTACTCTTTTCGCACCTTTTTGTAAAGTGAAAGAGAAGCTAAAAAAAAAGTTCACAGTGGGGCTTGAACAACCCTGGACGCTAGGGTCAAATTAAAAGGAAATCTACCACCATGCTAAAACTTACTTCAGGTTCATGAGGGGTTCAAAATTAATATATCTACATAAATATAGAAAATTTACCTTATATATACTGTGTAATTTTTTTTTTACCCAGGGGTTCGGGTGAACCCCTGGAACCCACATGGGTCCGCCCCTGGATGTATTGATGGTGTTCTTTGTGATACAGATATTACAACAAGACCTCACGGAGAATCCATGCTCTCATCCATTTAAGGAGGTACCAGCTCTTGTAGACTTTGTTTTTTGTTTCCATTGTAGTTTTAATAATGCATGTCTTAAGGAATTATTCTAACAAAGTTCAATATAAGTGAATTTTGAGCTTTGCTAGTCGTCTAGTCATTTTCTGTAATATTCTCTAATTCATGCAGATCTTATACTGCAATATTGGGAATCCTCATTCCCTGGGTCAGAAGCCTATTACTTTCTTTAGGGAGGTGGGAATAAATTGTTTGACTCTAGATTCTGTTTTCCTTCTTTAATCTCAATAGAATGATTTCTAAGGAGCTTTCTTTATTGGGTCCTTGCGTTATGTGACCATCCACTTCTTTTGGACAGAAGTGAAACAAAAGCTCTGTTCAGGTATGAAGTTTATTTATCAACCTTGGTGCACCTTGTAGTTCAATGAAACAGATCATGCACCTACGGTTTCATAGGTGTCTAATGTCTATCTGGAATTGACATGACTAGTTTCCATAAAACAAATGTTTCCCCCTGTATTTTTCTAATGGTATGGTTAAATCTCCTGCTACTAGTGATGGAATCTTTTATCCTAATATCGTATAGTGAATAATTTGCAGGAGTAAGATTCAAAGTTAAATGAATGTATTCTTTATTTCAAATGTCCAACTTCTAAAATCAAGTGATTATTACTGTAATCTTTGCAAGTGAGGAAACGTGAACTACGAGGATGAAAGTGAGCCGTCAACGTAGGATGATATGTTTATAGCCATTCAGTTGAGAAAGGAAAAGGAAAAGCTAGTTGGAAAGTTTATAATATTTGTCTTTTTTATGAGAGATCAAATGTTTTGTAAGGTACTAATGCTGCATTCCTTCTTCACACAAATTGGAAGTTCCCCATCATCCATTATTCACAGAATTCCCAGTGCACATGTAGAACATACAAGTCCCCCATGGGCTGATGGGCAGCATCCCCATTATGATCACAAATCCCATGCTGTCAGATACGATGTACTAGAGTAGTCAAGTTTTTTCATGTCAAATATACATATAATTTTCTAGAGTCTTGAAAAAAAATGAAAAATATGACTTTATGCTAGGAAACAAATAGGGTGTGGAAGGTTGTGATAATATGGAAGCTCTCTAAGTATATTGATTTTGAATTTTTTTGAGGTGATTGACGTCTCTATTTATTTTGCCACCTAATTCATATGTTTTTTACCTTCAGTTTTTTAGCCTCTAAATGTGATCATATTTCTTGGTGTTTTGAAGTAAATGCAAGTGGCTATCACGTTGTTGTTCTCTGAGATCAGTGCAATGTAGTCTTGTTATGTTAGATGTGATTCACTATTAATTCATCAATCCATCCATTCCTCATTTAAGTTGACTGGATTTTTCCGTCATTCATTTGACATCAGTGAAATGCGGTGTTGAAACTAGTGTATGCTACAATGTGCTTCTTTGTTGAGTTATCAATCAGTCCCTTGGTATCTTTCTTTGAGTATTTTATCTAAATATTATTGTATCCTTTGGTGAATAATTCTCATCAACTTCAGCATATTCTACAGGATTTTTTGGTCTAATTGACATTCTCTATTTGTTTTGTAGTGCGGATTCTATAGAACGAGCTATCCAGATCCTTGATTAAATTCCTTGTAGAGCAACAGGTGCATAAAGTCACAGTCAGGTGTCTATATCTTATATTGTATTATCCTAGTTTTGTATACCAGTATAATCATAAAATTTATTGTTGTGTTTTGCTAAATGTAGGGTATCAAAGGATTACGTGATAAAATTGCATCTAGTATCGAAGTTCGTGATGGTTTCCCTGCTGATCCAAATGATATCTTCTTGACTGATGGTGCAAGCCCAGCAGAAAATTCTATGGATCTCCAAGTTATTCATACAACTTTGACAGAAGTAATTGAATGAAATAGCAAGATGTTGACAGTTTCTGTTCATTCATCTTCTATTCAGGTTCACATGATGATGCAGTTGCTCATCGGGTCAGAGAATGATGGAATCCTCTGTCCCATCCCCCAATATCCTCTTTATTCTGCTTCAATTACCCTCCATGGTGGCACTCATGTACGTGTTTTTGCTTCTATTTAAGTTTATTAATGTTACTTGAGTAGTTAGCTTTGAATCAGATTCTTTAATAAAAACTTAGTTTAATCTACTTACTTTTGGAAAAGATTATTTTTACCCCTTGGATTATAGAGAAGTCCTCAAAAGAGTCAGTGGCACATATTGTGGATAATGGGGCCACCCATCTAACCTCCTCCGCTAAAATACCAGTCTCCCGTAAGAGATTGTTGTAAACAATTATGAAACAAATATCTGACCTGATTAAAGTTACTCTTCCATTGAACAGATAAAATACAAATGTTTGTGATTGTTGGCTTTTTGGTGTAATCTTCAAGATGTAAAGGATAAACATTGCATGCTAGATTTTATATATACTTTACACGAGTAGGTTTTTGTGCCGTGGAGTCCTCTCTTCTTTTTCCCTTTGGTATGAGGGATTCCTAGACAGTATATTGCCTTTGCACCTTTTCAGTGCTAGGCCGCTTTGTTAATAATATACTGCATACTTACCTTTTCAAAAAGGAAAAAAAAAAATATGTTTCAGATAATTCATGTAGAAGCCTCTAATGTATGTTTTTATTTGGTGCTAGATTTCTTATTATCTTGATGAAGAAACAGGTTGGGCACTTGAGATCTCAGAGCTTGAGAATCAGCTAAAAACTGCAAGATCCAGGGGTGTTAATGTTAAGGCTTTGGTTGTGATCAATCCTGGCAACCCAACTGGGTGGGTAATGGTTTATACGATTTTTGAAGCTCATAGCCATCTCTTTTTATTTGTATGGACAACGTGATTTACTTCATTTGATGAGAGCATACAATGATGGTAAATGTGGTCCTCCCTTTCCTACAAATATGTAAGAATCTTTACTTGTGGTATGATTAGTTCTCTGTGTATGTAGGTTCTTGCTGAGGCCAACCAACGGGAAATTGTGGAATTCTGCTGGAAAGAAGGCCTTGTTCTTCTGGCTGATGAAGTGAGTTAATTCCACTTTAGATGCTTCTTTGCTTGATTCTGACAAATTCTCTTACTTCTTTGGAAATATGATCACCAGTAATTCTGCGGGTTAACAGTCTGTTCATTTCTGAATGCTCTGTGATTAATTTTTAACATTGTAAGAAAAAGGGCAGCCTGGTGGACTAAGCTCCCGCTATGCATGGGGAAGGGCTGGACGAAAATGGTCTATTGTAACATTGTAAGCACTCTCATATTTTGTGGAACCTGTGCAGGTGTATCAGGAAAATGTTTATGCACCTGACAAGCAGTTCCACTCATTTAAGAAAATATCCCGCTCTATGGGATTTGGAGAAAAGGACATCTCTTTAGTTTCTTTTCACTCTGCCTAAAAAGGTAGATACAACTGCATCCATCTTTCCCTCTCTGGTTGGTTGTCTTTCTATTCTGTTTGACTGGATGTTAGGAAGTTGTGGTGAAGAATGGGGTAAGGTGCGGTATTTCATTTTTACAAATACCTCTGAATTGTTTATTGCTGTTGCTAACTTTTCTTACTGGTTTTAGGATACTATGGCGAGTGTGGAAAGCGAGGAGGCTACATGGAGTTCACTGGATTTAGTCCTGAGATAAGGGAACAGATATACAAAGTGGCATCTGTCAATCTTTGTTCCAACATTTCTGGTCAGATTCTTGCAAGCCTCATCATGAGCCCTCCAAAGGTTGGTAATGCCATGCCCAAAAGGAGTGAAATGGATATTGAGGATTCATATAGCCGACCCCAACAAGTTTGGGTTTGAGGCGGAGTTGTTAAGGAGTGGGGTCTCCACCCTCAATAGAATATTTGGGAATTAGCAGTTATTGCATTCCCGGAATGTTACCTCAATGATTTTCTGGCTTATTTGGTCTAGTAGAATCCGAGTCATTCATATAGTAGTAATTTTGGTATGTGGGTAGTAACATTGCATGAGATGGATTGGCCATGTCCTATATTGACCTCCAGATGCATCAGTCCAGACTCTGGAGTTGTGAAACCATGATGATTGAATGTGTTAAAAGAAGATGAGATAGACCTAAAATCATACAGGTAACTGTTTTTTCGCTAGGCTTTCGAGGAGGAAGAAGAGAAAGAAAAGGGGAAGGATTATATCAGAGAAGGCCAAGTCCTCAGACTCGGAGGGAATGTTTCCCCTTATCCTGGATAAGAATTCTCCCATTGCCCAAGTCCTCAGAAGGGAATTTATGATCCCTTATCCTGGATAATAATCCCCATTGCCTAAAATTCCCAGATGAGTGTTGTGGGTTCATCCTAAATCTGGTGATCTCATGGTCTAAATGTCGAATTAGTTTGATAAAGTAATTGCTTCAATGAGTTAAGATTGCTGGAACGTTTTATCAAATTTTGTAGGTGTCACACTTTTTAATGTGGGAAGATAAAATTAGATGTCTCTACAGCGGACATGAATTCAGCTCTGATTGTGAACTGTAAACTTTGAAGCTTTGATGTGAGGCCCCTTTGTCTGTGTTATAGATGCCTAACTATCAGCACTGCTCTGTTGATTTATTCAGGTGGGCGATGAGTCATACGAGTCTTTTTCTGCTGAGAAAGAAGCAATACTCTCATCATTGGCAAGGCGTGCAAAGGTTAGCAGAATTAGCATATAAGACTGGGATTGACAAAATAAACTTCTAGTTTATTTTGCTGAAGTTGTTTTACGATCATGAACCTTAGATTTGAATAGTAGAGGTGCTCAAAAAGTCAAAATAGTAAGCAAAGATGTCAAAAATTTTCTCCTAGAAAAGTTGTCCCAGACTTTTTTTTGCTTAATTTTCATTTCAGCTTTCCGAACATGGTGTAGGATTTTTTTTTCATAAGAGTTCCATGTAAGCTTCCTTTTGATGAATTTCCAATTGATGCAGTTTCTGAAATCGACTACTTCATCAACAGATACTAGAAGACGCATTCAATAGTTTGGAGGGAGTCACATGCTATAAAGCTGAAGGTGCATTGTATTCATTTCCACGTAACCTGACAAAGCAATAAAAGCAGCAGAAGAAGCTAAAACTGCACCAGATGCCTTTTATGCTTGGCGTCTCCTTAATGCCACTGGAATTGTCGTTGTCTCAGGCTCTGGGTTTGGCCAGGTGATTGTTATATTTTTGCCCACTTGCTTCCTCATTCCACTTATATATTGTTATTGATAGTCAATGCATACTCTGCCAATATGGTCTGCAACTGTCATCGCTCATTTAAAAAAACGTAGATGTTTGAACTTTAACGGAGAGAACTTAATAAGCATTACCCGAACACTTTGAATATCTCTCTACCTTACAATTAGAGAAGAAGAAAACTGTTGATTGCATATTTGAGAACTAGGGGAATTTTTGACACTTAGGTTTATTTAGAACTGTTGGATTCGACTAAATTTGTATTTGTATTTATGTGTTGCTTCTATGAAGCGTCCTGGAACGTGGCATTTTAGGTGCACAATATTAACGCAAGAAGAGAAGATACCAGCTATTGTATCTCGCTTTACACAATTCCATAAGCAGTTCATGGATGGATTTCGCGGTTAAAGTATCTGGGGTACATTCTATTATAAAGAATTTTGAATAAGAACATCTGGTATGCTTTGTTTTATTTCTCGCTTCACCAAAACAAATCATACTTCAGTAGTGAAAACTGGTAGGATTGTTTAGCTTTTAATCTTATTTGTATTTGATCCGATATTTATTTTTCTCCTTCTAGATGATCAATGTGAGGTAAATTTGTAACTACTCTCTGATCTACTTAAATAAGAAATTCCTTCTTGGCTCCTTGAATATGTTGCATATCTAAATCCTAGACGTGAATATATATGAATTCCGTGAAGTATCAACACCTTAGAATCGACTTCCATTTTTTAATTTAAATATAACAAAAACCTAACTTTGCTTTAATAGATGTTTTCAAAACGAAATGGGCACTTAAATTGGTAAGTAATAGGAGTATAGCGTCAACTTTAAATAAAACTCAATAATGATTTTCTATTTAGATGATATTATTATGAAAAGTCAATCAAGATCAGAGCTAGCTTTGAAAAAGAAATTAAAAGATATTGAAAGTACAATTTATGTGTGTGCGAAAAGAATTACGCTTTATGTGCGCATCGTAAAGGTAGTGTCTTTTATGTTTGTCTTATTATTAGGCTAAGATTCACATAGCAATGGCTAGTATTTGATTTTGGGTAAAAAAGAAAATAATTTGGAGGCTTGAATTATTTTGCTACCCTAGAGGTTAGTGTCCGCTTGTACTTGTACGCCAGCAGCTTTAAAAAAGGCAATTCAAAGGTGATATTAAATCAAACCAGTATTAAATATTTCGTTTGTTTTAATTTGTTTGTTTGAGTTAATTTTTATGGAGGGTAAAAAAGACTATTGAATCTTGTCGTGTAAACTAAAATATCTTGAACATATAATATGAAATGTTAAAATTTAAAAATTATAAATAAGGTAAAAAAGACGATTTTTAAAAAAAATGGACTAAAAAGAGTAAAAGAGAATTGAGAGGAGAAAGTAAGATTCACTTGCAGGTAAGAAAAATTGCTCTTTTATCTAGTGAATAAAGAATATCTGTAATGATACTGTCGTGTATCCAGCAGAAATCTATCAAACATTATCACGTATACTTTCTATACTTTTCTTGTTTTGGGGCCTCTCTTTTTCCTCAATGTAGAGCTTGTCAGATAGACCTCATATGGATGTGCTTTGTCTTCATGTCTAATTTGGAAACCATGCAGACCAAGAATCCCAAAAAGCCCTTGTCACAGCTAAGGCCTTTTCCTATCAACATATTAAAATATTTGAAAATCCTTATGTAGTAAGCATTTTTTTTTTAAAATTTAGTGGTGTCATGTTATGCATTGGTGCAATTCTCTTTGGGAAGTTTTAATAAGAGAAATTAACAATCTAAATCCCAAGTAGCTTTTCTTTTCAACTGCAACCTCAGTGCTGCTTTCATTGATAATTGAAGGCAAGGTACAATTATTGCACCAGTTTTAGCAGCTTATAATGAGAAGCTATGCCCAGGTAGCAGTTGAACGTGGTCCCAGGACATTTAAGATCAAATCAAACTTATGGTTACAATAAAAGTTAAAATCTAAATTAACAAGCACAACTGACAAACAATCGACATCTTGTATTTCATTTTCCAGCTAAGACATAGAATCTGCTAGGTTGAACAGTCTGATTACTGGAGGCCTTAATTCTACTACCTCGGAGAACTGTGGTCCTATTCAAGACAAAGGATCTTCAGATTTTGCAATATCAAGCAAACATGTTTGTTCTAGTTGCACCCCCAACTTTGATGAGTAGATGCATTGATAATCCAGATTAAAGAGTGGAGAACACTTCTAATACAAGATGGATTCAAATTTGTAGAAGATACTGGTCAAAAACACAGTATCACTTTTTTGCGAGTTTGTGTTTGTGTGTGCTAAATGAACTTTCACCAACTATTCATTTAAAGCACACCTCAAGGCCGACTAAACTATCATCTCAATTTGTGAACATTCCATTTTGTAAAAAGTTACTGGGATTCTCACAGTGAGGCCACATTATATAGGATATACGTAGTGTCAAAGCTCATAATGTCATCGTTTCATACAATCAGTCAGACTCGCCTACTAGAACTTCACAGTATGATGTGTTGGCCCGTAAAAGTGTTGCATTAAGATTTTTTCTGAGTAATAGCTCAATAGGAATACAGAATGAATCTCACTGAACATTGGTGCTCGATTCGAATTAGATAAGATGGTTTCGGCATGGCAAACACCCACAGGAAGATTGGGCAGATAGATGTGAGTTTTGCCTTGTCAACATCATCTTCCGTGATTGATCAGCCACTTTTTCTATTTGGTCCTTGTGTTGTACTTGAGCTGTAGTTCTCCATTCTTCAGCTTTTCTGTGAACTATCGCCATCCTTTTCATTAACTTTTCTTCCAGATTTGATCTCATCTTCTGGATTTTCACCTGAACAGAAGCAAATGCTATGCCATAAGAGGATTGTAGTCATAGGAGTCCTTAAACCCTTGAGCCGGTGGTCTAACAGAAACAATCTCTCTATATTTTTGAGGAAGATAAGGTCTACGTACACTCCTCACTTTGTGGGACCACACTGAGTGTGGAGTTGTTGTATAAGAATCCTTAAACACAAGTCATAACTTGTGTTTCTAGAGTCTGATGGCACAAGTTAAAAAGTTAAATTTGGCCATTTATAATTTTCTTAGGAACAAAAAGGAGGGGGGGGACACACCAATTTCAAAGGAATTTTATTACTGCATGCAGCTGTTGTGCCCATCTTCACATGGGTTTGCAACTTCCAGAAAGAATTTGTCATGCATGTAAATATAAGTAATGCATTAATGTTGACTAATCTGCTATCATCGCATGTGAAAAGATAAAAAATATAAGCAGTACATAGGGGGAAGAGGAGGAAACATGTTGGACCACAATGGAAGAGTACTGAGTGGCTCTATGTAGATCAATACTATATACAAGACTGAGAAATTTTTCCCAGCCAGTCAACATTGCACAGCTACTCTTTGGAGGCTGTATTTAGCTATATTCTTTTGACACCCATCATGGAAACATGCTAAAGAGCGTAATCAAGGAAAAGGATCGACAGACAGTTTTAGACTGATAAACTTCTAAAGAGGTGCGTATACTACTTTAGGCAAATCACACATCAAAAAGGGAACAAAGTGAGGTTTTACATTAGACCAGAGCACAGTTCAGGTGGCACGCTTGGCGTAGCCCAAGTAACAAATTTGTGAGGCTTGTTAGGCCAAAACAGACAGTAGCGTATGGATTTTATGGCCTGTAGACAATTGAAAACAGCTCTAGCATTGAAATCCTACTGCCCAAAAGTTAAAAGAAGGGATAAAATAAAATACCTCTAGTTTTTTGGATTGAGCTTCTGCTTTTGCATTTTGGAGGTTTATCCATGCCTGAATTTTTGCTTCTTCTCTTTGGTACCTACAACTCAAAATAAAAGTTAAGACTAATAAGCTCCAAGTACACATGAAAATATTAATGAACAGTGCTAAAGACACTGACCTGAGACAGCATTTGTTCTTCTCTTCTTCTTCCCACGAACGTGTTTTGGACTCCGAGACGCTCTTTCTACACTCATTATTTATCTCAAAATGTCTCAAACTCTTCGATACATCCTCCTCCTCTTCTTCCCTCGAACTCCAATTGGTTGTAACAGAATCAAATTGTGTCCCGAACTGCAATTTTGCTAGATGGCACTCCTGAAATTGCATGATATCAACTGTGCTATCGGAACCTGAACTTGGTAAGGCCAATGGTCCAGATCTGTCCGCAGGGGTATTGTGTCGAGCAGGCGATGGGCTCTTGAATGGAGTATGGCATCTTGAAGTAGTAGAGCTGCCAATTGGGGTCATTTCTGTCCCAATATCTCTGTGTTTAATCTCATGAATTGCCTCCATTGTTGCCTCTTTCATCGATTTTCCTGCCGCGTTTCCAACCAAAAATCCTTCTTTCGTAGGTTCTAAGCACCTAGATTTGGGATAAATAGATTCCACTTCATCTGTGAACTTATCTGCAGTTACAATAAAACTGGTATTCCTTCAACATCCACCATAACATTCATAAAGTTGTTCCCTTTTATCAGTTTTCAATTTTACCAAAATTAGAGCTAGAACCTAAAAAGATATAATGCACATTGCTGTGTAGCATGCAGGGGCAGATATACATATATCCTAACAAAACCAAGTTTATACCCAACACTTTAACCCGAGACCTTTTGTTCAACTGCACTGATACTTTTGACTCCTAGCATAGATATATATGTGAGAATTCACTAAAATTTCAATCCAGAACCCAAAATTTAACATGTACAATTAGGTCAGTGCTAATGCCCTTAAAGATTGAAACTTCTATCAAGTTTAAATCTTGAACTGTAATTGATAAAACTAAGGGTAAAAGCAAGCTCCTTTTTTTTTTTTTTTTTTTACCTTTTAGAAAAACATCAGTTGCAGCAGAAACAGTGTTGGCAGCTCCAGCAGAAATATGGTGATGGTGTAAAGGTAAAGGCACCTGAAAATCTGAAGCTACTTTAGATACCTTTTCATCTGTAACTCTGTTTTTTTCTGCAAAGACATTTTCAGTTTCTTTAAGCTTGAACCCATTGCACTGCTTTAACAATTTTGAGGATTCTAATGCTGGCTTTAAGCCATTATTACTATTATGATGTGAAGCAGCGGAATCTTGAATAGAACTTCCATTAACAAGCCATTTTTCTGCATCATCCCACTTAGAAGGGAAATTTTTTCTTGAAAAATTCCCAACACTGAAGCTGAAAATGGGTCGACCCGGTGTTGATGGAGCATCCATATTCCTCCTTGTCACTGAACTTACTCCTTCTTTCCTTAATAACCCAGCTCCATTGCTTACTGTTGGCAATGACTTCACAAAATCAGATGTCTCCTTTAGATTAAGTTTGCAAAGCGGGTCAGGGAAACTATCGAAAAATGGGTTCCCATTTTTCCCTTCTAATGTTGCTTCCTGTCAATAACAAAATCAAGAATCATCAGCGAAAAAAAAAAAAAGAAATCCCACTTACATAATATCATTCAAGAAACATAAAAGAACAATCTTGAAACATTTACCCCTTGAGATGGAAACAGAGGTGGAGGTTCACAGTAGTTAGCACTTGCAAGATCCATATATAAATGCAGAAAGATTTTTTGAGGAATTTTTACATGTTAAAGAAATTTTTTGTTTAGGTGAAGTAGGGAACAGTAATAACACATGCCAATGCAAAAGGAAGCAGGAGGTTCATCAGAAGAACTGTTGAATATTAGGTAAGTATTAGAAGAACATCCATTGGAGTGGTAAGCAGGAGGACAAAGACCATATACAAAAATGATGAGTTTCAGGTACTGTGTTGAAGAGCTGAAGGGAAAATGAAACAACAGTGTTTCTAGTCCTTCCTGGTTAGGTACTGGACTAGTGAGGACAAGGAAGAAAACAAACAAAAAACTTGTACTTATAAAAAAAAAAAACTCATGGAGGTGTGTGATGCTTTGGGAGACGAGAAAAGTTCGTCAAAGTTGTAAAATGGATGGATTATCAAATCATGGATTATTTTTTAGTAAGATTTACCATAGGTTATATGCACCATCTAAACATTTTTTTTTATGCTATTAGGTGACGTTTGGATGCCGGGTAAAATTATGCAGATATATAGTAACGTATGAATTATTTATGAGTAATTTATGTATTGTATATATATATATAATATTAGTTATGCATGAATCGGTTAATTATGTTTTAGTTTTATATGCAATAAACTAATAGTTATGCAGATTTTTAAATTACAAACTAAGCACTATATTAATTTTATATATGAATAATTTACCTCCTAATTAATTATCAAACATAATATCTACATAACTCAATGTAAATTCTAAACCAACTCCCTAGCGACCTATTAATATAATAATAATGTAGCAAGTTAGTCTGTATGTCTCAACTACTGTAACATACTTTTTCTTTTTAACATGTTAAAATAATGACCTTTATTTTATCAAAAATAATTTAATTTTTAACTTTTTGTTTTATAGAGATGGTTTAATAATCATATATATATGTATACGATTTGTTTTTTACTGCAATTTTTTTTAAAAATAATCTTAAATTCTGAGTACACTACGTAAATTGCAACAGAGAGAATATCAGTTTTACTAAATTACCTATTATTAGTTTTCATAATAATTTTTTTGCATACCCATGCTTAGAACTTGCATCCAATTTTGAAGTTAACCTTTTTTTTATATATGAATAATATAAGTAATCTGAGAAAAACATGAGCAACAACTTCAGATTACAAAGAAGAAATTTCATGGATATTTTATAACTCCAATATGTAATAATGTAAGAAGATGGAAAACTTCTTTTAAGGTTATTGATATTGTTATTATTAAAGTCCTAAACTGTGTTGTAGGGTGGGCTCATGCTCGTAAGACTGAATAATTAAAGGTTAAAAAATATTACTCCTAGTAAAGTGCTTTGTTACCGTAGTGCAAAGCAAAACTTTTTGTCTCTCTTATTAGGTGTTAATGTTAACATAATTAATCCACGTCAGAAACTGTTAGTACTATTAAAACACAGTAAGGTACTGTTTTAGTAAACCAAAAAATTGAAAAGAATGTCGGGACCCTTCCTTGGGCTTTTGTCACTACGTGCTGCTTTATCCCCTATTTAGCATGAGCTGCTCCTCTATTTCTAGGTTTCGACTTGTACCAACAAAATAATAATGGATTGAGTTAAATTTGAACGGGTTAAAATGAAATGTATTGAGATAATAAACAGGCGGATGTTAAATGATTTGAATGTTACTTGAGCTGATAAGGTTTCGTATATTGATCAGTTTGGATTATATATTAACTTAACTTTTAAATAAATTGAGTTGAACAAATTAAAGTAAATTGAGTAATAAATGGAAGGGTGGGTTGAGCAACTATTGCTTTTATAGGCTTATTTGTCACTCTTACGGGTTGTTTAGTTTGAAGTCAATTTATGTTAAGATTAAATAGTTTTGGTATTATTTTATATTGACTGATTGATTTGTTGTATTAAAATTAATATACATTTGCATAATTTCTAAGAAGTTGTTTGTTTTATAAAAATATCGTCTACCTTATTTAGTGGAAAAGAGGTTGGATGGACCACGAAGGCTTTTTATTTATAAATTCCAGTTTTTACGGAGTGTTACTAGTACATGATTTTTTTACTAATCTGATAGTTAAACTTGAAATTACATATAGGTCCAACACGTTTCCTTTTTCAACCAAAAAATGCTTCTGAGATAACGTGAAGGATTGTATTGGCTTCTGATTGTATGAGAAGCCACAAAAGATTAATAAAATTCTTAATTAAAATTATAGTAGTGCTAATAGAGTTGATTCATACTGAAATTTTACATTCGACTTTCTTTTTTTTTTCTTAGAAAATAAATGATAAACAAGTATTAAGTGTGGGACTATCAACTTTGAGATAACAACTATAAAGGGAAACCTCACTATAAAAGAAAAAAACATATCAGTGAGATAATACATTTTAATCTCACTTTATTGGGAATAATCAATCGAAACTAGTCATTCAAAAAAACAAAGTTGTCATTTCTTAAAGTGTTACTTTTATTAATCAATCTGTATCTAAAATTCATTAATCCTATTAATTTGAATTCAATATAAGGGATAAAACACAATTCTCCTTGTGGACGCGCTGGAACCCAGTTTCTCCAAGTACTCTTGACTTTGCTCCATTATTATTAACAAAAATCTTTATGTTATAGTTATAGAAAAAGTCATAAATAGACTTCTTTCTTATTATTAATAAATTTATGTTTCTTTCCTGTTTATTAAAAAATATTTTTTTAGTTTTTCCATCTTAGATTGGTTAAATAATTTCAAAATTATTTTTTTAAAAAAAACAAGTTTTTTTTGTGGGGAGGGTAGGGGTATAACTTTCCAAATGAAAGTAGAAAACAGATTATATAAGCGACATTAAACATTAAATATTAATTGTGTTCTCCTCACTCTTTAACACACTTCATCTTCATTCGTCTCTCATGAGTAATATTTATTTAATTATACGTAGATTCTTTTAGAAAAAACATTTTAATGTAAAAAAACCACTTACTTTTTTAAAAAAATATTTCTAACTGAATACATTTTCTTTTGTACCTAAAACACCCATAATCTTCTTAATTTCTTACTTTAGTTTTCATGAAAATTGAGACAAACATACCTTATCACACTGAGAAGTGAGAGGATGAGAGACCGACCAACAAACAAATCAATCAATTAGGAAAATAAAAAATGTAATCAACCGGTCAAATGACTTTATAAGCCCTTATATATATACCAACACAATACATTAAGGGGTCGTTTGGTAGGAGGTATTAGGAGAAATAATCCATGTATTATGTATGATATTATTTAGTACTATGTTTGGTAGAATTTATGGGCCTAAGTATAACTAATCCATAGATTAGTTATACACTCTATATAGTATTATAGGAGGTATTACTAATACCTTCCAAGTAGTAATACATTGAATTTAATATCATGGGATTATGTAAAGACAAAAATATTCCTCAAATCATTTGTTTATTTTCTTAATTTTATGTTTATATTTGTACTAGTAAATTTATTTAAATAAATTAGTTTACAAATTTTATTATTCAGAGCGAGTTGTTTGTTAATAAATAAATGCAATACATATCAATACAATATTTAAAATGTGAGTTGTTTAACATTTACTAATTGAAAAGGCAAATATATCACCACATGACGTTTGTGATATTAATTGAATATATTATTTGTTTGTTTATATGTGGTTTCTAATTGTTTGTATTTTGAACAATTTATTATATTTTGAACAATTTATAAATTGCATACATATTAAAACTACAACTTGCAATTTTTATATGTAAATGTGGATGATTTATTCGATTTTATCATTTTTACCATCTTTTCGATTTTAAAGTAGATGGTCTATCTATTCTAAATTGAAAATTAACGTTTTTAAGTGATTAATTTATTAAAATAACAATTGTTTACCCTCAAATAATTCAAGTGAAAAAATAGCAAACATGACCACAAAATTATTCTTCTCCTAATAGTTAAGAGGCCAAATATAATATCTTCCGGCAATTATCTACCTTGATTGATTACATAAAATAGAAAGTATCATAATAATGTAAGGGTATAATTGAAAAGAAGCTTTTTGTAGAGTTTTAATTCAAACACAAGATGAGATCAGAAGTAATGAACCAAACACTTGATAAAAAATACACTTTACACTACTAATCCCTACATTACTAATCCGTGTGTTACTAATTGTTTGCATTATTTATTTATCTACCAAACGACCCTAACAGTAGTTTGAAGATAATGCTGATAGGTCCCACTTCCCCCTTGAAACCTATAATTAGATAATGCATCGTGACAATTGACAAAACACCGAATATTAATTTCCCATATATTAATAATTAATTAATATCATCCTCTTTAGCTTACAAACAAAAAACCAAGGATTAACATCAAATCATTCGAATACTTTAATATTAATACAAGGCCTTAATTAGTTTGGTTTAATTTATTAAAGAAACACTGTATGGTACAAACAACATTTCACTTCATTTATAAATTTATCTTCTCTTCCTTCTTCATCCATTATTTTTTTTCCCATACTAATTATGGCTGTGAGACACTCTTCTTTTGCTGCTGCTACTCTGATTTGGAAATCATGTTCTAACAAAAGGGAAAAGCCTGCACAAAGAGTAGTGTTTGTGTACTCATGTGCAAGTGATCAAAATATTTCAATCAAACCTACTGCTCTTCAGATCAGATCAAGTTCAACCCCAAAACTTAAGGTTTTTTTTTTCTTCATCTTATATTGAATCTCCTTCGTCGAAAAGTAACACTTAACATATAAATTGTTGAATCGCGTTGGTAGTTAAGTGGTGAATTGTACCACTACAATTGTTTAGTAATACCTGTTTTCACTGTTGATAGGTATTTGAAGATGAGTCAACGGGGATAGTTTGTTATAGAGATGAGAATGGAGAGATCACTTGTGAAGGATATGATGAAGGTCCTCGTTACTGCCAACAATTCACCAGATTTTGTTCTAATTCAAGGTACGTGTATACGTAACAATAATTTAATAATAATAATAATAATAATCGTGTGATGAACAAATAACTTATTATTATGTCTATATGCAGAGATGAAGAAATCATAGAGCTCCTACAAAGATGCTGGCTTCATGTAACTGATTCTGCTCATGGGTTCAGTTAGGATCGATCTCCATACTAGTTTAGTGACAAATAACGCAACAAAACAGGGATTGCTCGTTTCAGTGTCCCACTTTACTTGTTATCCTTTTCATGCTCCAAATGTAAAATAGTACTTACTATGGTAATTAATTTTCCCATTGTTTTTGCTTCAATCATTTTTTCTCACAACACACTAGTTACTGCAACTGGATTGGGTCGGTCAAAATTAAGATTTACAAGCTTTATGAATTTAGATAGGTAGATGCGCTACAATTACTTCTTCGACCATTTGGACCACAAGTCCACCCTCTGAAAACTTAATTCCATTAGCTCTGTTTTCCCTTAAAAGATTGATTATACAGAGAGGAACATGGACATCAACCAAACGGGAAGAAATCAGCGAAACAAAATTACACTGGAGGAAAAAAAGTAGCTCGATACACCATCTATAACTGTTCCAAAATCATGCATTCTATAAAATTGGCATCGATCCTTGGAACTCAGGTATACCTTGACTTTTACCCAACAAAAGGAAAAATAAATTAATGAAACAAAAAAAATGTACAACATTATATCCACGGAGGGACACCTGAATTCTAAGCAGCAGAGACTTTCAACGAAATACAAGCCTCACAGTTTTCTGACAAGAAATCAAGTGAGAACGCAACTGGAACTGCGTTCCAAAAGAATGGGAATCGAACATACGAGAGATGTATGAACCAATGCAATAAACCCACTTATGAGCTCTATATACTGACAAACAGCATTAACAAAATCACGCGGCAGATCATCCACCTTGCATGTTCTCGTCGCATAAATTAGTCAGCGATTTACTGGGAACAACAGATGTTGGTGACCACTGATCCGGGACCATCAGGAAATAGGTGGTCATGGCCTTTCGGAACCTCTTTTTGTACTGCTTAGGTGAGATTATTGTCGGTGGCGCATTTTTGGGTCCACCAAGGATCCCAGAGGCCTTAACCCAAGTCTCCAAGTGCTTATCCCACGTATATTGTCTCATGAAGTCAATAATCCCAACAACAAGCTCATTCTTCTCTTCATCAACCCCAACCAACAGTGAGTAATCCATCACATCAACTGCCTGCAAGGATAATTTACTCAGTTAGTCAAGAACCTCACTAACCTTGACCACAGAAGGAATTTGTTAGAAAGTGAGTTAACACTTATATGCTGATCATAAGAAAATGTAACACATATACAACAGCATAATGGTCTTCAGTTAGATGTCAAAAAAAAGTCTTTTCTTGAGAAAAGCAAAGTAAAATAGGAAAGGAATAAATTTTCTTGTATGTCTGTATTTGAAATGAAAGGATACTTGACACTTCCCTCCAGGATCTGCAAGGACTGATTGCTATGGAGGATATTGTTTCTAGTAAAAAATATTTTAACCACTTTCTCACCCCTTTCCTACTATCAAGCACACAAGAAGAACGGTGGAAATTTTAATATTCCAGCTCTTTCCTTTCCATTCTTGGCACCCAAACTGTGGTTTAGGTAAGACAAAGATGAAGGGCTTTGGCAAAGGCAAGCATCTGAATCCTAATCTGGAGAAGAAGCAAAGGTTAAAGTGACCATCTCCAATTTAATCTTTTTGCGCAATGGAAGAATTTGGGGGGATTGAACCGAAATCTCCTCTCTATTCCCGTCATAATCTAATCTATTTTACTAATTTAGTTTTGGGTGTGGAATTGTGGGAAGGGAATGAAAAGGTTCGTTGAGTCTCAAACACCCCCCAGATTCTGCTGGACCGTCGTCAATTGCTCAACTCCTTATGATTAACAAAGGTGTTTTTCCCCTCCCTCTTCCACACCCAATCCTAGTACCAAACACAAACTAACTTGTTCTGAATAGATATGAGAATCTCACGGATTGGAAATGCTTCAATCTACAGCAATCGCAACTTACCAACCTTTGATGGACCATCACAGACAAGAAACTGTAACATGATCCAACCACAATAGGTGCAAGTAGTCGACAGTAAATTCATTAAATGTAAGCATAAAAACTTACAGCAAGAAAAGCAGTATCATTCCATACAGCTCGCTCCAAAAGTCTTTTTGCTTTGTTTCCAACAAAAATAGGTGAAGTTGGCATTGATTCAATCAAGTTCTGATCCAGCAAAACTTTGTTGCTTCCACTGGAATCAGGATTGTAACGAGACCTTGCAGAACCTTTCAGATCATAGAGCCTTGCCAGTTTCCTCCCAAATAGAAGGTTCTCCATAACTAGCACATCCATTTTAGATTCCTTTCCTCCTTTAAGCTGCTTTGATGACACCTTCACAGAAACCAACAGAAATAAAAACTCTAAACGAACTGATAATAATAAAATTATACAATATGTGTGCTATGACTAGCCAGAATACACAGAAAGGAAATAATGAGCTGGTTAAATCGGTAACTACTTCCAAATACTGCAGCAAGAAATATGCACCCCATGCTTTGTGGTTCATTCACCTAGAAGGTCATGCTTTTTAATCAGAATCACCTTAAAGGATATAATATCATGTGGCTTTAGAGTTAGAAGGCCATAAAGAAAGTAAATACTAATCTCACAACCCATTAATCAAGAATCCATCATATCAATCATGTTTCCCCAGAGCATAACTAATATTTGCCTCATAATTCACAGCAATCAGATCATTATTTGTGCTGCGCGTCTAGTCACAGAGAGCTTTGTAAATTCTAAATCAGCAATTTGAGAAGCTGAAGTAGTCAACTCATTACAAATACCTGATAGATCCCCAGAATTTTTGCCAAACAAGTTGGACTCCCTGTATTTATTGATTCAGAAAGATATTTGAAATATTCAGGAGCAAATTTCATAAATGATTCCAGCTCTGTCTTTGTCACTTGCTTGATAATAAATCGATCATCCAAGGTTTTAGCAAAGAAAACGCTGCTCTTGCCTCCTTGGGCCCCCCACTTCTTACAGCGGCTAAGAGATCTTATGAAATCCATCTCTGAAGGACAGCATATCCGCCTCAAGGCTTCAAAGCGCTTTGCATAATAACAAGTCACTGAGTATTTCACTTTCCCCAGTGATCCATCATCTCCAAAAGAAACTCTGGCATGCAGTGTCTTTGTGTTTGAGAGTGGATCCAAATCAAAAGAGCTGCGAGAAATGGGCAAGGACAAAAGACTCTCATCCATAGATCCAAGACTTCTATAGGATTCAAAAACCATTTCATCAAATGATTGAGGGGAGTGCAGATTACTGGAATCCAGTGAGTGGAACGAAAAGTTAGAGTCCAAAGAAGCATCCTTAGATTTCTCAAGCTCATCAGATAGTTGAGCATGATAATCATGAGACACTAGTGCATAAGATATAATACTAGTGGGCTCATCATCATACACTGGTATAACAGTATCATTAACCCCAACAGGTAGGAGCAATCTTGCTCCACTTTGGGCATCTGACTCCCGAAATGATGAAATGTATACTGGATTATATCCCCCAAGTGGATCCAGTTTCTGAGCACTTGGTAAAAAGTTCTTGTTCAGCGTCCGGTAGAAGCTAATAAAAGGCATACTTAACCAGCTCCCAGCGTCTTCCATGTTTTCGGAGCCTTTAGAGGCAAATAGAGAAGGAGATTGAGACAGCATAGTCCCATGGTCTTCAGTATACACTTTTTCCGCCATTCCAGTTGTCAATGTATTCACCAGAAGTGGTTCAGAAGATTTACAGGTATCACCCTTTATCACTACAACACCGGAAGTTGTTTCACCAGTCCAAGCTGCCTCAAGAGTATCTGACAAACTCTCCATGTTTGGGAACTGCCCAGCGGATAGTGCTCTTCGCCGCTGTAATATGGATTCTTCTGGATGTGATCCGCAAAAACTTTTTGTTGCGACAGGAAGACCAGGTGGTTTTTCGATTGCACAATCAGCATCAAAATCAACCGCAGATTCTTGATGACCAGCATCCACGTGACTGTTTTGGCCAACACTTCTTCCATCATCCCCATTTTCACCAGCCTTTAAAATTGCAGGAACAGATTCAGAGCTATTAGGACATTTTCTGGGATCAGCACAATTATCCAGATCAGTGGACTTATCATCACAAACCAATGGTTTCTCAGGTTCCAAAGAGGTGACATCTCCATTAAACCAATGACTCTTGTCATCCATACTGGCTGCATATACTAGACGGTGGTCCCAAACATAAGATTGAAAAAGGAGCTGTCTTCTCAATCGATTGATCTCCAAAATATCAACAGACTGCCCCTTTTTCACTTCCTCCATCAGAATTCTCTGGAGAGATTCCTGCTAATATCAAAAGCGGATTAGAAATATCCTCTCTAAGATCAGGACACACAAGTTAAGCTCAACAATGCAAATCGTTAACAATGATAACAAGCAATACAATATCTGATGCATCAGACAGTGTCGGTAGACAGATTGCAACACAGACAGCAGAGAAGATAATATCCCCATAGTTTGTATTCCACAAGCATGACAAGGTTATAAACCCACAATCAAACTGACATAGGGAATTATATATAGACCTATTTGTCAGAGAGTTACTGGTCACTCAAGAAAAAACAAGTGGAGCACTTAAAGTGTAATTACCAGTAGTCAACATCCAACAAGCACAGAGAAGTAGTGCTAGGGAGAGAGTAGTTAATGATGTCTGCAGGACCATGTAGGTTAAACAATGGTCAATTAGTGATCACTGAACCCTACTCACAAGTCTAATTCGTTGACTCATACCTCAAATTCTTGTTTCTCCTTCTGCAACATTCCTTCCAAGTCAGAAATATGACGTCTTACTTCAGGTACATTAATACTGCTGTTAAGTTGTCTCCCAGATCTCTTCTCTACCAAAAGCCGAATTGCATTCAGAACCTCAGCGAACAAAAGTTCAGCTCGGAAAATGACCTGCTTATATTACAACAGCAAATCAGTAAAGGGAGATATCAGATGCCAGCAACTCAAAATCCAATCACATTCTTTGTACCTCATTCACTTCATGTTGTATCCATTCCTGATTCTCATAGTTGAAATCCAGTTTTGAGGGAGGAAGGTATACTGAGTGAACATCAATGGATGCATAGCGAAAGCAAGCAACCATCTTCCCGAAGCTGCAAAAGTTACAAAATGAGTATTGCAAAATATACTCAGCGTGCCAATATTTTCCAGCAAGATATATTATCATCATAGCTTAGTCTTTTTGACCATTAACTCTAGAAAATCATGCCAACATATTAAATATTGTGTGCGACCAAGAAGGAGAAAGTGTTTCATACTACCAAGAGAGTAAGATCATACCCGTAAAATCGAAGACAATCTCTATGTAATGAATGACCACAGTTTGCCACCCTACTTGCAGCTGCATGGTTTGAAAAGCTAAGTTCTAGAAACTTCCCTAAGGACAAGCCCCAAGCAGCATCAGACATTACTACTCTCCGAGTTGCTGGAGGAAAGCCCTTATTATCGCGTGGACATTTAAGGCATCTGCGCCACATCCATATTTTTCCTTCCTTTTCACCTGGCAAAAGAATTTCCAGCAGCTTCTTAACAGAAATAGTTAGAGTACCCTGTCGGTGTGTATAACACTGAACATGAGCTTCTGAAGGCATCTCACATGAATGGCACCTGTAACTCTGAGAACACAAATTGAAAAAAAAGTGAAGACCCTTTCAGTCACCTTGAGCATATTGGAAATGTTTCTAGTATAAAGAAAGGGAGGGAGAGATTACTTGATCAAACAATTGGTCTCGTAGAAAACGACCCAATGGCTTATCTATGTTCCCATAGTATTTAATCCGAAAGAGACGAGACTTATCACAGACAGTTCCCTTCCAAACACATCGGGACGACAAGGAAACCAAAATGCTTTGATTATCGGATGGAGATGGAGAGAACTCTTTCTTCAAAGAAGTCAATTCATCAGGGGCGTCTTCCCCAGCTTGGTTCACATCCATAGCATTGCAATCATTTTGAACACTCTGTGACAACAAGTCTTGATCAGCCTCCTGTGAAGGACCAAAACTAGTAGAAAGGAACTTGTTTCTATGGGCATCTTGGACATCGTTGGCTACTAATGCTTTTACCTCGGAGCACTTCATCATATCCATAATACCTTTGACAGATTCATGATCAAGAGAGGGCTTGCAGAAGGAAGACAAGGTGTCTTTAGTAGCACACAAGCCAGGAGACTCTGACACACCCATTTTCTGAGTACAATTGCTGACAGCCTTGACCAGGTCAGTTGGCGGAGCACTCATTGACCTTTGTGGCTCACTACCAGATAGCGGCCCTAGAGTTTTTTCATCAGCAGGAATCATAAAACCAGGTATAGTTGAGATGGATCTGTCGATTGTTGATGGTTTATCTGGAAGTGCCACAGTCATCGGAGAATCCAAAGGAAGTTCAGGAAGAGAAGCTCCTTCATCAGCAAGAAAGGATGTTTCTAAAGCCAAATGATAAGCCGCGAAAATAGAATATTGAACCACACGCTTCACTTTCTTCAATTCATCCCTATTTGCACCACGGAGTAATATCTGAGACAACCCATGCAAAGAGAGCCAATTAAATATTTCAATATCCAGGGAATACTTCAAAGATTTTTGTTAAAAGAACTTGGTCCTTTTCAAAAAGTAGGTTTCAGATAACTATTTAGATCATATCTAGTCAATATATAGTTATCTACAACTTATTCTTCTTGTAATAAACTTACGGTGCATCCCAGTGGCTTTGGACAGCCTTCAAAGTACATCAGTGTCTTTACAAGCTTCTTTCCAATCTCTCCAGCTGTACCATGTTCTTCCAAAAACTTCTCAACATGAAACATGTCACAGTATCCCATCTTTTGAGATGAGAGATGATCTACTGAATGAACTATTTGACCACCAGTGCAGCGAGCTATACGCTCCAAGACTGATTTTTTGATGTTTAAGACAAGTGATATATCTTTTTCCAAGAGGTACTCCTGCGCATAGCGAGAAACAGATTTTTCCACCAGAAGGACATCTGGATTGTGTGCATCAATTTTGGCAACAGCCATCTTCAGATGATCCATTTCCTGAATAGCAAAAAATATTTTTAAGCACAAGAGCATAACATTATTAGTTAAAAGTTTTTGAAGAAAAGGTAAAATCATCAAAACCTGCTGCAACAACGTAGCGAAACTTGATAAGTGGTTAGAGACGCGCTGGTACTCGAGAGCACCTTCGAGGATTACTATGCGGGCTTTCTCTACTTTTGATATCATTCGCCGATGAGCTACATTTTTCTTGCAGACAACTCCTTTCACCACAGCACTATTTAATGGAACGAGTTCAAATGAGAGAAGACATGACTAAAAATGTACACAATAACAAAAGGAGGTGAAGAAGGGCAGATAAAAACACAAGAAGAAGAAGCAAGAACATAATCACAAGAAATAAAAGCTGCCCAATTATGCCACACCCTATTTATAGTTAGCACAATAAGACAAGTTAATCATAAAGAAAAGCAACCCCGATTCTAAACACCTCTACTCATTGAAATGCTACAACAACTTCACCAAATATTAGTCGAGGGCAAAGAATTGAAAGTTTTGAGGGGGGGAACACAAGCTATCTCACCAGACACAAATGACTCACACGCAAAGAGGGAGGGAGGGAGGGGGGAGACAGACAGATAGTGAGAGATTGTGCATGCAGATACATGAACCACAATAATGCTCCAATTCTCCAATTTCAGAAGTTGTGTAGCTACTAATCCTAACTCCATGCAATATAAGAGGCAAGATTTGAACAAAGAGCTGAGCAATATAGTGCACCAAAATGAAAAACTTTATTTTGTTCACCTGTCACTACGATGCCCAGATGCAATACACTTCACCTTTACATATCCCCCAGGGTCCATTCCCCCACCTTTGCTTGTGTCTGGTTTCAAAAGTGTTGCAGCTTCCCACGATAGGGATGTAACTATCTCCAACCAACTCTCTTTGTCGTCTTCCTCACCAATGACAAGTTTTTCAACATGCATAAGTTGAGACACTAAAGCCCTGAAGTGGCCATCAACAACATTCTTGACTGCCTTCTTTTGCTCTTCATTTGACCTGTCCCTACCTCTATACTCACCACTTCCAAAACTGCTTGACGCATGTAAATATCCCCACTCTCCTGCAGCATCTCCATCATCATCATCATCAAACAGCATTCCTTCCCGTTCATCTTCTTCGTCTTCTGGTTCAGGTGGGAGCCACAGAATTCCACTGCTTTCAAAATCCACAGGTTCCAGATTAGCATCTTGCGCAGCATACAGGGATGATGAAGCTTCACATTCATCACCAATATCCTGTTTTACAATCTGCTGCACTTCTTCAGAAGCTTGGGGATCAAAATTATTCTGCGAGGACAAGCTGCTCACACTTTTTTCATCAGTAGCTTCCCCATTAGGATGAACTTTATGTGATCCATAATCCTTATCATTGTCGTCATAGTCAACATAACTAAAGTATCCATTAGTCTGAGAATAATGTTTTTCTTGGGAATCTAACTGGTAAACACCATACTCATCATCTTCATCATAACTCCTGATTCCAGAAAATAACAAGAAACAGTTAACTGAAGTGAAATACATGTCGACCTCAAGTAGCAAGAAGGGCAGTCAAATAGAGCAAATCAATCTTTAAAAATTAAAACAATCTCAAATAGGAAAGGGAAGTTGGAAGTGAGTTTACAAAAGCAACGAGGAAAAAACATTATTCTCAATAAAATCCAACTTTCATCAAATCACTAGAAAAGTGGAGCTAGATTTCCTATTTTCATCTCTGGACTCATGAGCTCATTGAGGAACGAAAGAAATAACTATGGAAGTGAAAACAAATTATTTCTCCGTTCTTTTTTTTTGAAACTGAGATTATTTCTCCTTTCTCTGTTCAGCTTATTATTTATTAGGGTCAAAGGAGATTGGTCAGGTACTATCGCTGGTTAATTATCTTGCAAGTTGCATGTAAGAATAGAATCAGGTTTCCTCTGACTAGTCACTGCTTGGATATAGCTGGCCTTGGGAAAACCAAGTCTTGCAATGACAACATATGTGCCACCACAAAGGCCTTGACCAGGCAGCAAATATCATCACGGCCTTTATAATATTACTTCTGATATTCGTTGTTAAAGAATTTCCATCCAAAGCACATGATATTTCTAATTTTCTTTTTCAATAGTACTTAAGAAGGGAAAATGTTTGAAACATGGGTTTAACTAATGCCACTTTTGGCATACAGAAAATTGTAGAATCAAATCTGATAAAGAGGGCAAAGCCTGAGGGTGATCACAAATAACTCAAGTAAGGCCAATCTACCTCATTCACTATCTAGTATAAAAGATGCCTAAGCCGTTACAGGTATCTACCTATTAACATTTGAGAACAAAGAAATGACAGATGTTGCAACTTGCCAAGGTGAAAAATCACTAAAGATGTGAAGAAAAGTACCTAGTTGTGCAAAATGAAAATTGGTTTGTCAATGGATCCCCGATCCCTATATCAGCAGGATCAGTGCTCCCTTTTGCTGTAGCAACATTATTTTGTCTGACCAATGAAGATTCCATTACTGCTGATTGGCATGAACTAAGTACAGTAGAGTGTGGCACTGAAGTAATGGAACTGCTACTACTGTCACCAGTTCCACTAGATTTTACGCTGATAAAACTAGCCGCAGAAAGGAAAGTATTGGAATCCAAGTTAGAAACCTGAATAGCATGATTAAAACCTTGCTTCCATAGCTTGTAACAATAATGACAAACCCTGACCTTTTCACACTCCTCTTGTAGTAACCTTGGTTCGCGAGGTGGTACAGGAATAGAGTTAGATGTGCACTTGGCACAGAAAACACATCCACAAAGTCGACAATGATGCCTCCGGTTAAACAATGTGAACAAAGAATCACACTCATAACATACCCTACAGCTCTCGTCGGGCATCCAAAAATCCCTCGACACGTCAGCAGAAGAATCCCGCTGAGGGATCCACGATTTCAGCAACCCTAAAAGATCAAGGGATGTCCTATCCATCAACAAATGAGACCTTCTGTGCCTCTCATTGCTATAATCTCATTCATTTACGACCCTCATATCCAGTTCCTCATACCAAATTCCCCTTAAGAAAAAGTATCTGATCCAAACAACAATATAAAACCCTTAACAAGTTGACCACACAAAGTCTTCACTGATTACAGAAAAAAACCTTGCTGCCTCAATAACAGGCTGCAATTCCAAATACTTCTGCAGATCGGAATTCTAGGAACGAAGACACAAATCACCAGTTCACAGGTTGATCAAGTACACATCATTCAACAAAAACCCTAAGCCTAAAAATGAGTATCCACCCAAAAAAATCAAAAATTGTAATCGAAAACAATCAAAATAAGGAATTTATCCCAACTCAACAAGAAAGATTATAGATAAGCAAACCTTTTTATAGAGCGCAGACACTATCTATGATGGGAAGAAGAACAGCTATTCTCGATAAAAAATAAAAACCCAACTGTCGTCAAATCACTCCGACGCGGAATCCATAAAAGCCGCAATCAATTAAAAACCCCATCTTTGTCACTCCAAAATTAAAAACAATTCGCTCCTGAAATTGAAACATGAATAAAAATCGATATTTAATTCTTCGCCAACAAAAATACATCTCAATAAATTTTACAGAATTAAGTTAAGCGGATAATAGAGCCGCCATGAGTTCACCTTTTCACGGCAATCAATCAAAATTAGTAGAAACAGATGAGCAGATGAAGACAAAAACTTCAGTTTTACTGCGCTATGGTTTATGCAATTGGAGGATTGCGTGTGACGCCGCACAAATCTACTTTATCCAAAGATAAGAAAAATGCTGTAATAAACTGTATATATTTATACTACGCCAGTCAAATAATCTTTTTTATTTCTTTTCTAAAAAAAAAAATTACACTTTTTGGCTCGACTTTTCTTCTAAACTGGAGTAATTAGTCTTTTTTTTTTTTTCTAAACAGAAAAGAGAGAAAATATAGTAATTTTTGTCCTAAAAAAAAGGTCAAACTTAACTGGAGAATCTTTTCTTCCTTTTTAATCTCTCCGACTCAAATCTAGGTGGCACATTCAGAATCAACCAAAATTTATTTTAATCTAGTTTTCTATGAGTATTTTTTTAAAAAAATATTATCTTTAAAAAATTAAAAAATTTAATATTCAAATTTAAAATCTTAAAATTTTGGTGGAAAGATGGAGTAAGTTTTTTCTATGGTGAAGTATGGACTACAATTTACGACTTGCGCGTAGTGGAAAGAGGGAGATAATTGGTGGACAAAAAATTTACAACTGGAGCTCTCTCCATGTTGAAAATTTTAGTGGTTCATTTACTTTGAGTCTTTCAGCATAAAGAATAAACAAAGGAAATAAAATGTACTAATTACTTTTTTTTTTTCTCTAAAAGTAAAATTGAAAGTGACTTGATTATGCCAACATAGTTGCAGAATGTGATGCAAAACAAATCAAACTTGACTTTATTTTATGACTAGGATCTGAATTATCACGTTAAAGTGATTTTTACTAGTCTTGACATTTTCAATTTCAAACTCGTATCTATATAATTAGAAGATTTTACTAAATTAGTATCTCAGTTCCAAAGGTTGATTTGGCACGAAATTTAATAAAATAAAATAAAAACTTTTCAATGTTGTCATTTTAAATTAAAATTACGTTTAAATATCATTTAATTTTGTGATCCTAAACATATCACGTGGAAAACTGAAATTAAAGTATTAAAAAGAAAGTTTTTTTTAAAAAAAACAAATTAAAAAGAAAAGTAGATTATTTTTTTTTAAATCGAGAGAGTATTTTTGTCGTTTAACTCTTTTCTGACTTTCGAATCATAACTGATATTGATAAATTTCAGCAAATAAAAAAGAGAGAAATTAAACCAAATACTTTAGTGTGTAGTTTAGTTAATTAGTTGCCTAACATTAAGTAATATGAATGCAGAAATTCGACCAATTTGTGCCAACCGCGTATCATTTGGCTGATTTACTCATCACACAAGTAATTCATGTATTCGTGCTTAGCTGTACAGCGGCATATACAAATGACTTATGGTAAATAGTTGTCGTGATAATTTCAAGTGATTTATCTGCAAAAACAAAATTATGAAAAATAAAGAAAGAAAAAATTAGTATTTATTTCAAATATTATAAAGAGATAGTTACATAAAAATTTCATATATAATATAGCAACATACTTATAAGTTATAACAAAAGTGTAAAGCTGGTTAACAGTACTATTAATTTTTTAAAATGGGTTGCATGTCATCACCACCTTATTAATTAAGCCAAACTTGGGAAAACAAGCTAACTTAATTCCGATAACTAAATTTGGGAAAACAACCATTTTTAATTTTTTAGCAAAAATAACAATGTTGAAAACAAACGGTAAGAATAGTTTTTTCAATGGTGAAAATTTCAAGTTACAATACTATCTTTTTCTTGATTGATGTACATTTTAATTCATCTTGCTTTTTTTTTATTTCTTAGAATTAATACAGCTATATGTCATGTCCCGCCACTTCACAGTTAAATTTTATATCTGAATAGGAGAGGAAGAATCTAGAGTTGTGGAGAGGTTTATAGAGAACTCTAGAATTTCCTAGAGAATTTCCAAGAAGAGTCTAGAAGAACTTGGAAGCTTTCTTGGAAAGCTTTGGAATATCCTAAAACATGTAGAGAGTTATAGAGAGAAACCAAAGTGTAATTATAAGAGGGACTTATCAAGTAAATATTACTTACACTTTAGCCCATAGGTTGTAGTATAAATAGGCATCACTCAAGTGAAAAGCAATCTTCCAAGTTAATACAAAGCCTTCTTTCAAACTTTTCAAATCTTTCTAAGTCTTTCCTTTCATTCTCTTAGCAATCTTAGTTTCAAAGGGCTTACTTAAGCTTACAAGATCTTGAAAGATTAGTAAGTAAATTGTCACGTGCCGCACGGAGCTTTAGTGAGACTCTAAGTCCGTGACATGTAGCTATTTATATCATAAGACAATACTCCTTTAGAACAACAATCTATGCATCTTGAAAATAGTAAACATTTTTCCTTAAAAGACAGTAACAAAATGGCCTTAGCTGTGACAACCTTATTAGAACAAAAGCAATCATAATGTTCAGGGACGGACCCACCGGTGTTAAGTTCATCGGAAAATTAGGTCAAATTTTGATTTAATAAATATTGACACTTCTTAACCCAAGTTGAAAGATTGAGTCTAGTGGTCAAGGTTTTGAACCAACTCCATGGATAAAGAATTAATTTTAGCCCAAAACGAATTACTCCATGGATAAAGATTTAATTTTAGCCCAAAACGAACGCTTTGGTAACGAAGAGCATGAATAAACCAGTCAGTTTATTCATTACATTGAGGGTGATTGATTGATCAACTCTTTTACCACATGGTTGATCATGATCAATCTTACAGTACTATTAATCTCAGATTTTTGTGTTCTCATTCCATCCATTGTAAGTGATAATGAGCTCATACAGACTACCTAACAAAGGCGACTCCGTACCCTAGAGAGCTCGAACTCTATTCCTCTTGATTAAGAATGAAGAAGTACTTTCCACTCCACCACAATCCTGATTGGTAATACATGTGTTTGTACTTGAAGAAGTGCTTACCACTCCACCACAATCCTGATTGGTAATACATGTGTTTGTTTGTACTTGAGGCAATACATGTGTTTGTTTGTACTTGACAATCCTGATTGGTAATACATGTGTTCGTTTGTACTTGAGGCAATACAACCACAATCCTAATTGGTAATACATGTGTTTGTACTTGAAGAAATACTTACCACTCTACCACAATCGTGATTGATAATACATGTGTTTGTTTGTACTTGACAATCTTGATCTTACCACTCTACCACAATCCTGATTGGTAATACATGTGTTTGTTTGTACTTGAAGCAATACATGTGTTTGTTTGTACTTGACGCAAATTTCATCAAAGGTAGAAAGTTGTACTTGAGGCAATACATGTGTTTGTTTGTACTTTTGAGGCAATACATGTGTTTGTTTGTACTTGACGCAAATTTCATCAAAGGTAGAAAGTTGTACTTGAGGCAATACATGTGTTTGTTTGTACTTGAGGCAGATTTCATCAAAGGTAGAAAATTGAAGAAAATTCCAAAAAAGGTAGAAAGTTGAGGCAATACATGTGTTTGAGGCAGATTTCATCAAAAGTTGTAAGGCAATACATGCGTTTGAGGCAGATTTCGTAGAAAGTTGAAGAAAATTCCAACAATAATGGAGAAAGTTGAAGAAAACTCCAACAATAATGGAGATGCGGGGGATCGAACCCCGTGCCTCTCGCATGCAAAGCGAGCGCTCTACCATTTGAGCTACATCCCCTTTTGATACTCAAATTCATTAGAGCATTATAAATTTGCTAAAGCAAAGGCGGGGTTCATGATGTCTTGATTTGATTTTGCTTAAAATTAATGGGAATCAACTAAGTTAGGTTTTGAATTTAACAGATTAGCTTATCCCTGATCCGATCCGATTCATTTTTTGATTATTTTCAAATTTTTCTCATGTATTTAATAACTAGTAACAATAGAATAAATTAGAGCTACTCACACATAATATTTTATTTGTTTTAGAGCATGTTTGACATTGCTACTTATTTTCAAAAGCATTTTTTAAAATTAACTTTTCAGAAAAATGCTTTGAAAAAAAAACAATTTGGATTTGACTAATTCATTTGAAAAATGTTTTTATAAGTAAATTGTATTTGCATAAATAATAAACAAACGGAAAATAAAATATAAAGTTTATTATATAAAAATAAAAAATAAAATTATTAAATGAAACTTAATCAAACATATGAGATGTGTTAATTAAGTAATAAGAGAAATATTGGTGTATATATATATATAGAAGGGACATTTTAGTCTTGAAAAAAAATAATTTTCTGCTTTTGCTTACCGCAGAAAAATGTTTCTGCTTCTATTTAAAAGCACTTTTACAGGTTTGCCAAACACCAACTTTTTCAAGAAAAATGTTTTTTTTTTCAAAATAAGTGTGTTTGGGCTCCTACCAGCAATGTCAAACAGGCTCTAGTCATTATCACATGACAAAAAACTTGCTCGCAAATGATATTTTCATTACATCAATAAATATTATTTTATCATTGATTAATTAGGTAATATAAAATATAAACTAATTAACCTACTATAACCAAAAATTAAAATGCTTTGACGGTGCAAAAATTATTTATACTTTTGGCGCATCTTAGTTAAATAAATTTATACGACATGTTACACGATATCTACAAGTTGCAAACCAGTCAACTAAGAAATCAATAATTTATTTTTTCAACCAAAAATATGAAATAAAATAAAAGACTCATTAAATTAGTTCTAAACAAAAGCAAGTTGCACTAATTATTTTAAAAGTGTGTGACAATAAATAATTGTTGTACGAGTGGGATCCATCATTTGCTAGTTGAATGTAAAATTACATAATAGCATCCATCTAATCTAATCTAATACTACTCACATTAAACGGCTGGGCCCAGTGCCGGCTCTTGCCTATAAATTTTAAGGCCAATGCCTTAGGCCCCCAATTTTTGGGGGCCTCAAATTTCTACAAATAATCAATTGTTTAATTTTTTTATGAAAAAAAATTAATTATTTATAATAAAAAGTAATGTGTGTGTGTATATATATATTCTTAAACCCATTAAAATAGAAGAAATCAAGAAAACATTGTTTTGAATTCTTACATTTTCTTCGTTGACACTCACATTATTTATCCTTTTTAACTCCTTTTGCACTTTATCTTTTCAAATCTTTGATAGTGTTGAACAAAATGAATTACAAATTCTTTTTTTTTTCTTCGTAACTTTTCATATTAAAGTAGGATATACCACTTATCAACCTTTTGGATCAGATTCTATAATTCTAATTCTTATCTTTATTTAAAGTTTATCAACTTATTACCTGTAAAATTATTTTATCAATTCATATAATAATTGTCTCAATAAAATGATGTTTTTCAATGAATTGATAAAATCTTACTTAAAATTAATAATTAAAAAAAAGTATTTTATAAAACCATTTATAAAAAAAGATTTTAAGAAATAATTTACATCTAAACATTTAGAAAAATAAATAAATACAAATAGAGTTTATTTAAATTTTTGGCCTCTAATTATAATTTGGCTTTAGGCCTCATATTATGTTGAGCCGCCCTTGGCTGGCAACCTAATAATCTTTCAGTTGAAAAAAGTAATTAGGCACACAAAAGAACAAAGTTGATTTAGGAAATAAAGCTAATGCTATTATTAGAGCCTCATAATCTATATGAGTGCAAGTTGAGCAGAATCATACTTTTTTTTTTTTTGGTTTCCTAATTGATAGCATTTAATTTGGTGCTTAATTAATTTTGTTTACGAGTTGAAAGATAGGACGTATCTAACAAAGACAACTTTATTTTTAGAATTCAAACCTAAACATTTTTATTAAGAATGGATAAATATACATTGCTTCACAATAACAAGCAGAGTTATCTTATTAGCATATGCTTGCACAAGTTGCTGATTAAAGTCATGGCGTGGGACAGAATCAAGTTCATTCAACTTTTTGACAAATTGAATTTGGATGACTTTTATTAAACTTGTCTTTGTCTTTTCAAGTCTCACCTTTAACTAACAAAACCCAAGTTGATTTGGGTGGCCCTTTTGGCCACTAGTTGGCCTTTTTATATTTTCTTTTCTTAAAAAATTCTATTCAAAGTGGGATATGATTATGTAACACTAATTAATATAAGAAAGGAAAGACTTCTAAGGTGATTTAACCTATACATAAGTAGTATTACTATATGCATGTGAGAGTTGAGACCCATGTTTAACGTTCTCTAAATCTTTTTGCAAGTGAATGATAATATATTCCATTTTGGAAAATACTACAGTAATATAAATGGATTCAATAGCAATACAATATGTTTTTAAGCATTGAAGAAAGAATTTAAGCAATGAAATACTAGGAATGGTAAGATAATTGGTGTCTGGTGAAAACCTTTTGAATGACATTTAGGTAGATAGAATTACAATACACTACTTGAAAGAAAATCCTACTTTCTGTGAAAAAGAAACAACTCTGATCCTAAATAACAAATAACAGCCACAAAAAAAACTTGGATTAAACCAGGACTAAGCAGGCAGCTGCAGCTCTATTCATTTTCCCTATCCTCTGATAAAACTCATGATAGAACATTTTTGCCTTTTAGCATCCCTCCTATTGCTTCCGTCCACTCTTGGAATTTTTCCTCCGACTCCGTTCTCTTTCATTGCTTTGTCCAGATGTTCCACCTGTCTTCAAGTATCAATAATACTTAACTGAATTAGTGACAACCTAAATGACCATAAAAGTACTAGTACAGCAATAGGAAACGGGAACTAACCCCTACACAAAATCCTTGGAATTGGCAAGAATCGCCTTTACCCGACTTCATTTCACCTGAACTTCTTTTGTTGGAAAAGGTAAAAAAGATCTCACTGGTAGATGTAGACGACGAAGTAGAACACATTGAAGGAGTCCCAGTCCGAGAAGAAGAAGAAGAAGAAAATGTCCCATTATCACTGTTGAACATTTCGTCAAACATATCCTGCAATTCCTCAAAGGTTTCTTCCTGATTTTCCTGTCAATTCATAAAACACCATCTGAACACCATGCCACCTCTTAGCGACCTCTATGTTATAAATAAAGTACTAATTTTATATTCACCAAATATAAACAAATTTGCAAAAACAAACCCAAGTGTTTTAGGTCCACCACCTAGACTACTTCAGTTTAGCAGAACCGAGAAAGTGAAAATGATGTCAGTATTGTTCAACAAGCATCTTATATATAGGCACTCTTATTAAATTAGCACCCAATATAGAAGCATAAATTCCTTCTCCTTTTGTGGGATCTCTTCATTGTAAATTTAAGAAGATAAAAAGGAAAAAAAAAGAGAACTTACATTGGACTTATTTTGGCTCATCATAGCTGCCATTTCATTCAGGAAATCACCCATGCCCTGCACAAGAAAATCCACTTCAAAATTTGTAACAAGAATTTGCCTGATGCAATATACAATTTATCCTTTTTAGGAACAACCGTGGTGTCCATACCAGCTTGGACAATATCATATAAGTTAAACCAAGTATTTTTTTGGATAAAGATCAGGATCTAATTATCTGTCGTCAATTGAATCTAACAACAACATACCCAATATAGTCCTACAAGTGACATCTGCGTCTCTAGAGGGTAGAGAGTATGCAAACCATACCCCTAACCCTACCTTGGCAGGTCAAGAGAATGTTCCCAATAGACTCCCCCTTGGCAATTGAGAGGAGGTTCCCAATAGACTCCCCCTTGGCAATTGAGAGGAGGTTCCCAATAGACTCCCCCTTGGCAATTGAGAGGAGGTTCCCAATAGACTCCCCGCTCAAGGAAAGCAAAAGCACAACAATTATGGAGACATAAGCTATCCTCAATAGAATAACCGGTACATAATTAGAAGAAACCAAAACTTCCATGTTCAGCCCTCTTCTATGACTTACCTAAAGGATAAAAAAAGACAACCTTTTTCTTCAATGTTTCAAAAGTCCATACTTGATTAACACTAGTACTTGGAAATAATCTTATGTGAGCCCATTTCTTGAGATTCAACATGAACACCATTTTTAGCCCTCTCAAAATGTAAAAACAAATGGAACAACATGAAGATACTCGGCCTGCTACAAGCATGATACAAAACATTACTTATTTATCAATAAAGTCATAAAATTAAACTTCACTTAAGTATCAGCGTACATTTTGCGACATGATTTAGAACTTTCAACATGAGTATATATATATATATATATAAAAGAAGAGAGTTATTACATTTTCGTCATCATCATCACCAGAGTCATAAACTCCTACATCGTACAGAAACCTTTTGTTTGCATCCGATAGCACTGCAAATAATTGAATGTATTAATACATTTCCAATTCACACAGTTCATTTTTACTTTTAGCAGGACAAAACTTTAAATATGTACGGCGCAATTATGTTACAAAAAAAAGGCATCAAATAAGTACCAGAATATGCTTCTTGAACTGCCTGAAATTTCTTCTTTGCTTCATCTACAAACTTCGAATTCCCCGATGCTGAACATCGATCTGGGTGCCATTTCTATAAAAACAAAAACACAAATTAAAGCTAAAATGACTCTGTTTCATGTTCAAGCTTCAATTTTTTTTTTTCAAATTCTGACCAGTGCAAGCTTCTTATAAGCATTCCTAAGCTCTGTTTCAGTGCATTCCTTTTTTAATCCCAAAACTGCATAATAATCATTGCTTTTGTCTACCATACTTCAATACCCACCAAAAACCGATCAACCCCCAGAATATTTCCTGTCTAGTCGACAAATTAAATACAAATCTCCAGCCTTCTACAACATACAAATACAAACCCCCTTTAATACAAAAAGTGATTAGATTTTTTTTCTTTCTCCAAAGAATTAAAAGCACTGTGTGCCGTATAGACACGGAACTTTAGTTAGAGAGAGAAAACAGAAGCCTGAAGAGAGATGAACAACTCTCCCTTAAAAGAACTCTCCAGAAATGGGCCTTCCATTAATACACCTTCCAACTAAGGAAGTCCCTAATGTGTGGCTTAGATTAAGGATTAATTAAGGAATGAACGGCTTAGATTCAATGACGGTATGAGATATTCATTGTATCCAGAAGCTTCTTTGATCTCTCTATTCCTCGCCCTTTTGCACTGTTTTAAGGATGAGAAACGTTTGTGTTGTCCACTCTATTTTATAATTGTAATTGTGTGGGCTGAATGTAAAGTGGGACCTACACCCAAAAAGGTTAGGGTCCACTCATTGCAAATTGGGCGACGGCGTTCGAACTATTTACCATATAGCCATTGCAAGTTGTATTTATCTTTTGGCAATAAAGTTGCAACTTGGGGTTCTGGAAAATTCATAAAGATATTTAAAAAGTGCAACTAGGACAGAACACCGTTCTAGTAGTACAGATTAGAGGTTTGGTTGACGTAAATAACACATTTATTTATGACTAATATGGATAATAGAATTTTTGACGATTTGATGACTGGAAGCTACTTACTGTTTTGGACCAAACTGGTGGGATTCATTGCACCCTCCAAATTAGCACCCGACAGCTTATATATGTAACGCAATTTGTAGCATTCAATTCGAGTCAATTTCCTAAATAGCTACCTAAATTTATAAAATTGTCTTAAAATATCATTTATGTTTTATTTAGAATAAAAATATCACTCAACTATTATTATTTTCCTCCAAATATACTTGACACTTCAAAAACCTCACTCTCTCTTAGTTGGCATGACATGACATTATAGTCTCATTTTTTAATAATAGACTTTTTTAATTTATCAAACTCATTTAACTAAAATAATAATGTTATTATTTTCTAAAATATGTACATTAGTTTATTAAGAAGAAATTTTCATACTTAATAATCTTTTATCAGAATTAATTTTTTTATGCTATGAAGAATAGTTTTTTAAAATTAACAATGTCATCAATTTTGAAAATAATTGTAAACAGATATATTCAAAAAAATATTGATATATAAATTACTTATGAATGTCTACTTACATCAATAAATCATATATTATATAATGGATCAATAATATTAAAGGTCAATTAACTATGAAAAAATAATTAATTGGACTTTGAAATCCATATATATTTACAATATCTTTTTTTTATATAAAGAAAATAGAAAGTGAATAATATTTGTATTAGAAAATAAAATTCTTATCTTTATTTATCAGTATATTAATCTCATATTATATGTATATTATTGAATTAAACTAGGCAATTCAATTACTTATTACTTGTATTTCATGAATTTGGGATGAGATAAGAATATATATTGGTGTTTAATTGTATGAGAAGTTAAAATATAATATAATATAATATAAAATTAAAATAAAAAATTAAATTAAAAAAAAGTTAAATAGTAATTTTCTCTTTCTTACCACCTTTTTTGTCAACTGTACAAATCTATTTGAATATTTTTATGAAAAAAATTGCTTAAAATTTTTAAATAATTTACTTAGGAATTTTAAAAATTATCAGGTAATAATTGCATAAAGAGGATTTTTCATTGAATTTTGTTTGGTAAATATATATAAAGGAATTAAATTTTTTTATAATCTTCATAAATTCTCATGCAATTTATATATTTGTTTTGTAGAGACACAAGTTTGATGAATTAAATAGGTCTATTATTTTTTTAAATGATAATTTAATGACATGACACATCAACTAGAATAGAAGGAGCCTTTTGAGGTATTTAGTATTTTTTTTTTTGGATAAAAAATATAATGTTATTCACTTTCTATTTTTTTTAAAAATATTGTAAGAATGAATTTCAAAATACACATTTAATATTATTGTAATAGCTAATTGACCTTTAATATTATTGATTCATTATACAATTTATAATTAATTGATGTAAGTTAGCATTCATGAGTGATTTGTATATCAATATGTTTTTTGAATGTATATGTTTATAAGTATTCAAAATTGATGATATTATAGTACGTTTTAAAAACCTATTCTTCATAACATAAAAAAATAAAAAGTTTAATTATGATAAAAGATTCTTAAGTATGAAAATTTATTCTTAATAAACTAATATTTTATTTTTTTAAAAAAATATGATCATTATTTTAGTTAAATGAGTTTAATGAATTAAATTAGACTATTATTAAAAAAAGACTTTAATGACATGTCATGCCAACTAGGAGAGAGTGAGGCATTTGAAGTGTCAAGTATATTTGGAGGAAAATAGTGATAGTTGAGTGATATTTTGGTCATAAATAAAACATAAATGATATTTCAAGACAATTTCCTAAGCTTTGGTGACCATTTAGGGAATTGACTCTCCAGTTCCTCACGGCTCACATGACCCACATTTTCAGGAAAAAAAAATATTTTTATATCTCACGCAATTTATATTAGTTGTGTTAAATTTATTTTTGGTCTTACAAGTTAGTAGATCTAAAAGTATAAAGTTTGAGTCGCTAATTTGTGAGGTAAAAAGGAAAATTTTCCCATAACTAGTATAATTAAGTTGAGCAGCAGTGATAACAGCAATAGTAATCAAAATTTGACTATGCACGAATTATACTGGATTATTTGTGTCATGTATATTATGGCAAACGGATATGACTTTATACGTATCATATTCAACATGGATTAGTCACATACCCTATCGAATTATCATGATTTTAAAGCTAGAAACAAAAAAGTCAACAACATACAAGTTACGACAAACATGTACGACTTCATTTATATTCATTTTTGTAAAAACGAAGAATTAAATTATATTCTCTCCTATTTACTATGACAACGAAGAATGAAATTATCACTATATTTATTTCTTTTTTCTACTTCTTCTTCCAATTGTAGGGTGATGTGTTGTCACAAATTCTTTATACACTCGAACCATATATAACTTGTTTGAAAAGCATGCAAGCAGACATGTCATTTGCCTTAACGGTTAGTTTAAACATGTCTATTTTTTTTCAAATATGCTCAAACAGGAGGAAAAATGACTATCAATTTCATAAAAAGACACTAACCATTTTTTAAAAGGACAAATTACAGAAATACACACATTTTGTTTCACTTATTTCATTATCTCCTATTACTTTTTAAAATCTCTAAAATCCCTTATTTCTTTAATGTATTGAGCTGCATATTAATACATCCGAGTCAGTATTTAATGTATCCGAACTAATTTTTAATGTATCTGAGCTACATATTAATGTATACGAGCCAGTATTTAATGTATTCGAGCTACATATTAATGTATCCAAGCTACATATTTATGTATCCGAGACAGTATTTAATGTATCCGAGCTACATATTAATGTATCCAAATTTCAATTATTGTATTCGTTTTTTTTAATTTTTAAGGGATTAATGTAATTAGAAACTTATTAGGGATAGATTGTAATTTTATATTAAAACTATGGGATTTATGTAATTTATCCTTTTTAAAATTAAATTATATGTCTAATTAAACATGCGACATAAATTGAAATCGATTGAGAGCATTAATTAGATGGGGCATAATATATATATCCGACAATATGAAAAGTCTCCTTTTGGCCATATTTGATCTTGATAAATATATTTTGGAAACCAGTGATGCTCTAGCCTCTTCGTTGTGTTCAGTAAAGGAATAATTTGTTGGTTTCTACGTGTGGTCCAAAGGCTTTTTTCTACAAAAATCAACCTGCATTTCAATTTCAGCCACATGCACTAGGATTCTCATAAATATCATTCCTAATTAACAAGTACCATGCAATGCCATTTTTTTCTCGAATTTTCCAATAATTAATTGAAGCATCTATAATTTTCATTGATTTATTTTTTAACGTAAACATAGTTCACGAAAAGAGTCCAAATTGTGTGATAGCGGAGGAAGAGGTACCCGGGGAAGTAGCAGAGTATATCCTAATGATATACATATTAGTATATACTTAACTACAATGAAAGGTTTGATTAGATGAAGAAATTCCCTCGAGCTAAGCAACCTACCATAACTTGCTATGTATTAGTATGGTAACATCAACATTGAGGCCCTCTATTTGGACTTGTTTAAAATGAATTTGGGCTCACACTTGAAGCATGACTCATTCTCCTTAGAGATGGATTTGGACTTCTTTGAGCCCCTCATATATATAACACATTACAATGTCTAAGGATACCATTTTCTGGGCCTTATTTTTGGACCCTCTAATAATAATTTTTAGGGAAAATTAAGTAAATAGGACTAAATACACCATAAAAACAAAATAATTACAAACATATACCCCTTTACATTCATACCCACTAAATAATTACACTATATACCCCCAACTAACTTCGTTTAACTGATACTAAATCAGTATCATATACTGTATTGGTATCATTAAAGCTAAATTTCGCTTAATTGATACTAAATCAATATATATATATATATATATATATATATATATATATATACTGTATTGGTATCATTAAGTTTTCTTGTGTACAAATTACTCATAAGTCAATGATACTATAAGAGTATATGTTAGTCAATGATACTATAAAAGTATATACATATACTCTTATAGTATCATTGACTAATGAGTAATTTCTAAACAAGAAACATTAATGATACCACAACAAAATACATATACTCTTATAGTATCATTGACTAATAAGTAATTTCTAAACAAATAACCTTAATTATACCACAACAATATATATATACTCTTATAGTATCATTGACTAATGAGTAATTTCTAAACAAGAAACATTAATGATACCATAACAATATACATATACTCTTATAATATCATTGACTAATGAGTAATTTTTTAACAAAAAATCCTAATGTTACCAATGAAAGTCAAGAGGGGGTGGGGGGTGAATTAAAATTTCCTTTAGTCGACTTCCTATAATTGCCAGTCGACTCACCTGCACGTTAGTAGAATAAATAAACAGTAATAATAACTTGCAGTAAGTAAACAACACAAAGTATTTTTCTACTGGTTCGGATCACCGATGTGGTGCCTAGTCCAGTTCCCTTGGGTTATAAGGGTTTACTTAAGAGCTTGTTGAGAACTTGAGTGTTATAGAATGTTACAATTAAGAGCCCCGTCTGATATGCAAATCAGATCTTCTTCTTTAACACAACCTCTACATGTATAACCTACACTCAAATCTTTCTTTCTATTTTCTTTTCAATTGTTCACTCAAGTGTGTACAAAGTTTTATAAAAGATAAAAGAAGATTACAATATAAGTTCAAATGAAGTGCATACTTCACATCTAAGTCTGAGGGGGTATATATATATATATAAACAGACTTGTGCTCTTATAAGGAAAATCCAAAGGAGTTATACTTCAATCAAGGATTTAAGGAATTCCTTGATTGAGACGATTTGCTGATCCATGTCTATATTAGATATGTGCATGGTAAATTGCATCCCTTCCTTTTTGACAGATATAATTCGATTCTATGCCTGGCTGAAGGATTTATCTTGACTTTTTAGCTTGATCTGATTTCCTTTCTTCTCTTGATGGCTTGGCTCTATTCTTGGCTTGATTAATGATTTCTTGATCTAGTCTTATCAATCACGATTTGCTTGATTGATCTGCTGCCAACTTATTTGCTTGATTGATCTGCTGCTAGCTTTAGGCCTTCTGTTAACGGTTCTTTAATCCCTTTGATTATGCCTTTTCTTTATAAAGTAATTGTAAGGATCAGAATATATTGCTTTTCATGTTGGTGTTGTTTTGCTTGGATCATTTTCTTTTTGAATCTCCATGCCTGCGAGAATTGTGAGTAGTGTGTTAAGTGTCATTTATCAGAATTTACATAACATTAAAAAGCTAACAATTTCCCCTTTTTTGATAATGACAATTAATTCACAATTTTATATGGAGTGTGGAGAGACAATGATACTTCCTTGAGATATGGCAGTATGTGTAGCCCCCCCTGTATATGTGGCTCCCCCTGCCTTGAAGGCTTCAGGAATGTGTCGAACTTTGAACTTGGTTTCACTATCTTAAAAATTGTGATGGCAAACTTTCTCCCCCTTTGGCATAATAAAAAAGAACAAAACACCAAATATAAACAGAAACAAGTAAAAGCAACTTAAAGAGTAATGCCAAGAAACCTGGTACTTAATTAATAAATAAGGTAATGCCAAGACATGCTCGAAGGAAACAAAATCTTTCCTCGAGTAAAGATTTTGTAAATATATCGGCTAACTGATTCTCAGAAACAACAAATTTAAGCACAAAATCACCATTTTCAACATGATCACGAATAAAATGATGCTTGATATATATGTGTTTAATTAGCTCTAGATTTATGCAAAATATATTTAGAAAGACTAATAGCACTAGTATTATCGCAAAGAATAGATACTCCCTCAAAGGATAAATCATAGTCGAGGAGTTGATGCATCATCCAAAGTAGTTGAGTGCCACAAATTCCAACCGCCAAATACTCAGATTCAGTATTTGAGAGGGCAACGGAGGTCTGTTTCTTACTATGTCAAGAAACAAGAGATTTTCCCAAAAATTGGCATGTTCTACTGGTGGTAATTATGTCGTTTTTATCACCTGCAAAGTCAGCATGTGCATATCCAATAAAATCAAAACTTTCAGAAAAAGGATACTATAACCCCATATCAGAGGTTCCAATGAGATATCGAATGATTCGTTTCATAACGGTGAGATGCGATTCTTTTGGAGAGGATTGAAATCGTGCACATTTGCAAACGCTGAACATAATGTCAGGTCGACTAGCAATGAGATATAATAGAGACTCGATCATTCCTCGATAAAGTTTTTCATCAACTGTTTTTCCTGTTGTATCGGATTCTAGACAAGTAGAGGGACTCATGGGAGTTCCAAAAGCTTTACCCTTTTTCATTCCAAACTTTTTGATCAACTCTTTGCATACTTACCTTGATTTATAAAATTTCTTTATGTGACTGCTTAATTTGAAGACAAAGAAAGAATGAGAGCTCGCCCATAAGACTCATTTCAAATTCACTTTTCATGAGATTTGCAAAATTCTCACAAAGAGAAGGATTAGAGTTTCCAAATACAATATTATCAACATAAATTTGAACAATAAAAATGCAGGAATTAGATTTTTCTGTAAACAGAGTTGTATCAATTTTTCCTCTTTGGAAATAATTTTTTATAAGAAAAATGCTCAATCTTTCATACCAAGCTTTTGGGGATTGTTTTAGACCATAGAGAGCATTCGATAATTTAAAAATATAATCAGGACAAGAGGAATTTTCAAAACCAGGAGGTTGTTTGACAAGAACTTCTTCTTTAATAAATCCATTTAAAATGACGTTTTTAACGTCCATTTGAAAAAGTTTGAAATGATTTAAAGAAACAAACGCTAGAAGAATTCAAATAGATTCTAACCTTGCCATAAGAGCAAATGTTTCATCATAGTCGACTCTTTCTTGTTGTTAGTAACCTTGAGCAACTAACCTGGCTTTACTCCAAATAACCTTTCCGTTTTCATCCAATTTGTTGCGAAATACCTACTTGGTTTCTATTACCGAACAATTCTTAGGTCTTTTAATAAGAGTCCACACTTGATTCTTTTCGAATTGATCAAGTTATTTTTCATTGCTTGTATCCGTGACTCATCTTCCATTGCTTCATTAATTCGTTTTGGTTCCATTTGGGATATGAGAGCCAATGAAGCTTGTTTCTTGAGAGAGGATCTTGTTTGAATTTTGTCATCTGGTTTTCTCAGATTGAAGTTTTCAGGATAGCTAGTATTGTGTCTTTATTCCCTGGGAATATTTACTTTGTCAGCTGGAGTAGTCGACTCTGCTTCTGCAGTAGCTGGCTTTTCAGTGGACAATTTTGGAATATATTTTGCTGGTTTGAATGAATCAATGTCATCCTCGCTTGCTTCACTTTCATGTATTCTTGGATTAGTATCATCAAATACCATATGAACAGATTCTTCAACATTTAAAGTTCTTATATTAAAAATACGAAATGCCCGGCTAATAGGAGTATAACCTAGAAAAATACCTTCGCCACTTTTTGGATCGAACTTACCAAGATTATTCTTATCGTTATTATGGATGAAACATTTACATCCAAACGGATGGAAGTAGCTGATGTTTGATTTATTACCTCTCCATAGTTCATATAGAGATTTCTTTAGTACAGTTCTGACAAGGCATCTATTAAGAATGTGACAAGCAATACTTACAGCTTCTGCCAAAAATGATCGAAAAGACTTCGATCAAGAAGCATAGTTCTTGCTGTAACTTGTAGTGAGCGATTTTTCCTTTCTATAACTCCGTTTTGTTGAGGTGATCTGGGTGAAGAAAAGTTTTGAGTGAAACCATTTTGAGCGCAGAATTCTTCAAAAGCTTTATTCTCGAATTCACCACCATGATTATTATGAATAGTTGTGATGAAGTAACGTGCTTCTCTTTGAATTTTTAATATCTTTTCCTTTAAAGGATGAACGAGTCTGCTTACCCATTTGACATGCGTCACAAATATGATCTTTCTCAAACTTTAGTTTAGGTAGACCAATGACTAGTTCAATCTAGAAAGTTTTTCAAGAGTATGTATACTTGTGTGTCTAAGCTTTCGATGACATATCTTAGGATTGCTTGAGACTGCAGTAAGATAAGTAAGAGATGGAAAATCAACATTATTTAAAACATATATGTAATTAACTGGCTGTGTTGAAAGTAACTTGAAATCCAGCATCACATAGTTGACTAATGCTGAGAAGGTTATGTTTGAGTCCCTCAACCAGATACACTTCGATTAGATCGCATCATGAGCTGAGTGTAATAGTCCCGACTCCAATTACTTCCCTTTTAGCATTGTCTCAAAATCTGACATATCCCCTATTTATTCTTTTTATAGTTTTGAAGTTTTCTTTCTTTCCGCATATATGTCTGGAGCATCCACTGTCAAGTACCCACATTTCTTTTCTGTAGGTTTTCTTAGATTGCTCCTGCGAAACAATAAGATTAGTTTCTTTTAGGTACCCAAATATTTTTGGGTCCTTGATGATTAGTAACTTTTGGTCTACAAATCCACTTTCCAAAAGAATATTTTCTACAATTAAAAGATTTATGACCACGATCACCGCAAGTGAAACAAGTAATTTTAGTGGAAATTCCAGGAGAATAAGATTTAGAATTAGATCTATTTGAGATATTGGAACTACAATTAGAAGAGTTTCTTCTATAGAGCGTAGTTTTGTTAGATCAGACAGAACTATGACTTGGAGACTTTCTGATGCTGTTCAACTGCATTTTGAATTCCTCTAATTCTTCAATTAGTAAGTCGACTTCAACCTGACTTGTTTCGAGAAGAATCTGCCAATATTTATTTTCTTGAGCGATTTTATTGTATTCGTCAATAACCTTCTGTAATTCATCAGCAACCATGTCCAAAGAATTTAGTAAGTCATGACAATTAGAATAGTTAAAGGATCTTACCTCACTTGTTTCACCTAGTGCCATGAAACATCGATTGGCCATTTCATCATGATCATCGTCGGTTGTTTCTCCTTGATACCATGCTTCGAGACTCTTAGGGTCCTCGTTTCTTCGATTGTTTCGTTTTCTCTGTTCTGGACAGTTTTGTTTGATGTGTCCTGGTTTTTCACAGTAGTAACAACGATCATCATTTCTTTTGAAATCATTATTCTTAAAGTCCTATCAAGGTCTCTGTCCTCTTTGTCTAAGCATTTGTCTCACTTATTGATTTATAAGAGTCATTCCTTCGTCTTGATTTTCATCGACTTCTTCTCCAATTTGAGATGTCTCAGCCGTAAATGCCACAATTTTTTTATCATCTTTATTGTACCTGTTGATATGATTCTGTTCATAGGCCATCAAGTTGCCTTGAAGTTTATCGTATGTCATTTTATGCAAATCTTCATCTTCAAGAATGACAACCTTAATTTCCTAATCTTTGGGAAGACTTCTAACAAGTTTTCTAACTTGAAGTCCATTTGAATACACCATTCCAAGTGATTTGAGTTCGCAGACAATTTTACTGAATCTTAAGAACATAGTTTCTATATTTTCATCTTTGGCCATTTTGAATAATTCATATTCATTTACTAGTGAACTGATCCGAGCCTCATTCACCTTGGTGGTTCCTTCATAAGTCACTTCTAGTTTGTCTCACATTTCTTTTGCAGTTTCACATGTTGATATATTGTCATATTCAGCTCTGCTCACTGCACAATATAACAAACGTATAGCTCTAACATTAGTTTGAATTACCTCTTGTTGTTCTTTAGTGATGTCAAATGATTGAGGATCAAATGGTTTTTCAGTGCCATCTTTGTTAGTCAGTCTAAGAATAGGCTTTGGGCCCTTCTTGATCACTATCCATGCTTGGTGATCATTTGAAGAGATAAAGATTCTGAATCTGTCTTTTCAGTGAGAGTAATGTTGTCCATTAATGTATAGTGGTCGGTGTGAAGAATGTCCAGCTTGAAGTAGAGCACCAGGAATCTGATAGTGTGTCATTGGATCTTTGCTCACGTGTGGTTAAACATTTAAAATGTGAGACCTGCTCCGATACCAATTGAAAGTCAAGAGGGGGGGGGGGGGGGTGAATTAAAATTTCCTTTAGTCGACTTCATGTAATAGTCAGTTGACTCACCTGCACGTTAGTAGAATAAATAAATAGTAATAATAACTTGCAGTAAGTAAAAAACACAAAGTATTTTTATACTGGTTCGGATCACCAATATGGTGCCTAGTCCAGTACCCTTGGGTTACAAGGGTTTCCTTAAGAGCTTGTTAAGAACTTGGGTGTTACAGAATGTTACAATTAAGAACCCCGTATGATATGCAAATCAGATCTTCTTCTTCGACACAACCTCTACTTGTATAACCTACACTTAGATCTTTCTTTCTCTTTTCTTTTCAATTGTTCACTCAAGTGTGTACAAAGTTTTATGAAAGATAAAAAAGATTACAATATAAGTTCAAGTGAAGTGCATACTTCACATCTAAGTCTGAGGTGTATATATATGAACATACTTGTGCTCTTGTAAGGAAAACCCAAGGGAGTTATACTTCAATCAAGAATTTGAGGAATCCCTTGATTGAGACGATTTGCTGATCCATGTCCATATTAGATATGTGCATGGTAAATTGCATTCCTTCATTCTTGACAGATATGATTCGATTATGTGCTTGGTTAAAGGATTTATCTTGACTCTTTGGCTTGATTTGATTTCCTTTCTTCTCTTGATGGCTTGGCTCTATTCTTGGCTTGATTGATGATTCCTTGATCTGGTCTTATCAATCACGATTTGCTTGATTGATCTGCTGCCAGCTTATTTGCTTGATTGATCTGTTGTCAACTTTAGGCCTTCTGTTAATGATTCTTTAATTCCTTTCCTTATGCCTTTCCTTTATGAAGTAATTGTAAGGATCGGAATATATTGCTTTCCATGTTGGTGTTGTTTTGCTTAGATCCTTTCCTTATTGAATCTCCATGCCTGCGAGAATTGTGAGTAGTGTGTTAAGTGTCATTTATCAGAATTTACATAACATTAAGAAGCTAACAACCAATACAGTAAATATATATACTGATTTGGTATCAATTAAGCGAAATTATCAGTCTTAATGATATCAATACAGTATATGATATTGATTTAGTATCAATTAAGCGAAAATTATCAGCTTTAATGAATGGGGTATGAGCTGTAATTTTTTTTTTTGAGAGAATAGGTATTTCTTGAATTACTTTGAATTGGGGTATGAACATGTAATTGTTTTTAGTTTTATGCATTTATGTAGTTTTTCCTAATTTTGACAAAGAACTCCTCAATTATGGTTTCACTAATTATAATTTAATTTGTCACGCATAAAAAAGAATACAAATATCAACCAACTAATTGGAGTAAATCGCGATAAAATCTTTTCAAATTTGATAAATAGGCTAAACTTACATAATTAATTGCTCATAATCAATCACTGGGCCGTTCTTTCGTATTATACAATATACTTGTTTTGTGTCAACGAATTTTCTATTACTACCTATGAGTAAAGTATGCATATATGTGTGATTGTTTCTCTGTATATAATAAGATGATTATATGGAGAGTATTACAATATCAAAGAGGATTATGTTTTTATGAGGTAATTTTGATATTCCTGAGATGGACTACTCACTCCGTCCAGTCTACATTACATGATATCTTTAGGTTTTAAAATTAGTCCAAAATAGTTGATCTCTTGTCTAATCACAAGAAGGTATTAGTACTCCCTAGTCCCTTTTTATATGTTACATTAGTACTCCACAGTCTACTTGCATGAAATGATGTAAGTTTACCCTTATTTAACTTTTTTGGAACTCAAGTTTTCAATCAGTGAATATGAATTAATTTTTTTTGATTAATTAAGTTAACCAATGAACATGAATCATTTATTTAGCTTTTCTAAGTTGGTCAAATGCATTTTCAAGACTAATAACTCACAAGGGTAAAAAAGAAATAATATGATAATTTATGTATTGATTTTATGAAATGACAAGTATTATAGATAAACTATTTATAAAAAAGGATGACATATAAAAAATAAAGGGGGAATAGTATATAATATGAATTTGAGGGAATATACAATTATGTCGCTCATGCTTATGTAATATCGAGGCCGGGCCCACTTGAACATCGATCACGGGTTACTGATTAACCGTCGTGACTTCAAGGTTGTCGACATGGCACTCATGAATTAGAGGTTTCAATACGATCTAAACAAAATCTAAAATTATAGGGAATATTTAGCCTATTATATGATTTATACTTTTCTATTTTTATTATTTAATATTTAAATGTTTATGAATTTAAGTCACCTAAGGTCGTTTAGGAAATCATAAGCCGGCTGGCATCCTCAACGCAGTAGGAACTTAATGAGCTATAATGTCAAACTCAATTAATTAACCAAATTTCTTTGATACATAAGATGGTTTATAATTTCTTTTTTCAATATTCCACTCCCATCCAAATACATAATCCAAAAGATCTTAAGGATCTATAGGAAGTAAGGTGCATGCCAAAACAATATAAAATATAACATAATGATATTAATCAGATAACAATCTGAAACATTGTACATAAATTTTCAAGCGTTTAACTTACATCAGTTCATGATTGGTTTTCTTATTTTATTTTAATGAAAATGAAAATACAAATGGGTAAAATGGGAAATGCTTCACAAATGGCATCTTGACGGAGGCTAACACGTGCGTTCGATAAAATTCAATAATTTCTTGTCTAATCTTTTTTTTGTAATTTTTTCAATTAAATATGTATGATAATTAAATTTAGAGCCTGATTATTAACAAATAAGTAGATGTCTTAGAATATAAAATCTTATACTTCAGTATCATAGCATAATACATAAACGTGACATTTAACTTGGCGTCAACGGACAACTATATATTTTGGGTGTGCACAAGTAAACACTTAAATTTGTATAAAATTGAATAAATGAACACATTCGTCATACATGGAAATTTCATGTCCTACATGCATCCTATGTGTATTATGCCATGTAGGACAAATGTGTCTACTTGTTCAATTTTATACAAGTTTAAGTGTGTACTTGTGCGCATTCAAAGTTGGAGGACGTAATTGTCCTCTAAAGCTAAGTTAAGAGTCATGTTTATATATTACTTTAAATGACCGATTTATTTCTCATCCCGCATTATGTGTGGAGCTCGATTGGATAGCCGGCAAGTCCAAACCACTTACTATATCCAGAAATATAAAGAAAACGAACATGTTGAGATGTCTTTTTCAGAAAAAATAAACATAAAAACTGCAACTAAGTACGTTAGCTAGCAGTAATAAAAATTACTATTATTGAGTAGAAATTACTCAGAAGAGACACGACGTAAAAAAAAAAAAAAGATATTAAGATAAAAATATTTGTCGAAATAGTAATACTATCAACATGGACGGCGTCATAGTAAACGTTTGGTAATTGTCTATTGGTTCTATACTAGACTTTGGACTAAATACTAATACATCAATTTTGTGTTTACGGCATTCCGTTTGTTCCCATAATATTATTCTATCTAATTGCTACTTAAAATAATGGGATAATTTTAAATTACCCAAGAAATTTCTTAATACCAATATTAATGCAATTAATTAGTGTCGTTATCCCTACAGCTAAAACGTCATTAGTCCTTTACCTAATATAATGAAACCCACAAGGTACTGGCACTTTGCACGGCCTGGTACGAAGTACCTTGAAATTATACTAACAAGAGAGAAAGAAATTATTTCTTCAAATCTGAATTAATCGGATTCTGATGGGCGTTAAAGCGAGCAAGCTGATTGGGGTTGGAAAACGGCTAAAACTCGGAGGAGCTGCCGTTATGACACCAAGAGGTTATGTTCCTGTTGCCGTTGGAATAAACCTTAATGAATCAAAGCGGTTTATGGTACATACAACGGCTCTCTACGATGCTGAATTTTTGGAGATGTTGTCACGATCCGCCGAAGAATATGGATTTCACAATCAAGGTATTTTGAGAATTCCTTATGAGACTAAAGCTTTTGAGGAACGTATGTTTAATGTCGCTACTTGTGTTGGTGGGAGCAATCGAGTTAGTCCAAAAATCAGGGGATCCGAATAACGGTTATTATGCTGTGTGAAATGAAAGTACATTATATTACTAGTATATTTGCGGTACTTAAAATGATTCAATCTTCTCTATTCAGCTAGATCTGCACTTGGAGAAGAACTTTGTATATTATAATTTCGTTCTTTATCGGGGTACATTATTCCATGCTTAGATGGATTGTAATCTATATTTACATGTTGGTGTAATATTTGAAAATTTTAGATGGTTTTTGTTATGATCATTTTACTAATGCATTGATCACATAGATATGGTTTTAGCATATCAAGAAAAAAATATAAACAAAAAATTCATGTTTTATTTTAATATTAATTACTTATTTTCTAAAATATTTTTCAAGACTTAAAATTATACATTAATCAATATGAGTATTATGATAAACTATTTACATTAATTATTATTTTTTAAGAGACGTGCAGAGTTGAAAGTGGATAAGTAAAAGTAAATGGAGAGAGTACATGTATTACTTAAAATTGAATGCAACCAATGATGATCATTAAAAGTAGGGACATAATATTACGATGTGAATTATGATCTACCCATTGAATTATTTTCTTATAAGTCATTAAACTGTTCATTGGGACCATTAACTAGGGAGTATTATAAAACCGTCGGTCATAATTGAGCCAAAAAAACAACAGATTCTTCTTCCCTCCAATAATTTCACATCAATTTAATAAGCTGATACAACTGCAACTTGTCAAAACGATGGCCATTTTGAAATAGTATTAGCATTTTTCATGATGTCACTTCAAAAAAATATGTCAACTATACTGAATTTTCTAAATGGACAAGAATTATCATAAAGTAGGTTTTTCAATATTTTTGCCTTGATAGTTGATACATTGGACAAATCAAGATGTTCAACGAGAGAGTCTCTTAACTTGTGAAAGAAGAGTTGATTACCGTGATGGAGTTAGAAATATAATTAAAAATATTTAAAATTTAATATATATATATGTACCATATGAAAAAATATTTTTTAATCTCTATATTTTATATAATTTACTTTATGTATAACATACTCTTTCAACAAATTCTTTAAGAAGTTTTGACTTCAGTGCAAATATTAAAAGAACATTGAATAAATGACATATTAATCTAATATTATATTAATTTGAATCTGCTGTCACTCGTAATTAATTTGTTATAGTATTAATTATTAATTAATAGTTCATAGAATGTAATATATCATCTTAATCTCATATGGGGAGTAATTTTTCCAATATTAATACGACGAACTTTGGAGTACATTTTTAGAGATGACTATGGAATAGGACGGATTGTGCCTTTGCCTTTGAGTTATACTTTTCCGTCCTTATTTACTAATTAAATATTTTTTAGTTTGATGTTTCTTTCTACTTGATATTTTTGATAAATAAAAAAAAGACAATTTAATTAATTTTAAGATTGAGTTAATGTTTTTGAAATATTAAGAATAACTTTAAATATAAGCTCAAAGATAAAAGATTATTTTGAGCTTTTCCTTGATAAGGGTGCGCCAAATGTCCGTATGTCTGGCAAGTTCCTAAATGTTCTAGATGCTTCGTGTCAAAATAGGAAAGAGCAAGAACGTACTAGAAGTATCTTTCACCAGAGACCGTTTTCCCTAATTTAAATAAGAAGTTGCTGCACCCTTTTCGTCGAGAATTTCTACTACTCTTGATTTTCCAGTAAGCTGCAAAGAGTTTTCAGATTCGAACCGAAATATCAGCCATAGTTTGTGTGAAAATGAGCACTGTTGTGGATGTGGTGAGCCAACTGCTCTTTCCAGAATCCATTGAGAGGCTGGTGATTCCTTCTAGGTCAAATGAGAGCAGTGAGAACAGGGGTAGCATTCCCGTGGACATTCTGGATACCCCAAAAGAGTACATATTCTATATGGATGTTCCTGGTTTATCCAAATCTGACATTCAGGTTGGTACCATCTTCAATTTCGTATTAATAACATTTTTTTCTAGCTTGAATATCACTGAGTTTGTAATAGCAGAAGTTAATTACTGATTGATTGAAATGTGTTGCAGGTGACTGTAGAAGATGAGAACACGCTGGTGATACGAAGCAACGGGAAGAGGAAGCGCGAGGAGAGTGAAGAAGAGGGATGCAAGTACGTCAGGTTGGAGAGGAAGCCACCCCTCAAACTGATGAGGAAGTTCAAGCTGCCCGATAATTGCAATATTTCTGCTATTACTGCAAAATGCGAGAATGGGGTGTTAACTGTTGTAGTTGAAAAGCTTCCTCCACCATCTAAAGCTAAGACTGTTAAAGTTGCCATTTCATGAATGAAGTTATCATAAATCTACATCTCTGTGCCTTAGTTCAGCTTTATCAAATGTATTTCTCTAGTGTCACCTTTATTTTGCATTTTCATCAACCAGGTTTGGGTACCTTGATGTATAGTTGATCTTCTACTCTTGTCCTGCTATATTAGAAAATGAAGAGATGGTATGGCATTGGCTGGTTCCTCTCTTTTTTTCCCCCTTTTTCTTTTCTATAATGGTTGTACAATGAACTTCGCGAAATTATCATAACACGAACTGTGACAAAGCAAATATGAGTTTCCCAAATTTATCATAACAACAAAAAGAGGAAAAAGAAGTAAGAATGATGCTGTGTGATCGGCTAAAATTACAACACGAGCTGACAATATTGAGGTGACTATGGGGTATTGAAAGAGTTCCTTTACCTATCTCGGGATAATCTGTCAGGATAGGATATCAAAATCAGCAACTCTTTCATGCAAATTAGGAACAAAACTTAATTTGAACTCTTCCTCTTCTTTCTTGATTTAGCGGGTGGTTTTTCCGCATTCTCTTTTGGGGTCTCTTCGTTGAGCAAATGTTCATTCGAGTTCTTCCTCTTCTTTCTTGATTTAGCCGGCTTTTTTACATCCTCTTTTGGGGTCTCCTCCTTGAGCAAATGCTCATTTGAGTTCTTTCTTGATTTAGCAGGCTCTTTTGGACTCTCGTCCTTGAGCAAATGTTCATAGTCATCAAGGCTAGCAAATGGGGATTTTCCGGCAACACGCTTGTCTTTCTTTCTTTTATTTTTTCTTTGATGTACATCATCCTCTTCGTTTGCCTTTTCTGTATCATTGTCTTCATCACTACCGAGATTAGTGTCAGATTCATCATGTGCCAAAAGGGTATCCATATCCTCATCACTGACATCACCAATCAATTCATCATCGTCTTCATTAGCAACTTCGTCCAAATCACTGTAATCATATTCACCATTAGCTTCGGAGGGAAGCACACCGGACTCTAGCATGCTGTCAATTTCCTCATTTTCACTCTCATCAGCAGCATCTTCATCAATCTCATCTTCAATATCGCTACCATCTGCATCCAAAAATTCCTCAGCGGCATCATCTTCTACTGTCTTCTTTTTCTTCTTTGGTTTCTTCGAGGACTTCATCTTATTCACGTAGAATTTATGGAAGACAAGATCCTCAGGTGGTACATCTGTTTCAGCTAAGGAGAGAATTTCTGACCCAATCAGCTGATCTTGCATGTCAAGCTGCAAGAAAAACGAGATAAATGTGATGAAACAAGCTAATAAATCCCCAGTCTGAAGTGGTATATTAGACATAGATATCCTGTGTTATCTAGAAAATACTAACCTTCTTAGCAGGTTCAATCTGAGAAGCACCGTGCCAAGAGCTTTGTTTCGGTTTCTTTTCCATGAATTTGTCGAGGAAGGCAGTCAGCGAAAGATCATTCAGGGGATTGCCATTGTACACAATGTTAGCTCCTGAAAGAAGGGTTCTAGCCATGGTTGCAACTGATGGATGCGCATGTGATGCCAGTACCATCAGCTCCCACCAGCTTACACGATCTGCATTGCTGTCGATTCATAAAAGTCAATAAAAGAAATTACATTTTCTGTATACTCGGGAGAAATTGTTAAAATATTCTATTTCTTTTTCTGCGGATAATAGTGGTGTCTAGGCTAGATTATGACCCTAAATGAGACGATCTTATAAAAGTGACATGGCAGGTTGTAGACCAAAAGACACTAAGGAAATTTTTGGTATGCCATATAGTTTTCACTTAGGTACAAAATGTTCTATTTCTTTCCCAAATTTCGGTGTCCAATCAAGACCCGTCATGTAGAAAGAGGAAGCCACAAAAAACTTATATTTCAACCATTAGTGTTTTTTATAAAACCCTTGTGAAGAGCGAGCTCAAGGCAAACAAGGAATCATAGCCATTTCAAATGAAGGCAGCAGGATAAGCAAGATAATCTTAATGTTTGTTTGTGACATTGCAGACTTAATAAGCATTTTAAGGCCAGAAAGAAGACAATAACATTACCAGAATGAAGGTTCTCTGTGTCGTGTATCATATCCTCCAGGCAATAAGAGCTTATCATTTGAACCTTCAGGTAGAAGTTTGTTGAATCCGGACATCAATCTAGGATCCTTTGGTTCATCTAAATCACCTCTAGCAGGCGACTCCTCAGCTTGGAGTGAATCATCATCAGACTCAGAACTAGCATTACCTTCTTCCGGCAGAGAATGATTGCCATTTTCTAAGTGCTTAGCTTCTTGAGCAACTTCACTTGCATTATCTGTTCGATTTGGTGGATTGGGTTGATTGTCATCTTCTTCTGTAATATCTTCAAAATGCTCAAGGTCTTCATCAACAGACTCACTCTGGAGCATCATGTTCCTGCATGAAAAAGTTGAGACAATTACATTGCAAACAAATCCTTTAGCCATGTCATAAACTTCGTCAATGGATAGTGTTCCTAGCAACCCTACCAGAGAGTTGGTTTTGATTTAAGGACCTCAGACAGGAGAAATAGACACCCACATGCGTACTGAGGCTGCTGCTGAATTGCAACCTGTTAATACCAGACAATCAATGTTAATTTGAAGAAAGAACTCAAGAGGGCAATAACAGTACGTGGTTTTTGAAACTGCTGCAGAATTGCAACCTGTTAATACCAGACAATCAATGTTAATTTGAAAGGAAAAAGACAAATTCTCAAGAGGGCAATAACAGTATGTGGTTTTTTGAAACCAAATTCAACGGAATATCAAGTACACGGCCAAAAGAGTATGGATCCTTGATGAACGTAAGAATGAATGTAATATACAGCTTCAAGTAGCTTCTTTTTCCCGAAACTACGTTTGAATTAGTGTAGTTCTTCAGTGACTTGGGAATAGCTATTTAACAGTAAACCATGAAATTTATATAAGACTAATGGAAGCCTAAACTTGTATACTTGCAGGAGAATAATTGACAAAAAATTGCCTAAACACACCTCACCTCAGTGTACTGTACTCATATATTGCTAACTATGTTAGGTTTCACATAATAACAAATTTACGCCTCGCACAAACCTGCAACAAACGCTTCGAGAATGCAGCAATTCGCTTCACATTTACATCATTTTTCATAGCCCTAAGTAGGAGTCCAATAAAGAGTTCCTCCTGCAAATACAACCAGAACATGCATCAGACAATTATCGGGCATAGACTAAGTCAGCAAGTAATGCAAGGGTTAGATCCAAACTAAAGCTCACAATTGAATGAGCACAGGTCTAACCAGCATTGCCAAGAAGTGATAAATTGTGACAAAATTTAGCCCTTGACAAAAAAAACTCTTCCACATATTTTCCATTCTTAGCAAGAGGAGGTTGCAGCAGAAGTAACAACTAACGGTGGAAGTATTAGAAGAAAACGTGTAAGTTACAAGTCTGTTAAAACTTTTATTAAGAAACAATATTGGATGATCTAATTCTTCACAGCTTAACCTTCTCAAAATCAGTTACAGAAACAGCAATATAGATGTAGCTATAAAACACAGGGAAAGTCACCTTTTGTAGCTCACTTTATACATCATAACATGGTTACAGTTGCTTCGTATCTTCATTCTTTAAGACAGATTTTCTGGTGTTGGGGCTTATTTGCTCTACAAATTGAAGCATTTGTGCTGCAATGACTATCTTGGTACTTAAATTCGTGACTTCTTCAAAGAATATCCTAGCAAAAAAAACATTATGGATGCTTCACCAGAACTTTGGTTGCTCGGGCTCTCAGAATTTTCAATTTTCTGTTCTCATTTACCCCTTCTGCTTGATATTGTTTTGAAAATAAGGTATCTCTAAACCATGGTAATTTTTTTTTTTTTTTGCAAAAGTTACCTAGTAATGAAAAAGCACATTACTGATAGATGTCTAGTTACGTGTCAATTTCAGAAAGATAGTTATTCTTAATGTGCAGAATTATTATACTTAAACAATCTCTAAATCTTCCCTGGTTTCTCTAATTTTACTGTTGCAATCAACGTTCGCTGGACAACTAAAAAGAGATGTCAAAGCTCCCCTTGAGATGGGCAAACAAGAAGTCCACTGCTCAACTGCCACTGGTAATGAGCTGAAGGGCTTAAAAGGATCATCATGAAGGCAAGTAGAGCAGATGAAGCTTCAACCGATCTGATTTAAACATCAGCAAGTATCCTATATGCCTTTGCTGGCATAAAATTGCAAATCAAGTGTGCATCTAAAGCTTACAACAGACAAGACTAGAAACCATAGATTACAAAAGAAGATGTACTAGAAACAAGTGTGTCACCATATAGATCTTGACCTCATGAATGTCAACACAAAGGTTAATCTACCACTCTCTTTCTTTCCCCTCACCCCCCACCAGGAAAAAACTGAAGGATCAATGTATTAATTGAAGATAGCTCAAACTTCTATTACCGTGGACTTTTTACAAACATTTCCAAAAATAGGGAAGACGTAACTAAACATGAACCTTTTTCTAGTTCGAGAGGGGAAGGGAATCTTCTTTCTATTTCTTTTATTTTGAGAATTAGTAATTGTATTGATAAAAAGCACCAAGAAGGTGAGGTGAAGGGAATTCTTGCAGTGTATGTTTGCCCTATTAAACCTTAGGTTAAACCAGAAAGAAGAAGAATATAAATATGGAGGTTTCCACGTACTTTGGAAGAATTCATTGCAGCTGGTTGTAGGAGCTTTGCATACAAGGCACGATAAAACCGATCACTAACAATGTGATTTTTTGCTGAGATCTTATCGAGGAGCATGAGAGCTTGAACTCCAACATTAAAGTTCTTTGAATGGACCTGCACATTCCAAGCAAATATTAAGATGATAAAAAATATTAAACAATATCAGATACTTACCCAACAATAGAAGGAGTAGCCATGCTTACCAGCTGAAACAATACCGGTGTATGGGCCTGAATTACATCATCAGCTTCATCACTTGAAACGAAAGGGAATGCTCTATTCACACCCTGCAAATGAGAAAGTTGTGCTAAATGAAGCAGATTACTATTTTCTCTAATCCGGCATAAACGTGAAATAATGAGTACTGATGCAAGAAGCTGCCAAGATTGAGCAAGCTCGGTTTAAGACTAGTGAAGAACCATAAAGCGAAGTTGTTTGACATGGAATGTAAAAGGGGCAAGCGTGGTTGTATGTGGAAGAACAAAAGTAAGGGAGGAGGGGGGAGGGGGGGGTTAGTAAAACAAAAAATTTGAAAAATAATATCTTTAAAATATAACAACTATTTACATATATTTTTTGTAAATAATTTATAATAGAACTATGAGTTTGTGACAAATTAGGTATTGGGCCTAACTCACACCCCAAAAGCTAGCTCAAAGGGAGGAGGATTGCCCAAGCAGGAACTACTGACCTACAGTTGCTCAGACTTTACATTTTAACCCCCACAAACCAAGCAACTCAACAAATGCAAAAGCTCCTTTGGGAAATAGACGTTACTCTTTGTGCAGATCCATAAGAATTAACAAAAAAGAAATAGAACTAGACTAGTCATCACAAACCGTAAGAAGTGCGGATAGTAAGCGTGAATCCATTTCAACATGAGATTCTGATGAATCTTTTTCTTTCTTATCTTTCAAAGTGCCAGAAACCTCCTTATGTCCCTCGCTCTTCTTATTCATTGTCCGTCCTTCCCCTGCTTCAGATATTAATACCTGAAATGTTGATTCGGGGTAAAAGGAGGAAAAGAAAAATATTCCATGAAGTTAGACAAGAAACGCTTGATGAGCTTCAGTATAAGAATATGAAGCTCTCAGCTCTACGAAGAAGAAGAGCAAAGACGCACAGGAGGAACTTATGACTATGGCAGCTATAGATCATACCTTAAACAGGGCAAAATATACATCTATCAAACGCTTTGCCACCTTTGGGCCATCCCCCCTGTGACTTAAGCGAATTTGGCTTAAAAAGTTGACCTGTCACAATTAAAGGTATGTACTTAAGGACTACATCTTCTGCATCAGCAATATCTAGAGATGATGACTTTAAAACAACATATCTGCATGAGCATATTTAGAGATGTTACTAACAGAAAATTGGAACAACACTTGTCACCTGAGTTTATTGTCGTATACTCATATACAGGAAATATAAACATATTCACATAGAATGGCCAAGTCAAGAGATGAAAGGTAAAGTATGTTTCAAAAATAGTAGATCACAAAAAGAACAAGGATCACATCAATGTACCAGTTCTCATAATCCAAACAAAACAGACCTAGTCACCTGTGAAAAATGACATCTACAGCTAGTCTTACTTCTATAAAAACTTTATGCTTCTCAATGACAGGAAGAATTTGGATAGACACTGTAGAACAAGAATTATCATATCACAGACTAAAAGAACTTGAATAGGATGAAAGGTGTACACAAATACAATCAGGAAGTATCTAGTGTGATATGCATAAAAGATCAGGAGTAAAGTTTAGACATACAGCATGATACATGGCTCGCAATATCAGATGAGGCCGGAAAAGAAAACTATCTACTTCATCAATCACAACGGCCTGCATGACAAAAGCAACACGTTAAACAACAAACTTTCATCAGAAAAAGTATCACAACAGAAATCATAACTGCACTTCGATAATGCTATGATATGTGCTTCCTTGCAGCTTGTCTAAAGTCAAGCACACTCAAGGGCTTCGATGTACTAGTACCTGCCACCAAAAGATGGTGTATGCTTGGGAAATATAATGGCATTTCAGGGCACAATATTCTATTAGTGGAACCATTTTCAAAGAGCACATTATCCTGCTTGGCCTTATTCAAATATCCCAACCAAGTTAGATTTGTAACTTCTAACAATTTGATTTGCAATAAAATTACGACTACACCACTTCACTCCATTTTACATGGATGAAAAACATCCTTCAGATGGGCTTTCTAAGAGCACTCTTGAGAGTAGATTTTTCCTTTGAGTGTCACTCCTTGAAGCCAACTTAGAAATCTAGAGCTAACATCGTCCCACAGCTGTTTGCTTCATTTTTTTTCTTTTGAAGAAATAAGCTGTTTGATTCTTCTTTTTAAATTATCAGTACTTGTATGTCTAAGCAAGTTCAACCAAATATGTTGGTTTACCTTCATATTTGGATGGTCAGCCAAAAGCTTTGATAGGTGATAATCAGCATTAGATGCAACCTTGTTTTTAGGATCTCCTAGCTGCAATGAAGGGAAGAAATATCAGCTGGAGCTCCATGGTCCCAAGAATTCTCGGGACAAAGTAAATGGCACAAAAAGCAATGAGGTAAAACGGCATACCTTGTTTACTAGGGCAGCAAGCAATCGACGCTCTTGTTCTGGTTTGCACTTTAGCAAAACGTAAACTGTCTACAAAACATAACTTTACATATTATTATTTCCTCACTTTTTAGGACAACATTAAAAACATGAGATTATATAGCATCACAAACACCCAAAAGACTCGGATACAACTTTAAACCCCAAGAATTTATGTCAAATAAACTTTAAGCCCCGAGAAGACATTGAAATCTTCAACAACAAATGGACCCTCAGAAAATATCAACTACCGGAAACCCAGCTGCAGTGAAGGTGCAATACGAAATCATGAAGTCAAATCAGAATATTTAATGCAACTACTACAAAAGAAGCTAAATGAGTACCGTTGATCAAAAGAAAAAGTACTTGTTACCTATAAACAATTTTATCAACTTTAAATCAAAATATCTGTATGGTTTGATAGCAAAAGCTTTGGCAAGTGGTCAAGCTATCCTAATTTTGTAGAAGCTTATCAACACTATTTGGTTGAAGGTAGTGTCCTAATAAATTGCTCTATTCAGACAAAAAGATCATTGTGACTTGTGATCCTCCAAACAGTTTGCAAGGTAAAATTTTTGTTTCAGTTAGCAGTTGCTGAATTTCACCAATTTGTAGGTCCCGATTGCATAAACAGAAAGCAGCCCTAAAAGGTGTTCTTGCTAGTCATCAATAAATTATGCTTAAGTTAGCAGTTGCATAGTTCCACTCAGATTATAGGTTCCAATTAGTAAAAAGCAAGAAGCAAAAGGGTGTTCTCACAAGTCATTCTTTTCTCCTTTTCTAAGATGCAATTAGCTAAAAACATTGAATAAGAATGTGCTTTGAGGAGAAACATAGATAGGTAACTGTATAGATGTGCAATAAAGCTATCAATAACAACCTTTAATGCCTTGTCTTTGAGTATATCTAAGACATCTCTAGATGCTTCCTCAAGAGCAGCGATATACCTCTCATACCTGAAACAGAAAAGCCTATTTGGCTGAAGATCAACATGGTAACAAATACACAGACATATAAACTGAAGTTTAGATCAACCCTCAATTCAGGAACATGATTAGAGTAATATCAAATATATCCAAGTGCAAAATGTCCATTCTCCACATTGACGGTAGGTATCATGGAAATACAAGCACACGAGGCATATGAACATAAAACTTCTGGTGGATCATGGTCAACCTACCACCTACACCTATGTTAACTGGTACATTACAAACTTCCAGCCATGAATGCAGTATATATGGGTAAGATTTAGCAATAATCAAAAGGAACATAGGAGTCCAACCAAGGTATCCTTTCCCTTCATCAGAGCAAACTATATTAAATGCATTAAGATGGGGGACAGAACACTCAATGGCCATCAACCATGTAGGGCCATGGGTCCTTGGCCCACTCCTCCAAATTGGCTCAAGTTCTAAAAGAATGCTTCACATATACTTCAGTATTTGGAGCTCAAATAAATGTTGCCATGAAACACTTGATCAAAATTTCGGCTTAAGTGTACCTTTGCTTCAAACATTCCTCCCAATACCAAAAGAGTAGAAGCGAGTAACCATCTTTTGTATCTGGAATATGATCTATCGGCCGCTGAAAGAGTGTCTTCAATTTGCGATCAGGCAGCAAACTGGATAGATGGAATTCTTCATAGTCAAACAATGAGGCAACTACGCATAATAAGGATGATCAATAAGAAAGGGAAAAAAGTTTAACTCACCTAGAAACAAAAAGTTCTTTCAATGCTTCCAAACCTGCCAAAGCATGGCGCTTTCCAACTTTAGCTGTCACCATCCCTACATGTAATTATTTAAATTGATTAGACACAAGCACTAATGACAAACAATCCCACCAGAAAGAATCTCAATACTGAATCTTTCTTAGACTAGAGAAAGGAACGATTAAAAATTTAATAATCTAGGATGCAAACCATGTGAAAAATTAATTAGAATTATTAAGTATCAATCCCAGAAAGTTACGAAAAAGATCCTAATTGAGAACAAGTATAGCAAAAAGGATAGAAAAGTAAAGAATGGGGTACATAAGAATAAGAGGACTTAGAAAGCTAAACTAAGTAATGGGAAAGTTTTAGGTATTTTTCTTTTTTGCTCTTTCCTTAGGGGCCAGTCAATGAAGGAAAAGAGTTCTGAAATGAGCATCTCTAATGTTGTTGAAGGTACAACTGCTGCAGAGTTCAGCTCTTCATTAGTCATTTGCCTCACGTTAGTCAAAGTTTGACAGCATCTACATTTCTTTGTAACTTAAACTTGGCGAAAAAATTGTAGAATAAGTGATAGTATATAACATATACTTGCTGAAGGATATCAAGAAATTAACTATAGCATGACTCGAACAAAATAAAATTAAAAAACTAATACAAGATGATAACAAGCTACTGGTCCAAACATGAGAGCTAAAATACAATGACTTTGAAAAAGTTTGAGATAGTCCTAAGGATTCTTCCTAAATTCAACAGAAAGTGAGAGAAGATTAAATACCCAAAAGAGCATCAAGCGATCTCAAATTGGCAGTGGGATTATCCCCAATCATGACAGAGAAAGCAGATATCTTGTCAGCAGCAGTCCCTGACCTTAGCGTGGTAAGTAACATCTTTATATCGCCACTTTGTCCTCGAGACGACTCATAGTCCTGCGCATACTGGGCCAATAGCCTCTCGCCCAATTCCTTCTTCTTCTCCACCTTGCTTTTCCATTCATTGACATTCTTTAACTCGGCAATTTTATTCTTCTTGTCACTCCCAATAACCTTGTCCTCCAATTCTCCTGCATCAACGTACCACACAGCCAATGCGCTCGCTTTCACAAGCGGAAGCTTCGGCATGCTTCTGTACTTGCCGGGAGTTGTATTCCATAAATTACTGTCGACTTGAAGTTCCGCCTTAGGCTGCGGCTTCGGTTTTTTGCCAAATTTATCGTTTTTGATTCTCTTTTTGTTGTTGTTCTTGTTTTCGTTTCCATGTTGAGATTCTTTATTGGTATTATTATTATTATCCTTAGAAGGTGGCTTTTTTTCAGATTTGATGCGACCTTTCTTGCGGAAGTCGGAGTCGTCGAAACCAGAAGAAGGCACAGCAGAAGTAGCAAACCCTAGGGAAGAAACAACAGATGCAAGCTCCGATTTGAAGGCTTCTGAATCCATTACAGACATTGTATTGTAGGGAAAGAAGAAGAAGGAACTGAGAGAGGGTTTTGAGAAGGTTTAAGAGCGGGTTGAAAGAAAGAGAAAGTGATGAATTTGGGCTTACGTGTAGCCCATGGAATTGAACTTGGGTCAACTTTTTATTGGGCTTTTTTTTGTTCTGATGCCCAGCCCACGGTTAGGTTCACTACTACCGACTATCGTTTTAATACCGAATGGAACAAGCAGTCACTATATCTTGGGTGAAATTTAACGACCCCCTGATTCAATATATACTTGGCTGTTGTGTGTCGATTACTTGATAATGCACTTTGGTTGTTCAAAAACGAAATGTGACCTATTAACAGTAGTAAAATAGGTTTATTTACTCGCTTATTATCAAATTAACAATAAGAAAATAGCTAACTCATAATAGGTGTGGCATGTAGGGTTCCATTTGCTCAATTTTCTAACTGGTATCTATTGAGAATTAATGAATTTACATTTTATGCCGTTACAGGTAACTGTTATGGGTGATTATTGGTGATCGTGTTAGCTGATAATACGGTATTATTGAAGACAATAGTAAATAGTTGGCATACTTTAAAATATTAATGCGTGTTTTATTTATATATAACTATTACAAGGAATTATTGCTTTTGGACTAAGACTTGCCATATACACCCTCCATACTTACAAGTTACAGAGACGTGTATGTATACAACTGTTACACCCTCCATACATCACACATAGAGACATGTTACACGGTTCAGTTTCAATTTTCAAGATGTCTTGATAGTGAAGTAAAATTCACTAATCACATGAGACTCAGAAAAGCGTGCAAAAAGCGCCAAGGATCGTGTTTTCTAGGTACTAAAAATAAGTATTCTCAATAAGAATGCACGGATTGATTTATGTATTAGAGTAAAGTCAATAATCAATCGAGAAATCCTCTTTATCCAATGAATGACAAGTTTGCATTGGAATTTCTCTCAGAGTATACACTTCCAACATGAACTATGCATAGGGAAATTAGACTGACTCTAGCCTCTCATTCAACTCACTGAGAACACGTCTCATCCTAGAAAGTTGACATAATTTTGAGACAAACGAAAGCAGAGCCTCGAAATTACTAGCTAATGGGCATGTGAATCAGCCTAACATCACGCTCAGAGGTCTCAATTCAAATCACCTTGCCTGCGACTTATTAAGCAGACTTGAGAGCTGGAGAGTAGAATATACAAAAAATATTCTACTTCTAGCGCACACACATAATGGCACATCCAAAGGAACTAATTGTAACAACAAACTCCAACAAACCAAAAGAAAAAAAAACTAAGGAACTACTTCACCTTCAGACACTTCCTCAGGCCGTTAAGTGTTAACTGATCCAACGAAAACAATGAGCTGAAAAACAGAGCAGAATTGAACAGATAATGTAGCATTATTCAGGTACCTTGGACTAGGGGAACAATCTGGTAGATAGATGAATCTGTTGGGCCATTGATCACAAACTGAGTCCTGACTGTACCAATTTTACTTATTTTTTGGCCTTAGCATAACGAATATGGGCTTGCTATAGTACTTGATCTCCTATATCACATTGACATTCATTTCTTATGAATAGACAAATGCCAATAAAATTTCCAGCCTTCTAGCAAATTGCAAGGCAGATGTAGATGTTCCACGTGATATAGATGTAGTGGTTGGATAGCCAAACCACTACAATTTCTGTCATCAAAGACACGATGACTACAAGGAAACCGATATGCTTCTGTTGACATGGCAACAAAAATTGCAACCTCATAGTATATAGGAATATCTAAGTTTCTTCTCAGCTACACTCAAGACCTAAAGATGTAAATCATGTGACACAATAAAGATCAGCTTGTATACAGAAAAGAATAATGGAGCTCCAACTAACAAAACTATAACAGATATTTACAGAACTGAAACCTACAAAAACAGTAAGGTAGAAAATGAAGAAACAAAAGAACTGAAAGAATCATCTGCTTCTATGTACTCTATACTTTCTATATCATTTTCTAACGTACTTTAATTTACAATCTCAGTGGCTTTGTTTAGGCATATTTTCTCTAACAAAAATCATTGTTTCCCTCTTACCTAATCTTCATCACCTGTCTTTTATTCTGCAAGTCATCCACATCCTTCGGATGGTTTGATTGAATGCAATTGTCTGAAGAGTACAGCTTCAAGGAGACCAGAAATGATCTCAAGGGAAAAGCATATCTCCGTTGTTAACCCAATGCACAAACTTCTCAGAAAATTCAGCAATATGTTTACTACTTCCTTTGGCATCAAAATTGAGATCTCTACTAGTCTGCTCCTGACACTAAAATAACAAGATTGAATAAGTAAAAGGAATTACTTGCATGTATCAGCGTTTCTTATTAGAGATGCAAATAGAAGCTAATAAGAAGAGGCAGAAATAAAAGCAAGATCTATCCCCACCCACCCCCCACGGCCCACCCCACCAAAAAAAATACTCCCTCCTTTTCAATCTGTTTGTCTGATTTGACTTTGACATGGAGCTTAAGAAAGTAAAGAAAACTTTTAAATCTTGTGATCTTAAACTAGAAATATGTAGAATGTACCAAAATGTCTTTCACTCCAGTGGTCTTAAAGGTGGAAAATTAGAACTAAAGAGTTGCCAAAAAGGAAAGGGACATTTTTGAAACAGAGGGAATAATAAACTATGAGATTTGTGTGGACTGACTGACCTTCAAGCTTGAAGACTCAATTACTGAAGAGCTTGTTTCAGCTTTAGATTCAACTGTTACACAGTCAGATGAGAGGACACAACATGGTGAACCTATGATTGCAGATCTGCATGAATAGAGCAAAGCGTAAGATTCAACGAAATCCAAGCAGAAAACACGTTAGCCTTCTAGGATGTTTCCATAAGATTCAAACAACTAATCTCAATGATAGAATTATTAAAATGTTAGTCATACTTCCAACCAAATAAAAATTGGCAGTATGCAAATTCAATTTCTATTCAAAAATCGCACCAGAACTTCTTCATAAGAAGTGGTAAACTAAAACCAAGTATGCAAATTCAATTTCTATCAAAGCATTGATCAAATTAAAAGAAAATACCTCTCGAATGCTTCTTCTTCACACGAATTTCCGGACGAAGAGAGCCACTCAACATCTAGGAAATTTGAAAAATCAATTGAATCAACACGATCACGCAATCTAACACTTCCACTACCGAGACGCTGCTCTAATTGCATATCTAGGAAAAGCTGTCTACCAGACATTGAGGGTGTGTACCTATTAAAAGTGAGACAGCTGCCAATTTACTAAGAGACAAAAACAAGAAACAAGGCCAGCATGAAATACACAACCCCTCCTAACAACATGGTCACTCAACCCCACTAAATGGAAAAACATAGAGGAACCAACAGAGAAATTGGAAATATCCAATAAAAATCTTAAGAGTGACAGCATTTGGTTAGCACACATTTGTCCATGAACATTAAAGTCACCAAACTGCTTTCAACTTTATTTCTTAAAAACAATAAATGTGACAATAGACAATAAGAAGCCCCTTAAGAGAGAAGAATTGATTAATACATGTCGTTGGGTTCTGAAATAATAGCAACTAACATGTTATTAGCTTATTTCTTAAAAACAAAATTGTTACATATTCTTCATTGAAAAGATACATATAACATTCAATCAAAATAAATCTGTGGCAAAGAAAATTTAATCTAAGCTACCTGGCAAACGACATATCAGTTTCACAAGTAGAGATTTCTGGGGTGGACTCGGAAAGACCCTTACTACCACCTTTTGCACTCTCAGGCAAAGGTTGGTCAGAGTCATCGGTCTGCTCTGTGTCAGTTTCTTTGACAGGAGAGCTGCTTCCGCAGATCAAATTTCCTTCTGACAGCGACCTTTTAATAAATGACCTGCACATGAAGAAACTGCCTCAATAATAGCTTTGGGAGATTTTGATACACCGGCTTAATTAAAGTATTTTTCTCTTTTGGATTTTGACCAGAAGTTAAAAAAACCTAATCAGCTTTTCGTAAGTGAATTCTCCATGTACATCACTAATTGACTTTAATATTCATCTCAGTAAGAGATTAATAGAGCTAGTTTAAGGTAAACTTCCTTGTGGATAAGACGATGATTATAGTGTAGTACAGATTTTTAGCCCTCAGAAAATTAAAAATGCTGGTCGCTTGAGCCAACATCACTTGGAGCTCACTTTCCTAGAATGTATGACATATATATAAGCCATGAGGTCATTTGTGACTCAGTTTTACAACTTCATAACTCAGGTAAAACTGTCTTAAGACTTAAATGCTCTCAACTTAAAAGTACTCCAATTGATTTGGATTGCAAATTTCAAATTACCACCATCAGAAATGATGTTGCGGCTACAATACTAATGAAATCAGAGTTTCTCGGAATTTTAACACTTCAATAACAAAATACTCAAGGGATGCATTAATTAAAGATCAGTTATACCTAGAACTCTCCATGGCTAAACTTGATGCATGCCCTCCAACACTATAGTGCTGGTCTGAATCCAATTCCCAGAGAGCTGGCTTACCTTCTTGAGGCCGGAAATGTCCCAAAAACCTGGAATCGGGACCACATTACTTGTATTTATTTTTAAATTTGCCTTTGCCTGTTGAAAGAACAGATAAAAGAAACTAATTATTACGAAGACAATATTTCACTTACACATTAATGGCATCTTGTTTCTCAGCGTCCATGTAGGCATTACTGTAATAGCGCTGAAGCGTTCTAAAAAGCTCTTGAGACTGAGTTGCTGCTTTCCATTGACCTCGTCTCTCTGAAAATATCTGTTAAATCATATCCATCAGTTCAACGAGTCAACCGTAGATAAAATTTCAATCATGATGAAAATGAAAGGAGCCAATATTTCCTACTTTAGAAAAGAAAAGGATTTATTTCACTGGCTAACAAATCATAGATTTCACTTAAAACGTGACATGAACTAGAAATTGTGGTTTGGCTCAATGCAGTTGTGACGTGAAAATTGATCTTTAGAAAAAAAAAAAAAAAAAAAGAGCATCACCAATTATCAACCAGAGCCCCCTATGAAGAAACAAGTTACAGGATCAGAGCAATCAACAAATATCCACCATATAGATACAGCAAGTGAAAGATATGGTATTACCTTGTTATGTGCAGCAGACCCTCCGTACTGTAATGCAAGTATGTCGCCCATTTCTTCATACAGTTTCATTAGATTATCTGCTAACGGGGAATCTAAATCAATACTCTCCACATCTATAAAGCCCAAGGCATGCAGCTGATGGCCCAGGGCAACCAGCCCATAGGCATATTGTGCAACATTTGTGCGATCCAAACAGTCTATGCAATTAGTTCGTAACACCCCTCTCTGTAGTATTGAAAGGTTGGCATGGTAATCTCCACTAGGGGAATTCGGTTCAGCTCTCACTTCATAAGGGTCTTGTCCAGCTTGATCTTCAGTATTGCTACACAGCGACAAACAAAACCAATGTAAGAACATTTGAGCTTTTAAGCCCAAGCTAAGTGTTGGAGGTACTCTACTAAGTAATAAAGTTATTTTTTGAACAATCAACTCTAGTGAACGAATAAAATCAAATCACTCTGGGAGAATTTTGATTGCCAAACTTACTCAATGGGCGAGAATTTTAGCAATTTCCCAGTCTTTGAGGCAGGAATAAGTTGACAGTGAAGGAAGCCTGTTAACTCCAATGCATTAGCAGCCACCTTGCCCAGGAGTGTCAGGACATTTGTAGCTTTGCTGGAAAAGTAGCCAAACTGTTAGCAACCCACCAGACCAACATACAAGAAAAGAAAACAAAAAATAACATGTACAACCATCTGCAAGCAAAAAGGATGCAAAGTCAAACCTTCTTGAGTGTTTATTTAGGTCCCAGTGAAGAAATCTCAAGTGGTTTTCCTCAGAAAGATCTTTATTTATAAACTCAATAGCATTAGCAAATGCTGCACGAAGAATTGTTTCTCTTGGCCGCTTCTCACGAGTCTGCTTAGTATGATAAAATACCAAATAAAGGGAAAGATGAACAATAAAAGTTTAGACTGCAAATAAATCAAAAGGCAACATAAATTGGATCCAGAATCTATGGTTAAGTGTACCTTAATCAAATTCAATATTATAATTGGATTTCCATATCTCTTCACAAGATTCTCAAAGTGACGTTTGGTGGCTTCAAAATTCAAGTCCTTCCTAGAAACTATAAAAAGAAACGGTCATGAAAATTGAGTAAATTGGATCCTCCAAAAATAATGTAGGTATCTTATTTCATACGTATGATGTCAGGCTTAATATTCAAACGTGAAGTCTCTTGAGACCAAAATAGAGGTATTGAACCCCGATTCTGCACAACAGCACTTATTTGTAGCGGGCACCCAGCAGGCACATCTTCAAGCACAATTTGTTCTGTTTCGACATCATTTGCTACGCGACCCTTCTCATTTACACCTCTTTTCAAATATCTACAAAACATAAAAGGAGAAATAACTCAACAATCGAGAGATGAAGCAGGATCACTAACTGAAATATTCAATTTATATCTAGATATACTTCTTATGTATCTGAACAGACAAAGACCATCACATGAAAGTAACTGATAACACTCTCTCAAATTTTCTTCAACAATCGATTTAAGTTAATTCAATGTAAATGATAAGATCACTCAAATGACATATTATTGCCAAAGTTACTAGATATCACCATCAAATACAAATAAATGCATTATTAAAGTCAATCGAACAAACCTGGTACCAGCATAATGACGAGATCGTCTAGCAATTAGGGTCAATATGAAGTCTCTACCAGAAAGAGGAAGTGTAACCTACAAAAGACAACAGCAACATGATAACACGTTTAGCTGCCAATTGCTAAATAACCAAGTCATTTACTTGGTTTCAATATAACTCTAAGTTGAGCACAAATTTGGATTTTCCTTGATTACAATATAACTCTAAAACAATTTCAAATGGAAAATACCTGTTTAAAGAATCCATATACTAAAGCCACAGTCCAAAGAGTATTTCTGAGCTGATGGCGAATTCCTCGGGTTAAAAACTCATTCCATACAAACATTGTGTCGTAAAGCGTGAGTCCAGACTGACAATTACTCAAATTCTTTTGAAGGCTAATCATAATATGATACGAGTAGCTGAAAAAGAAGTCTTTTGTGAGATCCACCGTGCGCAGGAGCTTCTTGTATCTATTCACAAAATAATTGGAGAAAAAAAAGGCAAAAATGAGTTACTAAATCAGATGCAGTATATAAAAGAAGAAAATATTTTTTTAAAATGAAGAAAAGTTGACATAAGAAATATGAACAAAAAAAAAGGTGATCACATGTGCCACTGAAATCCTGATGATACCTTGTCTTACTCAATATGTAAAAATAACATCAGAACACCACTGTAGTTTGCCCTGTAAAGTTATAGTAAATAAACTGGCAATAGGCTCTACAATAGTATAGCTACAAAATGCCCATCTATAATGTGCTCACTATATTCTATATTGTCCACGCGTTGACAACACTGCAGGGGGACTCTCAAGATAGTATAGAAGAGTACCTCAAAAGTGAGACAAGTTTAAAGACGACAAAATTCAAAATCATCCAAATAAAAGAATAGAAAAATGAAACAACCACAAGAAGTATAATGCTCATAAAGATACAAATAAACTAGAAGCATTTCTATTTCCATTATAATGTCTTCTCAAGAATACTATGGATATTTTACATTTACATGCAAAATTGACAAAAGACCTGTTCTCATTCTTAGAATAAGGCATATTGGATAGCACAGTAGAATTGGGAATTGGGAACATCTCGCTCTTTGTAATGGCATAAACCGCATGACCACATATTAATCCAATCTTCCTTCTTTTTGTAATAACAAGCATGTGATAAGGTCCCAGAAACTTTACAAAACCTAAAATCGAAAAGAAAAGAATAACACGAGTTGCATTAGAAATCAATACCAAAAATCTATTTAAAAAGAAAAAAAATAGTCATATAACATACCGACAATTCCATAACAAGTTGAAACGAATTTAAGCCCTCCAGTTGACTTGTTCCCTTCGTGTATTCTTTTAAGTAGATCAATACATTCAATCTCTGAATATGTGGCAGAATCTTCATACATAATTAGCTCTGTAGGCTCTAATCTATCTATCTTCAAAACTTTCCAATAAGTTCTAGTTTTATCTCTTCCAACCATATAGAAGTTCTGCCACAAAAAAAAATAGATTAACATTTTTGACAAATAAAATTAAAGCATATTAACTCTCTCTCAAAACTTACTATAGTAACTTCATTCATATTCAATATCTAATACAATTGGTCGAAGGAAAAAAAAAGGTTATATGACTACATAGATACAAGGTCGCACGTAATTGATAAGTTCACCATAAAAGAAAGAATATCATCCTATCAATAGATGAAATAGTTAAGTATTTTTGGACATTAAGTTCGGAAATTTCAGAGAGGGAAGGTACAAAATCAAAATAAAACAAGATTACAAATTGCAGGACTTCAGTGAGGAAAAATAGCATTTTTACTTTGAGATGCTTACTCCCTTTGACTTAGTTTCTAAACATTTGCTTTGGAGATATTGTCCTAAATAGGATAAACCATTTTGAATCAAATTCTTAATTGAACATATATATTAAGCCAAGTAGGCGAAAGAATAGAGAACATAAAAAAGCAGAAATCTTGCTCAGCCAACAAGCAGGATATAAAGCAATTTGTAGCTACACAATAATAAATGACCAAACAGTGAAATTAACATCTACATATGCTAACTATACAATCTAAGGGGGAAATACTGCAATCTACAACTGGAAATGAAACATAGAGAAAAATCATTCTACTTGATATAAAAAATAATAATAATAATAATAATTTGATGAACAAAATCAAATGGTCAAATATATACCGAGGTAGTTTCGTATAGGCGAAATTTTTGTAGATACAAAGGTCTGGAATCTTCGTGTTCATTGTTTTCAGATTGTTGATGACTTTCTGAACCCATATTTCCGATCCCAAGTCTATGGACCGGCAACTCACTTCCAAACTGCTTCCCCAGATAAAAGACAACACCGATACTCTAAAATGAAAAACTTATAAACTAAACTGTGCAAAAAGAAATCAGATATTTAAAGCAGAAAAAGGAAGAAAAAATTGGTGCCAAGAATGGCGGTAGAGGTAGAGTCAACTCAGAGAGAAATTTGCAGAATGATTTGCAGATTTCAGATCCGAAGAGGTAAGCAAAAGAGTAGAGCTCCGGTGACCACATCCACACAAAACACGCAAATATTACTAGTATATCTTTTTGATTTATTTGATATTTTGTACAGCTAAGGGCATAAATTTTTTCAAAAATACTGATGTAATAACACCTTGCCTTAAATTCCTTAGTTGTGTCATCTTTTTTTTTTTATTTTCTTTTCTTCTATCCCCTTTTATTTTTTACTTTTACTTATGTTAAAGTCAGAATTAAATTGCTTAAAGGATCATCAACACATTTCCTAATATAGATAATTTCATACCTAATATTCAAATTCAAAATGAAACATTACTTATCATTCCAGTGCACCATTTGTTAATTTTTTTCTTTACTTTTCATATATTTCTTTTTTTTTTTTTATATTATAGCATGTTTCTTGATTGAAAATGAACTTTAAAGATTAAACATACCAAAATAGTCTTTAATAAATGTGATTTTAAACATAACATGACAATTCTATAAGGAGTATATGCTCTGAAATTATATTTACATTTTATTTCAATCAATATTTAAAAAAAAAAAAAAATTTGGTGGGGGGGTAGCAGGAGTTGTTTTTCCGTAGATCTAAACATTGCATTTGGGTCTAGCAAAAGTTATCTTGCAATGACAATTTTTTATATACTAGATGCAAAGTCTCGTTACAAATGAACAAATTATATTAAAAGTGGTTTTATGTACATTTTTTGTTTAATTTGTGTGACAATATTTTTTTAACCAACTTTAACAAAAGTTAAGGTACATTTTCTTGTTTTACAAATCTTAAATGATGTTATCAGCATTTTATCTATATTGAATTTTACTTATTTGACAAAAGAATAATTATTGACACAGAACTAATCCATCAGTCGAAAAAACATTTATAAAGCACCTTAAAGCATAAACATCTAAATTTCAAAAATACCTTCAGCATAAAATAGACACATTGATGAAAATATTTAAATTCCAAAAGTACCCTCAACATAAAGTAAATACATTAACAAAGAGTTGTCTACATGCCTCTTACCAATATTGATCAATTTGAAGTTTAACTTCCGATATCTTATGTAACAATTAGAAATAATAAATTAAAGTAAGTTGCAAGATTGATATAATTAACTAGGTAATCAGAATCGAGGAGAGAAGTAACATAGGCATGCTAAAAAAATGATTGTGGACAACATGATCGTAAGACATTTGAAAATGGGATTGATTCCATATGGAGAAAAAATTGACCTATGATCACTTTAATTACAATTTCTAGAGAAAGTCTTTGGAGTGTATATATATATATATATATATATATATAACAACTTGAGACTTGAGAGTGGTCTCTCGGGTATAATATAATGTATACACAAATTATGGCCACCGCACTATCAAAATAATGTTAAATTGTCAATGGAATATACTTATACATATGCCGTCCAATAATTGATTCTATGCACTATTTTACAGCCAAAAAGCAGAATTTGGGGTCTTCCCTTTTTTCCGCTAGTCAATTATACAAAACTTTGATTTACTTTCTCCGCTACATATTAGTTGAAATCAGTCCTAATTAAATGGGTTGGGATCAGTCAGATAATTTATCACTATTTGTATCTTTATTGTAGATTTGATCTCATATCAATATTCATTCCATCTTAATTTATATGATGTAATTAAAATTTTAAAGTTTAGATTTTTAAATTTTGAATATGATTTAAATAAAGAAATTTTTAATTTTTTTATATATTTAAACACTACATAAAAGTATTATAAATCAAATTTAAAATATAAAAAAAATTAGTTACACTTAAATAATTATAACTAGAAGCGAACCGAAAAAAGAAGAAAAAAAAAGAGAAAAAGAATGGAAGAAATATTAATAAGGCGGCAATGCAATGGTGTATGATGTGGGAAGATTAGTTTGAGGTGACAAAGAATATGCACGTGTCTTAACACTGCTGGTTCGCCTGGACAAACAATTATTGGTACACAAAATGCCACAAACTGATAGCAGCGGGTCTCACTGGGTCCGCCCAATTAAAAAACATTCGAAGGTTGATTAGAATTATGTAAATATTAATCATCATCAATTAAATTTTTATCTATCATATATAGTTGATTACATAATATTAGTATATGATTTTCTTTAATTTTATATACTCCCATATTTAGTAATTTATGTATAATATATTTGTTACTTAAGGAGATAATTTCCTTCATTATAGAGAATAGAAATCAGTTGTTCATAGCAAATATTAATATAGTAAATCCCAACCACTTATAGAATTACTTGCAAACCAATAATTTAGTAGTCTTATCAAACAATAAATTAATGTTTATGTACAGAAGTTGATAGCAAAATATGCGGAGTAGCACGTTGTCTTCTTCATTCATATTGAAGTTGTAAGAGCAAAAGAGGGAGGTAGGGTTGTGAATAATGTTAGCATCAGGAATTAATGCAACGTCGTTTAGCAACAGTCTTACTATAACATGTTAATTTCTGGAGTTAATATAAGGTTGTCACCATCCTCTTTCTTGTCATGTCGGCCCTATTTCATTAATTGGACCCATTATAATTAATATTGTGTCCTCCTCCTTGGATAACACCAACACTCCAATTCTACCTTACTCACAATTATTAAGGTCCAAAATAATTTATAGCAAAATTCAACATTGTGTTATCCAAGAGGGATCGTTCAGTAAGCATCTTTCACTTCTAATTCTAAAATTACGATAGTTTTAAGTCATCAGAGAACAAAAAATGTGAAAGCTCCTGGAGAGGGAGGGTAAAACACTCACATATATATATATATATATATACAAAGATAGAAAGTCACTTGTATTGGGGCATGCACATACCTTTTCTACTAGAAAAATTAAAATTGGTTGAAGCTGCAGTAGTAGCAGTTTATTTGATCATAGTACTAATCTCACATATTATACCCCTAAGCAAGATATTTGGTCAAATAAAACTTTAAGGCACGCACCACATGGTGTTACAGTATTTCTAGAAGAACATTTTTTTAAAATTCGAAAACTTCTCATTTTATTTTTAATATTGTTAGGGATCATTTAGTTCAAAGGATTGTTCTCTAGGAGCATAATTCAGATAGATTATCACACCTTCTATCTGAAATAGATAATCCCATGATTTCAATATAATTCTATCTTGATTTTAGTTAATACCGACAATCAAATGCTGGACAAGCTGGATAATTCCAATACTGTCTAATCAAACTTCCTAAAAGTATATAATTTTTATTTTTAAATATAAACAAGTGTCACATTTCTTGTAACAGACTAAAAAAAAGGGAAACAATTATCTATACAAAAGCACAAAATCAACTCAAAATTGTAAATTGACATTTCCAAGATAATGGACCATATCAAGAAGTTATATAGTATTAATAATGCATGTGTTTGCCAACAGAAGTTGATGAATTTGTACTTTGCTCTTTCTGTGCGTTAAATTTAATAATATTAGAGACATTGAAAGAGAGTCTTGAGAGTAGAAGACCCTCTCACATTTCATCAGCCATTTGCTGGTCAGTAGTTTGAGTTAGAATCCCAAAAGACGTGCCTTTTTGGGCTTTTACAAACCTTAAATTGCTTAACTGGCCTCTTTCCTCCACAACTATATCTTCCTGTTCCACAACAGGCTCTTTTCCCTTCCTTGAAACCTATGATCAAATAAAAAATGTTTACAATTTATGATTTTTGACTGATTTTAATTTATACGAAGATAAGCAAGAAAATAAAACTTATTAATGTATTCCATATCTAGAGGGATGATTCATCCTCTGTCTCAAACTACGATTGAAGTCATAAAGTGAGTAACTGAACCCTTTCAACTCCTTTTGCATTCCTAAGAGAAGATTGTGCAGCTCAACATTATGCAATTTTGCCAAATTTGAAGCTTCTTCCAAACACCCATTTTTGGTGGGAGGATTAAGCATTCTTAGGCCTGGTAAACATCCCAAATCACCCAAATTCAAAAACCCAAATCTCCTTCCTCCGTTCTTGTATATCTCCTGCGTGAAATTTCACCGATTTTTGAGGTGATTGTTCAGTGAATTTCGATATTATGAAATAACAAAACATAGTGACTAAAAGAACTCAATTTCTATTTGTTAAATGACGTTATAAGTAATGAACAGTTAGAATATTACTTACTTGGACCACAGTGGTCAAGTTGCCAATGACCATTTGTACGTACTGTGGAGGAGAATAGGAAGGTAGTAGTGTTGAATTGGTCAAAAAGGGACTTCAGTAGTCATTGGTCCCAATACTTATCAAGTAAACAGCACTTGTCAATATTTTGTCCGATTTAGTGTACCCAAACTTGTTTCACAGCCAAAATTTCACCTTTGTGGTTATTCAATTGCGTCTTCAAATCAATCACCTGAAGAAACAACTCAATAAGAGTTAAAAACAAAAACAACTTTTTTCCTGCACATGTATTAACTTCTACACAAAAAACAAAATTCTACTTCTAGCATTCTACTTGTATGCGGCCTAATGTTTATATATTTGGTAGAAACAGCACCACTAACCACTTTTTGGCCCAATCTTTGAAAAATATTAATCACATTATTTATTTATTTATTTATTTATTTGGAGTTTAAAATTTTATAGGTGAATGAAACTTCAACATATTATCAAAATTATATACGTACAATTCCATAATAATGTCCTAGAGTTTTCCTTATGAAGTTTGTAATTTCATAACCATAGTTATATTTTATTATTATTTGCATTGTATTAACTTCTTTTCGGTCATTCGTGAAATACTATCATTATTTATCCCTCTGGATGATTGAGGTACAAAGTTTAAAAGTGGCGTTGGAAAGGATCTATGGGAAAGTTCTTCGGGGTGGATTAGCTTATTTGAAGGATCGATCCTCCCTCAATGCTCTAGTGTAGTTAATATATTTTTTGCAGATTATTGTTAACAGAACTACTTTAATTGAAGAACAAGAGGTAAAAGTTGTATTACAATATAATAGAATTCGTCTTAATACAAAATAATAGGAAATATATAAGCATACATTAACTAAACCTAACCTAATAGGAATCTATTAATTAAACCTAACATAATAGGAAATATAAAGCTAGCATAGAAAATAGGCCTAATAACAAAAGCTCAAACATATGGGCTAACATCCCCCCTCAAACTCACAATGCAACATCAATAAGCATTGAGAGTTTGTCACACAAAAATCAAAATCGAGACGCCAACTGCGCCTTCGTAAAAAGATCAACAATCTGCAAGGACGACGGAACAAACAGAAGTGATATGGTCCCGAGCTATAAATGATGACGGGTGAAGTGACAATCAATCTCAATGTGCTTCGTCCTCTCATGAAAAACAGAATTCTTTGCAATTTGTATCGCACTTTTGTTATCACAATACAGAGGAGTTGGCAAAGAAATGTGAACCCCCATATCTGCAAGAAGCCAATGTAACCAAACAATCTCACATGTAGTCACAGCCATAGCACGATACTCAGCCTCCGTGGAAGATCTAGAGACAACATCTTGTTTCTTGCTCTTCTATGAGATTAAAGAGTCTCCAAGAAACACACAAAAACCAGTGGTAGATTTACGATCATTGCAATCGCCATCGCAATCGGCATCAGTATAGGCGCACAACTCGAAAGATAACGTCGAGGGAAATAAGAGATTTTGAAACTGAGTGCCACGAAGATATCTCAGAATACGAAGAACAGCTCCCCAATGAATAGAAGTAGGAGCAGTAACAAACTAACTAACAACATGAACTGCATGAGCTATATCCGGGCGAGTAACAGTAAGATAAACCAAACTATCTACAACAGTTCGATAAAGACTCGGATCTAATAACGAAACACCATCACTAGGAGAGTACCGTGCATTGGTTTCAAGGAGAGTACCATGTTAACATAACTACTTTAATTGAATAACAAGAGGTAAGAGTTGTATTACAATATAATAGAATTCGTCTTAATACAAAAGAATAGGAAATATATAAGCATCCATTAATTAAACCTAACCTAATAGGAATTCATTAACTAAACCTAACCTAATAGGAAATATAAAGCTAACATAGAAAATAAGCACAATAACAAAAGCCCAAACATATGGGGGCTAACAATTATTACACAGTGAAATTTATCCAATACGCACAAAGTGCTCACACAAAAGGTAGAGGTTTTAGCGACAACAAGTTATCCTAAGTTTAAAAAAAAAAAACTATGGAAATGCCTTGTGGCCAGCTGCCCTTAAATTTTTAGAGAAATCATGGAACAGGGTTTCAATTCTGACCGTTGTCCGCTAGTTAAAAGTAGTATTAACAGATGGTGAGTGATAATTCGATAAGATGAGAAATTTCAAGAATTAGAATATTTCAACGCAATCAACGGCACGTTAATTATCTTCTCTAAAGTTCTTTTACTTTTGTGGTTAGAAAATTAAAAGTAGAATCTTGTGATGCGTTCTTGCTTAGCTTGTTTTGATAGCTGTCTCTTTTAGACCACACTAATATTAAGTAGTAAGTACATACATAACTATTTAATTATCATCATAAAACAAATTAAAATAAATAATGTAAAATTTATATAATTCAATTTTATTAGCCATGCCCATGCTTGGAGTGAAAAAAAGTTACTGCACCCTGGAATGTCTGGACAAGAGAGCCGGCTCCTGCCGATGCAAAGTTTGCTCCATTAATGTAATGTTCCTCTTCATTCCTTGGCTACATAATGGGCGCTGGTATTGGAACCTTTGCATATTCAGCTGTCACAAAATGACCATAGGAGAATTGTCTAAGTGATGTTAGTTAAAATATGTACTAATATAAAGTTGAATGTCTAGCTACTAGATAGGAAAAATTACTTTATGACTATCAAACACCAAAAGAATGATGGTAACAAATACATGGTTACCAATGAAAACAGAAATCAAACGACCGTCAGAAAATCTTCCGGTAGGGGAGTTGAAGTAAGATTTTCCATAGGGCCAGAAATTGGCTTCGTCAAGAGTTGATGTATTAATGTAATTGTTGTTTTCCACATCAAAATATGAAGAGAGCAGCTCCATTTTCTGCCTTTTTGCATTCACGGAGGCTGCTGCATGTTGCAGTACCCAATATTGATAGTGTTAGATACAGAACCATGGTAAAATAGCTCCTTATTGCCATATACAAATATATACGATTATGGTTTTAGAAACTTAGGGAGACAGAAGAATGAGTAATTACTAAAACAAGTATCTAGCGTGCTGCCTATATATATAGGACCTCACCACGACATATACTAGAAGAAACAAGTGTTTCTTCTTTCTTATGATTACTTACCTACGTACGTATGCTACTATTTGATTGACATTAACCACCAAACTTCCAATTTAGTGTTGTTCACATTTCAGCTTTGTACACAATATATATTCTTATCTTTTGTTGATGCAGCAATGCCAGGTCGGTGACAACTTTTGAGTTCTGAGTCCAACTTTTTGTTTAACCATCACGTCTTCGAAATTCACTACAGCTTGGTAAATCTCATGAGCTACCTGTGCATAGACCTTATTTAAAGGGAAATCTTCCAAGTCTCTAATTAAGGATGGAAGGACTTCATTCCTTCCACAATAACGTAGTGGTCATAAACAATAGATAACGAAACAATTGCATGGCTATAAATACATATGACTTATGAGTGGGTGGTCCTATCCAATTCATTGTTTAGGAAATAATTCATTCACGTTGATATTTGTTTAAACACCACTTTGCTTTATCTTTCAACCTTCCCTTTTGATTTCAATTATTTTTAAAAATAAGTAATGACGACCGGAAAAAGTTGTTTTGAGAAATTAAAGTAGACTAAGAACGTTCAAATTTTAACAACATATATAGATGAAATAGCCGCGTAGATTGACAACTAATTAATTGATGTCGACAATACACTCTTTCCTTGTAAATAAACTTTACTACTTATTTACACTTTTTGGTTTGGTTTCAAAAAGACTCCAAAAACATGAAACTACCATTTAATTTGACTGTCGAATTCAGACTTATAATTCAAACATCTCACATGTTCTTAAAAATCGCACGTTTTACTGGCAAATTATACATATCTACTTTTCTAAATCTCGTAATGGACTAGTTGGTACGTAACAAATAATTAAGAATATCCAAAACTGCATTTACACAAAAATAAAGGTATTAGAGTACAAAGTATCAGTTCCTTAGATGTAAATAGATGCAGTGCACTTATTGGAGAAACTTCCCCTGATATTGTTCATTGGAAGAGACAACTGGAAAATTGAAAAAAATAAATAAAGTGTTAACATTATGAGCAATGCGTAATATCAATTTAAAGTATTAACTATATAATAATCGTCCATACAGTATTAGATTTTCCTGCTTTCAAGGTGTAGACCATTTGGTTACTGAGTTTAATATAGTTCTGGTCAATATTTACGGTGCATTCCACCGCCAGCTTCACAAAATTGCAACAAGAAATACAATTATAAGTACTAGAAATCACAAGTAATATAAAAATTCAAACTTCTATATATCTAACTTCTAACATGTGTTTTTTTAAAAACATTATCAGATCACTTAAAAGATAATTACATAAAATTGTACAGTCTATGAAAGAAAGAACTAACTTCACAAATGAAAAAGTACAAACCTTCAGCTTAGGCAAGTTGACATTGAAAAGTTTGACTTGAACTTTAACATCACCCAATATGCTTGCTAATGTAACACTTTTTGTGGAACTATTTTGTTGCAATGAAATATTAGACAAAATTTGAGTAACGTTCACGCAGTAAAATATTGCTCGAGTCTCCAACGTTAAGTTATTACTACGAGGAGGTTGATAAAAGGCAGGAACTTGAATCATTCCAATCACTACTCCTTCATTAAACACGTGAAAACGCGTCGGTTTATATCTTATGCCAACCTTATTAGGATTTTGCGCAAGCAATGTCAGACCTATCACGGATGAAAATAGGGGGTCAGAGCCTGAATTCGAGACGTTCAAGTTGTAAGATTGTACCTTTAATGTTTGAAGAGTGAAATTAGGATTTTGGGGCTTCAAGATTAAGTAAATGATGGAAGGAATAATCACAACCAAAAGGGCTATCAAGAATATGGGGAAAAGAAAGAAGAGGCATTTTTTGAAAGAAAATGCTTGATAATAATATGAAATATAATCCATGACATGAAATGAAGCAAATCATATTTGGAATTTTGGTTTGGGTTTAATTAGTTTAATAGCTCTTAAATGTGGTTTTGTATTTAATTTGTCTTTATAATATTAGTGAAGCCTTCAATTGTAAGGAGGAATGTGATGTTTTTCTTTCTACCACCGTCTTTATGATCCTATTCCTTTCTTCAACTTATAATTAAATAATTCCTTTCTTCTTCTCTTTTTTTTGCTCTGAATTCTTTATTTAGACTTTCTCCTCAAAGTTAAACTTTCTCCGCCACCTTTGTTCTTAAGCTAAGGTCATGAGTTGGGCCAGGTTGAGATACACTTGAATTGGGTTTACGTGGGCTAATGTTGGAATTCATAATGTCTTTTGATGATCAAAGTTCTTTAGAAACTAAAGTCATGTCAAAGCATAATAATAAAAGAGAATATTATGATAAGAAAATGTAAATTTATGTATGACTAAACTTTATTTGTTATGAGGGGCATAAATTAAAGACCACAAAACAAAATAGGGTAAAAGTGCAAATGGTTCACACATGGCGTTATTGGAGGCGAGCAAGTATGATAGAATGGGTAAAATGTATGGTTATGGCTCGATCTAACTATTGAAGAAGGCATTACATAGTTAGTTACAATACAATAGTTAGGGTCATTTTGTAAATAACAGAAGTTAGAGGACTAGCTAGTAAGGAGTTAGTTGGATTAGTTACAAAAGTATTTTTCTCTTTGTATAAATGTACAGAGCTTCCAAGTTTGTGTTAATTAATTCAATTCATGAAAAGTAAATAGATCTGAGTTCTTTCTCTCTGCATCCGAGAACATTCTAGAGCAACAGGAAGTGTTCTTCATCAAGATAGCTAACACTAACTCATGTTAAATGGATTGGTTATCCAATCATTTAAATAGGTCAAATATGGATCAACTCATATTATCCATCATAAAACATGAATATACAACCTGGATTGCATATATAATTTCTAAAAAGTTATTTGTTTACAAAAATATCTTCCACCTTATTTAGTAGGAAAAATGGTTCGAGGGATCTCAATGTTTTTTTTTTGTCATTTTCATTATTTTATCTCATGATAATTAATTCCAATACTATTATTATTCCTCATTTGAAATAAATAACTTATTTTGATACTAATTATTAATTTTGGTATAATTTATTCAAGAATTACTAACCAAATAAAAGATAAAATAATAAGTAATAATTTTTGTTCCATAAATATTTATATTTGTCCATGTAACAATTATTGTACTACTTTCATATGATCACGGACAGACACATACGTATCTCCAAAACTATCTGCCTGACACAATGGCATACCACCACAACTTCTTCTTTCACGTTTATCATTAAACGACCACGTACAATATATTATATTTTCAATAAAGAAATTGAGTTTGAACTCGAAAGTTTCGATAGAAACTTTTGTTTGATGAATTAAGTGTGATATGAATTTGAATTAATTAGATTAGTTTATTTCCATCTAGATAGTTCAAATAAATAATTAGGAAATTGCATAATTTTAAGGCTCCCCACGTTTCCAATGCTTTCACTCAACAACCATGTCACCTACCCACCAATAGCTCTCCCCCACACCAGTCATGTCTTTACCTAACCTATACCTTCTTTTCTTACCATGCCGACTAACCTTCTTCTTTCTTTCTTTTCGGTTTTTAATATTGAAATTCAACTAATTTGAATTCACGCAAGTCTCATGTTTGACAGTGACACTTTCAACATGATTTTTGAACTCACCTTCACTTCTCATAAAACTTTCTATAACTAACACCAAAGACGTAACGTTTACACAACGGTAAAGAAATTACACTGATTGGACTGCAGCATGTACATTCATCTGAACTAGAACACTTTAACTTACAAATCGAAATCATATAAACGTGTTCCAGATCCATTTTTCCACAAAATGCACAATATATTTTTACAAAAATCAATTAATATTAACAAGAACAATATCTACACCCCAAAACACTTGCTAATGAAGATAAAGAGTTTATTCAAACAAAATCTCATGATTCAAATGAGAGGTGGGGCAAAACATTAAGGAATATCTCGAAAATTGAGCTCCAACAGACATTGATGAATCCTCTATAGAAGGAAAACGAGGCCATAGAAAATGGCAACGCTTATTCACCAATGTACTCATCGTATAAGTTCAGGTCTGCCAAGTTGCAGTATTTATTTATTGGTGTCTGCACATGCAAATGAGTGAATTGAAAGAATAGTTGCATGTGAATGAAGCAACTTGTAAACACCAAAAGTATCGTTATAGCATGCATCGAGGTCTCATCAATTGTCATAATCCATACAGCCCACTTGTTTTTAAGAAAAACTTGAAATTTAACATCTCTAGTAAGTAGTTAATTAAACCTAATTACCTATGCACTGCTCTATTGAGTGCATAATCCATGGCTTAATCATGTTTCTCTGTGGATCATTCTTCTTCCACCACCAGACACACCTAAAAGAACAAGTTAACGGAGATCAAATTAACATATCAAATATTTGCACTAAGTACATTATACAACAGCAAAAATCACTCACATGAAGCCTTATTTACAAAACTTAGGCATGTTGACTTAAAAGATACCTCCCATTAAAGAAGGAACATCATCAAAGGACCACAGGTCCATAGCATTTTCACCATTTTGAGTTGCACTTGTGTTGAGGAAGTTACCAACTGATGCATCCCAATTTCCCTCCATATATGGGAGATGAAAGAAATTCATCTGGGGTTCAAAAGCTGGAAGCTCTTCAGATAGCATGTTAACAGTGTTTCCATCATCAGCTACGGGATTGTTGGTGCATGATTTCAGCTTTTTCTGGGGATTGGCATCTTCAACAAATTGAGCTTCATTACTATCAACAGCAGCTGACAGAACAGATGATATCTCCGGAGTCCTGGAGCATGGCTCTCCCCAACCAAAATCAGAGCACTCAAAAGAGTTGCTTCCTACATCAGAGTTGAAGTAGATATCACCACCAACTGAAGGGACGAACGAGCCAAATCCTGTATCTGCAGAAGCACTGCTCCCATTCTCATACCCATACTGCTTTGTCATGGGTTTCTCTTCAAAAAATCCGAAAGAATCATAATGGTCATCCTCTACGCTGTTCATGATTGCTGAGTCGGACTGAAGTGAATCCAGGCTCTCCTCAGGAAGGACCTTCTGAGGATTCACCTTAACAGTGTGTCTTGATGCAGGTGCTGGAGCTTCATCGGGAAAATTTACCTTAGCTTTCTTGCCTCTGATCCTCCTAGCCTCAATATCATAAGCTCTGGCAGCTTCTTCTGCAGTATTGAAGGTTCCCAGCCAGACCCGAACCCCTTTCCTTGGGTCACGTATTTCAGCTGCCCACTTGCCCCAAGGTCTCTGCCTGATCCCCCTATACTGATTCTTCCTCTTTCTCTTAGAGGATTTATCAGCAGCATCCTTGTCTGAATCAACAGTTTTCGAAGATTTGGAACCTTCAGAAAATAAAATGAATAATTAAGTTTTTCATTCATCCATCATAAATTTTCATTGATATATCAATCCACCAAATAGCATGCTATATAAATAACCATAAAACATAAGAAGCTTAATTACAAATCAACCACGCAGAACATGTTCGCTGATAACAGTAGTGCTAGATTGCTAAAGGCAACAACTTACACAAAATCAAGCCTTCCAAAATCTCTCTTGGTATGATGATAAAAGACAGAGATGGATCCAAGATTTGAACTTTATAGATTCTGAATTCTAGGAAAATGGTCTCAAGTGTTGGTAATTGAAGTTCTCACATATACAGGGTTTGAGCTATAAATACCAGGTTTCAACCCATATGTTAAAGCCTACCTCCCCAAATTAAAAACTACAGAACTGAGAAGCCTAGATCTAAGCTTATTACCAAAAATCATCATCAAAGTGATGGACTTTATTATGTAAGCATGATGAAACAGTTTCTTAGGGAAGAGAGTTCATCGATAGAACTTGTTCCCAAAGTAACCATTTAACAATCAAATTGGATCTAGACAGGAAATATTGATCCAAACAAACAACACAACAACATTTGTGATTGAATTTTCATAACCTTCTACTATTGTCTTAAAAGCATTTCATAAAGTTTCCAACCAAAATTCACCGCAACTATGTTAAATTTGATATATGAAAGTCAATGAGACTTAAATAATAAAAGGTAGATTTAAGGCTTCTCAAAACATGAATGCCTTTTCTGCACTTATCATTATTTGAGCTAATCAAGTAAAAAAAAAATGGCATCTTGGATCCTTCCTCCTTTTAGATGCCACACATTTTTCTTCAGGGATCTTCACACAAATTTTCTGTTTACTTTTTTAGGCAATATACATAGATTATACATCTGCCGGCTATTTTTATTTTAATCAGCTAGGTGAAAGGATATTTAGTTTAATTTTTCTTTTCTTTTTAGCTAATTAAGTAGAATAAAATAGCATCTTGGATCCCTCATTTCCAAAGTTAACCATTTTGTCCACTTGAATAAATTCAAAATAATACAACAATAACTTCACTAGCAGACACAAAATCTCAATTCAAGCCAGAAAAAAAGCTAGAAGAGTCCATAGAAATCAAGTAATTAATACCAGTAGACTGTTTGGAAGCAGAGAAGGCAAATGGCTTGACATCGACTTCAACATCCTCATCATCAGATAACTCTTTGAAGTCCTGAAAATCTGCCTCAAAGTCGTCAACAACTTCAGATCGCAAATGCTTAGAGTGATAATTGTTGGGATTTTTTTGCTTCTTACTGAGATCGAAACGACCCCATAGCAACTCGGCGGTGAGCCGGCGAGAAGTCCGGCTAGGGTCTATGTAATCGGAGATTATAGAACCACCACACATGATTTATGTATGAGTTTCTCTCACCAAAATAAGTTTTTTTGCACAAATGAGATTTTCTTGGTTTTGACGGAAAATGTATAATTGTAAGCTATTTGGCTGCGTGTCCAAAAGATGCCAACTCCGTTTTATAAAGGGCCGAAAACGTTGCGGACAGCCGGCACTTGTTTTTACGTTGATGCCCCTCCGAATGGCGCTACTTACCGAAATTGCCACTTTCTGTCCAGAGGGTTAAAATGTCATTATAAATATTTCAAGTGCCTGTATGTTGTTATTTTTATGGTGTGCTTGTATTATAATGGAAACTACTATTTCCGTTTTATTTTAAATGATACTTACTTTAAAAAAATTATTTACGGCAAATTATTTTATTAGTTATGTTTTGAAAATTTACAGTGGACTACTGACAATGTATGTAATACTACTAATAATTTTTATTTCTATTTTTAAATAAAGTAGATAATTAAATCAAAATACTTATTTTTGATAAAATGACAAATAATATGAAACTTGTAAGGTATTTGGGGGAATTCATTAATGTGCGTCAAAGTTGATCACGATCATTAAATAATTTATAATTTTCAATTGATAGAAATTTTCTTGGGTTTGATTATTTTTAATTGCGTTACAATTTCATTGTTTAATTATTCAAATTGTGAATATTAACACCATTTCGTTCAAAAAAGTAATTCTAACTTCTCTTATTCAAAAGTTATTTCCCTTTACCAAGGAGTAATATTTTAACTTTCAAGTCGGTTCACATTTTTTTCGTTTCTTATTTCAGTTTTGATCTTTATTAAATTTTTAATTAATTTAAATTTACATAATTATACGTAAGATTCAGTAAAGGAAAGATTTTCCTAACATGATTTTTTCATATTCACTATTTAAATATAAAATCTTTAATTAAAAATAAAATAATCATATTTATTTCACCATAATCTTTATTGGTGTGCTTTTTAACTTATTCTAGCACTTGTCTATTTAAATTTTGTAATAATTAAAGACAAAAAAACAGTGTCACACTTTGTTATATACCATTTAGATTTACCATTTATCGTAAATGTATTCTTTATCGAACACTACGAAAAAAAATTCTTTTACTGTAAAATACTTTTACAAAATATACAGTTTCTATAAATAGTAGCCTTCTTCGCATCAAAACAAACTACAGGTCAGACATCGTAACTTATAGCGTTACTATTTGAGTATTGTACATATTTACGCAAATGCTAAGTATCATATCATACTAATATACTATTCGTTCTGTCCTTAATTACTTGTCCGCTTTTAAATTAATACATCTATTAAGAAAATAATTATTAACATAGTGAGTTCATCATTTTACCCCTATTAATTATGATATGGATGTATTATAAACTTAAGGTTTTCAAAAAGTATTATATTTCTCAAAGTAATTAATTGACAGTATAATGTTGAAATTTAGTAGAATCTTTTTACTTTTATCTTTTTAGTCTAAAAATATTTTATCGTATTTTATTTCCTTTAAAGTGTAGGTTTTACATTAATTACAAAATATTTAATTTTATTTTAGTTTAGTATCTAGAAGGATTCTCCTTTAGTTTATTATCTAGAAGAATTATTCTTTAGGAAGAATTCTACTTAATTATTTATAAATAGGAATGTACTCTTTTATTTGAATCAATGCAAGAATCAATACAAAGAGTTATCATTCATTCTCTCTTTAATTTCTCTTTCTAGTTTCTTCCATTCCATAACAGTAGTATCAGAGCACATGGTTCAAAGATCCGTTGATCTTATGGTTCAACGAGGTTGAAGACAGGCTCAAGATGGTTTCAAATCAATTTGTAATCAATTTGATGATAATGAAGATTTTTTGTCAAGCTATATGTGGAGAAGAAATTTCAACTATATTTTCAACATTCCTGTTGCTACAATTTTTAAGAACAAAAATAAAATATTTTTAACCTATATATTTTAAACTTTATTTTTAACCATGGCAAGAAATAGTGATGAAGATTTTGTGAAGAACAAGATTATCATGCAATGAAGAAGACAGATCAAGCTTTGTCAAGAAAATCCAGCCAAAAGGGGAGATTTGTTAGGGTTTTGCCCTAATTTTCGTACCATAATTTAAGAATTATTTTTCTTAAAGAAAAGACAAAACATTACCATAAATGTTTTTATTTTTCCTGCAAGAAAAATATAATATTATTTTATATGTGGTTTATTCTTTCCTTGTAGGAAAGGTTTTAGAGTAGCTAGTCCTTTTCTTGCTGGTCCTTTTCTAGTAAGAAAAGGTTTTAGGACTCTATAAATACAGGTTTGTTTCTTCTAACACAACACAATAAAATCCACAATGTAGTCGTTTAGAGAGTTTTGTTTATGGAGAGATTTTTCTCTCAACAGTATTAATATTTTTTTTTTAGTTTTTAATTATGTAGGTCAATTGATCATATCATATAATAATATTATTTCTTTTAGTATAGTTTTATGTGTCATCTAATTTATCAACCATATAATTTGCAAATTATAAGTTTCTGCATGATGCTCTTATCACCTTCATAACCCAACAAGTGGTATAAGAGTCTTACATTGATCTTAATGGATCTGTGAGTTCATTGAAGAAGAACTTTCAACCATTTTTAATTCATATCTATTTTCAAATCAATTTTAACCCGTGCATTTATTTTTAACGCAGGGCTACTTTTAACCAATTTTTAATCTATACTATTTTAAACCTTATTTTCAAACCATGGCAAGCAATACTCTTTCTTTCAATGCCCCACAAACCTTCAATGGTGAAAATTATCAAATTTGGGCCGTTAAGATGAAGTCTTATCTTGAGGCTTAGAATTTGTGGAAAGCTGTAATGGAAGACAAACCCATACAACAACTCTCTGAAAAATCGTCTGATGCTGAAATCAAACTTCACTCAGAAGAGAAAATCAAAAAATACAAAGCTAAAATTGTAATTCAAAATTCAGTTGCAAATTCAATTTTTTCTAAAATCATTGCATGTGAGACAGCAAAAGAAGCTTGGGAAAAATTTGAGAATGAGTACCGGGGAAGTGAATGAGGCAGACAAAATCAAATTCTGAATTTGAAAAGAGATTTTGAATCTCTTGGGATGCAAGAGGGTGAGACTATCACTAATTATTCTGACAGAATTTCTTTGATTGTCAACAGAATCAGGTTGTTTAGTGAGGATTTTAAAGATAATAGAATAGTTGAAAAGATTCTTGTAACCATTCTCGAGAGATTTGAGTCTAAAATCTCTGCTTTGGAATAGTCTAAAGATCTTTCTACCATCTCTCTTGTGGAATTGATAAGTGCTCTTCAAGCACAAGAGCAAAGAAGAACTTTCAGACAAGATAAAATTGTTGAAGATATCTTTTATGCAAATTATCAAAAAAGAAAGGTTGATTATCCTCCTTGCAAATATTGTAAAAAGAAAACACACTTAGAAAAATTCTGTTGGTGGAGATCTGATGCATTATGTGGAAGTTGCAAACAAATAGGTCATGTTACAAAAGTGTGTAAGTTCAAAGACGCTCAAGACAAATCACAAGCATTATTAGTAGAAGAAGAATATGATGATGAATTCTATTAATTGACACAACAAAAGTAAGTAGAAGATATTTTTAAAGAATAATTAAGTGTTCAAACTCAAGCTTGATACACCAACTTGAGTTTGAGGGGGAATGTTGAAATTTGGTAGAATCTTTTTACTTTTATCTTTTTAGTCTAAAAATATTTTATAGTATTTGATTTTCTTTCAAGTCTAGGGTTTACATTAATTGCAAAATATTTAGTTTTATTTTAGTTTAGTATCTAGAAGGATTCTCCTTTAGCTTAGTATCTAGAATAATTTTTCTTTAGGAAGGATTCTCCTTAATTATTTATAAATAAGAATGTACTCTTCTATTTGAATCAATGCAATAATCAATACAAAGAGTTATCATTCATTCTCTCTTTAATTTATCTTTCTAGTTTCTTCCATTCCATAACATATAATAGGTAAAAAAAAAATTGTCATTGATTTGTCAAAACGGACAAGTAATTAGGGATAACCAAAAAAAGAAAAGTGGACAAGTAATTAGGAATAACCAAAAAGGAAAAGTGGACAAATAATTTGGGATAAAGAGAGTACGTTGTGAAGACAAAATTGGAAGTTGTTATATTAGCTCAATTTACGAGAATAAAATGCTACTTATTTCAACGGTTGGACTTATTGTTTGATTTAACTAGCTTCGCAATTATTGAACGTATTTATTTTTCGAACCAAAAAAAAAGTTATTTTAGTGAATGAATATGTTTAACCAAGTTTTTGATAAATAAGTTAACGTTTGGTCATAAATTATGAAATATTTTGAAAAATCTCCTTAAAATATTAGTTTGATTATAAAATTTAATCAAATCTTCAAAACTTAAAAAAAAATAAAAATAAAGTAAAATGTATGTTTAAGAACAACTTCAAATTTCAAAAATTGTGACTTGAGAAACTCAATTGTTCAAGTTTTAACTTCAAAATTATGTGTTAAGCACAAGTGCTAACTATTTTTGAATAGTAGCAGTAATTCGTTTGTTTTTCATTTTTCAAGCATAAGCTGAAAAAAATAATTTCTCCCAAAAACAAAATACTTATCATTTCAGGACAAAATTATCCAATTAAAAATTCATACAAAACAAATTAAAATCAGTAGTTATTTCTTTCATAATTTAACACTCAGATATATTCTTTTTAAAATATTAGCAAAAACACTTATTTGATGACTCAATCAAACATGAACGGCAATTCTTTCACAATAACTTTTCGTAAAACCCTTAAAAAAATCTTTTCAAAATAAATTGATTTTAGTAATTAGAAAAAAAAAGGTTATTTGTCACCTTTCCTCCTATGCTTTCGTGGAAACAACTAATTTAAGTAAGTATTTTAAGATATATGTGTTGACTGACAATCAATCAATATACAAATAACATATATTAATTACATATAAAAAAAACTTAGTTTTATGTACCATATTACATTTGTTATATTAAAATATATATATTTATCGAACATTATTACGATGGACGCATATATAATATTACGATCTCATTTAAATAGAACATGAAAGTTGGTGAGTTAATTTTCTAGAGGGTAGAGTGTCATTACATCAATAATATTAGAATATTCTAGAGTAGCCAAATCATTCAACAGTGGGTACACTAACCAGAGCTGTGAGCAATTATTGTGATGGAGTGATAAGTGTTTCTTCATCCTTAATTAAATGTTTCATCTCTCTGGAGAGTCACCTTTGTTAGCGAGCACTCTACTTTTAGTATGAGTTTTTTTGACACAAATTATACCCCAATATAGATATTCAATATTTAAAAAAAAAAAAAACCATGAAAAGAGGGATCATGTAGGGCACAAGACTTGATTAAGACTTTTCTACCGTGGTAGGTTAAAGTTACACCTTTCTTTTTTTAGCAATATTACCAACTTGTGGAGTAGATACATAGAATATAACCAAATTTGACTGACTGAACCAACATCTACTTTTCTTCAATTACCTAAACTTATTCATAGCTTTTACCGTATCGGTGATTGGACTTTGAAATAGATTTGCCATTTCAAGGATGGACGGCCAACTTTTACTGGCATATACAAAAATTAAGGATAAATTTACCTTAATTAGCGGAATAATCTATTTTATTTTTAAAAAGCAACACTAATTTCTTCCCTTTTTCTTTAATTTGGTAATTCTTTTTAAAAAGCAATACTAATTGCTAAATATACAATTATGTTGTACGTATTTTATACGTTGCTTGAATATAATTTGTACGTTGCGGGTATGTCACTGTATGTATTGGACATAAAAATAATATATATTCGACATACAAAATAAAAACGACTTATTGTTTATGTTTTTCTTTGAGTTTCAATTCGAAACTTCGCAAAACCCATCTCTCATTTTTTTTCCTATTATTTAATTATAATGACAATGTATTGTTACATCTTGCATTAAGTGTAAGTATTCTAAATAATTGTAATTCGATCTTAAAGATAACTTATTCCTATAAAAATTTCTTTCACAAATGGTCCATTATTTGTGCCATACTTTGAAGTAATTATAAATGTATGTTTGTTTTACTTTGGGTAAATTGTAAATGTAACTTGATTATTCCCACTTGTTAATGCCACGAAGAAGCACGTGTTGAAATGTATGGTACTGTCAATTTGTCATCAAGTACTAAATGGTCAATTGTATTTAATGTTGCCAATTTGTGTTTAAAACAGTAGAATTTTACAGAAATACAGAGTTATCAAAGTTTTCAATGAACTAGTGATGAAATAGAAGAACATAAATTAATTCACAAAATATTAAAATCTGTAAAATATATCAGAATCTGGAAAAATAGAATGGGAAAAGATCAAGCCTACTGAATGCACAGTGTCCCCTTAAGGAAATTATTCCCCTCTAGCATCCGAGGTTTGATTTGGAATATGTCCTCCCATGATAGAATGATTTCAATCACCAGTGTTTTGATACCCAAAACGCTGGTGTCAGCGAGCCACTCAACGGCAGTAAAGTACACGAAGAAACTTTGTGCAGAAGAAGAAGAAATCAGAAAAATTCGTAAGTAAAAAATCTAAAGAATCAGTGGTATTTATAGTCAAGAGTAACTGGTTTTGAAAGGTTGTAACATTTCAGAATCCACACGATCATTCTTGAAAGTTTGCAACCTTTCAAACGGCCATGACTGTTCCTAAAAGTTGTAGCCTTTTAGAACAGTCATTTCCAACGGTGGGAAATTCAACTAAAATGGGAAAGTTTAAATAAAATGGGTCACGTGCGGATCCGAGTTGATCATTTAATTAATTAACTAAATAATTAAAACAAACTTTGTCCAAAAATAATCTCTCGATCATTTTTCAAAGTGTAAGTCGAAGCCGAGCTAAGCGAGCGACAACGACGGCGCGAGGGGGTCCCTCTTTCCAACCCTTTTAACAATTAATAGAAGAGGACTTTTCAAGTTCCCAACTTTTCAAGTTCCTCTCTTTTCATCTTCCCTCTATTTCTCATTAACTCTTGCTATATACTCAACATTTAGTACAGTAATACTATTTACGAATATGTGCATGTGTCATGCACATATATGACGTTGATTATATCGCGCAATGTCTGAATTTTTTCGAACCCTCTTCAATCAAAAATAATTATATATAATTTTAATTAACCTGACTTATAAAAAGACTTTTTATTCAAATAATAAAATACACAAAATTACTCCTAAACTTCTTTTGAAAGAAATTCTTACCCACTTAAATTTTGCGAGTGATTCTTTATCCTTATATACGTATTTAAAGTGAAATTAATAGCCTTGAACTTTCAAAACCAATCTAAATATATATGCCCTCTTTAACATAAGAAAATGAAATAGTAGTAATTTTCCCGATCCTTTTTCCTCGTACGATCCTTGTTTATTTTTTTTTTTCGCGTTCTAGAATCTCCCCCTTCCCCCGCTCTAGTACTAGTTTGATCATGTTTTTATTGAACATTATTCATTCAAAGGAGAACATTATTTTCTTTACTAACCATTTATATGAATATTTAATTATTTAATAAACTAACTCTATAATACTTGTAGGTGTGGTACGACCGAATGCAGAAGTTTTTTTTTTTTTTTTTGGAAGTAAAAGTGGAGAGTATTACTTCCTTTGTTTATTTTTATTTATTATATATTAGCTTGATATATTTATTAAGAAGTAATGAATATGATGATCATTTAATTATATTACTTTTTAAATTTAATATATGCAGTGTCGAAAATAACTAAGTGATACTTTTTAATTATTTTTTTAATTATATAAATAGAAAAAATATTAATTTTAATATAATGAATAAATAAAAATAAACGAGTAAGTACGCAGTATTTGAGTCTTGTGGTTGAAAATATTGGTGGTGTATTGGCTGACATACATATAAAAACAAGTCAGGAAAGAAAGGGGTAAGGGGGAAGCATCTTCTGTAAACGCGGAAAAGACCTTATGCTTACGATAAAATTATTTACCTTATACTATTCTATTGGTTGAAACTATAATCATTTAAAGTTGAATTATTGCCATATTTGTAAGTTTTCACTTTAGGCAGGGGAAACAGTCTCAAGTTAAATAGTTGAAAATGAGAAAGATATTTTTGGGATGATTTAGCTCAATTAGTGCCAAATTAATAATTTAATGAGATAAATATGGAAATTATAGATTAATTATCGTATGATAATAACATATTTATTACGTTTATTCCATTTAGTATATCATACATTTAAATATTAAAATGCATATAAAATGGAAATTAAAATGAGGATGTGACCAAAAAAAAAAAAAAGGAAGGTACTATATCAACAAAAAAGGAGATATAAAGGAAAGGGCACGCCTTTCTTGATGACCCGAAACACGAGCTATGTTAAATGACTTTACATTTCATGCCTCATCTTCAGTCTTTGAGACGGTTCATAAATATATCCCAATGAATTTTTTTATCATATTTTATTTTGTATTGAAAAAATATTAAATAAAGTATAATTTGAGTAAATCATCAACATATTTGTAAATAAAATAAAAATCAAAACAAAAGTTATTTATATTTTATTTTAAATTATATATACTTCATAAGGACGATAAGTAAAATGGACAGGAGAACCTTCAATTTATGGCCGCTTGGTTGATGAGTGCGTCTTGCATTGTCTGCTTAATTCCCACGTACTCTGCAGGCTTTTCGTCTTTGTTTGTTCAGGAAACGTAACACTAGACAATGGTTCAATGTATTTCTAAAGTGATAAAGAAGCTTAAAATTTAGAAGAAAGAGGCATAGATAATATTGAAAGTATTTTATATATAAAAAAGAAAGTATTAAGAGTTCAAGTCCCCTCCAACAAAATTTAGTATTTACTCTTGGCATTTTTTATTTAGAAAATAACGGATCACTAATATTGTATGACTAGAACAAACTATAGACTAATTATTAAATCCAAATTAAGCTTCACCACTATATGAGCTTCCCTTAACAATCTAATACTCTCTTTTATACAATACCGACCTTCTTTTAATTATATGCACATTGGAGTTGTTAGTGTGCACAAAGATGAGGATTAAAGGCTCATATTTATAGTTACTTTGCATATGATTAAATAAAATGAATAAGATGATAGTGAATTATTCTCTCCCTTACATGTTAGTTATCCATATTTTTAAAAATAGTTGTTTCAAATTATTTATCAATTTACAAAATCAAGTTAGAATTAATTAAATTTTCTCCCTTTCCTTACTATTTTTTTTAAAAAAATAATGAAACAAATTTGTAAAGTTTTAAAGAAGTTTTTTAGGGGTAAATTGATAAAATTATTCTTTTTATTTTTATAATTTTTCAAGAAGCATGTAAAGAAAAAAATGAACAGCTAATATGTGATGAAGAAAGTAATAAATTAGTAAAAACATGTGACAGTGAATAGAAAATTATAACAAAGCAAAAATAAAATGATTTATCCTAGTATTAAATCTAGTGAATCTAAGTTAAAGAGAACCATAAGCCAAAAAATAGATGGGCATTAATTTCGTAAAATAACATAGTTGACTTATCTATTTAGAAGATCAAGGCAAAAAACACTAATACTGAATCATATCCATATCAACATGCACGTAACTTGTAAGTAATCGTCTTCAATTCTTGTGTTGAATGCTTGTTCAGTCGATTCAAAGTTTTTAGACGCAAAGGTATTAGAATACTTAAATTTACTGATTTGTAAAATAATAATAATCTCACACAAGCTGCTTCTTGAAACACAATATAATAATATATTCAACTATATATGTGGCCTTTACTGTTTTTGTTTTCTTCTCTAGATCTTATCGTATTACTGTTATTTTTTCAACTCTACGAGATTTAACATCTTAAATCACCGTGAAAAAATAGTGAAAAGCTATAGAAGAAGATTCATATATTCAAAATTACATTTCTCATACGACAAAATATGTCGGCATGAATATATAAGATGGGACGTTAGAGAATAAGAAGTAACCAGAATGTGAATTATTGGTTCATATTATTAAATTAGAAAAAACGTACAGTCTGTTCGTATTTGGTACACAGACGTACAGTTTTTTGCTAAGTTTTGTTATATTTTGCATAAGCTAACATACCTTTTACTTCCAATATGAGGTCAGAAAAGTAGCTTCATATGTATTTATATTATCTGGAATATAAAAAGAAAAAGCAATCTAGCACAAGATGCTGTAATTTAAAATTTTAAGTTTTTACCTTCTTGATTCTAAAAATGTAGCTTACTAGGCTCTATTAAATTAACGAGCACCAAAATTATTAAATTCTATTAAATCTTTAATCATGTAATTTTAGGTTCCCTGCTAACAGTAGAATGAAGCAAAGGAAGGAAAGATTATTGAACGAAAATATGTCGATCAACATAAGAGGACAATTTCATATTCTCCAGTGATAAAAAAATCAGTTAATTAATAATATATGGGAGAAATTATTTATAATATTGTTCAATGCATCTAGGCATAATATTGGCAGACATGATTGTTACTTCTTGTTATAAAAAACAAAAACAATATAGCAAGTTGTTTCTGTACTATGCACACCAATTCTTGAAAATCATTACACACGTAAGGTAATGGATTTTTTTTCTTTTTATTGTTGTATCAGTCACCACATACTTTTTGATCGTGCCTGAGAGGGCCGCTAAAAACAACTCACGTTGTGTACACAAAAGCGTTAATATCCAAATTTTAATTACTTCATTCATCCTAATTTATAGTATACTTTTCATTTTTTAAAAGTCAAATAATTTAAATTTAATTGAAAATTTGATCCCAAATTTTTTTTTTGAAATAAAATTGATATATTTATAAACAACATAAAATGTACTATAAGTCATAATAATTGACAAATTTATTTTTTAAAAAATTATATAAAAAATATACGATAGAAAATAAATTTATTTAAATCTCAAAATATAAAAGGTGCCTCATTACGAAGAGAGTGTTATTTTTTACGAGTTGCCATGTTAATATTGGGTCTACAACTTCCTAGTTTTTTCTTCGGAAACATCATTCATAGTCTTATGAGGTAGAAAAATAGATATATTAGATTCCACTAAATATGTTACTCATTATTATTATTGTTATTGCCAACAATATACAAGTATTAAAATTTAGAAAACATTATTTATCATCAAATTGATTGTCCATATTTTAATGAATATGCATGTGTCCCCAAGTGGAAGGAGAAAGCAGAGTGGCTAGGCAGTGACGTACATTTTTTCCTAACAATATTTATCAATTTGTTATTTGTTGGAGAGAAATAATAGCCCCAATTTATATTGTCCTCTTTACCCAACAAAAAACTTTTACCTCTAAACTAAAATACACATACAGTGATGAAATGTTCAAAGGACCAATAATAAATGTAGCAGGACTATATTGGACATATATCTGAAACAAAATCAACAAGGTCAAATTAGTGGCAATAAAGTTAAAAGACAAGTGGCCAAGTGATTTTGGTATATATACACACTATATTTCTAAGACAATTTTAACTTCATTAATTGATTATCTGAATTTAACTTTATTAGTGAGAGTTTGATTTCATTGAAATGTAAATTGGGCGAGACGTGATTGGGCTGGGCTGGGCAATTTTAACCCGCTAAGATTTTGACCCTCATTTGCTCTACCTTATTGTCAACCCTATGATTTCAAAAGCATATCATGCATATATATTATTTTTTGGATAAGTGAAATTTAAGAAGTAATTAGTTGTTAACGGTGCAAGTTGGGAAATTAGCTAAACTTTTCTTGTTGGGTAGATGATCAATTTCTCTAAATTACCACTTGTCCAATGGAATATATTTAAAACATTTTATTCACTTTCGATCCTATATAACGTGAATCTTACGCAAGATAGATACAATGTTTATTTTTGATTCTTAACACAAATTTTATAGTGTAGATACAATGTTTATTTTAAAAGTTTTTTAAGAAATAAAGTGAAAGTGATTGCCACTTATTTCGTAGTGTAACTTTCACATTATATTCTTTACTCCTTTGGCCCCTTCCAAGATAAAAAGGAGGAAAAAACATCAAGTTGTTGCCCTAGTAGAAACTATAATAATATTTCGATTTCATAAAGATATATAATGGAGATATTTACCTATTAAAATATTTGGAAATTTCACTGTTCTTTTGTACTCTTCATGGACCACTTACAATAATTTGTTTGTCCATGTGAACTGATGAACATTATAATTCTGATTTTAGTTTTGACATGTCATTAATTTAAGGACTTAACATTTTTATATCTTTATTTAGATTTGGTTCCTATTTTCTTTCCGATAAAATTAAACTCGTGTCTAATATTTAACTGATTTATATTAGGATATCATCTAACTTTGTACTAATTATAGATTTCACACTTCGATTTAACATTTTGTCATAAGATTTTCAATTCATAAAAAATGATCTCTAAGCCTTGGCTTAAAAAGTTCATATGTTGTAGGAAAATAAAAGCAGTTATTTACTAAACATTCGTGGTTTAAAAAGTTCATATGTTGTAAGAAAATAAATCAGTTATTTACTAAACATTTGTGACACTAACAACAATTTCTGTAATTATCTATTTATCATGGGACAGATTAATGAGTAACATTATATTCAAATTTAATCCCCATTTTATCTGGGCTTGGGCCATAACAGATTTAGTCGTGCTTCCCATGTTAGTTATTCATGTGGGCCTGAATTTACAGAATAATCGGCCCACTTCAATTGGACTGTTCGTTCACCACTGTGGCCTTCCACATTTCTTTGCTGAAGTTAGGCGTGTTGCATAAAAATTCTACTTAATAAGTTACTGGACGCTTCAAAAATGTTGTTGTATCTGTATCAGATCTCCAAAAATGCACTACTATGAAAATTCATCACCTATCCAGCAACATTTTAAAATAGTCTTAGCAGCGTAGATCGATATGACTATTCCTTTTTGACTTGTCAGCATATAAAGTTTAGAAACAAATAGAGTAATGATTCATTTCCCATCCAACTTTGTCGCACAAGGTAATTTATATGACCTATGACAATATCAACGCCAACTCACCAAAACAAATTATTATGAATGGTGGGTGATATTTGTCCCAAAAGAAACATCTAATTAATTTAAAAGGTGCTTTTATAGCTGGATTAATAAACATTTGATTGGTGAAATGGAACAAACAAGAAGATCATAATCATAATCTTCTATGAAATTATTTATACAATCTTTTATATGGGATGGTTAATTCCATCATTTGAGAGTAATTAATACTTATAATCAATCCTACATTTTATCTCGAAATAATCATTTTGATCCCACCAATTAAGTGGTCCCTTAGTAATGGAAGAACATCAAAGAGACCACTCTAATGACTATGGTTTTGTCCCTTTTGAACATAATTGACTTGCACGTTTTGCCAAAGTAGTTCATGATTATTTTTTTGTCCTAAGCATTGTCCTATTTTGCCCATGCCAATGTTTTTGTTTTCTTCTAAAAGCTCATCTTATATAACTCTTATTTTTTACTTTGCAACAGTGCAAAAGCACTCACACATCACCTAACCCAACTTTGCATTGACCAAAATCTCTTGAATATGCTTTTTACTCTCAATCTATTCCATGCACCCAAAAAAGCAGTCAAAATGAATCACCCCTATCCACTTTCTTTCCTGCTTATTCTATTAATCTTTTAAGAAACTAGAAGCGGAATCAGAATTGACATTGTTATTATTCAAGGGTCATCCACAAATATGTCTCAAGAAGTAGTTAAATGTGTGGGAGATAATAACAAAATAACGGTGTGCACATGATGGACCTAATAATAATGTACTCAGTCTAGCTCTCGCGATCTTTTGTTCCCTATCTCTCAACCAGGATGGGAGTTCTTCCATTCCAAGGTGCAAATCCGAAACCTATATTATGAAGCAAGAACATAGTCCCAATTTTATATTGCAACTCCTTAGCTTATATGTTCAAATTCAAATCTCACCCTCAACATAATACAACATCCAACATTTGTACAAAGCTTTTTTCAACGTCATCAATATATTGCTATAAAGAAACCAAACATAAGATATGATATATGCTTCATCAAAACTCTAGACAAACGCAGCCAAAACTTCATGGCTGAAAGCAAACAACCAATTCCCAACTCTTCTTCACCTTTTCAAACATCCTTGTCAACATACATATTAAACATTGTAGTTGCTTATCAACAGATATAGATCCACATATTTGTTATACATATACTGTTATCCAGATTCGGTAGCACGAAGAACACTTAATTCCCAAGCGTTTCTTCATCAGAGAGGCTCCTGCATTGTTACAACTATTGGACTTCTCACTTCATGCTTCCCATCTGACCAAACTATTGAGCCACTTTTCACTATGGAACTCCCTGGTGATAGCTTTAGTGCCTCTGCTTGTACTCTCACCAGAAAATTAAGCTTCTGTCCAACTCTTCTAAACGTCAGCTTCTCTGGCTCCACCGTCACCACCATACCCCTCGGTGGTTTCACAATCACGTGGTACACTGAATTGGGATCTCCGACGTTTGTCACAGTCCTAATGAAATGTGTGGACAACTTGTGCTTTCCATATTGTTGGAACACTGCTGAAAGCGAAGGGTAATTCAAATTCCCCACATGGCCTGCTCTTTTTGCCTTGCTACAATCTGAATACTTCCTTGTAACTACTTGAATATTCTTGGTTGTATAATTGGAATTGCAGAGGAAATCGACATAGTCATAGGAAGTTAGGTCGTAAATCAAACCAGGGTCCATTGCCTTTTGAGGGTGCACATGTCCTGCCCCAAAATCCATCACAGTCGATGAATTTCCAGTTGATTCATCCATCATAATTTGTCCCCTATTATCCACTGTATAGGCAGTTGTCATCAATGCTGATCTTATAGCTGCTGGGCTCCATCCCGGATGAGCTGCTTTCAACAATGCTCCTAGTCCAGATACATGTGGGCAAGCCATGGAGGTTCCTGATAAAATGTTGAACTCTGTTCGACGTGTATCCCATGGAAGCCCACTGGGTCCAACACCATCGGGCCAAGCTGCAAGGATGTTCACTCCAGGTGCAATCACGTCGGGCTTCAGAATTTCGGGTGACTCTGGGTTCGGGCCTCGGGCTGAAAATGATGCCACTACAGGTGCTGGCCGCACATTTAGAAGAGTACCTCTGAATAAAATAGTCGCCGTTGGCGGTGACTTGGACTTTGATGCTATCGATATGTACTTCCTTATCTCATCACCGGCAGAAGCCCCAACTGCCGTTGCTGGTAACACGTGGCAATCAGCTACTAAACCTTCACCATCGAATACTCCATTGGCTATTATCATCCCCATTCCACCAGCTTTCTTCACCACTAAGCCTTTTGCAGCTCTCGAATTGACGCCTCTGTCACACAATACGAGTTTGCCCTGTACATAATTTGGGTTTAATGAACCTTCTAAACACAGTGAAGACGAATACCCATCACTACCTTCACTTCCGGCGTATATTAGGGGGTAGAGACGGTGGGGAGTTAACGCCGGGCCACCATAAATGCTCACGCCGGGAATTATCTTCCCATTTCCAAGTTTGACGTTCGCAGGGAAATCACGGTCAATTGTTCCGGCACCAACATTGGTGACCCAAGGAGCGACATTGGTTACTGTGAGGCCTCCAGGTCCGCCGTTTCCGGCGGAAGCAGAGACGAAGATTCCGGCATCGGTTGCAGCAAAGGCGGCAATGGCGATTGCGTCGAGGTTATAGGGAACAACAACTCCGCCAACGCTAAGGGATATGACATGGACACCATCAGCAACGGCGGCGTCAAATGCAGCCAGGATGTCAGCGTCGTAGCAGCCTGAAGACCAGCAAACTTTGTAAGCAGCTAGACGAGCCTTTGGAGCCATCCCAGCAGCAACACCACGAGCGTAACCAAGAGTAGACGCCGGAAATACGTACCTCCCTGCCGCAATTGAAGCTGTATGAGTTCCATGACCATCCGAGTCTCTGGGAGATCGAAACTCCTTAGTTTCATTCATTTTCCCATTTGTAGCCTCATACCCACTGGAAAAATATCTCGCTCCAATCAATTTCCGATTGCATGAAGTCGCCGGAAAGTCTCTGCCAGCCACACACTCCCCTTTCCATTTTGCCGGAACTGGACCAAGATCACGATCATGGAAGCTCTTCCTCTCAGGCCAGATCCCAGTATCAATTACTCCAATAACAAGGTCGGACCCATAATCTGATTCCTTGAGCAACCCAGCACTGTCTGCACTACTCAATCCAAGAAATTCAGGGGATCTCGTTGTTTGAACATGCCTAACTTGTTCAGGAATAACACCCAAAACCCCATTAAAATCCTCAAGCTTCTGAGCATCCAAAGTCGACAATTTAACAGAAAACCCATGAAATACATTACTGTAAGTGTGAATAATGCGATTAGCAGCAGCTTCCCCAATTTCTAACGATTGGGTATCCGCAGAAAGAGATCTTAGAGCGGAATCGTACCAGTTCTCATGGGTCGGAAATATGGAAGGTTTAGCATCATGTTGGACGTGAACTATGAAAGTTCTAATTGGGTCATTTGCAGTTGATGAAACTGAGCCAGTGAATACTAAAACCGAAAGACAAAAGAAGAGAAATGAAGAAAACGCCATGAAAGAGGTTCAATTGAGCAGAAAATAGGCGGCAATGGAGTGAAGCTTCAGAAGAAGAAGAAGAAGAGTGAAAGTGCAAGTGGTTATAGTGAAAGAGAGGGAAGCGTGGTAGTTTTAGTACACACAAGACTGAGCTGGAGAAAATGAGTGGATGCATATATTGGACCCAACTTAACTCATCATTTTAAAATACTGATATCTTATACTTCTTCGTATTCAAATGACTAGAATTTGTATTAACATTTTAAAATATATTTTGATTATAATCATAATTAACTATACAAATGAAGTTCTTTTTTGAGGTTTCTATTCAATGATTTATATCTATATTAGAGGCCGATTGATTTAAATTCATGTTATATAAGGTGATTTATGATTAAGAGAGGAACAACTTCATTTATTATATCTTGTTCTTTGATAGTAAGAGAGCTTATTACAAATCTTCTACTATTATTATTATATTTAATTTACTATTTCACTTCTATTTTATTTGGTAGGAGGAGTTGAGGACAATATAATACACAATAATTTACATAAAAAAGTTAGTGATTTTAACTTATTTGGGATTCTATATAGTAGTATGTTTAATATGAATTCTTGAGATTTGCAACAGTGGGGGCCTGGTGTTTTGCTTGGAATTTAACAGCTTCTCATTTCTCTTGTGTTGATAGGGAATTTTATGTTGGTGTTGAATTATGTGGAACCCATAATACCTTTGCATTTTTCTTTATTTCAAAGAGACAAACAAGTGTCCCCGACCTTTACAAAGAATATGTGAAGTCAGTATTAACTTTCAAATTTATTGACGTGTTTCTTTAAGCTGTAAGTTACTTTCTTTTCTTTTCAAAAACTCTACTTTGATACTACGCACTTCATTTTAAATTAAGTGACTTATTTTAACTTGACAAAAAATTTAAGATAGTAAACAAATTTTTTAAATTGGATGATTAAATATATCAAAATATCTTTTAATCTTTATGGTAAAAAAATGCTAAAAAGAAAAAGATAATTTTTTAAAACAAATTAAAAAGAAAATTAGATCAAATAAATTGAAACGAAAGAAGTATAATTTACTTGGACAAAGAATAATAAAAATACTTTAAGTGGAAATTAATTCTTATTTCTTTTGGTAAATAATTTAAATTTCACTCATTAGGTAAATAATTTAATTTATGTAATATTAGATCAATTCTCAATTAGGGAATGACATTTTATTTTTATATTAACACAAAGTGAGAGAAAGCACGTGAGGTGTATACTGTGACAATGAGACATGGTCGGCCAGGTCTCATTTCCATTTAAATAAGAAGAAAAAGAAACAGATAGATACCAACAGAGATCTTGTTCCACCGTCTTTTTCCCCATATAGTTTGACACATCAATTGAAAAACAGTTTAATGCCATTAATCATAGGGACTACTTAACCAAATTACCTTTTATTTTTTCTTTAAAAGAGTAATTAGTAGTGATTATGTACCTTCTTGGAGTAGTAAAGATGATATTGGAAAAAGAAATGTTCTAAATTAATAGAGGGATTTTTTTAAAATTAAAAATAAAGTAGTAATAATTAAAGGGCTTCAAGAGAAGAATATTGTTAGGATTGAAATTTTGAATCAAGTGGAAAATGGTAGAATTTTATTTTTTTTGGTTTCACCGGAGAGTAAAAAGGATAGTCTGGTGCATTAAGCTTATACTGTATATAGGTTCTGTGAAAAGATAGAATCACAAGTGACTTTTTGATAACATAAAGACAACTTTATCAATTAAATTAAGGCTCTCGTCTCCTTCAAATATAGTGAGATCCAAATGAAGTAGGCTTCAGATATTAAAGGTGATCAAAAGAAGAGTAGTTTGAAACATGATATCTTTAATTGTGGAACATGACATCAATAAAATTGGTTCTTTAAAATGAAAAGAAATAAAGAGTCAAGTGAGGGCCCTCATAGAGTTTTGAATGCAATTATTTAAGAACAAACATCATGATCAACATCACTATGTGGATTATTGACATATAGTATGGTTTCAAACATCAACTTTATTTTGTTTTAATAGGATCTAACTTTACCATTTTGAATGTTCTTATCTTTTAGCCTTTCGTAATGAATATTGATCAACTCTTTATTCAAAATTAAAGCGCTAAATAAAGTAGAGGTTTAATTTTTGGGTTTTGTGGAGAAGCTTCTTTCATCTTTATGCATCTTTTGCTCAAACATAGTGAATATATGGTGGATGACATTGATAAGAAAAAGATATCATATGTAAAATTTAACCTAAAAAACTAGCTTGAAATTTAAAAGATTTCAAAATCATATACATAATGAGATAAATTGTCATGTCACCTACTGATGTAGACGGTAACGTCTCAGTATGTGTAGGTCTGAAAATTAAAATGTGTATAAAATAATATAGAAACCTAACATCGAGTGAGAAAAGAATTGAATTAAGTGTACTCTGATCATGACTAGAAAAAAAAAATAGACAACTATGTTGTCTTTGCATAATCCTCACCAAAGTGAAACTCAACACATTTGGTGATGCAATAAAATTGCCCCATAAATAATTCCTATACCTTCTAGCTTATTGGGCAATACTGACCAACAGAGGAAAGTGACTTTGGTCTCTTGGGAGAAAATCTAACTGCTAAAGAATTTGGTGATTTAAAAGTTAATGTGGTAGAGAGTGAAATGTTGCAATTGTGGAGAAATTAGTGTGTGACAATTAGTTGAGAAAAAATGTGTGCTTTGGATGAAATTGATAAATGGAGTTTATATGAAGGAAAATACATATATTTGGAACCATTAGATTCCAAAAATTGTAGTTGGTATTAAAGAAAATTGAATTCTACAAAGATAAAGATGACTAAATGGTATACCAATTGAAGAGTTAAGGTACTCTTTGACTTCAAATGACACATAATTAGCCATCAGAAACTTCAAATGAGAATTTCACAGACGCTACACTGACTTGCAAGCAGACATATACTAAAAATGTTTAGAAAGGAGTTGAAAACAACAATCTAAGAATCATAAATATATCACACGTGAATTGTAATATATTCAAGGAGATTCATGAACATCTAAAAATACTGATAGCACAAATACAAATTGAGGTAAGAGTTAGAACAGAATAATTGAAGTGTACAAAATGAGCTCATATATAGTTGTAGATAGGAGTGTTCATGGGTCGGTTCTTGGTTTTGATTGTGTTGTTCAATTATTAATCATAAAAATAAAATCAAAAGACAATGTGCGGAATAGAAAAGCAAATTAATTAGAAAATAAGCACCTATCAACTACACATGTCGTAATGTACTTTTTCCCAAATTGATTTTTCACTAACAGAGGAGAAAATGAAATGAAACCAGAAGAGCAAACAACTGATTCATGCCCCTAAATTGATTCCATTAAATCCCTCAATATAATTCTTCTATCCCTTAAATTATTATCTGCACCACCTTTTTCCATCATAAAACTGGCTAGTGATATTTGCTAATATAGGTATAGACTTGCAACGCTTTAAAATACGTCCCTAGAGTGTCATGTCTGCTTACTTATAAACCTCCTCATACAAAAGATATGTATGACCTAACCTGCTAATGATATTGTCTACTTTGAGCCTAGACCAACACGACTTTAAAACACATCACTAAAGTGTAAGGTCTACTTACTTATCATGTGTTTTTGTCGGTGTGGACTTCTTATCCACACAAACACCCTCTCTTATAGATAAAATGTACTCGTTGAGGTTTTTCACACCATATAAAATTTGCCTAAGAATTGCCCCATCACATGAGATTTGCCTAGACCTAGCAAAAATATTTTCTCCATATTGCCCCATTCCCAAATGTAAGCATTTACAATTTGACACAAAAAAGTCTCCAACACTCGAAACATGCCCTAATTGGACATCCCTGCTGATCATCAATCAATTTACACATACAATCCATAAAAGGGCAATCAATAATTAGTGGTGAAGCCAGAACTTTCGTTGATCGATTGACATCTCTTACTCAGATAAAAAAATCAACCGACGGTATTGAACTGATATCCAAAATTTTCGTGCAATCAGAAGCATGATACTTCATATCAACCGCTTGGATATCCTCATTGATTTTTTTACCTATATAATTCTGTATGCATTCTTCAAAGTAACGATGATTGCAACTGGTGCCCCATATCATTGTGTTTGGCAGCGGAAATGCATTTTCACAGACTTCACATAAAGTACATTATGATTCTCCCAATTCAGTAATACTATTCTTTAGGTTAAGTAAATTTGGAATAACATAATACTCAATTACTACAGGTTTTTTACCAACATCGTGATTAGAGCTTGATTCCAAGTTCTTACTAGAAAGAAATTAAGTTGAGTAGAAGAGAACTTGATATTATCATCTTTGCGCTCATAACCATTGTTATTTTCAGTGATAGCGATGGCATCAAAATTCAGCGATGTGGGATCAACTTCAACTTCACTGGAGTTCAAGATTTGTAAATCCATTGATTCTATTTCAACTTAATTTGAATTCATGATTTGCAAATCTGTTGATTCAATTTAGCTTAATTGGTATTTACAATGTGCAAATTTGTTGATTCCATTTCGACAACATTGGCTCCGACATATTTTATAATTTATGTATGTTATACACCATTTTAATTGGGTCTAAATAGTGTACGACATTATGGTAATTTTCAAATTAATAACTAACTTTAAAAATTCGCCACCAAATTATTACGGTGAATTAGGGTACCTAAAGTTGATTAAAGCCTTGTCTTAAGCTAAACTACATTTTAAGGTCTATTTTAATATCCTTTAAAATCCATTAAAAATGATTAATCGGCCGAATTTAATTAATTAATTAGAACAAGTGTCAAAATAAAATATTAACATAAAAAAAGGAGTGTTTGGATGAAAATAGTTTAAAAGAAAAGTATAGAATTGTATTAAAAAATAGCTTACATGAACAAATTCAAGTTTAGATAAAACATTCTTTGTTTCGCCATGATAACAAAGTAACTGGCAAGAAATTTTGAAACAAAAGATACTAAAATAAAATAATTATTTTTACTCAAAATTATAGATTTAAAACTTCATCAAAAATATTTGAAAGGCTGACAAAACTTGAGTACATTATTATATTTTAAAAAAATTAAGACATCAGGTGATTATTAGAGCACTAAATTGAAGTCTTTAAAAAAAAAAAAAAGGCATCCTATTATAAGTGACTAAGTAGTTACTGTTATAGTTAGGAACAGAACTATAATCTTATGTTAATTGCAAGTCCTAATAGATTAGCAAATAATTAAAAGTTAGTTTTAGGATGTCTATGCTCGCTATGGGGGAATTCAAAGGCCTGCCTCTCCCAGAGATGTTTTCCATATGGAAATTACTCTAACACCGGACTACAGACATGCCAAGCCACACAGGATCTCTCATTGATTGCCGCAAATGCTTCACCAGTGTTCGTGCAAGCTCCCCAAGAGAAAGGACTTGCAGCATTTGCCAAAAAAACAACAACTAAATTCATGTAAATATGTAATCCTAAAACCAACGACACTGTTTTTACGGCTAAAAAAAAGTGAGCAGAGATCTTTTTTGACATATATAACTTTCTCCAAATAAGCATCACGACATCACATATCAATACGATAATGAAGAAACATGGGGAGGTGAACATCACTTGTTACCTAGGTCGTCGGCTTTAAATCTACTCTCTCGTTATGAACAGATTCGGACTTCAAACTAAATGAGTTTTAAAGAAAAAGTTAACAGAAAATGCAAGAGTTCCAACAAGGATGATGGTCGCTAAATGTTATGTATAAGTTCGACTCGTATGGTGATGTTCGACTCTGCCCTTTTGTTGGAGATATGAGATCGTATTTATAGGAGATGAAGCCTGGGATTTTGGGCGGGATTTGAGTTGAAAAAGATGAGTTTGTAATTTTGAACGTTAGTAGCATTAGTCAAAGGTCCACGTGATTTGGTCAGATTCGAGTAGAAAAATGAGCACAGAATACTGACATTGTTGAAGAAACTTTGGCTTTTTCTTGAAAGAGGAAGAGAGAAGAACGTTCAGCAGCTCATGGGAGCTTTGGATTAGGGCAGCAAGTTGAATTATGTTTGGCTGAAACATATGGGCCTATTGGGCTGATTGAGCTGTTGTATTTTGGGCAAAAATGGGCCGGGATAGGCTAGAATAAATGGGCTTGATTAAGAGTTCAACTTAGACTATAGATGGTTGGATGATCAATGGTCTTTTCTTACTTTAAATTAATTCTTTTGAGCTTCTAAATCAATAATTAATATAATATAAATTACGTAAGGAGTTTAGAAAGTAAGAAACTTGAAATAAAGTAACGACATACTATTTTAAACAAGACGACATTAAAGTAATAATAGTAGTATTGATAAAAATATAATTTTAAAATAATGAAAAGATAATAAAAAGACGATAATCATAAAAATAATAAAAGTTAAAATAATAGATAATTACAATAGCAATATAGATAAATGAAAAATAATAGCGAATTATAAAGTATTAGACTTATTAGCAATTTAGAAGCTCAACGAAATAAATTAGAAGAAAGGAAGGACAAAATTTGGTGTCAACAATGTCTTCTATGGAGTCTGCAGAATTTCTTGGACCATCTTGATGATGAACAACCTTTGTTCTCGATGTTTTGTTCTGGCTGCAAGAATTTGAATGTAATAGGGCACTTCATTCTGTCGTCATTGGAACCCTATATTTCTTTCCCAGTACATGCATATATGTTGTATGTATGTGTATATATATATATATATACTTTATACGAAATAAATATAAGATAGTTTGATATTCTTTATACAAAATATTTGTATAATAAATTTTATTCGGATCCATAATATTCATCATATTAACGAATGAGCTTCTTTTTGTCGTTGTTTCACATTATTTATGTTAATTTGTGCAAGAAAAATGACATATTTTAATATATTAAATATTTTTAAATTTTTACATATTTTTTACTAAAAATGCAGAACTAATAATTAAAGAGCTTCAAGAGAGGAATGCTGTTAGGATTGAGATATTGAATCAAGTGAAAAATATTGAATATTTTATTAGTTAGGCATATATTAATTATGTAGGTATTAGTTATATAGGTAATATATATATGTAGGATTTAGTTATATAAAAATTACAATACATAAATTATTTCTTATTCAGTATTTAATTTGCTGTGAATTAATATACTTTTTTCAAAATAATATAAAATAAAATATGACATTTGTAAAATTTGAATAATGATACTACCTGATAAACAAGCCATAATGCACAAAAGTATCACCATTAACTAAAAACTACTATGATGCGGCAACAATTATATGTTATTCTGGAATCTGGGGATAAAATGACGAAACGAAAAACATGAGGAACACAAACAGCTTAGTGGACCTTCTTAATTTTGTAAATTAATAAATATACATTATTTACAATAAATAAGTAAAAAAATTAGGGGTAAATATGTAATTTTTTAATTTTAATTCATGTATAATTAATACCACATAATTAATTCCATCTTCAATCATGCATAAAATTATTCATAGATGTCCTCATAAGTTATGTGAGTGTTAATTATGTAGAATTACTAAAATACAATCAAACACCGTATAAAATTAATACATGAACAACTTTTATACAATATTTGAAATTTACCAATCAAACATGGTATAAATTAATACATGAATAAATTTTATTCTATTTACAAACCAAACTATGTATAAAATTAATTAAGGGAAAAAGGGTCAAAAATACCCCACAACTTTGATTTGTAGTTTGACTTTACCCATATCGTTAAAATGAAGTTAATTTTACCCATCCCATTACTAATTTCATCATATTTACCCCTCATTTGACGGAAACCCAAAATTGATCCAAATTACCCAGTTAACCCATTCCCCTTTTGCTCATTCTCTCAAATTTTCCGTATAACACATTCCCCTTTACCCATTTTAACCCAATCCGACCCATCATATAACCCACCTATGTTCATCTTCATCTTTTTGGATATACACATAAAAACAAAAACAATGGAGGAAAATACATTTTAAAGACATGAATAACATTTCCATAACCTAAGGAGATTAAGTCTATACTAGTAGGCCTAAAACCTCAACCTCCCCAACCTTCCTACTTCTCCCAGACACTTGAACTCATCCCTGCCGTAATTATTGTCCCGCCACCATTACAAAGCCCAAGCAATTCGATCAGAAGCTTTTATGTCGTAAGCATGAGGTGCTTCAATTGATTTATCTCAGTTTTTGTATCACCGTTTCAGAACCATTTCCACATATCAAACACCTTATGTGCATCCATAAATTCCACAGTCTAAGATTCAAAAAAATTCGGAAACCCATTTCTACAGCTTCATTAAACCGTTAATCAGTTCAAATTTCACAACATCAGCTCACAAATCAAAGTCGGCTTCATCAGGGAGAGTATCAGCGATTGTTAATGAGATTCCGCGTCTAACGTTGCTGGAAGTATCCGACCTTGGGGGAGGTTCTAAGGAAGAGAGTGGGGTATTGAAGACATTCCATTTCCCAAACGGATATATGGAATTCACTTTCCTCGTTGGCTCCAACCCCAGGTCAGGATAATCAACTGCCCCTGATCCCAGAGCTCCATCCTCCGCTTCTCGATGACGACACCCGTCGAGCGGAGCTCGCGAGTAGGTTAAGAACCGTTTTATGGGAAAAAGCTTATAGGGAAGAAATGATAGACTCCGTTGTTGATACGCAAGTGCAGATTGAAAAACATATTCAAGCTGCATTTGTGGGATGAGACTATTCGGTTGAGTCTCTTCTTGCGAAGAGGCACCAGATCAGGGGGCTCATCTTCTCTCCTATGGGAGAAGCGCTTAGTGAAAGGACTTACGCTTTGCACCTGAAGGAGATTCTCCAGTTGGGTACAGTGCAAAGCCTTCCATTTCGGCGGGTTGCAAGCCATAAAGGACTTAAATCTCTTTCTTGAACTTGAAAGAGGTAAATTCTTCCTTTTTTTAATAGGACAAAGAAAGGATTAAATAGCAAAGAAGAAATGAAATAGAAATACTTACATCTTTTTCCTCCTATTTTTAGTTTCATTACTTCTTTTTTTTTTTTTTGTATAAAAGGAAGATTCACCAGACAATAAATTTATCATTTAACAAAAATAAGAAAAAAAATCAAGTCCTTAAATATGGTTATTCAAATTATATGTATTAACATCATAAAATATGAATTTTTTTTCTTAATAAATTAACCTTTTAATTTTGAAAAATATTTGATAATAAAAATGTAATTCACTGAAGCTCTAATTCTACAAAAATATCTATATTGTGATTTTATCATTTTTTTAATTTCTATAATTGTGTTTTTTTTTCCTCGTATCATAATTATTTTTTAAAATAAATTTACATATATTTTTCATAACTGCACGAAGCGCGGTTAAATTCCCTAGTTATTCTTAAATACAATACCATAAATATTTCTCATTCTTATTATTTATTTGATATGAACTTTATTGTCTACCACTCATTTCTTTTTCACCAAGTATGAAGACTATTATGTTCAAATACTTTATTTTAAGTAACTCCGTTGAATTGAGAAACGAACGTTCCCAATAGAAAAAGGAAAGGTAAAACAAAACCACAACTACCATATGCATTGTTAGAAAAATAGATGAAAATTATCTCAAGAAAAAAGGGGAAATAATGAAGTGAACAAAAAAGGAGTTATGCTACAGATTTATAAGCAAAGGAAACTTAATAATGATCACTCGAATAATCATTTTAATTTAAGAGAAAAATACAAACTTCTAAGAAGTAAATAAACTTTAAAAGGAATAATAATAATCTGAACTTGTAATGTATGTGAAGCCTTGAAATCGATCATCGAAAGCACAAGATGCATGCATGAAAGAAAACTTGAGCGACCATAATGGGATTTTAGTTGAGTTGAAGGACAAATATGTTGAGATTTGCTGTCCATTCCACAACGGTAGCAAAAATCATGTCCACACCTGTCATAGATTCAAAAATTTCTCAACTGGATATTCAATAAATACAAATTATTACAAACGACTCTTGAATGAGAGAGATTAACGAATGAGAAAAATACCTGCAAGTTAGTTGCGAGCAGCCATCACTCTTTTCAACATAGCACTTGCACTTTGGACATTTCCTCCATTTCTTGTTCTTAGCAATTCCCAACAGCATCACATCTCCCTTCCCTCTATCGTTTGATCTGACCAAACGCTGAAAATCCTTGCACTCTAATCCCTCGTGCCACGAGACATTACACTGAGCACAGAACAATCGACGACAATTAGGACACTCAGACTCAATCACATTCTCACTCCCATTATCAACCAACATAGCTGAACAGTCCTTATAAGGACAGTGCAATTTCATTGAACCCGAAAACAGAGCATTATTTTTCAATTGATCCAACACTTGTTTAGGAACAATTTCTCTCCAGAACTTCGGTTTAATTATGGCCTTACAAGCAATATCTGGACACTTGATAACGCTAACATTTTCTTGTACTATTTTTGTAGTAACATATTTGGTGACGCAATTAACACAGAAAGAATGTGAACAATTTCCAGTCGCAAACATTTCGTTTGCGAGTTTGTTATTTGTACAGATACTGCAGAATGTACCGGAAGATTCTCCGGGTTCTTTCTCGACTCTTTTAAACTTATTGTATACTGAAATTGTGGCTGCGGAATTTAAGGCCTCTTGCAATTGCAATTCCTCAGCATACATTTCATCTGAAATTGGGAACAATTGTTCTTCGTGATCAAATAATGCTGAGAAATAGAATTCGTCCACACGGTCTAATTCCGCCATCCGTTGAATCCGATTTTCTTTTGAAGTGATTACTGGTGTTTGTTCTCCAGCATATTATAGGGAGATGATTATATTGGGAATCTGAAAAGGTATACAATTCCCAATGCTGCTTTTTTGATAACCTAAAAGGACTTCAACTTTACAAATGCAACTTAATTCATTCAATGACCGTTAGATCCTATCCATAAATCTGACTTCAATGAGGATTCACATTTGTATATCGAAACAACTTCCATTAGTACTGACTAGACTAGATACATTTTATGGAGTTTTTTCATACAAGATGGTGGCGGCAAACTCAACAGCCATATGGACCTAGTTGTTGCCGATCATATCATTCCATAAAAAAATTCTATGTATGTATAGATAGATCCATATCGCATGCTAGATCATAAGTTAACATCTACTGTCAAGTGAGGTACTTATTTGCACTGGTATTTATACCGAATTAAACAATTTAGTTAACCATTTAGTTTAAGAATTTTTATGTTAAGTAATAAATGTGTGTATTAGCCTTATATACTCATCACCGTAGAAACCCAGATCACGTAATTAACAATGCCATGGTGTGTGTCTCAAAAAATGAAAACTTAAAGAGGCAAAAACTAAAAGAATGCGTTTTTAATGGAATACTAGATAGCCCAACAATTTGGATGCTGTTTATTTTTGGTAGGATGATAATTTAGACTTAATAATTTTTATAAAGCAAACTATTGCGCTGTACCTAGCTGAGTATACATGAAATCCATACACGAATGAGTCGCAGAAAGTAGCTATTACTTCAATGTCATCAAAGAGATGATCTTTAGACTCTGCATTCTACCGACACGCCAAATTCAGACTTTCAAATGACATCAACATAAATATTTGGGAAAAAGCACAACTACCTCTACGTACATCCTAGATTACCTTCAGCATATGCAATATTTAACATTCATGATCTCGACGACTTTTGGTTTATATTCCTTCTCTGTCCACGAGTGTTCTCTATTAGTGTTATATTCTGCCCTCAGCATACGTATTCACATAGTAGTCCTCAAAGCTTTTCTCTTATGCAGAAGAAAGTAAACAATAAGCTCGACTTAGACTTCATCTAATTCATTACTTGTTATGTCCTGATAAAAAGACTGGTTGAAGGTAATATCCTTCAAAATATTTGGTAGATTCTTCAGAGGGAGCAAAAGAATTTCTTAAAAATTGTACATGCAACCAAAAATTGTAAATGAATAATAACACAAAGCGTAAGGTGAAAAATCTATGATATTTAATAGTTCCCACAAGAGAGCACTATGAATTTGCACCTTCCTAGTTTTCTAAGAATTCATTTCCTTCTCTCCAACATTATTTAGGAGGCTCTACTACAACAAGTGCTGGGCTATAGTATTTGAAAAATTAGGAACAATATAATTTCATTGGAATATACAATTAAAACAATTAATTAATGGTAAACCAAAAATATAATCCGCACTTAAATTAAAGAACAAAGTACCCCTTTCTCATCTAGTTGCAACTCCATTGATCAGGGCCAGGGGGTCTTCTCCAACAAAAGACACTCTTTTTCAATCCTTTGGCAAAAGGCACTTTCCGATGTCATGTTCTTATAATTTTTGTCATAGTTGAAGAAGTGGTGATCATATGGATAGTAGTCAAGTATGTCAAACTGCTTGATCTGCTTAAACCTCAGCTCAATATAGTCTATAATCTCTTCTATTTCCCCACAAGTATTGTTTGCCTCATCCATTTATTGGTGTTGCATATTATGAAGCAAGAAAGCAATTGTTTTCTGGTATATTATGCTCACTGGAAAAAATAAAAATATCCTATTTAATTTGTTTAGTTGCAAATCCCAACAGATAACTGTATTGGAAGGAATTATTCTTACAGTATAATTCCAACATTAGCATCCATCCCATCCCAACTAAATCAGATATATTGAAGTACTTTCTTGGTCGAATTTGCTACACGGAACTTGCTTAGTGTGTAAACTTTCCTTTGTATTGTGCGGGCTGTTAGACTGGAACAACTACAGATTCTATTATCATAAAAAAAATGAACAGCTTTCACAGAGGAAGTTTACAGATGAGCAAGTTGATAGCCCATTCACTACACACACATAATTAAGCCTTGAACTAAGCACTATAGAGAAACATGATAGTACTTCTTAGTTTTCCCCATGCTATAACGTAAGAACAAATAATAGTATTTCTCATTGGCAACAGAATATTGGGTATCATACACTCCTCATCTACATAGAGGAAGTGAAACTCTGTAACTCAGAATAATCATTCACGTTTACAATTCAGCTTTTGAAAAGATTATTTGATGCAAAATACAAACTCTTGAATCATCTATACATATAATATGCTCGAAGTACACATGAACTGATGCATATATAAACAAAATGGAAGCAATTCGACGGTAGAAAGTACGTGTGTTTTGTTGAAAGAATCAACTTCACCAAATTAAAGATTGAATAAACCCCAACAACCTCAATATATTTAAGGAATATATATTAAAAGCTCAAATAAAGAAGCAGGAAAAATACCTTATGTAAACTACTGGTTCAAGTTGGTAATATCGCCCATATAGCTATATCTTCCAAAGATCCAAAATATAAGCTTTCTTTTGAATCACCTGCAATCAAAATTATACACCGACATGTAGTAAGGGAAGAGGTTTTCTTTTGGCTATCCAGACCTGCACATGATCGATATAGCTTAAATATATGTTTATAGCAAACTAAATCAATTGATTGACCACATGGCCAAGACCAATTAATACTTCTTTTATGTTGCGTTAAGCAGCAAACCATGGTAAACAGTTAGAAGTAAAATGATGTATTTGGAGCTATATGGTTCTTATGTTATAAAAAGGTTACTCCATAAATTAGCGAACACAAGGAAGAATATTTTTAGAACCTAAATCCAAAATAATAGTGTTTTTCCTCCAAGTCAATCCATCCGATTAGAATTCAATTCAATATGCGCCTCATTTAAACGTATAATCCATGAGTAGAGTGAGACGGGAAAAAGTAGTAACCAAAATAGCCCGGAGAGCTCCAAGTGGTTCACGCTCGACCCATTTGTAGAAGAAGAAATAGCTGAATCCAATATCTCAGATAGTCGTACCAAATCGACAAATGAAAGTAGACAAGTTCAAAAGACTTAAAAAGGGAAAATCATCAAAAGTAGAAGTTAGCAATTCACAAAAATCACATTTTCAACTCCATAAACAACATATGTTTCTAATCGAGGGTATATGTTGAGAAGTTTTCATTTTTTGAGATACAATAAAAGATGTATTGTCACAATTAGCATTAAGAGAACTAAAAGAAGAGTGAAGAGAACTCGGGCAATTTGAATAGAAATATATGAATTTTTGAAGTCTCTCCTAACTAGCAAGTAACTATACCAGGATGGATTCTACCGAATCTTGATTGAAGGGTAGATAAACTAATTGGAATCAACGTCAACCAGTGTGATTGTCAAAAACTTGTACTGACATAGAATTACAACACAAATAAAGAATAATATGAGTAATACATAACTTCAATACAGAGTAAACAAATAAACAAAACAATCAACGAGAGGAGATAAAATCAGAAAAGTTAACCCAATTATTCCAGGTAAAATTGACCAGTATGTTCATCATAATAAAAAAACTTAATTACATCAGCTACAAAGTCAGTGGTAATCCTCAAGATTAACCAACGGTAGCCTCATAGAAGCAAACGGCAGGTACCATTGATTGGCTTAGAGATCTGATGCCTCACTCCACTTTCACAGCGGCGGATGAGGACTGACGGTCGGTGACATCGCCGCACCTGTAGGTGCATGACGTACTGGTGGAATGAATACCTTTGAGCTCAAGATTTTGTACTCCCTCCATTTTTACAAAAAATGATTTAGTTTGATTTCATACAGAATTTAACAAAATAAAAAAGATTTTTAAATTTTGTGATCATAAATTAAAATTATGTTAAACGTATAAAATTGTCTTTTAATTTTGTGGCTTTAAACATGTTACATAAAAAATTAAAATTAAAATATTAAAAAAAAAAAGGCATCTTTTTTAAAACAAATTAAAAATAAAAGAAAATTATTATTTTTTAAACGGAGAAAGGTTTTTTTTTTTTTTTTTGTTATCAGAAGAGAAGGGTTTTAGAAAGAGAAAATATGCGATAGGTGGCGGAAATGAAGAAGATGAAAACATAAAAGTGAAGTGATTAAATGATACGTGTCAGATCACTTTGAGGGTAAAACCGTAAAACTACATTGCATTCAATTGTAAAGTGTCTAAACTGCCCTCAAATACAATTTTAAGGACAAAAAACTGTGATGTTGATACCTCACTTTCTAGTTTCTACCCACATTTCTAATATAGTAGAAAAATATCCATATTTCTGTAATATTTAAATCTAGTTCCCACTTTCGAATAAAAATGGAAAAGTTATGAGAATTCCCCTCACTTTTTCAGTGGGTCAAAATATTATAAATTACAAGCTGCAGAAATATTTTTGGGTCCCCTTTTTGTAATATTGTCTGAACGTGAAAATTGTGTGCTTGTAAGTGTAAACACATAAATAGTTAAAATAATAAAATTCTATAACTACTCAAACGTGGTGATGAATATATTGACTTAATTCATATTCTATCATTTTTTATGATCTCACAGAGCAAAAGCACTAGCCACAGCTCATGTGATGGAATAACAATAAGCATGCCTCACGTTATGCCTAATTATTGCATCATATACTATATATATCAAAAGTTTTTTCAACACGGGCAACATTAGAACTAAGAAATATTATTAGGTCTTTGTTGGGGGTGTCAAATGGAGATCTTTAATTGAATTTAACCAAATTAAAATAGGTCAAATTAATAAATGAAAAATCATTAACCCGCTTTAATATTTACTTTGTTTGAAATGGGCAGCTTCAAAATGGACTAAAAAATATATCATAAGGTAATCTGTTCCATTCTTCCCAAATTTTTTTTACTAATTACTGAATAATTATCTTTAAAATATATACTATTCTATCTCTTTATATAACATATAATATATTTAATTTGAATTAATTTGGGCCACATATTAAATCAATTATAAAATAGGCCAAATTGGGTAGATTAACATAACTGAATACATTATATTTGATTCACATACTGCTTCAATGTTTGACTCATATGTTTCTTCTTTATTGACTTCTATATACATGATCATACTCTTAAAATTTCAAAGTATCAATTGACTAAGAAAACTTGATATAAATTAACCACATATTTCCAACTACCAATTTAGCTATTTTGGTAAAGATCTTTTGATATATTCATGTCACTTAACTAGAGACGAAACATACCGCCTATTCGGATCCATCATATTCATCGTATTAATGGATATTAGTTTGATTTTATCTCGATGAAGATGATTGGTTTCTTTCCAGGTCCGTTTGTTATTTAACATTATTTATGTATTAATCTGTATAAAAAATGACATATTTTTATATACTAAACGATTTTAGTATATGAAAAGTGTTAACAGAACTATTTTAATTGAAGAACAAGAGGCAAGAGTTATGTTACAATATAATAGAATTCGTCTTAATACAAAAGAATAGGACGGCTATATATAAGCATCCATTAACTAAACCTAACCTAATAGGAATCCATTACCTAAACCTAACCTAATAAAAATCCATTAACTAAACCTAACCTAATAGGAATCCATTAACTAAACCTAAACATAGTAACATATGGACTAACATCCCCCCTCAAACTCACAATGCAACGGCAATAAGCATTGAGAGTTTGTCACACAAAAACCAAAACCGAAACGCTTTTCCAGCTTTCTTAAGACATGGTTACTTTTCTTCTCCGCAGCAGCAGCCTCCTCTCCTTCCTTCTTGGCAGCACTTTTCTTCTTGCGACCAATTTCAACACCGTAATGCTGGAGATACCACTGCTTAAATGGAGTTGCATCAACTTGCACAATTGCACTCTTCACTAGAGTTTGTGTCCTAACCAACTCATTGTTTGAGGCGTTGTAGACCACATCCAATAAACGGGTCTTCCTAGTAACAGCTTCACTACCCCAGGAGTAATTTCCAATGTCTAACCTCAAAGCACGCCACTTCACATTGCCTCCTTGGACCCTGACCCTCCTAACAGTCTTAGTATTAGGCACCAGCTTTGTATTTGCAGATTGTCTTCCCATCTCATACTTTCTCTTCTTCCTCCATGCCTTCTTCTTGCCTTCAGTGGCACGTCTCTTGTGCATCGAATCCCGAGAGATACCCATCGTTGAAGGGTTCTTCAAGCAAACAAATAGCATCCAGCAAATCAAAAATCGAACCCTAGTTCGAACAAATAAAAAAAACCAAACCCTAGTTTGAACAAATCAAAAATCGAACCCTAGTTCGAACAAATCAAAAACCGAAACCTAGTTTGAACAAATAAAAAAACCGAGCCCTAGTTCGAACAAATCAAAAAAAGAACCCTAGTTCGAACAAATCAAAAAAACGAACCCAAGTTCCAACAAATCAAAAAACGAACCCTAGTTTGAACAAATCAAAAAACAAACTCAAGTTCGAACAAATCAAAAACCGAATCAAACAAATCAAAAAAATCGAACCGAACAAATCAAAAACCAAACCGAACAAATCAAAAATCAAATTGAACAAATCAAAAACCGAACCGAACAAATCAAAAATCGAATCGAACAAATCAAAAACCAAATCGAACAAATCAAAAATCGAACCAAACAAATCAAAAACCAAACCGAATAAACAGGTGACCGCTGCCAGATCTTCAACCAACAAATCAAGGAGCATGGATCGATTTACGGTGACCCAACTTTTGCAAACATAATAATTGGCCTCGATTAAAAGTCTTTTACCTCATATCGCCCTTTCAACATATATCACGAATGTTAGAGTGGGTAAATGTCACACATTGGTTGGGGAATGGACTGATGGTCTCCTTATATGGACTTAGGCAATCCTCCCCTCATGAGCTAGCTTTTGGGGTTGAGTTAGGCCCAGGTACCATATCTTTACATGGTATCAGAGCTAGGTCCATCCCCGTTTGGGCTCCCGGTCCATGCTCCAATCGCCTGGGCGTGAAGGGGGGTGTTAGAGTGGGTAAATGTCCCACGTTGGTTGGGGAATGGACTAGTGGTCTCTTTATATGGACTTGGGCAATTCTCCCCTCATGAGCTAGCTTTTGGGATTGAGTTAGGTCCAGGTACCATATCTTTACAACGAAATCACAAGTAATAATTTATAAAATTTGAAGATTTATTTGTTGTTCTTTTTAAACCTTCACGACCAATCAACTACACCAAAAAAATTAACACGAAGAAAGTAAAATACAATAACATAAAGTTCGAAATAGAAATTGGATAAAGATATATAGAAGTATGGGTTAAAATCATCCTAGTCATCAATTGTTTTCACGTACGAGATTTTTATGGACTTCAACATCTTCGACAGCTCATATTGTCACTTTTAATTATAATTTTTCTCGAATATATAATACCTGTCAACTCATTTTCCAAAACAAAATTACTAAATAGCTAGTACCGTAAAATAACAAAAATTCTTTCGTTTTTAATCAAAGATTTCTTATCCAAAACATATATGGAATAGTCAGATCAATAATACTTGCACTATATTCTTTCAATAATTTTATTGTAACCAATAAAAGAATTTGAGAATAAAGCAAAACGAATTCGAATTATGATAATGTAAATATAGGTCGAGTATTTTTCTTAGAATATGCTAGGGGCTTTCGCCGTTGATTGTATTCCTCAAGTAGAGCCGAAGCCTCACTACACCGCCGGCGGTTATCGTCTCCACATCGGCGAAAAGATCGTAACATATTTTTAGTACAAGTCTCAAGTTCTTTTATTTCATCCAAATAAATCTGCCTGTTTCTACACTCCACACTGCAGAATCCAAGATCACCCCTGCATTAATTAATATAAGCATTATTAATTAACGTTTCGTGATAAAGAAATGAACCTTGCTAAATTCAATCTTAAAAACTAATTTATGAAGTAAGGATTTTGACTAAGCACATTGTTTAATCCCATACGGTATGGGACACTAACACCCCCACACGTCCAAAATTTGCCAGTTAGAGTGTAAACAATATAAGGTGAAGGCCCAACATTAGGTAAACATAATTGGGATGGGGCCTAACTTTTGATACACTAGTAAAATTTGATATACGAACAAAATAAAGAAAATCGATGAAATTAAGTTTGTTGATTGGTTTTGTGTTTCAATTTGTATAGTTTGTTTGATTTTGACTTGATATAGGTTTAAAAGGGCATCTTTTTTTAGAAAAAAAATATCTTGTGCAAAGTTAGAAGTAAAGAAATAACGAATTTAGGTGTCCCTCCCAAACTTTTAAAAATGAGTGATTTTAAGTCGAAAGCCTTTTTTTAATACCGAGTCTGAATAGCTGACAAGTAAGTTAGTAAACTGTGAATCAATGGGCTTTACTTCCTCCTTTACTTTGAAGAGAAATTATATCATTCATGGCGAATATATCGTATAATAAGAAAAGGAACAAAACATTTAAAAATAAAAATGGAAGTATAACAAATAAATTGAAACGGATAAAGTATAATATACGTACTTGTACATATAAACTTCTTTGTCGAGTCTCAAAGTCTTGTTGCAAAGGAAACAATATTTGAGGAAGCAACAATTATGTTCAATACTGATAGATTGAGTAGGATTTGTGTGGAAGATGGGTTTCACTTTCGTGAATCTTGAACTATACATAATTAAAACATTATTAGGAGCAGCTGCCTTGCCTTGACAAATCTTCTTCTGATTAATTAGAATCTTTAGCCCAACAGCAACTGATTTTTGACCCATTTTAATTTTTTAGGATAAGCACAAAAACAATAAGGCAGAAATTGGGGAAATGAGCGAGTAAGCACTGAAAGGTGTTTGATATGAAGGAAGATAAGTGGAGGGTATATATCGACTAAAAAGTAGGGACAAACAAGTCAATTTATAAATATTTTTTTTATTTTAATAATAAGATAGATAAACGTGCTATAATGGAAATGGTCCATGTTATCGTGTTTGTCTACATCACCTGAAGGCCACGTAAATAAAGAAGGAAATAAAAGTAATAAAAATAATACTAATATATGCCAAAGTGAAGGACTAAAGGTTTATTTAATAACCTTAAAATTCTTGTATTTCACGGTATGAAAATATGTAACAAGGCGCAAATGATAAATCTTAATAACTTAAAATTTCTATTTTTAATTTATTATTAAATTCCAGGATACTTCTTGGTTACTTTTTTCCAATATTGAAAAATGGGTGAAAATTAAAAAGAGATATACTATATTATATCTAATGTATAAAATTAATAATAAAATAAGTTAAAGAAATGTTTTGACCTTGTCCCTTGTAAACAGTGGGTAAACGTGGAAATTGTGGTTGTAACTGCAAAATAATAATATCATCGAATAACCATGCGTGGTTAATTTGTCGTCATTTGTTTGGTACGTATTTAGTTTTTCTCAATTCTTTTTTGTTTGTTGTTAAATGTTGGAAACAATCTATACCACATAAAAACATAGTTTACAATTATTCTAACTTCTTCATATATATTTCATCCACAGACTATAACGAATATATTATTATTGTTATTGTTATAAAAATTTTATTAATTAACATAAGTGAGGCATTGGAATAAACGATTGAATTTGAGAAACGCAGCTCTTAAAGCTCTAAAAGGATGTTAAAGTTTATTATTTTCGGAAATTAGATAGACACATCCTGAGTACTTGAAAATTAATAGACTTCAATATTGAAATACTAGTAAAAAAATTTAAAAATAGCGTAATAAAAGAAATAAAGGAGATTTGTGATGATTTTTTAATTATTTTTTACTAGGTATTTTTGATAAAACACGAATATAATAAATTTAGTGAGTGATATATCAAAAAATGATTTAAAATGTCCATCTAAGAAATAAAGTATAGCTTTTCTTAACAATTGAACTTGATTAGAGAATTTAAAAGTACTTAAGCCGATCCAACACCACGCTTAAGGGAAAGTAATTAATTCTTTATAATAAAAAAAAATCCAGCTGTCTCAATTCTCAGTCCAACAATCATAACATGAACAAATAACAATTTGTCTTCACGAGTTCTTTGACAATAATATTCTCAATAATATGAAATAAGTATTACGAAAAATACAACTAAATGCACAAATAGTTAACAGAACTAACGGCACTAAATCGTGGGGAAAATTCATCAATACACTACAAGTGCTTAAAATAACAACAAAACATCCATAAATGGGGAAAACTTATATCCAAACCCACATTTACAAAAAAAAAAAAAAGTTGGGATAGTTACGGTCCTAAATCATTCAATCATTTAGTTTATAAAATTTATATATATTAATAAAATAAATATATAAAATAGTTTATAAAATTTATATATATAAAGGAAATAAATATATTTTATAAATGATATACATATTTATACACAACTTATATAATGATAGTGTATATATTGCGTATATCTCAATTAGGAATGACAAAGAAAGCGAACCAAACTGATTGCAGGGGTAAATTCGCGAAGGCTCCAACCAGCCTCGCCTGGCAAAAATATTTGTTTTCAATCACAGAAAATAGACTCTTTTTTTTTTCTCATTTTTTAAGTTGATATTATCTCTTTTATATTCTTGATCGGCAACAACCCTCTAATTTAATATATATTTGGGGTGCATTACTGAATTTTGCTGCCGGTGTATATTTTAAAATATAATTGTAGGGAATGTTAAATAATATACAAGTAATTTGAAAATGAAAATTCTGAAATTTGACGAGCATCCAACTAAACTAGAATAATATGCTTTACAAAATTTATATGATAAAAAATGTTTGGAAAGGGACACAGTTGGTCGATTCAATTACCTTTTACTCAAATAAATTAGAATTCACTACATTCTGCATAGGTTTAAATCCACTCGTTCTGTATCCATTCTATTATCATTCCTAATTTCAATTATGTGATAAACTAGTAATCCAAATGATATAAATTTATAGCATCCTATTTCATAAAGTAAATAATCACATTATAATTGTGATTTATTTCCCATCAAAGTCATATATATATATAACTTCGGAAACATCAGCCTTCAATGAGTTATGTTTCTAACTCTACATTTTAATCCTCTCGTTTAAGGAAAATCACCTAGTAAGATAAATATGTGATATATATCTATGATATAGTATTGTAATTTTTTTAAAAAATACATGTTCATAGCTATAATTAAGATGTTATAATAAATTTTTCTTTCCTTGCTCGCTCTCTTTCTCGTTCACCTCCTCTTCTCTCTGCAATATAAATACAAATGATAGCAATTAATGATATAAATATAAATTAAACACACATTGTAACACATAAATATAATAACAAAGTAACAAGTATAAGTACAATTGGTTACGAAATAAAATATTGATACAATTGTATGTGTTATTACACATGATAGTTGATACAATAGATTTGTAAGTGAATACATAGTCATTGATATAGATCAATTGTATTTGTGATACAATTATCGATCAGATATATAAATCAATTGTATCACTTTCTCGTCTATCCACGCTCTCTCTAGATTTCGCTCGCCTCTCTTCTTCCTCTCACCTTTTCTCCTTCCGGTAGCTAGCTTTTTTTTATACAATCAATTGCATTAATTGTATCGTGATGTAATTATTAATCAAATATACAAGTCAATAGTATCTCTCTCGCCTCTCTCCTCCCTCCCTTAATCTCGCTCGTCTATCTCCTCCTTCTAACGTGTAGCTATGAATCATAATTAAATAATTTATAGCTATAAATCTCTAATTAAATCCAAATTATAATAATTTTTTAACGTTCCTTCTTTAATCATATAAAGGGAACTTGCATATTAAGAAAATATTTACCATTTATAGTAATAAAAAAAATTCACTTGGACACTTATAATACAACTTTACTATATAGAGAAAAGACATAAAATAACACATGAATTTGTCCCAAAATTTCAAAAAGACACTTTAACTATGAGGGCTTTTTATTACTCCCTCAAATATTTTTGAACTGATCAATGCCAGATTTTTAAGAACAAATATTATCACGCATCAATCATTACGTGGCACATGTCAATTTATTTTTTTTCATTTTAAGTTTTTCTTTTATATCCTTTTCTTTCTTTAATTTTTTTGTTCTCTTATGTTTTGACTTACTTTTTTTTTTTATACTTTAATTTTGAATTCACTTTAAATTTCATTTCCCTTCTCAACCCCTGCCCCCCTCCCCCGTCTCCACGTTAGCTGACCGCCTGACCCATACCTCTTATCCACCCGGTGACTTCCAAATAGTCTTGCCGTTCATTTTTGAATTAAATATTGATCACTTTTTGATGGATTGCCAATTATATAATTTAATATTTTTAAAAAATATGTGACAATAATTTATTAGTTAGAATTTAATTACTTAATATAATTTACAAACACCAAATACCCACCTATTACTAATTAAATCCCAAATTAACTATATCTGCCCCAAATTTCAATTACCCACCGATGGAATGCAAACACTTAAAAGCATAGTTAAAATGTATTTTTGAAAAATCGAAATAACTTCATATGTCACTTTATGTCTTTTCTCTTATATATATTACAAAGAACAATTATATAACACATATAACATAAATTTTATTGATGAATAATACATTTATCACACATTTTAATACACTTATAATACATTATGTCAATTTTTTTTTACCAAATAAGCATTATATATTTTTAAAAATACTTATTATATATCTATATTACATCCATAATTCACTTTTAATACTTAATACAAATTTATCATAATATTACTATATATAATAATAGATAAAAAATCATTGCTAAAATCAATAGTTCTTTATTAAAAAGTACTTATTCAAGTACTTTTTTCATCTTATAAATACATACCAAATTAAAGAGGTTCTTCTTTCTGGTTGCTCTGCTTCTTCTTCTTCCTTTCAATTTCACTATTAATGATTGCTCTTCTTTTTCTTCCTTTCGATTTCGCCATTAATGGATTTTCTGTTTCTTCTTTCTCCTTTCAATTTCGTCGTTAATGAATGTTATTACTTCTTCTTCTTCATTTCAATTTTGTCATTAATGATTGTTGCTGCTGCTGCTTCTTCTTCTTCATTCTTTTTCTTCTCCTTCGTCTTTTTAAAAAAATAAAATTCAACATATTGAAAATTTGATAGTTTCGAGCGAATTACATATCAAAAGACTCAAAATATGAAGTGGATTTCATATCTACATTCTAAGATAATTTAGAGGCGATTTTGAATTGATCAAGATTAAATTCATTAGTGTATACTTCATGTATAGTCAGTGTATACTTCATGTGTAGTCAATGTATATATCATATATAATTAAGCTATATTCAGCCTTTTGAGTATATCATAATATATATGTATAATTAGTGTATATTTCTATAACTTTTGACTAATTTTTAGGTAAATAAAAACATAATTATATTTTTATTATTTAAAATTAGCCCAAAAATAATGTTTTATCATACTCATGTTAAGTACTTATTTAAACTAAATAAATTCTGGAATCCTATATTTCCTTACGGGGAAAACAGTTTAGTAATGTAGAATTGGATATAAAATAAATGAAGAAAAATTGGGGAAAGGTACCCTATCATATCAACGGTTCACATCAAATTAAACGACTTCAATTTTATTGTATATATATATATATATTTCACCTAATGGTAATATATGCTTGCAATTACTATATATTTATTTATAAAGATACGTTAAGCTTTTAAAATAATAATTGTCGTCGTCTCCGTTAGAAAGTGTTTTATCTAATAATAACAATTTAACATAGTTATTGTCATTATTTTTGTTAGAAAATATTTTATATCCAGTAAAGTTTAATAGACTCCTAATTCGATTAAAACATACCAATAATGACGGTTAGATTTTACATGATAATAATGACCGTTGTCGTTGTTCTCTATTAGAAAGTGTTTTTATACCCAGTAAAATTTAAGACTCTCAGTTCAAGTAAAACATATTACTAATGACGATTAAATTTTACTTGATAATAATAATAACATATCAAGTAAAGCTTATAAAACATACCATAATAATAACAACGATAACATATTCAGACTCTCTGTAGATACCAGATATCGAATAGAAAACCAAAATAACAAAGCTTGTAGTTTGTTTAGAGTACTTAATTTCAGGCTCTACGGTTAAAAAGTTAATCGTTGGATATAACTTGTACTCTCCTGATAGAATTTAAATTCTTTTAACCCTACATCTTTTACTGCGCCATTCACATCAACCTCCATCCTTTGCTGTGGAAAATCAAGTATGTTTCTGCTAATTCCGCAATTTTTCTTTTTCTCTTTCCATAATTCTTGCTAGAATTAGATAGAATTTCATGAATTGGTTTTTCTTTGAGTAGCACAAATTTCAATCTTTTTGGCCAAAAAAGCAAATTGAATTGTTGTAGAGACGAAAAATTGGTTTAATTTTGACTTTTTCTTATTTGAATGACTAATTTGTTTTTTTGGGGTTTAATTCTGATGATTTTTGCTGGGTTTTTGTGTTACCGAAATAGAGATGGAACTGGGCAATGCAGACCAGGAAGAGTTGGAGAAAACAGTTTTTTTTACACCAATAACGCCCTTCAAGTGCATGCCAGCAGCATCAGAATTTAACTCTGGCTTGAACAATTTTTGGTCCACAAATAGTTCATGTAAGTTATATACATTGACAGTGTAAATATTTTTACTATTTGACCTGTTATAACTGTTGTAGTTATCGTTTTTATCAGGTTATCAATGGATGGTTATCTTAGAAACTGACCTATAAATTGTAACCTAATTGTGTAAATATTCTTTTATATGGTCAATGCATAAGTTAATTTTAATATCCTGGTTTCAGTATGATGGATTTTTCATGTTTTATTAGCGTTTTTAGTAATTTCATGTAATTAACAATGAAGTAATTCGTTGAGCAGTCCTGTAAAATTCCATCTAATGTTTGTTAAGTACGTGCAGCATCTAGTGTAGCAACACTAAGGAGTAGTTTTTCAGATTCAAAAGAATTTAGTTGAGCTTAGTGATCATAATTGAATATGAGTATATAACTGTAGCAATTACTACAATTGAACCAAATCCAAAATAAAGCTATGAAGTGAGAAAGGGAGGAAATCAGTAAGAATAAGGAATAACATTTCAACCAAGTCACTCATTTATGATGCTCAGTCTTACAGAATAAGTAAAAGCATAACGGTGAACTATCTAACAGAAGTGATACTGCAAACTGCAAATGACAATGGAAACTCTGTAAAGATAATACTGCCGAACCTCATGGTACCATTTACTACAATAACCACTGGAAGAGTAGTATTGCAATGGTAGAACTAACGGTAATGCTGCACTTGGTTGCTTGATTTTACTTAGTTGAGCATTAATTAAATAATGCTACTCGTGCCTTCCTTCTTGATCATTTCTTAGCCCCCTGTATTTCTAATATTGGAATCACGAACTAACCATATCTGATGTACTTAAAAAATAATTGACGTAATTAGACACCAACTAAACCACTAACAATTTTCTAATGTCCAGATCTGCATTAAGTTCAAGTCCACTTAACTCCTTACAAACATTTTTGCAGATAACAGCCAAAAAAAGGATGAGGAGGTTTCTGGTGTTATCAGAGGGACGAGCGAATTTCTAAGTCGACATTTGGATGGTGGTTCTAAATCTGCGACGATGGCTCCTTCAACTCCTATGACGAAGGGTAACCCACGGAAGAAACAATGTGGTAGCGTAGACATGAATGAAAGACCACTGAAGAAACCAAGAATGAGAAAACACACACCCAAAATCTTTGATGAAAGTAAGCCCAAAAAGACTCCAAAGTCTAAGATAAAGCCTTCAATTCCAAAATCAGGTAACTCTAAGGCAAGTGCCAAGACAAAGAAGAAAATAGAAAAGGACCGCTACAAAGTTTCAGATGATTTATCAGGAGATGCTTATATGCAAACACCTAATAGTAAGATTCCAGAAACTATTCCCGGATCTCTGGTCCTACAGGTTTCAACTCCTCAACTAGAAATTCTTGAGCATGCTATCTCAGCAATAAGTCCACCAGATCTTGAGCAAGATATTCTTACAGATTTTGGACATGTTTCGAAGTCATGTAAACGATCTCTCCCTTTCAACTTGGAAAATGAGAATGATGTTTTATCCACAGGAGCAGCAGAAGTGATTAGAAATCATGTAACTCAAAGTTACAACAAATTCTTGACAAATCCATTGGACGGTTTTAATGAGCAGGCAGTTGATACAAATAGCTCCATTGGCTTAGAAGATAATTTAGAGGCAGTGTCCCAACCCAACCAAGGTAACCAACTTTCATTTGCATTTAATATCTTCTTTTTTTTTTTTGCTGAAAATCTTTTAATTCTCAAAGAATTTTTGGAATTTGTCTTTCTATTCAGAAAATTAACATTGGCACCATATCTGTGACAGGAAATGATCCTAGTATCTACCAGGATGACCAGAGAGCTTGTCAGCATCATTTTCTGAAAGTTTATGTAAGGAGGAAAACTCAAATAGATTTGATGCCCTTGGCAGGAAATGAAACTCATGTCTACCAGAACAATCATGGAACAATCAGTCCAAGTAGTTGTCGGGATCATTCTGTGAAAGTTTATAAAAGGAGGACAATAGGAAACATTGGTGCCGTGCATTTGGCAGGAAATGAAACGACCTCCCAGAATGACCATAAATCCCAAGAAAAAGGTAGTTCTCAGCTTGATTTTCTGGAAAATTACAGGACATCAAATAACATCGGTACTGCTGATTATGCAGACAAATGCCGGAATGCATTGGATACTAATACAAAGAGCAAAGTGACTTCAAAGAGCTCTTTTACAATTTGCAAGAGGGTTACCAGGAGAGATTTTGAAATTGTCAATGGTGCTAAAAATACATGTTTTTCAAGTATGAAATTGGGGCAGAAAGGAAAATTTAGATCACATTTTGTTGTAAAGGTCCTACCTAACAAAAATCAAATTGCAGCTGCCATGGCTGATCCAGAATCTTTTGAGTGTGTGTTCAGCTTGTCCCGTATGGTTAAGTCTCGGAGGAGGAGATTAATCCATACTAAGAGGACCAAGTCTTCTCACAGGGAAGAAAATACAGAACTAGAACCATTAACTTTGTCTGCTCGCAGAGAAGAAAATACAGAACTAGGACCAAGTCTGCCCATGAATGCCTTGACTTTGTCTCCACTAGTCACGTCCAAAAGAAAGAGATCTAAGAATTGCAAAAGATCAACTGCTATTCTAGATCCTCTCTGTCTTAAGTCAAATATAACTGCAATCAATGGGTTTGAATCTTTTGTAGATAAGTGGTCTCAAATAAGTTCTTGCAATGAAATTCAGGAATGCTCGCAACATGAAGGTTTGTGCCAAACAGATAAATCAGCTTGTGATGATATTGAAGAGTGCCCCCAACATGAAGATTTATTGCCTAGAACAAATAAATCAACTTGCAGTGAAATTCAGGAATACACACAACATGAGAATCTGCGGCCTAAAACAAAGCGTAATCTACTTGAGATATGCATTTTATGCTTTTTGTACTTATCATAATGTTTGTACTATATAACCTTGAATGAAATTTTGCAGGTTCAACAAAGATAACCACGGTTGCAGGACTTATTCGGATTTTTAAAAAAATAAAAATTTGTGATACGAGAACTTATAAAAAGAAAACAACAACCCATAAGAAAATAACCAGCAACAATGATGGCCAGCTTGTCTTGCGGAATCCTGATGGTTCAATGATTGTTCAAAAGCACAAAGCCAAAGAACTGCCCAAGGTTGATCTTGATAGGGAGTCAGAGCGAGTGTGGGAACAACTCATAGAAAATGGTGGAATTGATGAGGACCCGGATGAAAAGAAGAATATATGGTGGAAGGAACAAAGAGAAGTATTTAAAGGAAGGGCAGCCTCATTCATTGCCCGCATGCGTCTTGTCTTAGGTACAACTCAAGCATTTCTCTTTTAAAAGTAATTCAATACTTCTATTCTTATGCTAAATTTTTATTATGCTAAAAATTTACAGGGAAAAGGACTTTTTCCCCATGGAAAGGGTCAGTGGTAGACTCTGTGGTTGGCGTTTACCTAACACAAAACGTGTCAGATTATCTTTCGAGGTAAACTTTATTGTGTTATATCCTCATTTTTTTCTCATTCGGTAGAGTGTAAACAATCTTGTTGTATCCCTATGCAGCAATGCCTTCATGCTTCTTGCTTCAGCGTTCCCACTTCAAAATAGTCAAGAAATGACTACACAACAACAACAAGCTCTAGCGATTACACATGTACTGCCAGATTCAGATGAAATTTTTGTTAACAAATATGAATTATCTTCTAGAAATACGTCAGAATGTATGCAAGAAGAAATTATTGGAAATGAAAGTACATGTGGAAGTCGGTCTTCAGCCAATTCTGGTAACCCAGAAGTGATAACCTTTGCTAAGAGTTGCGATTTAGTAAATGAAACAGGTAATTTGCCCGACGAAATGTCGAGAGAGAAAAATAAATTGCCAAAAAGAGAAATTGATTGGGATAGATTGAGGAAAGCCTATGCTACTGGAACATATTCTGGTTCCACTGAAAGTAATAGGGATTCTGTTAATTGGGAAGCTGTTAGACATGCTGATGTTAAAATGATTTTTGAACCAATAAAATGTCGAGGACAGGGTAATGTTCTTGCTGCAAAAATTAAGGTACACTGGTTTGACCTCTCTCATTTTGTTTATGATTTTACTTATGATGTACCGTAGAGTTGATTAATTTATCTCTTTACTTTACCCAGAAAAGAAACATAAGCAAAAAGAAAGATGTTACATTAATATGTCTACAATAATTGATAAAAATATTATATCCCTAATAGTTTCTGCTTTTTGTTTCCCTATTTTAATTATTTTGAAAATAAAAACAAAAATAACAACGAACAATTAAAATTTGAAAAGAAAATTTACTACATTCCTAATGTCATAATGTATAAAGAAATAATAAAATTTCTAAATATCAGTTGTAACTTTGTAAATAAGAGGACTCTTGCTGAACAAATAAAATTAATTATAACTTTAGATTTTGAAATAAAATTTGATAATATTGAAAAAAAGTTAGTGCATTCCTGTGTCATTATAAAAGAAAATTATAATTCTTTTAAAGACTTGAAAATGGTATGTAATTTTATATAATATACAAAAAAAATGATCATAAATAAAGTTTTTCCATTTTTTAGTTTTAGTTTAGGTTGTCAAAATTCTCATTAATTAGTACATAAACCTACCACGTTTTATTTTTTCTTGTTCCCATACATGTTTTTATTTTGTTTTCTATTTATGACGGTGCTATATACTATTTTAAACTCAATTTTTCTAAATCAATTGTTCTCTTTTGTCTATGAAAAGAAATATTGAATGAATGAATCCTTAAAAGAATAACTTTATAGCTTTGCATCCAAAGAAATTAAAAGAGTGAATTCAAATAAAACACATGAATTTTATTAAAGATATTTGTGATTTATTATTATGTTTTGGTAGAGGCCATTGATTGTATTGAGCCCTGGATCCAATATTTGAAATGTATAGGTTCCTATAATAACCTGAACTAGGTAATATAATAATACTAGGTTCAAATTCAAATATTTATGGATATATAATATATTTCTTAATATGTAATGAGTGCGTACCATATTGGGAGTAAGGTCTCTTAACCAATTAGTTGGCGCACTTTGCAGAATTTTCTTAATCGATCGTTTGAACATCATGGAAGTGTTGACCTTGAGTGGTTAAGAGATGTCCCGAAGGAGGATGTGAAGTAAGAATATAAATTATTTAGTCAAAGTTATGGTCATCATGATATTTAAAAGCTAAGATATCATAGAGCATTCTCTTATTGTGTTGCTTCTGTTCAGAGAATATTTGTTGAGTATTCCTGGGCTTGGGCCGAAGAGCACAGATTGCATTCGACTTTTGTCACTTCGACATCATTCCTTTCCAGTAAGTTATCAGCATATAGTGGTTATCCACTTTCGTTGGGTCTTTGGAATCTCGACATACTGGATTCTTCTTAGTTAACTATACTTTTGGCTGAAGGTTGACATAAATGTTGCTCGGATAGTAGTACGTCTAGGATGGGTCCCTTTGCAACCATTACCTGATGGGCTCCAAATGCATCTTTTGGAAAAGTATGTATTGAATAAATTCTATTTAGTGTTACTATGTTCGATCTAATATATATTAAGTGTTAATTTTATTTTCAATTAGGTTCCCCCTGGAGAGTTCCATACAAAAGTACCTTTGGCCACGTCTATGCGAACTTGATATGTCAACACTGTAAGCATTTCCATTTTCTCTAGAGCTTTCTTGTTCAATGGATTTGTTGTAACCTTTGATCCGAAGTAACTGAAATATTGTTCTGGAAATTCTTCTGCTCATTAAGTTGGTATGCTTGGCAGATATGAATTGCATTATCACATGATCACATTCGGAAAGGTCAGATTTGCACTCAATAGTCAATGATACCATAATTTGATTAGTTTTATTATAACCATAAGAATTTTCTTCAAAATCACACAGGTCTTCTGTACAAAGAAAAAGCCAAACTGTGATGCCTGCCCAATGAGAGCCGAATGCAGGCACTTTGCTAGTGCATTTGCAAGGTTTGCATCAGATAACTCCTCATAAAAATAAAATAATATATATTTTTTTCAATTAAATTGATATCTAGGCCTCACAATAATCTGTTTATTGTATGAAATATCTGACATTCCCATAAGACACTTGATTTTTTCGACATTGAATACTCAATATTCCAAGAAAATGACAAATTCATCCTTGTGCATTACAATATTTATAAATTTTGCAATATGCAGTACTAGGCTTCGCCTCCCAGGACCACAACAGAAAGGAGAGGCTGACTCTAAGCAACCTGATAGAGTTGATGACGTCCCAAACATGTGTGTGTCGTTACCAAATTTGCCCCATTCTAGCGAAAGCTTCTCGCAGTCCAGCTTCCAGACTCAACAGTGTGAGCCTATCATAGAAATGCCAGAATCTCCAGAGCACAGACCTCTAAAATTACTGGAACAAGACATTGAAGACTTCTCTTATGAGGCGGAGCATGAGCAGGAGATTCCTACCATCAAACTCAACACTAAAGCGTTTGGAGAAAATATTTTGAACTTCATTGACAAGTCCAATAAAGACTTTAAAGAAATTGTGTTGAGCTTTGTTGATGAGATCAGTAAATTGCATAGTGATGAAGAAGTGTCCAAAGCCTTGGTTCTTTTGAATCCGAAATCTGCTGCACGTCCTGCTCGTAAACTGAAGATGGAGACTCGACTAAGGACTGAGCACTTAGTGTAAGTAATAGTAATACTTAATCCATCTTTCTGTGTATATCAAATATCTCAAGTTACTGAATTATATGCTTATAACATAAGTAAATAGTATGTCCCACATGTATATTGAACCCACACAATTGGTCTATTGCAGGTATGAGCTGCCAGATGATCATCCTCTTTTGAGTGGGGTAATCTCTTATACATCCTATTCTATCAAATTTTCTTCAATGCAACTATATTCATTAATGTTATTACTTTACAGTTTGAGAAACGGGAGCCTGATGACGATTGCCCTTACCTTCTTGTCATCAGCCAAACAGGTAAAAAAGTATTTGTCATTTGTGGATGTGTAGTATTAATGTTTCTATAAAAATTCTCTTTTAATAATGTTTCTGGCCATACACAGTTTGAACTAACAATTATTTTGGAACTTCTAGAGCAAGTTGTGTATGAACAGGAAAAAAATGGAAAAGATTCTAGCTCCAATGAATTAGAACTTTGTGATTCAGAGAAATGCTCAGACAGTACAAATTACTCCCCAAATGATCAAATAATCTATGGCACGATTTTGGTAAGTGAATCATGAGCGTTTCATTTCATATTGTTTCCTAAGAGATTCTTTATTTGGATAGATACATATACCCATGAATTTACAGATTCCGTGTCGAACGGCAAATAGGGGAAGTTTTCCACTGAATGGGACTTACTTCCAGATCAACGAGGTAATCAGATCATGTGATTGTCTCCCCATAAAGTCGTCTGGGTAACTAGTTTGTTGCGTTACAGTCAACTCACAAATTAAAATTTTTGTATACCAGGTTTTCGCTGATCATGAGTCGAGCCTAAATCCAATTCCTGTCGCAAGGGCCTCCATATGGAATTTGAGTGTGACAACTTTATATTGCGGAACTTCAGTTTCATCCATTGTTAAAGGTAAAAATTATATTGTTGCTTGTTATATTTTACTTTTATATGATAATGTTTTATCAGATTTGACTTCATATATACTGATATTACTCATAATATCAAACCAGGCTTGTCAACAAAGGACATTCAGAATTGTTTCTGGAAAGGTATGGATAGTCTCTTTTGTAATATACAAAATTGAAAGAAAATATTTTCATTTTATGAGATTTTATACCTTCACATATCGTTTTTCTTAGGAATGTCTATACCTTCATATTCTGAAATTAATATACTAGATTAGGAGTGTCAAATGAGCGGGTTGGGTTGGTTCCTTGCCCACCCAAGTTTACTTTGAGCTTAAATGGGCTTAAAAATGGGTTGGGTCTTGACCCTCCCAATTTGACCTTCTAAATCTCAATAATTTTAATATATTCTTATTTAAGTTTTATAATCACAATTTGAATTTCAACTCATGAAAATTTTTAAAAAAGAAATTACACATGGATAGATAAATCCTAAAAGATATAAAATAAATAGTAATTCATACATTCGATATAGGAACATAGAGAAAATGATCAAAATGGTCCTTCAAGTATAGGGGTTGGATTACGTTGGTCCTTGATATATACCACTTGATTAAAATAGTCCTTAATGTATGTAAAATGGGTATCATTTTGGTCCTGAACCCTAAATTTGACTATTCTCTGTTAAAAACTAACATCCCCTTTCCAAACTCATCTCTATCTTCTTCTTCCAAAACTCATCTCTGTCCTCTCCTAAAATGCTTTGCCTCCCTTTCTGTTTCTCTCTTTAACTGAATCCTCTTACTAAATTAGTTTTATTTTCATTAAATCATCTCTTTTCATTTTTGAACTTCCTTATATTTTCTGTTCATTAATTCCTAATATAGATAAATTTTACATTCCTATTAGTTTTTTTGCTACTTTTTCACTGTCAACTCTTCCTCTTCTTTTAGAAAAATTCAATGGTACTTAATTATTTTAGCAGTTTGTTCCATTTTCTGTTAATGATATGAATGACAATACTTTGGTTGAATTCAAAAAAAAAATATATATATAAAAAGAGTTATCCCTTCGAGGATGATACACAGAATAAAACTTGAAATATAATGTTACAGAGCAGTTGGCAGTAGCATATCCATGCTTATGGATAATATACCCACAGAAAAAATTCACTATTATTTTATTACTATTAATTTATAAATTTTTTTGGGTGAATTGAATGATTTATGAATAGGATTAGCTAATTGGTTAATTTAACAAAAGAAGAAATCAATAGGTGAGGTTTTTATGCCCCTTCACCGAGTCTGGTGTATTTTCAGTTAGTCCAAATGCTAGAAATTAGTACTTAAATGAAGAAGAAGAAAAAATTAGGCAGCAAAAGTTATGCGTGAGAGCTTGAATAGGCATCAATATATCATATATGAAGTGGACTAGGATCCTCTTATTGAGGAAGAACATGCTCTGAAGAACAAGAGAGGAGCGGGCAAGGAGATGAGAGAGATGAGTGTTGGTATGGACCGTTAGTTTTTAACAAAGGATAGTTAAATTTAGGGTTCAGGACCAAAATGATACCCATTTTACATATATAAAGGACTATTTTAATCAAATGGTATATATCAAGGACCAACATAATCCAACCCTTATACACGAAGGACCATTTTGATTATTTTTCTAGGAACATACATTACATGAAGGACCATTTTGATCATTTTTCTAGGAAGATACATTACATCAATGCAAATAAAGAGTCTAGTCTTAAAACGGGTTGAAATTGGAGATTAAATTGGGCTCCTCTTAAAATGGGCTAAGGCTTGAATGGGTTGAGATTGAATCAAATTCAAATTATTTTGAGCTCAACTCTTAAATTTCTGGGTGGATTACCTATAATTGGGCTCATTTTTTACACCTTTGTACTAGATGGAACTATGAAGAATGGTCAGAAGTCTAGTGAAAAAAATGAAAGTAAGTCTTGGCTAAAACAAATTGCACATTATATATGATCAACCAAGTGTAATCCCATAAGCAAGGTTTGCGGAGGGTAGGATGTACGTTAATCTTACCCCCTACCTTTGCACATTCTACAAACTGTTCAAATCGAAGGTGTCATATGGAATCTAGCAAAGAAAATCCTAAACTATGATAAAATCATAAACAAAAGAGAAATATATCATTAGATAATAGAGAAAAGACATAAAGTCACCATTAAAGTTGTTTCGTATTTGCATAAATACACCTTAACTTTGGAAGTGTCCTATCACCCCACAAAACTTTTTAATATCTTTGTAAATGGGCCATTTTGACCCATTCCCTCGTCTGTGTTGTCATGCGTGATGCTCAATCCTGTAATATTCATTCAACCTGACCCAATCCTATTCTTTTAAAAAAAAAAAGGTCTTTTCTTTCCTTTTGTTATTTCTCAACTTTCCCTAAAATCACAAAATAAAGAAAAGTCTTCTCGTTTTCTCTTGGTGATGATAATCTCGTTGTTGATGTTTCTTGGTGAAGATTCTTGGAGGGACAAGGAATTGAAGGTCTAACATGTTAGGGCCCTACATTATATGATAAAGATTTTCTTTTTTCCGATTTTTATGATTTTAGGGATTATTATAGTGTAAAGAGTGTTGGAATCAACGGAAATTAAAAGATAAAACAAATTCCTACCTTATTGTGCTTTGGGAAGATGATGAAATCGTCAAAGAGAGAGAACCAACGTTGATCTTGCTTTGGAAAAAGATGAAATTGTGAATTTAGGGCTACCAATGGCTCTTTTTTTAAATTTGGGGAAGATGATGTAAATTAATTAAATAATTAATAATAAAGAAATAAAGCGACATGTGACACTTTTAAATTGGTTAATGGCAGTAAAAACACTGCATCATGCGCCTCATATGCGTGGCAACAACCCATACAAGGAAATGGGTCAAAATGGCCCATTTACAAAGATATTAAAAAGTTTTGTGGGGTGATAGGACACTTCCAAAGTTAAGGTGTCTTTATGCAAATACGGGACAACTTCAATGGTGACTTATGTCTTTTTCTCTTAGATAATATTATAAAGTGGTTTGGTCAGCTTATCTACATCCATATGAAAGGAGGTGAACAGTTGAATAAAAGACTACAAAAATATCGAATGAATAAGTACTCCCCAAAACATGATTCTCCAACCCTAAAGGCCTACATTGTGGCTCCCCTGGAACATGACACTATAACCCGAAAGAACTATATGGGGGATATTGTAAAGTGAGAAAAAAGATCCTCAAGTTCAAGGTCTTATCCTTCAAGATAAGGATTAGTCAATTACATTAGACGTTTTGTGCTTTCCATATAAAGAAAATTCATATAAGGTAAGAAAATAATGGCAAACCTTAACACGAACTAGGTGATGGAAATGTTGGAACTAGTACAATATCATGTGTTTTGGTGTAAACTTAGGGCCAAGTATTATTACTCCAATGACCATGAAAAGGCATTTTCGTAGGCATTTTAGTTTTGTTCACCTTTAGTGTTGGATTTGATGATGTTATGTTTCCTAAAAAGGTCAGTCAAATATCACAACCGTAATTCACAGTTGCCTTAGTGTATATATGGATAAATGTGACGAGAAATATTTTCCTTGCTGAAGAAAAAAATTACTCCTAGTCTTTTTGTATTTTCACTTTAATTCTCCTTACAGGTTTCATGGTGGTAAGGGGATATGACAGAAAACAGAGGGCTCCCAGACCTCTCCATGGTCGATTTCATACAAAAGGAAATATAGTAAACTTTGATGATGAATGATAATTAGAATTCATCATAGTTGCTCATAATTTTTTCATTCTTTAACTAATTAGATTACATTACAGGGTTTTCTTGTTGTAATTGTTCGAATCATCTAATTTCATGAATGAGATTTACCCTGTCAAGTCACAGCTGTTTGTATAGTCGCATATTCATTGTTTGTTCAAGTAGGCCACAGGTGCCTAAAATTTTGAGTGATCGAATGCGTACTTCCAATTGATTTCCATGTTAGTATTGGAAGTTCAAAGTAATTTTGCAAGACATAGGTTTAGTGTGATTAAGGTTGCAACTAGTGTTTTCAAAAATGTTTTTTGGGGCGTAAGCTCATAGCGTAAAAATGTACACCCTGGGCGTTTTTTAAATTATTAGTTTTTAAACCTTTTTTTGCTTTAAAATGTATTTTTTATTATTGGTGTAATGAATTTTGTCAAATAGTAATTTTAATACTTTTTTTCTTCATTATTGGTTATTAATATCTTTCACAAATAAAAATTATAGTAATATTTTTTCTATATATTATAGGTTATTTATTAGTACTAAAGTTATAAAAACTTGTTAAAATGTAGTCTCGCATGTACACCTCCTAAAAACTTGATAAAATGTAGTCAAAAGTTTTTTCCAATATGCCTCTCCACAAACAAGTTCTGTATATAAGAAAATTGTTGTTTTTTTTAGTAATCGCTGGTTGCAGTAAGAGGAGCAGAATGACTAAAATTTAAATACATTGCAAATAATGGCAATGTTCTAAAATATAGTAGTAACATTTACATTATGCAATTTGACTCTTAGAAGTCAAAACCTTAGTTATTGAGTTGCTATAATATAAGTAGTAATTAAATGAAGCAGATTGAACTCAACTCGCTTGAGACTTATATTTTATTTTATTTTTTTACATATTTTCTATTGACAGTCCTAAATCTAAGAAAAAAACTAAATATGCATAAGACAGTGATTTCTTAATACAAATTTAAATTAATTGATATCGGGGTGAATCGGCGGAAAAAGAAAGAAAAAATGTGCAAGTATGAGGTGAGGCGTTTGTTTCTCTCTCTCATGTCCACAGCTGACGCTGCTGGTGCCAGCTGCACTGCCACAAAACTGAGAAACGAAATGAAAGGAGAGGGGCGGAACGAAAATCGAGGCACCTCTATAAAGAACCACAGCCTACAGCTCTGCCTCCTTCTCAGACTCTTTTATACTCGTTTAGTCTTATTTTATGTGAGGTAATTTGACTCAATATAAAGTTTAAGAAAAAATAAGACTTTTAAATTTATGGTACAAAATGAATAATAGAAATTTATGTAATTGTAACTCATTTTATCAAGAATAATATAAATATTTTATAATTAAATTATTATTTAATATAAAAAAGTATTATTTTTTAAAAATTAACTAAAAATAAAAGTAAGCCACATAAATTAAACAAAAAAACTAATAATTTATAGATTCTGCTATACGGATTAGTAACTAAGCAGGAGTACTCTTTTTCTTATGAATATCCCAAACAGACTTCAACACATGAATTTGTTATACACAAAATGTACTTTATACGGTCAAAGTAAATAGAAATCACTGCTACATTTCTAAAACAAAAAAAGGTCAAAAATACACTACTACAAATCATCTGAATAATATGTCTTTCATTCATCTACACATCTACGAGTTTTGAGTTAAATTCATTCCTTAACTATGACTAAGACTTAAGTTACATCCTTATACTATAATAGTTAACAAAAAACATTTTTCTAGTATTTAAAATATAACAAAAATCATACTTTTGTCTACACCAGTTAAAAACAAACGTTTCTTTTTCTAAAAGTTATTTCCCTCTCCCATCCCCCTATTTTGCCCCCCTCAAATCTGTCCTATCGTCTTCCATATTCAGCAATACCAAGAAGGAAACTCAATTTTTTCTGAACTTCACAAAATAATCCAGATCAAAAACAAATTTTTCTCTTCAACAAGAGTTGAAAACAGGGCAGAGGGCTATACACAAACAAGGTAAAGGAATAAAAAATCATTGAAAAATTCTAGTTTTTCTGATTTGAAAAATATTTGCAATTTTCTATTTCTCAAACTAAATCATCTTCATTCTTAAAAACACTAGATATTACGGATTGCAGCATAACAACTAACCGGGACAATGTTGATTCGAAGAGGTACATCTCAAGCAATTGGTGAAGAACTATCCATGATTAAATAAGATCAACGAAACTCAAAGTTGCAAAGTGAACATAATGAGAAATTGATATAACAGTGGAAGGAGTTGTTTTATGTTATGTTAGATTCACTTGAACTTCTTGTATTAAATCTTTATGTATGTTCTTCTTCATATCTTGACCACTTCAAACTATCAAATAACCACTAAACAAGCAAAAAAAAAAAAAGCAACAAAATAGTAAGAAAAAAACTATAAACCTGCAAAATTGCAGAAAAACAACAAAAAACTGGGTAAACCAGCAGCAAAACAACAAAAAATTGCCCCAAAAAAATAATCAAAACAGTAGAAAACTAAAAAGAAGAAAAAAAACTCATGGTTTTAGTAAAACAGAAAGTTAAATATAACAACAAAGACACCATAAAATAAGCAAAAAACAGCAAAGTCTAGTGCGATTAAATCATCATAAAGCTAAAACATTTTTCTTTAGTTCCATGCACAAGAATATAACAAATGAACAACAAAAATTAGTGACATATCATTAGTTTGATACATCAACTATCCAAAAATAAGATCCAAAACTAAAAATGTATTTTCTTCAATGTTGCAACTTCATAGAGAAAATGAAAAGCTCCGACGTTGTTGGCTGGCTTGAGATGTACCTCTTCTAACTTGAAATAAGAAATTAAAATTGCAAATATTTTTTGAATCAAAAAACTTAGAAATTTTCTAAGACTTTTTATTCCTTTTGCCCAAAATCTACTCTGTTAAAAATATCTCTTATTATATTTTTGGCTCACTTATTCTTATACCCTTTGATTAATAGTGAACACTGAATAATTATTTAAAAAATTCACCTGACATTTCATTATAGGATCAATTAAAACTCTTACTCTAATTAGATAAATCCAACACCCAATTTTCTAACTTATCCAACTCAAAAACTTAATAATTTTTTGTTTTTTTTTTTAATACTCTTCAAATTTATTTTCCTTTCTAAAAATTAGAGCTGTCAAAAAGGGTCGACCCAGCCCAAGCCTCGCAAGCCAAGAAATTTGAATGGCTAGCTGGCTAGCCCTTTATTCGAAAGGGCGTGAAAATGCTCAACCCAGCCCAACCCTAGAAGGATCGAGGGCTGGGGCGGGCTAGCCCTTCTTTTTCAAACTTATAATTCTATAACATCTAGAAATTGAGAAAATTTTCAAATCAAATATGACAAACAAAGATGTTGTTTTAATAACACTAGCAAAATGTCTAGTGTAATTAGTATGTATCTCGCATATCAGATACGCGAGCGAGATACGAGAGTGACAAGTAAGATTGGAGGGAGGCGAGGGCGCGAGATTTGTCTATGCATAACAGATACATGCGAATCTACTTTGATAGAGTGTATCTAGAATAAATTAACCTAATTTTGAGTCCATATATTTCGAGATACATGTATCTGGACATATCAAAATCTGATAAGATTCATAATATTGCAACATAACGTGTATTTAAGTAATTAAATTATATACTAGTGAGATTATGGTAAGTTACCCTTAAATAAAAAGTTTTGACCCATGAACTGACCTCGGCCCAGCCCCGATCAAGCGCCAAGGGCCAAGGAATTATATGGGCCGGGCTTATAAGCCCTAATTTAAAATTGGCTTAAAAATTCGAATCCCAACTCTACTCCAATAGCGGGTTGGGTTGAGCCAGCCCCATGGGCTAAGTCAGTGGGATAAGTGTTAATATTTTACGAGTTACGAGTTTTCACCTAGAAATTCGACTTTCATATACGTATTTCCACTTCAACACTAAATACTTTTTTTTTTTCAAAAATTCTGTCCAAACGCAATAAAAATATTGGCAACAACTATAGAAATTAGGAAATTTTTTTTTACTATATTCTCTAAAATTTCCTACTATTTGAAAAAATCACAAAAATTTCTACTCTCTCCTATTCTCGGGTTACATGATGTAATGGGATGCTGAGTGATATATCCAAAATCGAAACGTGATGTATCAAGATGTATCAAAAATTGAGACGCGATGAATCAAGACGTTTTGAGATATATTCGAATTCAACCAAATTTAAGCGATTTTTGTAATTTGAAAACGTAATAGAAATATGAAATAATTAACTCTTAATATTATGAAATTTGTATAAAATTCCAAATTATAATTGTTACAAAGAATTTACTGTATCACAAGTATTTTAAAATTCTCTCTGAAATTAGTATATCAAATGTTTCAAAGTTTTGTATGTATTGTTATCTCCTGTATTCAGGCTAGTAAAAAATATAGGAATAGAAAAAAGATGAAATAGACAGAATGTTTTTAATCCGAGTCCACAGAAGCCACTGTGTTTTCTTAAGGAATTTAATCCTCTCACTGTACCCGAGGTTGTAGATTAATTTCTCCAAAGATAAAACGGATTAACCTGTTAAAAAAGTAGTGGTACCTCAAACTTCAATAACTTCAGCGAACGCAAGAACAACAACAAGGGCACACACAAACTCAGTCGATCGACAATTTTATTTATATAAGAAAATGTATGCAGAGAAAAATTTTCTAGTGTTTGAAAAACCAAAACGACCTCTTATTTGTAGCCATTAGCAGCAAGAAACGCGTCTGTTCAAACAAATCTGTTCAGACCCGTTTTTTTCAGAACATTGTGTCTTTTGAGAAAAATAACGACTTTTCAGAAAGAACAAATCCTTTCAAATGATTTTATCGTAATGCGCGAATTTCAAATAATTCGTTTCGAAATTAATTCTGTTATTTAACGAACATTCTGAATTAATTTATAAGAAAAAAGAAATAAATTAACAAGATTGGTTAAATAAATTTTATCCAAAAAAAATTATCACATTTGAAGCCGAGCGACGATTGCGCGAGGGGCAGCTTTTTCTTAATCCTTTAAGAATTAAAGAAAGTGTTTCCTAATATAAGAACAATAATTTTCTTTCTTCTATCAATATGGTAAAAATAACTTTTCATTTGTATTTTGCAATGACTTTTCATCTTTCATCCAAAATTGATTCCCCCACTTTCATTGGTTCTTTCACTTTACATTTTCTTTTTTTTTATTTCTCATTCATGCCTTGCTAAACCCAACATATATACTCATGTGAATACAAGAAAAAATGAAATTGTTGTTCTCATCTTATATGTTCCACTAGTCCACTAGCGAAAATAAGACATTTATGGGTACCGGAAGAATATAACATATATATATATATATAAAGAAAATGGTCTAAAATCCCCCCAATCTATACTCGAAATTTCAACTACACACTCTAACTTCACGGGTGTCCTATTACCCCCCTAAACTATTTAAAACTAAATTATCACCCCCCTAAACTATAATAAATTGAAATAATTACACACATAAAAAGTCACAACTACATTAAATGTTGATAAGTGAAATGCACGCGCTTGACACGTGGAAATGCACGCGTTTGACAGGTGAAAATTTTATTAAAATAATTTAGTTTTAAATAGTTTAGGGGGGTGATAAGACACCAGTAAAGTTAGAGTGTGTAGTTAGAATTTTGGGTATAGATTGAGGGGGTTTTAGACCATTTTCTCTGTATATATATAATGTACACGCCAGTCTCCTTTCACTGGGATCTTCAAAGTATGAGCTCGAACTCCTCACAAAAAACGCTCACGGAGTTCTAGAGAGAGAGAGAAATTGAGTTCAAATTGCTACATAGTTATAATGAGTAATTGGTTGGGGTTCTCTCTTACTCCCGATTTCAGAATCGATGATGATGATGAAGAAATAAAAAATTACGAAAAACGAAACGAAGCTGCTGGCAATACTCCTTTGTCGGTCATGCCTTTAAGCTCTAATGGTGCTCTATGTATGATGGATCCTTTCCCACGCTGTGAACCCACTGATGGTATTCCTACTGATTTGCTCCGTTTTTTCACTGCTAATTCATGTGTTAAAGTGAAGTTGATACTGTAATTTATTTTTTTTCAAAAATAGATTGTTGGAGGTATGAGAATCATGAAATGAGTACTGTTAATAATCCAGAAGAAGAGGGTCCGAAACTTGAGGATTTCCTTGGATGCTGTTACTCAAATTCTCTTCCTAATGAAGAACAACAAATTGCTGAAATCAACGTTAATATTCCACCCAGCATAAATCAATCTGATCACGAACAACACCCGTTAGAAATTGGAGCGAACATGAAATTGATTCCGTCTCCACAGATGATGATTCAAAATAGTCAATTTCAGAGCTCTCATCATGAGTTTGCGAACTCTACTGATAGTGTCTATCATCTGCCATTTGATGGAGCTACTTCTGTTTCTGGATTCAAATCGTGGTTACGTCAGGCTTCTGCTGCTGCACCATTAATGTCGTCAGCTGAAGAAATTGTAAATCCTAGCAATTGCCAGGTGCTGTCGCTTGCCGCCGCTCCCAAAAAAGGGCCGGTAGCAGTTAAAAATGTAAGTGGTTCAAAGGAATCAGTTCGGCGCAAATCCATTGATACTTTTGGGCAAAGAACTTCGCAGTACCGCGGAGTCACGAGGTACTTGTTCAACTCTTTCCAAAAAAAATCTGCAATGATTTCTATATTATTGTTATATTTAAGGCTTCTATAAAAATGTTAACGATATTAATTCTAATCATTTTGAATAATCTTTATTTAATGAAATGGAATTTGACCAAATTAGACATCGGTGGACTGGAAGATACGAGGCGCATTTGTGGGATAACAGTTGCAGAAAGGAAGGGCAAACTAGGAAAGGCAGACAAGGTGTGTAGTACTGCTTCGTGCTCTCACTGCGTTTAGAATAACAGTCGATGTTCAATGAAAAAAAATAACACTTAGAATTTAATTTCATCATTTTACTCTCGAAATGTTTTTATTCATGAACATACTGATTAACTTTTATTTTGTTTTCTTCTCTAATCTTTGCTTCCTCCAACATTCGGATCAATCAGTCTATCTAGGTAATTGACGTTCTCCATCTCTGTATTGACTTTTGGGCCTAAAATATATTGTTGACATTTGAAAAAGGAAAACAATGTAATGTATTATGTATTTTGGACTAATGTTTGTGATTAATTTAATTCTTCAACTTTTCAATACTACAGGTGGTTATGACACGGAGGAAAAGGCAGCTAGAGCATATGATTTAGCTGCTTTAAAATACTGGGGTCCTAACACGCATATTAATTCCCCCGTAAGTACACTTATGATTTTTATTACAAATTTGTAATTTAAATTGGATGGGCCCTATGCCTAATAATCCCACGATTGAGCCTTTGCATTTTCATAAATTTGGGTATGAGACTTGATATTTGTCGAAATTTTAGTGGGTTTTTCATATGCATATTTTAAATTTACGTGTGTAAAAAGAAATTTGTTTCAATTGAACATGTTGCACCATTATGCATCCGAAGTTGAAATTGACTATTTCATCTAAAAGTTGTAGTTGTTAGAGAAAACACATTTATATTTATTTAATTATATTATCAACATGTCCCCTTTTTTCTTGCGTTCTGATTGTTGCATTATTTGATTATTGTTGTTGCTCCTTGATTACTGAATGCTATGGCCTGCTTCTAATAATATGTCCTCAATGTTTTTTCTTTTAACGGCTTTGATGTGCGTAACTCGAGTCAAGGGTCTTTACATAAACAGTCTTTCTATCTCTATGAGGTTGGGGTGAGGTCTTGTTCACGTACTCCACTCTCTCCACACACTTGTTATAAGATTACATTAACAAGTCCCCTCTTTTTCATGGGCAGAACACAACAAGTAATTAAAACAATGTTATTCGACTTCTCTAATTAATTATGTTGTTATCTTTCATGTATAATGTCAGCTAAACACTTACGAAAAGGAATTGGAGGAGATGAAAAACATGAATAGGCAAGAGTTTGTAGCACACTTGAGAAGGTACATAGGGGAGTAATGTCCCTTCTATTTTCTTCACTAGTCCTCTTTTTCTTTCTTCTGTTTGATGGCCTGTTACACTGAAAAAGAAGGAACATACTTGCAATACTATTGCTAAAATTGACCTAGTATGGTATCCCATTTTAATGTTAAAACAGGAAAAGCAGTGGGTTTTCAAGAGGGGCATCAATGTACAGAGGAGTAACAAGGTTCGTAGTAGCATTAAACCAAAAGGGCAACCAATCTTTTTTTACGATTAAAGTTGTTTACCACATTCACTATTTTACTGCTGCAAAATTTGCAGCTTTCTTTGAATGTAATTATCCATGTTCAATAATAGGGGCACAGGCAAACTTTATTATGCATGTGCAATCATATGCAAAAACCAATAAACCATACCTATGAAAATCTAGTACTATAGCAACAACCCCATTGATTAAAACTTGGGAAATTGGGCAGGCATCATCAGCATGGAAGGTGGCAAGCCAGAATTGGAAGAGTTGCAGGCAACAAAGACTTGTACCTTGGCACCTTCAGTAAGTAATTGATTCACTTATTGTTTCTCTGTTTTATTCAATCATTCAATTAGAATTCTATTCGTTGTAGCTGTCTTCCTCATTTTGCTAATAGAGTATTTTTATTCTCTTCACTCTGATACATTTTTTTTGAAAAAGAAATGCTACGTCTTTAAACATGTGACTTTTGTGCTGCTTCTGAATTCTCTACGTACTAGAATAATAGTAATACAGTAGTAGTAGTTATTTTTTTATTGCGCTGAGCCAAAAATGTGCATGCTATTATAGCTACAGAAAACTTATAATGCAAGTTCTAATCATAATTTTGTTGCAACTACCCCAACGAGAAGTTTTGAAAACTCAGATTGTGATGTATATTCTGTTTGTAATATAATTATGGATTATTGAAACCAAATGATGGAGCCACGATTTTTACTGAGGAGCTCAAAATAGAAAAAGTTAACACATGAACTAGCTGAATGAGGTTCAATATTTATTATAGATACATAAAAATTAACTTTAATCAAATATAAATAGTGTAATTTTTCAATTGAAGGGGATTCAGATAAACCCCCTAGGACCAAGTTGGCTCCACCCTAAGTTGAGAGAATGAATTCATGTGACCCATACTCTCATTCCACAAAATGTTAATCAAAAGTGCACCACTATATCCGGTGGGACAAATGGAGCCAGCAACTAAAAATTATAATATTTGAATTTGAGTATAATTAGGATGTAGCAATACAAACTCAAATTATTTTTACTTCAATTTTTGAGAACATGCCATTTAAAATCAGCTCGTGTGTCTTAAAAAATCTCAACTCAATAGGAATTTGTACTGAATATTCTCTACTCTACTTAAAACTGACAGATTGTAGATAACCTTAATATTTGGCCATGTTTCTTATTTCAGGTACGCAGGAGGAAGCAGCGGAAGCCTATGATATTGCTGCAATTAAGTTCAGGGGGACAAGCGCTGTGACGAATTTTGATATCAGTAGGTACGATGTCAAAAGGATTTGCTCAAGCTCGACTTTAATAGCTGGAGACCTTGCCAAGCGCTCCCCTTCAAAAGATTCTGTCGTCTGCCCGTCTTCTTATGAGGAGTATAGTTCATGCACAACTTCACCTCAGCCCATTTTAGCCATAACAAATGGGGAGCAATTGCAGCAGCCCGTAGATTCATTCATGGACACGGTACCGTTGATGGGTGCTGCAGGATCAAGCAGCAGGAGTTCCTCTAATGCCCCAAGTCCCAAATGCTCTGGCTCTGGTGAAATGAGTTGTGATTTTGGGGTCGGATTAGAATATCCCCAGGCATATTATTCATCCGTACAGGTTCAAGATCACAAGTTTGAAGATGGTAGCAAGGGGAATGATGAGAATTCTTCGAGCTCAGACCGAATTGGGAATATGGACCTTGTTCATTCGGTTCCCATGTTTGCATTATGGAACCAATGAAAAACAGATTGACAAATCCTCTAGTGATGAATGATGATACATTTTTAGAGATTAGTTTTGCTAGCTCACTAGTCGTAATCCTCAATTCCTTGAGCCAAAGGAATATTCAAATCTTGGGTTCTAAAATGCCTTCAGATTATGAATCTTAAATATGTTTTAGACTGTTTTTGGATGGCAATGAAATCAAAGATTGATATATTAGATCATCCAATTTAATAGCTTTGCTCTAAATTTTTTATTTATTTTTAAAATTGGTTTAATTATACTCATGTTAATTTAGAACCAGGATTTTAATTTTATGTAAACAACTTCTAGTGGTATAAAAAAGAGAAAATACATAAAGTAACCATTAAAGTTGTTTCGAATTTTCAAAAAGACATTTTAATTTTGTGGGTGTCCTATTATTCCATTGAACAACTTCAAAATAATATGTATATCCCATTTTTCACCCAATACCACTTATATAAAAATATCGGTAAGTCACGTACTAATAGTCACTTGACACGTGTTAAAAGTAATTTTTAATTATTTTTATTTGATTTCTTTGCTTTTTTTTTTCTTTTTCTCTTTCTTCTTCGCCTCAACTTGTGTTCTTCAAATCGCTGCAACAATCATCAATCCCGCTGTAGCAGGACTGATTTTGCAGTAACACTATCAATTATTTGTTAAACTACCACCAATTAATTTATTTATGAAAATAAACACCATTAAATAATCAAAATTCAAATACTTAAAATATCACCAAGTCAAAATCTAAAATTTAAATCACCGCCTTCTCCAACTCCTTACTCCCAAATCAAGTTTTCCATAGTTTCATTGCTCCAAAATCCCAATCTTAATTTGTAGGAGGAAAAAATTACTCAACTAATTTGTTGCATTAAAAACAATTAAGAATGAACACAACAACATTAGTTTTTTTAAAAAAACAATGACCATAAAACCGAAAAGAAAAAAAAGAAAGAAAGGAAAAAATCTTGGTAAACACTGGAATCTTTACCCCGTTGATCCAAATCCTGTAAAAAAATGGGAAGACTATCTATGGATAAACTAGCGATGGTAGGGAAGATGAGAAAAAAGATTTGAAAAAAAAAAAAAAAACTGTTCCTAATAAAGGTAAAAAAATTAATACATGCATTTTTATGGGGGGCTATCAAAATAAATCAAATTAAGAGTGTCACATGGCAATTTTACGTTGATTTGAAGCTGTATCAAGAGCCCTTCACGCGCCCATATTTTATGACAATATGAGTGGTGTTAAAATTAATCAACATGGTATATTTATTGAGGATTTAGATGGTTTCGTGGGGTAATAGAACACCCGCAAAGTTAAGGTATCTTTTTGAAAATTCGGAACAACTTCAATGGTGAGTTTATGTCTTTTCTCTATAAAAATTAAATAATTTGAGCAAGTTTTATTTAGTTCACATAATTCATTAGATTTGACATAAACACTTTTAATTTGTGTTAAAAATTCACTCATAAATAATTGATTAAGAATCCAATAATATAATTTTTTTTTTTGTGTTTGAGAAACAAGAAACTCAAAATCGTTTAACTCTATCTTACCTATGCCGCGTAAGAATTGAAAATACAACAATTTCAAATTGTGAATTCATTTAGATCAAATTAGAAATATGATTAAGGAGTGATGCGATGGTTGGGTTAGGTAATCCGACGATGGTAGAAGTCAATTTTGATGTGAAATAGCAGTGTTATAAACAGACGGCCCCCCGTAGATACTGCCAAATTCCAATCCTCTAAATATAGAAAAAAACACACACACACACACAAAATCATACAAACTTTTGTATAACAAAAGTGAATTGGTGGCTCACCCATAAATTGTTTCAATTGTGTCCACATTTAGAGAGGTAAATGAAGAAATTGTTTCAATTGTATCCACATTTAGAAATAGGTAAATGAATGAATACATGTACATTACTCTCTCGCTTTTAATTTATTTATCTGATCTTAACTTGACACAAAATTATAAAAAAAAAAAAATTAATTTTTTTTTATATGTAATGCTAAATTAAAGATATGTAAAAATATACTAAAATATTCTTTAAACATATCATTCGGATAGGTAGAACCTAGAGTTGACAAAAAAAATATATTCTTTTTTTAAAATTGACTAAAAAGACAAATAAATTAAAACGAAAGTAGTTATTATATCACAGTACTCCTTCCGTTTAATTTATATGATACTTTTTAATTTTTGAGAGTCAAATATTTTTCTTTGATTGTGATTTTTTTATATCTCTTAAATATTTTAAATTATTAATTATTGTAATTTATGATAGTTCTTATTATGTATTTTTTCAAATTTAAAAAATTATTTAAAATAGTTTTAAAAAATTAAATTTGAATTAATAATCAAAATTATTTTTTTTATTATAATATAATTTGTAGTACATAAGAGACTAAAAAAGTAATACAAGAGTTTATAAATTATGAATTGAAATTGTGATCAAATACATAGTTCATTTTGGTTATTACGCTCGTAATTCATACTTCTGGTATTGCAATTTGCAAGTATTAATATCAGATACTTTCACAGTATCTTTTCTTCAAAATGATATTTTATTTTTAGAAAAGAAATGAGTAAGACTTTTTACCTTAATATGCGTGCCTTCATATCAAGTCTCCCTCTAGTTTTCTTTTTCCTGTGACAACTGCATGGAGTTTTTCCTATACTGATTTTATTCCCCCATTTATTTCAATCGTTACCCTTGAACCTACTATATATTTGACCTTCACTATACGACAAACATATCAAATTTCAAAAATTAATTCTTTTTAAAAAATGTCTAGCAGTCATGTAATCTCGTTTCAAATCATCAATCTAAAATCTGTCTTTAATTGAAGCGTGTTGATTGATCAAAGACATAATCATAACCCCCAAATGATCCACATCGAATCAATAAATCGAACTCAAATATGATGTAACATATGAATGTAGCTCAATTAAAATAGAAAAAAATTGTCTAAGTCATATAAAAAGTATCCACCTAGTCATGTAATGGAGAGAATAAAATAAGCAAGAAGACAAATGAATCGAAGAAGAGAATATATAGATGGATAGATTCGATTACTGAGTTTTCTGAATGTACCAAAAAGCAAGCGAAGAATCTAGCTGAACAAATCTCTCGGCTTATTAAATACCAATAGTAAGAGCATGAATACGGTGTAAAATTAGCTTATAAAAATAAGTTATTTAAATTTAAATTGGTTATGATATCGTTGGAATAGTACCCCTTTATATATATATATATATATATATATATATATATCTTCAAGAGATAATTAGCATCATTTTGAATATACTGGATTTAAATTTAGCTCAATCTGATCATTCAGTTATTTACACAAAAAATGAGAAGTTTTCTATTTTTGTTCCTAGCTGGTACTGCTGCATCCATCTTTAGCCTTTTTCTATTCAGACTTACGTGAGTGACGCCAACACTATTTTTTCTCTTTTTCTTTTTCTTCTGTTTGAGCCTTTCACAATTTTGGGTGTTGAGCTTTGTATTTTTCTGCACAGTTTTTCTGTGACCCTTCGACTTTTCCCTCTCTATTTGATAAAAGGTTGGGTATCCACATTTTAATAAAGCAAACATCAGATAATGTAGCAAGAATACAAAAAGTAAAAATAAAATTATACTCCCCGTCAAATATTAGTTAATTACTTACTAAAAATAGTTGTTTTATATTAATTATTTATCTTATTAAATCAAGAAAATATTAATTAAAATTATTTTATATTAATCTTGTAATTAATTCTATTTGAAAGTGTTAAAGGAATGAATTAGTAAGATTATTTACTTTTTTTTTTTTTTTTAATATATATGTAAAAAGAAAAGTGATCAACTAATATAAGACCAAGAAGTTAACTTTAAACACATTTGCATGCATTAGGACATGCGATATAAAATTGAATCTTAAATTCTTTAAAAACACGATTTAAAATTTTTAATTTTTTAAAAATAAAATAATATTAAACTTGATTCATTCATATATAATTTTGTAAAAGAACAATAACATCAATTTAAACTTTACAACAAAAAAGTCACTCATACGAAAAGATTGTTTATACTATGCTAAAAAATTATATTAAAGAATAATTAGTTATTTCTATTATTGATCAGTAGATCTTTATAAAATTATGTGTATTTAAAATTTTGTAACACAAATATTTATTTATAAAAGGGACCTCATGAAGATATGCTATTTATCAATAAAAACATCCTAAAATATTTTAATATCTTATTTATAAATTATAATTTACACATTTGGTAAAATATACAAGAATTTGATATATTTTAATATTGTTTTACACTTTGTAGGCAATACAAAATTTGAAATCATAACAAACCCTAAAACTTTTAAATCAGTAGAGATAATTTGGCAACAAAATTTACTAGGTAAATTAAACAACATAAATCCCTAAATCCCACTAGTTTATGTTCTAATTAACAAAGCAGGATAAATATTTAATTAAGGACTCTAACTAAAATGCTTAATTTAAGGAGGAAATCACCCCTTTAATAGATTTTAAATATATTTTGTCTAACAACTTCTAAAAATTCAAAAATATTTTACTTTCTTCCATTTATTTTTAGCAACAAAAAAGTAAAAAAAAAAAAAAATCAGAAATTTGAATTTGTTTCTTTGAATTTTGAGATTTTTTATTTTCAATTTTCATGTTTGGAGAACATGTTTCTCGCACTCTAGTTGGTTGTTACTTTGTCGAATAATCTGATAAAGTATATTGTTGTTTTTGAACTAAATACATACCTTTTTTATTTGAAAATTTTGTATAAATCAAACTCATTAATTAATTGAATCGGGATACATGCCTATTACTAATGTATTTGAAGTATGTATCTGATTCATGCATCTAATTTTCTTAGGTGCATTTCATTAGGTTTATCTGCTATATATGTGTATCTGATACATACTTAGTGACTTAAATATATTAATTATGTACCATTTACATGTAGCATATATCACAAATACAAGTATTTGAAATTTGTTTATGTATCTAAAGTATGTATCCAATAAATTTGTGATTGCCGTAATTTCATAAAAATGTGTTCTACAACGATCTCCTTGAAGTATGACCAGATACATGATAGAACCGTCTCAAATACACAAAATAAAACACACTAGATCATGACAGAAAAATCTCATATGCACAGAATAACATGCTCAGATACATGACAGCAAACAACTCATATACATTTAACAGAAAATGCACATATATCTTTAATAAATAATCAAGATACATAAAATATTCTGACTAGATACATGACAAAATCATCTCAGATAAATTGAATGAAACATTCGACCTACTTTTTTTCATACTCTTTTTCGTCTTTCCTCACTCTTCATAGAAAAAATAATAGAAAATGGGGTAAAAACAGCAATAAAATCACTAGTACTCAAGCCATAGATCTTGATCTAGGGAACAAGGAGTGAAAATAACAGTCGCATACTCATCCGATACATGACACAAATGATGGTTGAATAGTAACAAACCTCTAAATATATTATTGATGAACCGAATCATTTTTTATAGTTATTCTGAGGAAATCACGAGCTTTTAACATTGATTTTGGCACATCCCACTCCAAAATTAAACAAGAAAATAAAATGGTGATGGTAGTAAATATGGATGAAAGAAAGAAAGAAGACAAATTATTAGTATGGTTTGCAGCAAGAGTGGTTGCTTTAATTTAATAGCATGTTAAGAATGTGTAATTTTAAGTAAAATAAGAAATTGAAAGATTTCGTTGAAATTGTTCGTTTGGATGTGGGGGTGGGAGGAAGATACTGTTGGCGGAGAAAATTGGGGGAACTGGATCGTTTGTGATAGCTACTCGGAAGAAATTATGAGTTGAAAAGATGAAGGAAGAGAGAAAATATGTTGGAGGACGTTGGAGGTGGGGAAGAGTTATTATTGGCCGAGGAGATTGAGGGAGGTTGAATTGTTAATGTCTCTTTAATTAAGGGTTTAACTTTTAAGATAATTATTCAATATCATATTTAAGAGATTTGTGTATCTAATTTAACTTTTTATAATACATGATATAATTATTAAAAAGTGTTATTATGAGTAATATTTTTAATCTATAGGTAAAATATGTATACATCGTAGTTAATTATGTCTAATTATGTAGTTTAAGTATCTATCTAAAGAGAAATTGTTTACATTTTGGGTCATGATTTGAGAAGCAACAATTCCCAATGCATTTTTGGTGTATTGTAGGTTTTGAAAGATACCCACATGCCAATGGGCCCCATAAAAGTAGGCCCACAATTTCCCATATCCATGGCCCACATCGTACTGTACAATTTCTACAAAAGTCTCTTCTGTCTCTTCAGTTTCAACATTTTTCATGTGTCTTTAAAGGGGTCAAAAATTTGAACTTTGTGTAAATTTGAATTCCTTATTTGCTCTTGCGATTAGGCATCACTTAATAGTTTTAATATAAATTTTGTATTTATATTACAAATAATTCCTTTAAAACAACATATCACGAACCTAATGACATGAAGAATTATCTAAACAATCTTAATACTCCCTCCGAACGATGGTCGATTTATTTGTCTTATCCTCCTTCCCAGTCTACTTTCCGAAATAAAATCCACTTATTTTGGAACGGCAGAAGTACCGACTGAAGGTCATCTAACAGTGGCATATGAGCCCAACAAGGGCCAGGCCTCACGATGAGTGTTTTGGGCTCAATCTTACAAACCATTCTTCGGTCTTCGGCCCATCCAATCCTCCAATTTGGTTTTCTTTTTGTTACTAACATAAAATATATTTTAAAAGAAAAACATTTATCTCGAGTTAGGTTATTTCCATTTCCACACGTTTGATTATCTTGAGTAACGGAAATTCTTTTTCACTAATAAAAATATGTCCACAATAAAATGTCAAGTTTTTAAGAAAGGACCAAATCTCATTAAAAATAGTAAAAATTGCACAAGGTATCCTATTTAATTTGGACATGTTATTTAACATGAATCCACTATTTTTAAATGTTGCACATCACGTCTACCTTTTTTTGGAATAACTTAAAAAATATAGCGTATGAAATCACATATAATTGAAATTCTAAAAATACTCCTACAATGTGGATGTTAAATATGATCTTTTCCTTAATTAGAGGTTCTAACCAATCTATCAAAAATAGTAAAAACAATTCATAGAATAAATAAAGTAGGACCCTTTGGAGGGGTTTGCAAAGAATTTTTGTTTCAAAACTAAGTCAATAAAGCTATTATGATTATTATGAATAAAACATTTTCATCCTCTGCAGGTAGGACTTTTTATACATTTTTTTTTTCTCTTTATATGATCAGGCCAAAACTGTCTTCATATATAGCTGTCGAACAGCACACACAAGGTCCATCATCCTGTTACTTTTTTTTCTTTCTTTTTCTGAATAGATCTGATTATCATGGAGTGGACAAACTTAATAGAGGAAAAATGAGATTAAATTATTAATATATTTCATTATTTAACTTGTCTTTTGCTTAGTTCTTTTGGTAATGAGACTTTTTTATTGCAAAAAAAGTGTATAGTCCTAGTAGATTTGATTAGTAGAAAAAGCTGTATACAACAAATCAGGCTTGCAAAATAATGGACCCTAAATAATTGAATGTTAAGTGTGTGCAATTATTCTTTGCAATGTTGGTGTACCTTTTAGACAGCTACCCTTTTTTATTTTAAAATTAGATACTGATTTTAGATCATTATGGTCGAATGGTGAAAAAGAAAATACAGATAGAATAATAAGTAGGTTAAGATAAGAAATATAGTAATATAAAATATGTGACGTAAAATAATTATAAGTAGTATGTAGGGCAGGAAATATTGGATTCCCTGGCAGACGTTATGGTACTGCACAATTCAGATTTACTAAAATTATACTTTGTTTATTTAATTCACTAGAGATCTGGTGAGTGAGATGCACCAATCCTAGAACATGGTTTTCTAAGATAGGGCAATCCTTGATCTTAGAAGAACATTTTAAACATTTTGTAGTTTTTTTTAGTAATCGAGGTGTCCGCAAATAGCTTATGCACATTTCAGCTAACTCTGTCATTGAAATTCGAACATATTTGAAAAAATCACCTATAATTTTTTTTGTCTATAATGAAAATTGAACTTGATGCTTCATAGTTTTATACCAATTTCATTAACCAATTAGCTATCATCACTACAACAAAAACATCTTTTAGCGGTAATAAATAGACAAATTAATAATGAGTGTTAAAGTCTTTACTGGCATTAGTTAAGTGTCATTAGATTCAATGTCGCTAAAAGCTTTAGGGATATGTATAAAGAATATTAATTGCCGCTAAAAATACATATTTAATAATAATTAATCTATTATCGTTAATTAACGTTAAATATGTAGTGCATGTTAAATCAAGAGGATTCAATGGTTCATACTTCATTTACATTTTTTTGGCACAATTTGATCAAATATTACTCATTGTACTCTTTACTGTCAATTATCGGTGGAGTGTTTTTCTATGACAAAAACTATAAAGGAATCTCTTTTAGGATATTGTGATTTGTGTGTAGTGTCGTAGACAAAACATGGAGGTTTGAATATGGTAGTCCCATTTGCGTGCCATGTTCTCTCTTTTTTTCTTAAAAAAATAAAAAATTCTTACTTGGTATCTGAGTACTCGAACTTCAAACCTTTTGATTAGGAGAAGAGGTTCCATTGTCCCACCACAATCCAACAAAATTTAAATTCTCACGTTGCAAGATAACACTTTAGATATGATTTTTTTTTCATTCTCATAACTCAAACTCTTTACGAACATTTTGACAAGTTTAATTGCGTCCTCTAACAATAATTATAATATGAGTTAAATATAGTTATACTTTAAAGAGCCATTATTTGTTCGTATCGTTAAGCATTACCCTTTTATTTCGTTAATTCGATCGAATGAATTCTTAAAAAAAAAAATTATGTAATTTTTAAAATTCTAAATTAAAAAGTTCGTCGAAAACCTAATGCACTAACTATTCAATTTCACGTTCAATTGTTCTATTAGGAACAAAAACATATTCCTAAATCAATTTAATTTATAAAAATTATTATATATTTATTCCTTTTTCGTTTGATATAAACACTAGGAATAACGGTGTTAAAATAGTTAACAGTGGCAGGCGATGAAATCGTGAATTGATTTCCCAAAATAGACCAACCGTTGAATCCCCCGCCTGCATTTACCAGCTCTTTCTCTTTCTCTTTCTCTTTCTTCCCTTCGTTGTCCCCCATTTCTCATCTTCCTCATTTCTCAAGAATAACAGGGGGATCACGACCACTTTTGGGAAGAAATTTGTCAACAAGAAGAAGAAGATATTTGCCGCATTTAGATAATATCATATTTGTGAATCTTTGAGGTAAAAAAATATCTTCCTTTTCCACGCTTGGTCAATCTCGCAAGTAGTCAGATTCTTGAATTATCAGCACATTGTTTCGGAGCATTTAGTTGTTGTTTTCAAGATCAGGGAAAAAATTTATCTGGGGGAAACGATTGTAAAACCTAGATCTTTCGATTTGGGGAAAATATTGGGGGATTTGAGTCCGACCCAGATGACATGAGGATTGGGAGGAGTTAATTTTTGTTGAGATTTGATTGCCCATGTATGGATCCGTCATTGTCGACTTGGGTAATCTTCATATTGGGGGTCTTCTTCTGTTTATTTAGTCTTCCTGTGCAATCGCAGGGAAATGTGAATTCCCCTAATTTACAACCGCCGCCGCCGCCGGAGTCTGAGAAATCGCCGCCTCCACCCCCACCACCACCACCCCCACCTCCGCCTCCCCCTCCCCCACCTTCACCATTGGCTCCTCCACCTCCTCCACCTAATCAAAGAGCCCCTCCGCCACCTCCTCCCAAGATTAAATCCTCAGAAAAGGAACATTCACACCACCCTCAAGACCACCATAAGTCTAATGTTAAATTAAGCCCACCACAAAAGGAAACGAAGCTAAATTGGGGGAAGAGACTTGGGTTAATGTTTGTGGGTATTGCCGCGATCTTGCAGGTCTGTGTGGTGGCGTTTTTAATAATCAAGAGAAGGCAATTGTTGAAAGCGCATTCTGGATTTTGAAGACACATTTCCATTTGATGAATCTGTTGTTACTTCAATTTCTTTGACTAATTATTAATAGCTGGTGGAGCGTGTTTTTATATAGCTAGAGTTATACAGATTGAGATTCTTTGAACAGCGGATTTGGCAACGAATATGGCACTCCATGGATTACAAAAATGAAGGATTCAGCAGAAGATTGGTGTCGACATTTCTGTTTTTGCTCTTGTAAATTGGTAATTCTTGATTGGCATTATTAGCAATTTTCCTTTTGGGGTGATTTTGTCCATTTTCCTTCTGACATTTTATTGTGAATATTACAGTTTTCCTTATGCTTCTGTGAATGATCTACGGCTAATTGATGTTTTCTATTCTGTGCCATTATTTGGTAGTTTACCTCCTTGTATTTAGGCTGTTGCTTTGGGTGAAGTATTCGTTTAATGGGGGCCTAAAGTAATGATTGACTCCACCAGTGATCTAAAGTTATTGAATATAGATATGCTTCAAAGTTACATGTGCTGTGCATCATTGCTTCCTTTTTGCGGAATATTTCTCTATATATTGTTATGAGGCTTGTGTTCTGCTACAACAACAACAACATACCCAGTGAAATCCCATAAGTGAGGTCTGGGGAGGGTAGAATGTAGTACACAAAGGCTTGTGTTCTGCAATTTCACAAAATCTACTATAAAAGGGGCAGCCCGGTGCACAAAGCATCTTGCAAAATCCACTGTGATTTTTAATATTCATTTGCCATTGCCCTTCTTTTTACTGCCTATCTAGGTCTGAACCAGCACTACTATGAGAAATATAGATGAATCTGTGTATGTGAAGGAGAGTCTTCTTTTATACTTGATTGCTCATATCTCAACCAGGATCATATTTTGGTTGCTTGTTGTTTACCTTTGTAGCACAACTTAGAATATTTATATCGCAAAAAAAAGTCTTGTTTACAAGAGAATAAAGATGGTGGATTTGTTTTAGAAACCTCACTTATAAAGTTTTGTTGGACATCTAAATAATAGAGTAGTATGTTTATCAGTTTACTGAAATTTCGAAGGATCACTGTCGAATTCTTAATCTGTTTACTGCAACTAACTAGTTAAAGGTATGGGAGAAGATGAACACTCTGGGAGAAAAGGGTATTGGAGAAATGGATTAAGATGTGGAGTCTGGAACAGAAGTAATCCTCTTTTAACTTCAGAAGAACGTTTTGCTTGCTTCCATGAATGAGGGGTGTGTAATTTGTAGTAGAACTTAGTTTGACATTAGCTCCAACTAACTTAAATTGGATTTGTTAGTAAGTAATATTTCTTGATTACAGTAGTGTGTGTCTACAAAATGGGGATTCTTGACTATTAATCTTTGATATTGTAGGTGATAAAGGAAAGTTTTAAGATGACAAGTTGCCTCATTTATCATTTGTAAGGAAGTGGCCTGGATTTGTTTTGAAGGACATTAAAGATTTACCTATTTTCTGTTTGGTAAGATGTGGACCTTGTAGCTTGTAGGGAGGCAAGGATACTTCTTGTTAGAGGCATGACCTGCAATGATGATTTGTACCATAGAGATTGAACACCAAGAAAACCAGTTATTTATAACTATAATATTGTCCTTGATATTATTAACCAAAAACAGGCAGAATTAGTTGGTAATATATATATATATATATATATATATATATATATATATATATATTGAATGTATCTGACTTGAACAGTTATAAACATCACTACATACAGGTTATCTTTATTATCTATTCTGAATTATGTTTCTTTTTGTAATAATGTGAGGAAGTGTCAATGCTTTTTTCCTTTGTGCATTGTGGCATGTGTTTTAGTGGTCTTACGGTTTTCTTGACCTAATGTCACAAGGCATAAGATTAGAGAACTTTTGCCTTGTCTGGCACAAACTTTGTACGAATGAAGTTATCTTGGATGAGTTGTATTTTTTCTAATTTAGAGAACTTGCCCTTGTCCGACATAAATTCTGTAGGATAAGTTTATAATTCTTATTGTGGGTTCTATAATTGAACTTATGCCTCTTTCAACTCATGTTGTGTAGAAACAAGCAACATCACTTGTATTATATTATAATATGAAAATGAAAACATGTCTTGCGATTTTGTTTTTTGTTTTTTCAATGTCAGGATATTTGGGTCATTCTTTTTATACTTGAAAGTGTTGAATGGCAAAAATTAAAAATAACAAATTTGAAGGATAAATATTAAACGCTACCCCGAAATAAGGACATTATACGAATGGCTTTTTCTATTATTCCATCTATATCTTGATGGTCTATTGAGTTTCAACAAAAAGGTTGTACTTTGGCAGGTAGTCTTGTAGCCCAAATTGTCTTTAATTTAGGTTGGAATTGCATCTGATAACCAGATTCCCACATGCTATTTAAGCTATATCCAATTTTTTTCAAATCATTTAACTCATAGCAGCGAGTATTGGCAAACTTTAGATAGAAGCACTGCTGCTCTTCTTCTCTCTCATACACACGAGACTCTTAATTATTACTGATTGGCTATGAAGTACATCCACTGATTTACTGATTGGAAATAGCTTATCTACCTCCACGAGGTAACACGAAGGCTTGTGTACGCTCTATCGGTGAGTATTTCGTAGTTGTACGTTTTGCTTAAAATAGGTGTCATAAAATTGGCAATCTGTGCAATTGTGCCTTAAGTTATTATGTTTGGTTTGCCTTACCTATACTGCCGAAATCCACATGCTATTTTTAGGCTTTTAGCGCCATTGATCCAGTAGTATGTTGTTAGCCCAAACCACATTTGAACATATTTTTATATTGGACAAAAACAAAAATCAAATCTGTTGTGGCTTTTCAGAAGGTGCACCATTTATTAAAACAACCTTATTATTATTAGATATTCCTATTACATTTGTACGTTTGTGCACAAAATATTTTTGATTTGTAACTTGCAATTATCCCATTCCCATTTGTCTTTCCTTGCACACTTCCTAGAATATAACTTTTGGAAGAGGGTCAATGTACTATTCCACAGAATTCTTATTAGATTTAGGTAGATATTAGTAATTTAAGAAATTATGCATTGTACTAGTTATTTCGCATCTTCTATGTACCATTTGTAAAATAATACGTCAATTGATTCATACTTATAGATATTTTAATTATGTGGGATTGTAAAATGATAATCAAAGACCGTACCTAGTATGTAAATTTTATACAAAGCGATGTACTAAATGTCTATCAAACATGTTATTAACTATGTTATTTTCAATTCATGAATAATTATCTTCCTAGCTAACCAACAAGAAAACGGTCCTAAAAGATGGTTGAGGATTTTGTGCTACAGAAATAATTTGAATAACAGCAGAACATATTATGTGCTACAGTTCTGTTAACAGATGGACATAATTCAATAGTTTTTGTGTTTAAAAAATGTTTAAACTGAAATTTTCAACTCCGCCCTGGATACAAGGTAGCATTGCACCATATCAGACGTCAATCAATGCTAAAATTTTCTGCTTAGTTTGTCCTCTTGTGAATATGACTTCAATGGTGATCGATATTCTTTAGTGGAAAGATAATTGCTATTGTCCACATAATTCCTTTTCTAGCTAATAAGGAAGTTACAATATTGCATAGATCATACAACTATCTCTTTGATGCCTTGCTACATTCGAGCTGTCAGCATATGTCTTCTTATAGACTTCTCCTTTTCCTTACTTTTTCCCACCATGTGCCCTAAATTAGGACCACTTTCAATAAATCAACTCCCTCAAATTATGGGCATTTGCAATACTTGCCTTTTTTTTTTTTTACAACAATAACATACTCGGGTGTGTTCCACAAAGGAGGATGGTAAATGCTATTTTTGATTGACATTCAGCTCAAGAATACTTGCCTTTGTTGAGTTTGTTATTTAAATTATACATGTCTCTATTAGTTCACTTGGTTAAATTTATTTACATAAAAAAAATAACAATTTTCAAGGGCGAAACTAAACCCCGTTAGAATTAATTTTAGAATTAGAAAAGTGGCATAAAGAAAGGACATTTGATGCCCCCATTGAACTTTGTATATCATTTGTATTGTGAGAAAAATATAGAAGAGAAACATGTTGCCATGATAAAACAATGCACTAAGCGATCATTACTCTTTGAAATGATTTTTCGATGATTGAAGTTGGACCTATCAAATTGGAAATCCAAAATATCCCAAAATCACATCACCTCTTAATAATCTAATAATTGGTTGTGCTGTAGTGATAGCTGAAAAAAAAGAAGAAAAAACTACGTATAAGGTGTAGGGCTACTCTTAATACCGTAATGTTTTCTAAAAGCTGTGTTGGTTTAACAAAAACCGAACAATATCACAGTATTTGGGGACTGACTTTGCCCATAATTTCGAGAAGTTTTACCAATTAAAGATAGTTTGAAGACACACAAACACAAATAAAAGTTAGATTGCTATAAATATCCTATTAATGTGAGTAGCACATAGTGAATTTCCTAATAAGCTTGTTAGAGTGGATTATAGTCCTACATTAATTAGGGAATAAACTGATGGTTTATTTATATGAACTCGAAAAATCTTGCTCTCATGAGTTAACTTCTAAGGTTAAGTTAAGCCTATGTGACATACCTTTATAATAACATAATTATTTTTCCAATAATAGGAACAAAAAGTAGCTAGTGAACGTAATTTCCAAGGGGATGACAAAACACACTCACGATAGCCCTATCACACAACTTGTGGTAACCATTCCCTTTAGAAATTCATGTGGCATTTAATTTGCCCTTTTTGCACTTCAATATCCAAAATTCTCACTCATTTCCCTCTCTATATATACACACATACAAACTAACCTTCCTTGCTCACAAACTTCATATAACAAATTTTTACTAATCCTAGCCAAGATTTTTTTTTTTTTTTAAAAAAATGTTTAAATTCCTCTTTCTCTTGGCTATCTTAATCTTGAGCAGCGATGCCGCTGTTCAAGATTTCTGCGTGGCAGACTTAAAAGCACCTGAATCACCTTCCGGCTATTCTTGCAAAAGTGTTACAAATGTAACAGTTGACGATTTCGTGTTTTCTGGGCTTAGTGCTGCTGGAAACACAGCAAGCATTATCAAGGCCGCAGTCACCCCAGCATTTGCAGCCCAATTTCCAGGTGTTAATGGGCTTGGGCTTTCTGCGGCCCGCTTAGATTTGGCCGCAGGTGGCGTGATCCCATTTCACACTCACCCTGGTGCTTCTGAAATTTTACTTGTGGTGCAAGGATCAATTACTGCTGGATTTGTTTCATCAGCAAATTCTGTTTATTTAAAAACACTTAAAAAAGGTGATTTAATGGTTTTTCCACAAGGGTTATTGCATTTTCAAGTGAGTGATGCTGGATATACTTCTGTGGGTTATGTATTTTTTAGCAGCTCTAATCCTGGACTTCAGATTCTTGATTTTGCATTATTTGCTAATGATTTGCCAACTAAGTTGGTTGGGGCAACAACATTCCTTGATGAAGCAACAATTAAGAAACTCAAGGGTGTGCTTGGAGGCACTAATTAAGCAACAATTGCATTGTGTTAGCTGTTAATCTTTCTTTTTTTCATTCTGTTTTTGGGTATTTTCATTGTCTTCTTCTTGTTGACAAATTGGGTCTGTTGTATTTTTTCTCCAAGGTTGTTTTGTTTCTTTAAAGTTCTGCTTGTTTGGAAATGAACAACATTTTCTTTCCCGAGTATGACTATATGTGAAATTATACTGCGTATGACTACATAGACAAGTGTTATTCAAACATCACAAATTATGCGTGTACTTGTAAGGATGGGTAGAACGAGCAAGATCCCAAATTTATATAACAGTAATTAATTAAGGTTTAGCCGCTAATGACAATATTGATTTCTTTAATGAGATAAAGAAAATGTATCACTTTTTGCTTGGATTTTTCTTTTCCTAAACTATCACCAATGACTACACTTGACCACCAACATGAGTTGTGGTGTACTGGTGGGAATGTTTCACCTTTAACCAGAGATCTCGGATTTGAGCCCTAGATATGGAGAAAATCTTGTTGGGAGCACCACCCCTAAATGGGTCTTGCAGTGTGCGATCCGAATTTAGTCGGAGCTCCAATGGAGACTCTGGACACTGGATGGAAACCAAAAAAAAAAGACTACTCTTGACCAAGTGTTTGAATACATATCACCAAAAAATGTGTGGCAACATAATTTGTATATAAACTTTCGTCCACATGATAACTAACTCATTAATTTCAAAGTGTGTTTAATAGTTCAAATAAAAAATACAAATACTTAATAGTTTAGATTAAAAACTGGCACAAAAATAATTCTACATATATGTTTTCTTACCTTTATTTCTTCTTTAATAAAACAAGCATTATCAACCTCAATCAATACTCTAGTAACAACACTTCCTTTCGTGCAACTAAAATCAATCATTTAGTGGAAAATAAAGTGTAATTGAGCGATGACAATTAGGAAGCGAGCTCGAAAGCAGTCATCAAAGCATAATAGCAATAATTTTATCAAGTAAAAAAAGCAACTATTGATCCTGATCATTAGGATTTAGGATCCACAAACAAAATGGGCCAGCTATATCAAAATGGGTACTACAACTGCACTGAGAAACTGAAAGCTCTATGCGACTAACTATGTTTATCTCTCTATTTTTAGGGTCCAAACTATGTGTGGCATCTTAAAAATTATTCATTTATATCAAATGAATAAATATCTACAATTTAATTGCATACACACATTTATCGCAAACTTAACTTTTAATTATTAAAACCTCATGCCATTGCCATGTCAGGCTTAAACACTTAGTGTGAGTAAATATATACCAACTCTCATTTTGCTATTCGTTGAGAATGACTAATCATACCCAAAATAACACGGAGTTTAACAACTTATTTAGCACTGGGAAAACAAAAATATCTTAACGCAGTTACATATAATGTCCAAACAAGAACTTTTGTTGATTTTGTAAAGAAGTTGCAATAAAGATTGAAAATGGTGTGTTAATAATACTCCCTCCATTTCAAATTAATTGAATTGTTGAGACATTTTTCATTTTTTAAATTAACTTAATTGTTCAATTTTTAAGACTATTTTTTGAATGTTCTTCCAATTTTACCCTTCATTAGTTAGTATTGAAATTAGTTATTAATTAATGTTTAGTTATTTTAATCATAAATTTGACAATACTTAATAAGAATAAAAATGGAAAGTTATGCTTAATTTATGTCTTAATCTTTTTTTTAAAGGGTGTATTTCAATAATTTAATTAATTTGAAATAGAGAGAGTAGGATCTTTGGTAGATTAAAAATAAAAATTATTTTCAGGAAAAGACAAGTAGTATTATGAGTTGTTTAGAGGTCAATTGTTTATTTGGGAAAGATGCCAAAAGTGCATCAGCCAATAGCCTAGGAGAAAGCATTGTCAAACAAAAACACCATTAAATTAATCACGGTGATGAAGAGATTGCCGTCCCCTAAAATTTCAAACACAAAAACCTGTCACTATCCAGGGAACTCAGATAAACAATACTTCCTCCGTCTCAAAATACTTGTCGTGTTTTTTATTTACTTGTTGAATATTAATTAGGAGCCTTCTGTGTGTCAGTATTTGTAGCCTTCAAAACAACTACAACTAAAGATAAATTAAATGGAATTCTTTTTTATTAATATCGTCTTGAACTTTAGAAAAAAATATTTTTAGATGGAGGGGGTAATAGTTATAGTGCCTCCAACTGTGTTGTTGATAACACTGTGAACAATCGTGACACGCCAGAAAATAAGTCAAATAACAGCACGAATCAGAGACAAGATTACCAGCTTAAATTAAATAAATAATATCAGAATAGAACAGCATAACTTCCAAAATAACAGCAATTTTGCCCCTTAAAAATGCCCCATCCTGTCTTGTTCCTCAAGAAAAAATTATTGTTACCATTTGTTTTACATCACTTATTTCAATTCCACACAACAAATTCACATCATAAACTCTTCTCTATTTGCATAGTCAATGACCAAACACCAAAACATCCTTTCTCATCACAATTTTTGTGATACAATGGCCATTGAAGAACCTGAGCCTAATTCCAACTCCGATCCCATATCAGAGTGGCTAGCTAGTACTTTATCCGATGTTCCATCCTTCCTCGATGAACCTTACAGTTACACCGATGATCTAAATTTCTACGCGGACTCATGGTGGGTTCCTGATCAAGATGATCAGATCGTTAATCACAACATCATCATCGACAATACTTGCAACTCATTCAACATTAGCTCCCCAGTCAACACAGCTATTAGCAATATCCCTTTGGAGCCCATCATTTTGGATCATCCACAGCCGGTGGATCTGTCTAAGAAAAGGAAAATATCTGATCAAAATCCGAAGACGTCAAAGAAAAATCATAACCGCCAGATTAATGAGGCAGAAAATGCTCATGCTATCGGTGATCAAGGAGGAGTGCAAGTAAGAAGATCAATAGGACCAAAGAGAGTAACAACAAAATCAACAGGAAATAACAGTAACAACAAAGAAGGAAGATGGGCAGAACATTTGCTCAACCCTTGTGCTGCTGCAATCACTGTCGGTAACATGAACCGCGTGCAACATCTGTTGTATGTTCTCCATGAGTTGGCATCATTCTCAGGCGACGCCAACCACAGGCTAGCTGCTTATGGACTTCGCGCCTTGACACATCATTTGTCTTCCCCTGGCTCATCATCAGCATCCTCTGGAACTATTGGAATTACTAATTTCTCTTCTGCGAATCATAAATTCTTCAGGGACTCGATGATCAATTTCATCGACATTAGTCCCTGGTTCCGAATCCCCAATAACATTGCGAATTCATCTGTTCTCCAAATAATTGGAGAACAGGATCGGCTAAAGAACCTTCATATCCTTGATATTGGAGTTTCTCATGGTTTTCAATGGCCAACTCTTCTTGAAGAATTGACTAGGCGGTCAGGTGGACCTCCACCACTGGTTCGCCTGACCGTTATTACACCCACCACAGAAAACGGAGAATTGAGAGGCACTCCATTTGTGATCGGGCCACCTGGTTACGATTTTTCCTCGCAACTACTAGCCTATGCTAAGGCTATCAACATTAATCTACAAATCAACAGACTGGACAATTTTCCTCTTCAAAATCTCAATCCCCAAATCATAAATTCTTCATCTGATGAAACCTTAGTCATCTGTGCTCAATTTAGACTGCATAACTTGAATCATACTATCCCGGATGATCGAACAGATTTGTTGAAGATATTGAAGAGTTTGGACCCGAAAGGATTAGTTCTCAGCGAGAACAACACAGAGTGTAGCTGCAACAGCTGTGGGGACTTTGCGATAACGTTCTCAAGGCGAGTGGAGTACTTATGGAGGTTTTTGGATTCCACGAGTGTGGCCTACAAAGGGCGGGAGAGTGAAGAAAGGAGGATGATGGAAGGAGAAGCAGCAAAGGCGTTGATGAACATGGGAGAAATGAATGAAAGAAAGGAGAAATGGTGTGAAAGAATGAGGAGTGTTGGTTTTGTAAAAGAGGTGTTTGGTGAAGATGCCATTGACGGAGCTCGGGCTTTGCTGAGGAAGTATGACAGCAATTGGGAGATGAGGGTGGAGGAGAAAAATGGCTGTGTGGATCTATGGTGGAAAGGGCAGCCAATTTCATTCTGCTCATTATGGAAGATTTAGCTATTTTGAGTCGAAATTGTACTTCCTTATGGTATCTTACTACCACGTTAGACGTGTTTTCATAAGTGTATTTGTAGAGGCAACAAGTCAAAAACTAAGCTGATTGCATTCAGGTTGATGCTATTCATCAAACGTACATTAAATTAACTTGTTTTATATCATCTAGGAGACTTCGTAATACTTCAAAGTCCCATTAGTAGTTTCATTATTTACAAACAGTGAGGCAGTACCATACGTAATAGAGATATGTAACATAGGGAGCAAGAACCCCCAGCTAAGCCTAGCAGTATCTAGATAAATTCCAGTGTCAATCAGTTTCAACCATTGAAGTCTTTGCTTTGCGGCAAGATAAAGGCTTTAATCAAAGCATTGACAGAATCAGGAGACTCAATGTTTGCTGCATGTCCTGTGTTTTTTATTATTTCCAACTTCGCTCTTGGCCCCAAATGCCTACAAGTTAATACAAATTCAGTATGAAGAATCTAGTAGTCCACTTAAAAAGAAAAGTAAGTCATATAGAATTAAAAGTACCTTTGCAACTGGTAGCCGAACATAAGAGGGAAGACTCTGTCCTTGTCACCCCAAATAAGCAGAGTTTCCTGTATACACCAAATTAAGCAACAAACAAGTTATTTTTATGATTATATAGTCAACAGAATGATTTCACAACCATGAAGTTTTTGCTATGATATGTTGATTTGTTAAAGGATATGGGGAGAAGTTTGACCTGATTTAGGATGGGTAATCTGCAATCTGTATGATTGGACAGCAAGTGGTGCACCAGCTCTTGCTTCTCCTTCAGGTAAGTCCTACTTATCATCTTCAAACAATACAGGAAGAGCATCAAGAGAGCCACTTTTTACATCTCTGTAACCTTTATTTGTAAATTCCTTGAAAATAAAGAAAATGATTTCGAAGTACAAAAAGTAAGATTAATAAGTAACTAATATTGTACTTCGATTGTCTACTCATTACCTCTCAACATCCCATCCAACCCCAACTCTGATAGTATGTGGAGTGTAAAAATTCTCTGGAACAATATCTTTTATACTCAGAGTTGACTCGGGATTTGAAGACTTTGGATGCATCAATATTAACTTAGCTCAAAATTGAGTTCTAAGATAAACTTAAAATAAAAACAATGATACAAACACTCTAGCTGGATTTGAACCCAAGTCTCACAGATAGATCTTCTAGCTTGTACTAGTAGCACAATGACACTTCTATGCTTTTCATAGGTGCACTGTTAATTAGAATCTTAATTTCTACCCATTTCTTAAGATATATATATATATATATATATATATATATATATATATATATATATATATATATATATATATAATTTTTTTTCAAAGTTAATGGTTGCAGGTGCAATTTATACTATTTGTTACTCTAGCAAACACCAAAAAACAAGCAAAAAAATCACTTATTTTCGGAGAAGCACTTTTAGTGAAAACATTTTCTTTCATTTTAAACCCACCTTACAAAATTCTGTGCTAAAAAGATAGTCCTTTAAAATAAGGAATATTCCAGGCATGTAGTATATACCCGCACCTTGAGTATAAATTTCTATTATTCAATCATAAATAATAGCTTAATTATGATGAGTGGAAATTATTTAATTTAAACATCAAATACAGATAAATATATATCTTCGTTTGCATGCAACAACAAAATAACAGAAATACAATTTCATTACCAGAAGTATGCTAGCAAAACCAATCATTGAAGCACGTAATTTATCTTAAAATAGTAGTAGTATATCACTCAATAATGTCAATTAATTACTATTTCCACTCTTCTCAATTTGCTTATCAATTGAATATTTTGAAATGTGATTTAAAAATCTTCGGCACTTTCTTAAATTGTGAGTAACCAAATTCAGATAAAAAAATTGAAATGAGAGGAATACTCAGAAAATTTTAGTGAAGAATGATGAGGTTACTCACATCAATGAATTCTTGGAGAAAGTAATCGGGGGCCCACTTGAAAGGATTGTACTTGTAAATTGACAAGTTTACGAGCACATGCAGATCCTCAGGTTTCGCCGGTATCAGCAATTCAACCGGATCTCTTCCAATTTTTTTCAACTGCTCTTCCTTCTGATCTTTCGAGCACCCGACTCCACTACTCAGTATCACTACTTTCTCCACCATTTCCGGATTCATCTCCGCCATTCGATACCCAACAAATCCCCCATAACTAATCGCAAACATCGAACAACTTCTCACTCCCAATTCCTTTAACCCTTGCACCACGCATTTCGCCTGAAAATCCTCCGTCCGTTCCTTCCGAGTCGTATACGATTTACCGAAGAATAACAGATCCGGAATGTAGAGGTTGAACGATTGAGCCAGTGATTTGACTTGGTACATAAATTGCCATTTCGCATCGCCTCCGTAACCGTGGATGAGGACGAGATTTGGTTTATCGTAACGGCGGTGATTGGGAGCCCAGAAATGGATGGTGGTTTGGTCGTCTAGATCGAGGGTGCATGGTGATAAGTTGGAAAATCGGAATAAGAGGGATATATATGCGTCGATGAAAGGGACGAAGAGAGGGAAGCGTTTGATGGTGGGTAAAGGGGAGAATAACCACCGGAAAATTTTAGCAATGAAGGAAAGATGGAAGGATAAGAAATTATGGAAGCAGAGGTGCAGACTCTCCATCACTGCCTCACAGGATAACGGAAAACAACAATTTGATCTACCATGCCTAGCTCTTACTAATATATACTACTATTTTTTTTCTCCATTAAATTTTGATCCTCTCAATATAGTAATAATTTAAGTGTCTTAATTTGTTTTTATATATGTATAGTAAAAATAAAAGAGCATTTTTTGGAATTTTATAGACTCAAAATTAAAGTATACTTCAAATTTTATGGTCCGAAACTAATTGCTACGTACAATATTGATATTTGTAAACTTATAAATATAAAAATAAATCCTCTTTTTTAAAACAGACTAAAAAGAAAAATATTACTCCTACTTAAGCTATATTTCGAGTGTGGTGCTAACATTAAATACGAGAATCTTTTTATTCACACGTTTAATTCATTTTTTTGAAAATAACTTGGTGCTATAGCACCCCCAAATAGTGATTTCTTATATGGCTGTAGAATGACCTCTTGTATACTAAAAAACAATATGACATTTAACTTTCTCTTAATTATAGAGTCTCATATTTTATCTGCCACTTTATAATAGAGTTGTATGCACAACATTTTCTTATCCTAATTAGATTTTACGATATTTGTATCACAATTAAAATTTTACACTTTGGGATTAACTTAATCTAGAACAAGTTCGTACTTTTTCCTATAAATGGAGTATATACTGCATCACTATTAAAATCTATTGATTCTTGTGGACATGTACTGGTGACATGGCAGTATTTCATCACATTAATATCTGTGTTGTTAGACACTGTATGAGTAAACAAGATTCCTTTTGGACACTGAAAATAATGGGTAAGTTTTATTCTCAGAGCGATCCAAACGTGTAGATATTGTAGCCATTTTGATCAAAGATCAATGGAGAATCTGTTTATACTTCATGGAGTGACGGGTGTACGATCCAGCGGCTAGGGCTGGGCGTTCGGTTGGTTCGATTTGGTTTGTAAATTTCGGTTCGGTTTTTTGGGTTTTCGGTTTGGCAAAATATGAAACCAAACCAAACAGAAATAAATTCGGTTTGATTTTTGGTTTAATCAAATTTAATTAACGCGGCCTGTGGGCTGTAGCATCTGGATTATTTTCTGCTAGCTTGATTATAAACTGATCAAAATTTGACTTTCTTTGCCTTAATTTGTTTCACCAAGTCTCAACCTTCAACCATTCAAGTTGTTTCTTAGCAATTAAAGAAATGCATTGAGCTCCCAGAGCATACCATATTCAAGAGTCAAGATCCATAAATTAATAAGTGCATGACAGTGGACACCCTTCTTTATACTGAAAAACTGAAGTATTGAAAATCGAAACCGAAATTTGAATTAAAATCGGTTCGGTCGATTTTTTTGGTTTTAACTATATTATTCCCAGCCCTAACTATATATAATAAGCATGATAGTACGAATAATGTATTAATAGAAATAATATATTGTATTATTAATTTAATAATATACTATATATAAAAATGACATTAAATATGATGTATAACTAATAAATACTTATATTGGTTATATAAGAAATGAATTAAAAATACTAAGTACTAAATAAGAAATTAAATAATAATATTTTCTCTAATAGAAACAAAAGCTAGAAGATAAATTACCCTCAAAAGGTACAATTACCGTGGAACAAAAACGTGTAATAAAATAAACAATATATAAGAAACAATATTATATTACAAGGATAATGTGAATGTATAGAGTACAAAGGGAGTGAAAGGTAAAAGGCATAAGTGTAGGAGCTACAGTGGGTCACTCTTAAATGTCAAATTGGGCCAACTTTTAATGAGCTATTGACATTGGATAGGTTGAGCTGTAGCCAAATCGAAAAAACCGACCGAATTTTAATAGTGTTAATGTATTAAAATTTGATTTTTCGATTAAAACGAATTAATTTTGTTAAAACTGAAAACCGAACCGAATAACTAAAGTTTTAAAACTTAAAACCGAAACCAACCGATCAAATCGAAAAACCAAAACCGAAATTAAAAAAATTTTAATTCGATCGATTTTTTCAGTTTGAGCCGAAATATGCCCAGGCCTACCAGCGGCCCTTTATGAGTGAATTCAGACTTAGGAATTCAGTACATCATGAACCTTATGGAAGAAATGAAAAATAAATTGCAATTTGCAATATAAGACATCAGAATTTGGCTAAATTGTGAACTTATATCAGATAATCCAAACGAGTAGTTAAAAAACAAGGTGATAATTAAACAAAATCATAAAAATAGGACCATGACTCCTTTGTCCATACGTGAATAATATGAGTCGATTAATTAAGTCAAGTGAATATTTACGAGACGACAAAGGCACATTAAACAGGGTGGAGTAGGGCCTCTTAGGACTTTCAGTTATGAGCTTTTGGTAGGTTTTCCTTCCTCTTCATAATCAATTTATGCAATTATCGTGGACCGTTAAATATTTACGAGTATATATCTTATTCATAAGTAGAAATTTCAAATTATATGAAGTCGTCTTTGATGGAAGTGCTTTACTTTCAAAATGTGATCCCATAATACAAATTTAAATTAATCGAATTAATTATATTTTCAAAAAAAAATCATGTGGTTGGTGTTGATCCAGCTAAGGATATACTACTATCATTACCTTCTGTTTCATCTGTAAGGGGGCAACAATGTGCAGACTCATCATGTAATAAAGAGAGATATGATTCACAATCAAATATAACACATTTTCTTCAATTATTGATATAAAGAAAAATATGTTTGACGAACCATGTCTGTCTGTAGGAACGAATTGAATGAAGTAATAGAAAGAAAGTAAAAAGAGTTTCGTTTATTTTCCTCCCCAATATTCTAGTCACTGGTTCATAATAATAGCAAAAAAAAATGAATATTCAGTGCCAGGTGTTTATCCATTACAATGTTTAAGTAAACCAGAAATTCAACTTTTGCTATCAATTGTGAACATCTTTTTCAAGAAGTAAAAAATATACCTTACTTCACCATTTGCTTCACAATTTGCCCAAGTCTTATTTTTGAATAATTAATTTTCTTCCTTTACTGCTTTTTGGACGGCTTTTTCGGTCACTTTTATCATCACTTTACACCTACATTCCTTTGATAGCTCATCTTGTTCCTCTCTCTATATACTATATATTATATTCCTCCACTATCATCGATACGATTGAAGGTTTGGCCAAACGAGAAAATCGACCTTTTGATCAATATGGAGAATTATGCATCAAGCTCATACCAATATTCTTCGCATAGAGGAGTAGCCATGGTTCTAGCCCTTGTTTCCGCTGTTGTTCTATCGCCATTATATGTGGATCGAGGAAAGAAAGAGAGCAGTTATTACGAGACGAGATGGAGTTGTAGGGGAATTGTATTGCCTGTTCTACTGGCTGGATTAATTGTTGCAATTAGAAGCACTTCTTCATCATCAGTACGAGGAAGAGGAAGTAGATCTTCGATTTTCGGTTCCTCTTGGGGTCTTGCTGGTGTTTTGGTAATGCTCTTATGTGTGCTTTCCTGGCAGAGTTGTATGCAACAATATTTGTGGAAATAAATGTTCAAGGATCAACCTCAAAATTTAATTTCGTCATCAGTATTATCTCCAGAAACGAAATTTGGAGTTAAGAATGATCTCACTGGAATAGGATACAAAGGAAATTAACTACTACTCTCTTGCATACAACATGCTGTTCAGTGTTCACTTTGCCTTAATCTTATTGTATTCTCCTCTAAAACCAATAATATTGTCTTGCTGTCTTCGAAGGTCTCCTGTTTTTTTCATGTATAGCTTCTTGATAATGTGATTGTTATGTTTCAACTAGACATTTTAATTGCAGAATTGAACAGTATATTATAAGTAGACGATAAACACGAATCTTCACTCGTTCGAATAAAATCTAACTGGTGATCCAAAAGAGAAATCAGGTATCTAAGCAGATACAAGGAAATTCTCCTTGCTACTGAGCACATGCAATCCAGCTTTAAAAGAAAAATCAAAAAGGTGAAATAGATACACCATGGTATAAATATAAGGGAAAATGGAAAAGCATCAATAGCTAATGCGTCGGAATATTTTTTTTTTTATAAACTTCTGTACAAATGCTTATCATTTGTAATTATGTACAAGATTAAAGGAGGACCTTAATCTAGGAGAAGGGAAAAACATCAACTGTCAACTCCTCAGACCAACTACTGTATTGGCAGCGGCAGGAAGAGGGCTTACACCTCGATCATACATTCGCTGAATCTCCTCCCTGTACTCTGTCAACGATTTATGTGGTATTGCTGGAGTTAGTTCTATAACATCTCCCATTCTTAGCTTGCAGTTGGGATCACTAACTGGTTCATGGTTCAACCTTGGCCTTAGCTCTTCCTTCAGAGGAAATCCATAGGGTGTCCATCTAGAGCTGCCACGGCCAGCTCTCTCCAACAGATCCTTCACGGTTGAGTTTGCTGCGAATTCTTGCACAGACATCTGCAAAGAAAAAACAGAGTCAAAACACATTCCTGATAGTTGACACCATGATTATCAATTCTGTAACTTTCAGGATTCACAGGTAGATACAGACCTTATCGTTCTCAATCATAATGATAAAGACAGGCCCATCAGTTCCACAATCAGGTTTGCAAGAAAAGGGACAATCTTCAGAATGAGCTGGGAATTTGCAAGGTGGCTGAATCGATTCAGCGTGGCCAACAGATGACTGGTCTCTGCTCATTGTCTCGCACTGCCAGGTTACCACCCAACGAGCCCACTCTACCATCTGAAGAACAAAAGAGGAGTGTTTGCAGTCATTTTCTTTGTATCTCCAATGAGCGGCAAAGCCATATTCAGCTTGCAAGTGCATCTCTTTTGTTCGGATCTGAACTTCAAGAGGCACCATGCCTTCCCCGAGAACAACTGTGTGAAGAGATTGGTACCTAAAAATTACACATCCATATTAGGGGCAAAAACTTGAAAGAAAAGAGAGTGGCCAAATCAAGTCTCTCATGCTGCTTACCCATTGCATTTGGGTTTTTCTATGTAGTCCTTGTATCTCCCAGGTACCTCGCGCCAGAGCTGGTGAACAACTTGAAGTGCTTTATAGCAGTCCTCCTCATTTTCAACAATCAACCTCAACCCATGAATGTCATGGACTTCATCCATATTAAGCTTCTTCCTGTAGAATATGAAAATACTGTTAGCTCAACTGTCACAATTCACAAAGGCAACATTAGTAAGAAAGTAGCATTGTACAGAATGCACAAGGATTCCAAAAGTTTCTAACTGTGTAATGACAATGGCAAGTAATTAACATCATATTGAATAATCTGCAGAAAAACAATTCCTACAAAGTACAGCCCTAAATAACATGTATGTCTATAAACTACAGGCACTAAATAATTGGCTGATCAGCCAAATCCACTGGTGCAACTTTTAAAAGTGTATTAAATGGGCAGAGAAATTACTTTAGCATCTTGCAGTAAATGCTGTACAAGTTCTTGTGACGCCCTGAAAGTACGTGATAAGAAACAGATCCATCACTTAACGCTTGCTCCAATTTCTCCACGGCAGAGGTAATCATAGCCTCGTCAAAAGAATCCATGAGTTTTGATGAGAGTTCATTGTGCTGATCCGGGTTAAGATGTTTAAAGCATTGGTTCTCCAGCTGCTCTTTCCAGGTTGAGATGCCTAGGCGATTAGCAAGAGGAGCAAAAATTTCCAAAGTTTCCTTTGCAAATCTTTGCTGCTTTGTAGATGGTAATGCATCCAAAGTAATCATATTATGCAAACGATCAGCTAGCTTTATGAGAACAGCCCTTGCATCTGTCATAGCAAGGAACATGGTGTGTAATCGATCTGCTTCAACAGTTTTACTGGCTGTATCGAAGTCTCGTGCAAGCTTGCTCAATTGACTAAGCTTTGACACCTGGACGAAATGATTCAAGTTTCACTTGGGAGTCGGGATTATCATTATCATTATTAAAACTTGGTGTGCATAATACTTCAAATGAATAATGTATTGCAATGACAAATCTACAACTTTTTTTCAGACTAAAATGACTACCCAAAAATAACTTAAGTTCCAAAATATTCTTTCTCGACTTCAACCTATGTATTGTCCAAATGCCTACTAAAACAAATCCTAAACAAAAACCAAATTTAATCTACATTTGAAAATTAAATGCAACACCCTTTGCATATGGAAAAAAGAGAGTGTTAACAACAGGGAGCTTCAGATAAGAAAACAAGAATAAAACAAGTCAATCTCCGTACCCCTTCAACCAGATCAGCAACACCAGCTCCTAGCGTCCGGAATATATAGTCATAAGTCATGAATGTGTCATCAAGTGTGTCGTGCAAAAGTCCAGCAGCAACAACAGTCGAGTTAGCCCCAATCGTTGCGAGTAAAACTGCAGTCTCAACGCAATGCTGTAGATAAGGATCACCAGTAGCTCGCACCTAAAAAACCAATACAATACAATAAGTCAAAACTAAAACTCTTACTAATAGCAGTGGGAATTAGTAAAAGTTAGGCAGAAACAATCACCTGTCCTCTATGGGCTTTCTCAGCTTCATAAAATGCCTTCACCACAAAATCATCATAAAAGATTTTATGCCTCGCCTGTGCACCCAACAGCAAAGTTTTAGCATAAGGTTCTGAATTGGACTCTAAGAAACCTTCTTCCATGTTAAAGGTGAGTTCATCCAATAGCCCTGATGAACGGGAATCAACATCCAGGACCTGAAAAGCCACCGGATCGTGATCAACACAGGATCCCAAGGCGTGCCTTACAAAACCATTGAACAATCCACCAGTCCCAGAACGAATGGAACAGACATCCGCAGCAATTCTCTTCGGAGGACTTCTGGAATATGATCCAATTCCACTACTACTAGTGCTACATGAAACAGGCCCTTGAAACACAGAAACTGGACTCTGATGATCCCTTTTCAGTGACGAGCTGAGGGATGAACAACGAAAAGAGCTGCTCAATTCGTCGCCTCTATCATGCCACAGAGACCCCAAATCCTCGGTTCCAGTTGAATAGCTGGCCTTCACGGTTGGCGAAGAGAACAGAGACGACAGGCCACCGACAATGGATTTCTGGGACGAAGAGGATGTCGATGAGGAAGACGACGATGATCTGCCGTTCAAATCGAAATCGTAAGACGCGTGAGAGTGGCATTGATATGGTGTAGAACACACACTACTCGGCGGACTTGCGTACAGTGCTATCGTCGGAACCGCCATAACCCACCAATCTAGAAGCTGAAATTCTGAATATTACCACCAAAGATCCAAATTTTACAACAATTCGAAACCCTAATTCCTAAATTGTTTACAATCAATTCAGAAATAATCAATCTAAACCTGAATAAATATGTGGAAACCTATAAATTCACAGATTTTCCAAGATAAGTTGGGTATTTACAACAAATATGGGAAGATCTGAGTGATTTTTTTCCCAAAAAATGGGGAAAATGAGAAAAAATGAAACTTGAACAAGAATTTAAACAAAAAAAACTCTAAAAAATTGTTGGAAGAGAGAGTGGACTGATATTTTTACTGGAATCGTTCTTGTTTCTTTTCCAATTACTCTTTCTTCAATCTGAATATGAAAATACTATTTGCGTTGATATTCTATCATTCATGCTCCTCTTTATGGTTGCTTAAGGGCCAGGAATACGCAAAGTATAATGACCGGAATAGCCTCGAGATGTCTCTCAAATAACGGGAAATTTCCTCCTTTTCCTTTGGCGTTTGTTTCTCCGGTTTACTGTTTTTCAATTAAATTATTGGTAACATCTTTTTCAATGTATTTTTTAAAACTATAAAATACCCTATTATTTTAATGCCAAAGATTGTACTAATGGATTACAACAATTTGATAACATTAAATTAATGAAAATTAGTGTTTAGATAAGATTGGAACTGTATTTAGTGTGTCAGTGCCTCATTTCTCCTTTTAATTTAATTTAATGATGCATTAATATGAAAATTAGAACCTTGTATCTAGTTCCTTCTTCTGCTAATTTAATCACCGGAAGACAAGGTCAATGTCAACAGTGTCTAGATTAGGAGTATTAAACCTATTTTTTTTAATGTACAATTATAAATTTTTTTCTTTGACAATTAATCATTTACCTAATTATTTAATGTACAATTATAAAATTTTTTCTTTGACAATTAATCATTTACCTAATTAAAATAAAAGGGAACCAGATACGTTATTATTTTAATCCATCTTCTGTGGCTCTAGTATGTGAGATATTTAACTCAATAATTGTGACGGATGACTTCATCCTATACATTTAAACACTTTTCCTTCTTTCTTTTCTTTTCAATAATTATTATGCTTTATATATATACTGTGATTTCCTTGTTTATTTATGATTATTTACCTCTCTTTCTAAAAAAAAAGGTTATTGTACTCTGAATCTCTTAAAATTGGGGATTTATGTAGTTTTTATTTATTTATCATTTCTTGCAAAATGGCAATTTGTTCTATTTACTTTTTATTTGTTTGTTTTCTTCTTGACCTGCTTGTGTTTTAGATAAGTGTGTTTAGATATTACTAAGTACTGCTATTTTTTTTTTCCTAATTCTGAATGGGGCCGGCGTACAGGATTCCACTGTTGAATCTCTAAACAAAATCCAAATCCTAATTTAAGAGGATATGATCTAAACCGTTAATCATTAGTGGGGACATATCACGAGAAATCTTGATCGTCAATTTCGACCAATTAGATGCGGGAAAGAATAGCGGTTCCCACGCAAAAGTATGTAATTTGAAGGAAAATGCAAGGGTACATACGTAAATATGGTTTTGCAAAAATAACAATTCAACGAATCCGGCTTGTCTGTCAGTCCCTGTCTCAGTTTTGCTTCTAGAACGAGTGTTAGGTGTAGAAAGGCGATAAGGACGGGTTAATTTACCCGACCCGGAAAATAGAACCGGTTTATTGTGAGAATAGTAACGTGTCGTGTGAAGAAGTAGCACGGACAAACACGTGGTCAGCAGTGGCAGCGTAACACGATACTTTGGCGGCCATGACTATTGAATGATTCTCAACTCCATCAACACTCCACGTGTCCAACTTCCAATCTACGATAATAATATACACAGTATAATTCAATAATATAGTACTAGTTGAAAAAGATTTCATTATTTTGCATAAGTCAACTTGCTAAATACGTTCAAATTCAAAAAGGCAGTGATTGTCGTGGCTAAGTCATGTTGATTGTTAGTATGTTTAGAAATAGGGAATCCATGAAAAACCCAAATAATTAAAACACGCATATATAGTTATGGAAATTGCAAAAACTAAAATCAAATATTAATAGTTATTCGTTTGCCATTCTCTTTTCCACTTTGGCTAAATATCTCAATGAATTATTGTATGCTTATGTAATAAGTATGGCCCTTGAACAATTATCATCTCATTAATTAGCTATTTTCTTGGATTGTAACAGCACCAAGTTGTTTGGCCGCAACGGGTCAAAATACGGGTCATCAACTTTTTCTTTTCTTGGATTTTAGTTCCAATTTCCAAGGAATTACTTCTTTCTAGTTTCTACATGTGATAATTAAATTGTCAACTCTGCTAAATATCGGACTTTTCCTAACCCACCGGAAGTGGTGGTGTTTGTGAATCTATTCTATCCTTAATAGATTTTATTTATAAAATTACACTAAATACGTCATTATTTTTTAACTTAATACATCTATTTAATTTGTCAATTGGCACAACCAATTAAACCAAGCTGAAAATAGTGGACATGCATTATTTACGAGAAAAATCAGTATTTAAAAACATGATTAGTTCGACTCATTCGAGGTTAGGTAAATTAACAACTTATTTATGTATAAATTCAGTTCATTTTGATTTATCATTTTTGTTCAATAATTTTAAATGAATTATAAGAAAATGTATAAATGAATCAAAATTTAATAAGAATTTATGTTAACTCGGCAATTTAAACTCGTTCAAATTAAACTTTGCTATTGATGTGACTCAAACTTTATTGGTCTGTTATACATGACAATTATTTGCAAAGTACGACAACTTCACCTAATTTGATGACATGTTGTAACAATGCAATAAAGCACGCATGAATTAATTATAGTCAAATTCAGATACGTCAGTAAAATGGCATGCTATCAAATTTCTATAAATTTATATATACAAATTTATTAAAATTATAAAAATATTAAATATGAATCATTAACTTTAAAATATATTGATTTAATACCAAATCCATAAAAATTTAAATATAGAATATTCCTCTGTGTTTGAAGTACTTTTTTTTGTTATGCTATGATTTATTTGTAATTATACGTTTAAATCATATAAGTTTGGCTGCCATCCACTTAGCTTTTTTCTTTATTTTTCTAAACTAACAAGTGATATATATTAGTAGTTTGGTTTTATATTTGACAGCTATTAACTGACATTTTTATTTTGATATTTGATAAAAATTATGTCAGTTTGGGTTTTATACTGTATGACTATGTTGCTTGTTGAGCATATCATTCAAGTTATTATCTAAGATTTATGATCCTATTATTCAATTGCTCATTAGTATTGTCTTTGAAAAACATTAGGACATAAGAGAGGTTTTTGAGAAAGCTTTTAAGAAGAGAGGAGAAAAAGGGTTCTTTTGCTGCAGTCTTTTTCTTCCGATCAGCAATCTTCAGATCGTGTTTTTCAATTAACTAACCGTTGGATCGGACTGAAATTTGGACCGAGTGTTTCTGACATCTTGGTGGTTGATTTGAACGGTGAAGATCGGATTGCGAGGCCAGAAAGATCCTGTTTTAGTTCCCGAACAACAACTGAGTTTGGGTGGTATTTCTTTCGATTTATCTATTGTTGGTGTAGCTATTGTTTGTTCTCTTTTGACACTTGTTGTGTAGCCATTAGAGGAATATTTGTAACTCTCTTATTGTTATAGTGAAGCAATTCGAATCTTGTCGATCTCGTGGTGGTTACCTTCGGTTTGAAGGATTTTTCCACATTAAACTTGGTGTTCTTTATTTTTATATTTTTCGTTTTCATCTTTTAGTCACAGCAATTTTAGTTTAAAACTAAGTATTTACAAATATTTTTTTAATTTACTCAAACACTTCAAAAGTATTTTAAAACTATTTGACTAAAAGCACTTGAAATAAGTCGATCAAAATGAAAGCTTAAAGCATAAAAAGATGTTTTTCAATCACTTTTGCATCTCTGAAACACTTCTAAAAATAAATAAAATATCTCAAAACTATTTAAAATAAGTTAATTCAAATACAAACTAAAAAATTAGGAAAAGCAATCAACGATTGGCAATTGTTGCGTCCATTAATTATTTATTGACAAAAAAGTATATATTATAGAAGTATGAAAATGGGAAGAAGCAGAAGACAATTTGGACACAAGGAAAGTGGATGGAATGGGTTTGCGTGTGGACTTATAATAGTAGTAACTCTGTGTGAATAGTAGTGGCGTAGGAACTCTCTTGTGTTAAACGTGCAAGCTAAGCATATAGTTCCTCGAATAAATAATATTCATAAATTTTTAGAATTATTAATATTTTTTATTGATTTAGCACAAACGAAAAAATTATATCTGTATCTCATATTTGAAGGTAATATGTATAATTTAAAAATAATTTTAATTTAAATATAATATAAAAATAATAGTATTTTTGGTTTTCCATGTATATTGATAAAATCCTAATATTATCATTGTGATAATTGGCAAAACATGTCTAAAAAGAAAAATCCGCGACTTGTGAAAAATATCAAAATTTCTACGATTCTTATACAATCTTAACAGATGAGAGAACAATTGTTTATTTAAGCTATCGAACTATGCTAATGCTTCGTGTGTTTCCTTTATAAAATGTTTGTGATAACAAACTTTTACATACATAGAATTTTAATAAAGATTCACAGCACAAGTCTATAATAATAATAATAGCTAGTTATTTTTTAATATAATCTTTTTACGGGTATTAACAATCTCATCACGCGGAGAACAAATTTTTTTTCATGCAAAATGATTGGTCTCTTTTTTTTAGTTACAAAATATGAACTTATGAATCAAATTTTACATATATAAAAAAATTGAAGTCATGATTTAAAATATCAAATTATGCTTTTTAAATAATTTGAAATATGAAATCTAATTTCAAATCGCATCTCCAAAATATAATTTACTCATCAAGCACCTAAGTCATGTACTGAATTTCTGTTGCTTTAAACTCAAAGTTCGGCCCATCATTTGTGTGTTGAATTGGGCTTTCAGTTAATTTCCAAAGTCAAAATGAACAAGGCCCATTATCTAAAATTTCCCTGTGAAAATGACTAAGAGAGTAAATTCTTGGAAAAAAAACACAAGTAGACAGTTTTTTTATAAATAATTACATATATATGGCCATATTCAGTGAATAACAATTATGACATATTTAATATTTACTTCTATAGTCTTTTTACATTCTAAATAGATCGTGGGTAAGTAAAGTAGAAATTCAAGGTACCACAAACTCTGCGGTTCGTTTATTTAATCTAACAATAACTACCTTTTATCTATAAGAATTCTAATACATCGATGATCTCTCCCTTCTACATATAAAGCGAACGATTATTTACTATGAGATTATTTTTTTTCTCAAACTGAAAATTACTCATATTAACCAATCTAAATTTCTGTCATGGAAGAAGAAATTGTAATTTTGGTTCAACATAGTGGAGGATGGGATAATGAACACAATTTCAACAATTTCATAGTTGATGGCTTGACACTAAAAGAGAGTTCGAATTTGGATACCATTCTTGATGAAATAACGAAGATACTTAGTATTTATGCTTCTATGGATGCAATTGATATTAAATATTCTGTGAAGCAGAATTATACTCTAGATATATAACGATAACAGTTTGAGATGGTACTTGGATTTGAAGAGAAAAGGTTGTTTCATTGATTTTCCACTGCGTATAACATTGAAGGGGAAAAATTGTGACAAAATTTTGTCAAATTCGATTCCTAACAATTCAACTTCAAATTCTAGCCAGGATATGCAATTGGCACAACGTGTTGAACTCACTCAATCACCTATGACAATACATGGAAACTACTCACGTGATGAAATATAAATTGACGAGGATGGTATAATTGACAACAGATTTCATAAATATATTAAAGAAGGTCAGTTGTATAGGAAAAAGGAGATACTCCAAGATGTTGTAAATCACATTGCCATCAAGGAGAATCAAAGTTAAGCGTTCAAGTTCGACAAGGTAATATATGAACTTCAATGGTAACAATTGTTTTTATAAGTTGGTGTCAAATTCATATTATACTTGTTATTGTGTTTGTTGTCACCGTACTTAAAATTTAGTATATAATATTTGGTAGCTTAAACTTTTTAGTATAGAGTATTTGGTATCTTAAACATTTAGTATATAATCTTTGGTATCTTAAACATTTAGTATATAATATTTGGTATAAAGCATATTCTAGTATATAATACTTGATATCTTAAACATTTTCAGTTCAAAGTTAAGCGTTCAAGTTCGACGAGGTAGTATATGAACTTCAACTAATGGTAACAATTGTTTTTATAAGTTGGTGTCAAATTCCTATTATTACTTGTGTTATTTTGTTTAATTTTTTGTCACCATACTTAAAATTTTAGTATACAATACTTGGTAGCTTAAAATTTTAGTATAGAGTACTTGATATCTTTAACATTTAGAAGATAATTCTTGGTATCTTAAACATTTAGTATATGATTCTTGGTATCTTAAAATTTTAGTATATTATACTTGGTATAAAGTATATTCGAGTATATAATATTTGATATAACAAAGTTTCTCAGATGAAAAATATTCTTTCGCTATGTTTCAAATACTCTGTATAAAATAACCAATGCACATCAGTACAACTAGCAAACTAATATATACATCTCCAAATCCTAGATAAGAAATATGCTATATACCAAGTATTACAACTATATCAGTTTAATATGGTATCGAAATGTTGACAGCGTATTGATCGATTTGTCCAGCGTTTACCTTTTAAGCATATTCCTTGTGTCTTATTCTTAATATGTACTTGCATTAATGTATTTGATAAGGTATTTGTTCTGAATTTAACTTTCCTCGCCTACTATAAAAGGTAATTAATATTTGATCAGGTACAAGTATGTGATGAAATGAAAAACAGCAATGTAGTGTCTCCCGTTGCAAACTAAAATTTCTTAATAGTAGTTTAATGTTAACAAAACCAGAAAATCATACTTTCATTGGAACTAACATGTTTTTTCCAATTTTACCAAACGCAATTTTAGTTTCTTATTCATATATCTAATAACCAGAGATACCAGCATAATACATATAGAAGTTTGAGTTGGAGAAACTCATCCTTTATAGGTGACACCATATAGTACTGAAAATAACTTGCACATAGAACTTCTCAAGTTAAAACATTTATAATCTACTCAAGCATCTTCCTTATGTCTTAGTCGTAATATGTTACAATTACGATATGATACCATTCAATTTTGCAGGTATTATCTTGTATGTGTTGATAATCAGTGCTCATGGTATTTTAAGTCTTCCAGCCTTAATAATTCAAGTATATTTAAGGTAAGAAAAATTTGCAATGTTCACGCATGTGGAAATGAATCAAGATTTTTTTCACAACGGCATGCTACTTCAAATTTTGTTGGAGGCTTGATAACGACCAATGTCGATGATCCTAAGACAATATATACTCCAGCCGATATACAACGTGACATTAGAAAGCAATATGGTGTTGATTTGAACTACATGAAGGGCAAAAGAAAAGGCACTAGCGATATTAAGAGATTCGTACAGTAAGTTTCCAAGTTATTTATTTGTACATGGTGAAGCATACAAATCCTAGGTCTGTTACAAGATTAGAAAAAGCAGAGGACGGACGTTTTTTTATATGCATATGTAGCTCTTTACGCCTCAATTAAGGATGGGAATATTGCATGCCCGTTGTTGTTGTTGATGGTAGCTTCTTAAAATAGCATACAGGGGTACAATTTTGACAGCTTGCACACAAGATGCAGCAGGTTAGTTACAATTGAACTTCTATTAGTTAATCAACGAGTTAAGTTAATTTTTCCCTAAAATGCTAACTTAATCACGATATATATATTCTACTGTCAGAATTATTATATATAATGTCTCATTATCCAAATATAAATTATGAAATAGTTAAATATGATTTTATTGTCTAATACATTATATATGTGTTTTATCCCTGAATTAGGAGAAATACTCCCATTTGCTTTTGCTGTAGTCGATTCAGAGAATATGCATCATGGAAATGGTTTCTAGAAAGGATCCAAGAGAAGGTATGAGTATCGTATCTGATAGGTATGAAAGCATTCTGAACGCCACTTATGTTGTGTATCCAGGGGTGCCTGATTGTGTATGCTTATACCACCTTTGGGGCAATGTAAAGAAATATTTCAGGAAGCACCATAAGCTCCTGAGAAAAATATTTTTTGCAATGGCTAACGCATACACAACAGAAGAATTTGATCAATACATGGCTTAAACTAATAGGATTGACAAGAGGGTGAAAGAGTACTTATTCGATATAGGCTATCACAGATGGTCGATAGCACACTCCAACATCAATAGATTCATGGTGATGACTTCAAATATTGCAGAATCTGTGAATGCAGCCAATAAATAGGCCAGAGATCTTCCTATATATGATTTGTTGGATTACTTGATGAAGATGATTGGTCGTTGGAACAATACAGATATGAATGAAGCAATTGCAACAGGCACAACACTCAGCACAAAATATACAGACCTAATGAGGGAGAAAATGAAGGAATCACAGGGGATGACAGTATGTGATATATCATTGTATAAACGTTGATTGTGCTACCTCTGATAATTATTTTGAAATTGTAAGATATTCCATCAACAGATTATTTGTATACAGTTTATGATGGCGGAAAACGACATGTGGTCAATATGCGTGAAAGGATATGCACGTGTAGGTGATTTCAAATGGATGTTATGCCGTGTAAGCATGCCTTGGCTATTGTGAGAAAATACTACATGAATAAATATGAATATTACTCGATATACTACAAGAAAAATAACTTATTGAACACCTATGAAGTTCATGTGTGTCCTATTCTTGATGAGAGTATATGAAAAATTCCTCCAGATGTCATAGCGGAAATTGTGCTACCACCCAAAGGAAATATCAAACCTGGCAGGCCACAAAAGATAAGACGCAAAAATAGTGGTGAATCAAGAATTACATGCAGGTTGTGTGGACAACAAGATCACAATAGGCAAACATGCCGAAATATTCCACAAGCAACTTAGCTTTTCAAGTTTAGTTCTTAAATTTTATATCTGGCTTCTTCTTCTTGACTACAGTTTTTTGGTTTACTTTACTCTGTTTTTTATAGTTAATGTGTTGAATTCATGTTTGGATATTTTTTCCGTTTTGTGCAACATTTGTTGTCTGTTAAAACTTATATCATGTATATCTATCAGATGTCAAGACTATTTATACGAAATTGCTATCTTGAAATGTTGATGACAAAGCTCTTGTTGACGGTTATATGAATAAGAGCTGCTAGCATACATTTTTAAAAAAATTGATGACACCTCTTTAATTGCCTGCTACTTTGCTAATTTTAGCAAATTGAAAGTGGTTTCAATTGCCTGCTACCTTGCTAGGTTTAGCAAATTGGGGAATAACAATTTAGTACAAAGAGCTATGTAAGTGTAATTTTATGATTCCACATACTCATACAAGACAATATATACTCCAGCCGATATACAACGTGACATTAGAAATCAATATGGTGTTGATTTGAACAACATGAAGGCATGGAGGGGAAAAGAAAAAGCATGATTTGGCTATTGTGAGAAAATACTACATGAGTGAATACGAATATTTCTCTGTATACCGCAAGAAAGATAACATACAAAATACATATGAAGTTCCAATATATTTTATTTCTGACGAGAGTATATGATAAATTCCTCCGGATGTCTAAGTGGATATTATCCTTCCACCCAAAGTACCAATTTGAACACTTAGGCCTTCTGGTCCTAAGGAATTCCAAATTCTGAAAGTGACACAAGCATCGATTGTCTCGATATATGCATCTCGATTTTGAATACATCACTTAACGTTTTGATACATCATGTAAATCTCCCATTAGAGATGGGTGCAGACAAGATGTTGAACAAAACTTCCAATAAGACTTTCTAATAACAGATCGAGGATTTGAAGTTAATCTTGAAAGCCCCGAAATAAATGGGTCATGTAATGATTAGAGTGCTTCTGCTTTCTATTTGTCTATAATATGACTGTGCGAGGAATTGATAATATACTCATGTAAATTCAAATGAGGGTGATTAGAGTTTTGCAAACTATAGAGTGAAGGCTGTATTAAGTAAACTGCAAACACAATCTGGTATAATCATAAATTTTATTGTTATTTTACTGAATAATTTATACTAAGTATGCAGGATGACGTTAGCTGTTGCAATATGCTATTTGAAGAATTTGTGAATGAAATTAAATTTTAAGAGTGAAAAGACATCTCGATAGTACAAGTCTATACAATCAACACCAAGTCGTTTTAAGCTAGCCTCGCACACCGCCCCTACATAGGCTGGATCATCGTGCACTTCTCTGTTTCCTCTATGTTCTCTTATCATCTGATTCTAAAACAACACCAAATTTTGTTGCCAACACAACTCACTCTCTTATCCCTCCCTTCAATGCCTACATAGATACATAATTATCCGAGCCTAAGGGCATTGTTGCAAACCTTGGAACCTACCGTTCAAATCTTAATAACGACAAAAATCAAGGTAGCTTATTCCATATGTTTAAGATCGGTGACACAAACAGAGGAACTAGAATTATATATGCACATAGAAGATGAGTTTACTGAAGGATTGAACTCCTTTACCAAATTAATTAGTTTGGGTCGATGATTGTTAGATCTATCTAGCAGTTACGACACTCCTACAATTAGGGTACAAACTCCAGCAGATGACAACATTGGTACTAAAGCAGCATTACGTCAGATGTTGCATGATATGAATAATATTCCTCACTTATCACGTAAGAAACCAATACTTATTATCAAATACAACCACATGGCTTTAAGGTATGGAAAAAACTGTTAATATCAAATTAGAATAAAAAGAACTCTTCATAAAAATAAGACAAAATAAATATATATAAGTTCATCACTTAATTAAATTAAACAAAGAAATGTACTAGTTCAAAACTTAATTCATAATACCAACTTAACTAGGAAAGATCAGTGAATCAAACACACACAATGGACAAGTCTTAAATTCCTATTCCTCTTAATTTCATAAGACATATGCTAGTTATTATAACACTTTACACAATCCATTATTTTCATAATTCCCGACGATTCAAATTCACTAGTGATATGTTTCTCTAGTTTCATCTTGCCATACTTCCACAACGAGCCAAACTTGATGCGATGTGTATTGACATCACATTCATTACTACCACATATGAATCTTCCTGCGCCATTTTCAAACTACTTTGTACAAAAAGAAACAATGTACATCAATTACTATCAAAGATGAATCTTACCGAAAACAGCGTACAAAAATAATTGAATGAAACTCACAACATTGAATACTATTCCTACCTGAAGTATGTGAAAAAACAATAAAGTAAGTTTCTATCGGCAGAAATAGAAACTTTGATAACTACCCAATAGTATGACCAACCGTACTCTTTTTGATTTAATATATATAGATAATTAATATATCTATATATGTTGATAATAATAATTATTATCTTTTCAACTTCTTTACAACTTTTTTAAACTGTTATATATGTTAAAAAAAAAACTTTCATATTTGTAATACTGAAAAAAGTACTATTATTTATGTAGTTAAGTCTTAAGAATGGTCTTTCCACGTAATTTTCCCCCACGTAATTTTAAGATACTTCTCATTTAAAGAAAATTTTGCTTAACAACTCCATCCACTTTTATTGCTAAAGCTACCTTGCCTCTACTATCAACTACAGTACCACAAACCACTATCACCTCTACTAGCCATATCTTTATCATCATAGTCACTATAAACCAACAACCTCCTCTATATATTATCAATTAGATATCATCACTAACAATCACGATTGACCATTATTATCAGACATTATCACGATTAGTTACCATTTGTAACTATCACTTAACAACAACAATATTCAACACTCGTAACCATCGATATTATTACAACCTTTAACTACTATGTAAATTTATTTAATATTTTATAAATATAATATTGAGATTAATTATTATTTATTTAAATTTTAACACAACATCTTAAAATTAAATGCATATTTAAATGAAAAAATCTTAATTTTAATACATATATATTTATTATTCTAGTATAAATGCTTTTATCTGAAAAAAGAGAGACATTTTTTAAAATCAAATTAAGTACTATTCAAATTTGTCATTTTTGCAAGTATCTAGGAAATATTGTGCACGATAAGATTTTGCTTGGAGAACAAGTAATTTGTAATATTAATATTCTTTTCATTTATGGTCAAGATCCTATTATGACAACAGTGAAGAAGAAATTTCATTGAAAGGGTAATAGTTGTAATTTATCAATGTACTGTTGTAATTTATCAATGTATTTTTGGAAGCTCGTAAAATAAGATAAATGACAAGTATAAGGAATATTGAATTATTCCTCTTTTACATGTAGGATATAGAAATCGAGTGTTGTATGCATCACTAGTAATTTGTTGAAGAGATAAAATATAAATATGGTATGTCGTTTTATTTAGAGGTTGAATCAGTAATTTTAAATTCATTCTACTTCATATTCATCAATCCATAGAATAAATCAAAGGAAATGATAAGGTAGATTTAGGACCGACAGATAAGTTTAGAATAAATTTTTAATAGGTCTAAGTTTTCAACAACAAAGGCGAAAACTTACTCTTAACTAATAGTGTTGTGAAGAAGTGATAAGTACTCTAATTCTTAACCTTAGATTTTAGATTCTTCAAATTCAAGTCGGATTGTGAAGTCAATTTTGTAAAGAAGTCTCTAGCCCTAATATGAAACTTTTCAGTGCAATTTGAACTTATTCAAACGACAACACAAAATACTATTACGTGACATTAATTTAAATTTGGCCCTCAAATTTAATCAAACATCAACTAAAGACTTTCTTCGCGCGAATTCAAATTTAAGTGCGCCTAATAAGAGAACCGAACCTCGAATGAGAAACAAAAGGAATAATTTTAAAAAATACATGAAATTTTAAAACCAAAAAGCACATTATTTAGGAAAAATAGAAGAGGTAAGAGAAAAGGAGTTTGATAGGCAAGTGAAGGAAGTATATAAAGAGAGATCTCACAAAAGCCTCCGTCTTCTCCTTCTTCCTTAACCTCTTTAACCAAGTCTACACAGTCTCTGCTCCTTCGCTGTTTTATTTTTATAGAGTTTTTAAAAAAATCAGAAAAATCTTTCAGTGATTTTGATTAAAAAACCCTAATTCTGGGCCGTTAGTTTTACTCCATTGTTCAATACAAAACCCTAGTTCTTTAATCTTGTGATTGCCCACCATTAAATTTTCCGCAAGCATTTTGAGGTAAGCCCCAAAAGATCTATGTTAATAAACGCTTAAGTATCTAATCAAATTCATTATTAAGTTATTATTCAGATTCAAAAGGAAGAGTTTTGGGTGTTTTCATTCAAAAATCTGATCATTGTTGAGGTTTTATTAGGGTTTAAGGAACAGTTATGGATGATCTTGAAAAGGCAATACTTATAAGTTTTGATGAATCTGGGGCAGTTGATTCTGCTCTTAAAGCACAAGCAGTTGGCTATTGCCAACAAATTAAAGAAACCCCATCAATTTGTAGTATATGTATTGAGCGTTTATGTTTCTCTAAACTAGTTCAAGTTCAGTTCTGGTGCTTACAATGTCTGCACGAGGTTCTTCGGGTTCGGTATTCATCAACGGGTCCAGAGGAGAAATCCTTTATCCGGAAATCTGTGTTTTCATTGGCTTGTTGTGAGAGCATTGATGATAAGAATTTGGTAAGAGTTTTGGATGGTCCAGCTTTCATAAAGAATAAGCTTGCTCAGGTTATGGTTACTTTAATTTGTTTCGAGTATCCCATGATATGGCCTTCAGTATTTGTTGATTTTTTATCAAATCTTAGTAAAGGTGTAGTGGTTATTGATATGTTTTGTCGGGTTCTCAATGCATTGGATGAAGAAGTTATTAGCTTGGACTATCCGAGAAGCCAAGAGGAGGTGGCTATCGCTGGGCAAATTAAGGATGCAATGAGGCAGCAGTGTATTTCTCAGGTTGTTAGGGCTTGGTATGATATCCTTTTAATGTACAGGAATTCGGATCCGGATTTATGTTGCAGTGTGTTAGATTCTATGAGGAGGTATGTTTCGTGGATCGACATTGGTTTGATAGCAAATGATGCATTTGTCGGGTTGTTATTTGAGTTGATGTTGGTGAGTGGTTTTCCCGATCAACTCAGAGGTGCTGCTGCTGGTTGCATCCACGCTGTTGCTGCTAAGCGCATGGATCCGAAAGCAAAGCTCACTCTTTTGCAGAGCCTTCAAATTAGAAAGGTTTTTGGTTTGGTAGCAGAGGATAATGGCTCTGAGTTGGTATCAAGTGTTTCTTCTTTGCTTACTGGATATTCAACTGAGGTTTTGGAGTGTTCAAAGCGTTTGAACTCTGAGGATGGGAAAGCTGTCTCAACTGAACTATTGAATGAGGTTTTGCCCTCTGTTTTCTATGTAATGCAAAATTGTGAAATTGATGAAACCTTCAGTATTGTGCAGTTCCTCTCTGGGTATGTTGGCACATTGAAGAGTTTGGCTCCATTGACCGAGACACAATCACGTCATGTAGGTCAGATACTGGATGTTATTCGGTCCCAGATCCGATTTGACCCAGCATATCGCAATAACCTCGATATGTTGGACAAAACAGGAAAGGAAGAGGAAGATCGGATGGCTGAGTTTAGGAAGGATTTGTTTGTTCTACTTCGGAGTGTGGGCCGTGTAGCACCTGATGCAACTCAGCTTTTCATCAGGAACTCCTTAGCTAGTGCTGTTGCATCTAATGGGGATGTGAATGTTGAGGAGATAGAAGCTGCACTCTCTCTCCTATATGCCTTTGGGGAATCACTTAGTGATGAAACCATGAAAACAGGAAATGGTCTCTTGGGAGAACTAATACCAATGCTTTTGTCGACAAAGTTTCCTTGCCACAACAACAGGCTTGTTGCACTTATCTACTTGGAAACAGTAACGAGGTATATGAAGTTTTTTCAGGAGAATACACAATACATACCTTTGGTTTTGGGTGCCTTTCTCGATGAAAGAGGCATACATCATCCAAATAGGAATGTGAGTCGAAGGGCAAGTTATCTTTTCATGAGGATTGTGAAGCTGCTCAAAGCAAAACTTGTACCCTACATAGAGACTATTCTGCAGGTATGATTTTCCCACCCCATTGCCCCCATTTCATCTCCCAAGTTACTGTCTATGGGAAAGATATCATTTTCTTTTCTTTTCTTTGGATTCTATTTCTGAATTCCTCACTTGATATGCTCATTCAGAGTTTGCAAGATACAGTTGCTCAATTCACAACAATTTATGCTGTCTCCAAGGACCTCTCAGGTTGTGAAGATGGTAGTCACATTTTTGAGGTACATCTGCAGACATGGTCTTAGGACACGTGCATCAGAGATTTTTTCGACTTGCTGGCCTACTTCCTAACTCACATTCATGTCATGTTGTAGGCGATTGGCTTATTAATTGGAATGGAAGATGTACCCCTTGAAAAGCAGTCCGAGTACCTGACCGCCTTGCTTACTCCTCTTTGTCAGCAGGTCATTTCATTAGCCAAAGGACTGTAAATTGAATTTTCTTTGGATGTTTTGATTAGCTTGATAGATGCATATATGCATTCAAATGGTACAAATGGTGCTTGCATTGTATGGTTGCATGTTTAATGTGGAATACGAGTATTTCTGGACCTTTGCTTCCGTTAATTAGATGAACTGACTTTAGATACTTTTAACAGGTTGAGGCTTTGCTCTTAAATGCCAAAGCCCAGAATCCTGAAGAGTCTCCAGCAAAGATCACAAATATCCAGCAGATAATTATGGCCATTAATGCTCTGAGCAAGGTTTGTACTTGTGCTATCAAACTCTCTACATTTTCTTATCCTTGTACATCAAATTATTTTATCAATAACACAAAAATGCGGTGTCAAAAGTATGTAAGAAGTTGGTTTGCAGTTCAATCACAATTGTCTTTCAAGGTAGCCCAAATATTTGGAATTATCCTTTAAAGTATGGACATAAAACAACAACAAAAAGATCTTCTAGTACTGGTTACATATATTTCATTACTATGGGCATCTCTATTTCTTTTATACCAAATAACCCACAAAAAAACATATTGTTGCGTTTCAAGCTGACCTTCTTTCTGTGCCAATCTTATATAGCATGCTACTCGACAGTGCTTCACCATCAGATTTTGAAAAGCCAGTGAAATGTTGAACAAAGAGAAATCCAAGTTCTATATTTGATTTAAAGGTGCAATGCAAAATGTGGTTAATGTCCTCTCCAAACTCCTTACATGAGCAACTCATAATAATTCACCTCTCTTTATAATGTATGCCGTTAAGATGCAATTCTTCACTGCTCCCAATCCAGCATTTTATGAATTATCTAAGTAATACCATACCTGATAACAACAATTATGCCTCAGATTCCTCACTTAACATATTTCTACATTTAAATTCATCTCAGTGAACATTATGTAGAGTTGACCTACACCTCGGTCCTTGATAAGTTTGGATTTGTTATATGAATCCACAACATTATACCAAATAAAATTAAAAATTAAAAGTACTGGAAATTCTCAATATATTTTCAGCAATATGATAGCTGTCTTTAAGCAGTTTTTTTCTTGGGATTTTTGTCTTCTTGCTGATCTTACTGCCATTTCATGTTTCTAACACTGGTGATTGATTCGGCATTTGTAGCCTATTCCTCCTAACCTAACCACAATGTTTTTGCATGCCAGGGTTTTAGCGAGCGTCTTGTAACTGCCAGTCGTCCTGCAATTGGTCTCATGTTCAAACAGGTTGGTTGATTGGTGCTTGAGTTTTTCTCTTGCTCTTCTAGATTAGTTCTAAACTCCACCACATGTTTTAATCTGTCTGTGCTTACCAACTACTGGTAACCATACATTGTGGCACACTTGATTATCAATATGCATGTCAATTATTTCGTATGTTGTTACAATTCGAAGCAATCCTGAATATTCTCCTTTCAGTAGTGTCACTATTTAAGGAGGTTGGTATCTGGATTGGCTGTCTTTATACTTCAATGGATTTTTGGTTGTTGACTTTGTTCTCAGATATAAGTGAATGACAAAGTGTGTTGTTATTCCCCTTTCTTTTTTTGCACTATTTGTTTTTCTGGTGCACCCGTTGTAGGGAGACAGATATTAAATTTTTGTGGTTAAATAATGTCCTAATCCAAGTATTACTTTTCTACATCAATTCTTATCATGCTGATTTCTTTTTATCCAGACATTGGATGTCCTTCTACGTATTCTTATCATATATCCAAAGATAGAACCCCTGCGGTGCAAGGTATGCGTTTAATTTCTTGTTATTTTTGTTCTATTTGATGCACCTTTGGTGATGCATTTCCTTTCCTGATGATGTTAACTCCTCTAGGTCACATCATTCATTCACCGCATGGTGGACATACTAGGATCATCTGTATTTCCATATCTACCAAAGGCACTGGAGCAATTGCTAGCCGAAAGTGAGGTGAAGTCATTATTATACATTTAACCAAAGTCAAATCATATTTTGGAAAGTGTACTGCGATATCATGTCTCACTATTTGGATCTGTGTTGTAGATTAACTTTGATATCAGCCATAACAATCTTAACTCTCTGTCTTCTGGCTCATAGTTTGAGAAGCAAACCATTGGCCGATGCTTTGCATTTTCCTTTGAGAAAAAATAATGTTGACAAATGCAATGCATTTTGCTTCTGATGTATGTATTTTAGGCGAAGTTGTAGAATGTTCTCAACTACATTACAACAACAACATACCCAGTGAATCCCACAAAAGTGGTTTGGGGAGGGTAGTGTGTACGAAGACTTCACCTTTACCTTTTGGAGGTAGAAAGACTGTTTCTGGAAGACCATCAGCTCAAGTGAAGCTAATCAAAGTAGTAATGGAAAGAAAAAATGGCAGTTAGGAAAAAACATGACAACTGGAAAGCAGTGGGGAGCATATATCACAGTCCCATTCAGTTTACCTCAATAAGTAAGAAATCAATTAATCTCCAAGAAAACACTTTCAAGGAAAACATTTTCCTTCTTAACAAACACACCCATCATCTACATATAGCATAGGCCATGAAACCTCATTCACGATTAGGGTAAACAACTACACCTGAGGTCAGTTTTTTTTTTTTTTTAAAAAAAGCATGACCTAGATAGATTCACGGTGTAAACTCACTGTTATAGACTTTTACTGAAATCCTTTGTATCTCCTGATACTGTTCTCTCATAGTAACTGCTAATTTATATTTATCTTTAATAATTTTTTAATATTTAATACGTTTCCATTCTCCTGCACAGGACTTTTTGTAACGCTTCATTGCACACTTTTTCTAGGTTAATGTGCATCATGTATAGATCCTTCATTATTTTATGTATAAAATTTTCATTAATTTCCTAGCAAGATAGATTGCAAGCATTTTAAGATAATGCAAGGTTTTTATTTTGGTAGAATTGCATAATTTCTTGGTTATGGTCAACGACTCTTTACCGAATTTCTCAATCTAAATCAGAGGCAAACTTGGGAAATGTTGGGAAGTGTAAAATCTTATAAATGGTTAGCATGGTATTTATCAACGAGTACAACATTATTGAGATGCATACAGATGAAATTGATAAAAATCAACAGTATTAATTTTGGAAACAATGAAGAACTATGTTGGCAAAAACTTCCAAGTTCCAACAAATGTATTGTTACAAATGTTATATAAAAGATTTTTGATATATTGATGTAAAACTAAACTATGTTAACATGTTTGATATCGTGGTATTTAAGAGATTGCGACAGACTGTAAAATGGAAAGGTAACTTTGTTCAGAGAGCATATGAGTGGTGTTCATTTCACATCCATGATTGATGTCTTCATGAGAATAACTTTCTTTTGTTTCTCAATGCAGCCGAAAGAACTAGCAGGCTTTTTGCTATTGCTTAATCAGCTTATCTGCAAATTCAACACTGGAGTTCAAGACATTCTGGAGGAAGTTTACCCTTCTATTGCTAGCCGAGTATTTAATATCCTCCCGAGAGATGCTTTCCCTACAGGTCCTGGAAGCAATACAGAGGTATGTGAGCCCATCCTTTGTATGTAGAGAATTGCCATCATAAATACCTAGAGAGTAAGCTGTGGCAACTCTTTAATAGCTCAGCCCATCCTTGCCCTATTGTATATGGACTGCACCCTTTTCTATGGCTTGCAAGTGGAGAAGAGGGAGAGGGAAGGTGATATCCATTAGCAAGTTTTGTTTTCCCAAGATACTAAAGCTAATTAATTGCTATCCATGAGAACCGTCTAAGCTGCAGTTATTTTCTAGCAGATGGACCTTAAGAGATTATTTTTACAAACATTACATGACCATGTCCAAGACCAAAGTTAACATATCCGGCTGTCAACCGAGAACTCCCACATGCATAGTCCAGCCAGTTCCCAGCTCAGTTGATATTCATAAATTTTGGTTCATGCTGATTTTCCACGAGTGTTAGTACCAATTGTTCTGACGTTATGTCCCTATTTCCTATGTACTGATTGTTTTACCCTTGCATGTCCCTATTTTCCGGGCTCTCATCTATCTTCAACTCCTAGCAATCCCTTGCGACCTTACGTTCATGGTTATCCTCTGGAATCTTCCTTATTTGTCTCGCTTCCATTTCTATTACTACGGATGACTGTTGGTGCGATTGAGCATTATCAGATTCGTTGGGATTCCTCATCTGTGATTTCATGCCAGTTGCATTGTTATTGTTCCTTCATTCAGATTAGATTGGTCAGCATATGCACTCATTTTTGTAGAAGGATAAGACCGATGTATAGAAACTATCTTAAAGGTTTGAATTATGCTGACCATAATCCTGGTTGGGTTATTACCATCTAATGTATATCCTGGATTTTTTATTTGCATCTGGAACTGAGGATGCTTCTTTTTATAGTTTTCTTTACTGTCCTTTCATGATAGTTGTATGTCAACTCAGGAAATCCGTGAGCTACAGGAACTTCAGAGGACGTTTTACACTTTCCTTCACGTGATTGCTACGCATGATCTATCATCAGTTTTTCTTTCCTCCAAAAGTAGGGCTTACTTGGATCCGATGATGCAGCTGATCTTACATGCATCCTGTAATCACAAGGATATCCTTGTTCGTAAGGTTAGTTTAGCATTAGTCTACTTGTGCTATTTAGTGTTCAGGAGCTTCACAAAAATATGGTATATCCACTTATTGGAACTTCATTCCTTACCCTTCTTATTCAGGCATGTGTACAGATATTTGTAAGACTAATCAAAGACTGGTGTGTGAGTCCTTATGGTGAAGAAAAGGTAAAACTGTCTTTGAGCTTCACTGCAGCAATAAAGATCAATTGTGTCTATTAGTATGTAAAATGTCCACTCTGTTCCAGGTGCCTGGTTTCCGAAGTTTTGTGATGGAGGCCTTTGCAACAAACTGTTGTCTGTACAGTGTCCTTGACAAATCCTTTGAGTTCCGTGATGCAAATACGGTAAGTTGGTGCATTGACTAGTCTAACTAACTTATCAACCCTGTCTGTTATCAATTATGGCACAACAATGTCAGCACACAGTGCTTTGATATGAATATGTTGCTGTTACTGTGAATTAGTTCATTCTCATGTGGCTGATATTATTTCGGCATATTTGTGGCCTTTCCCTTCTGGAACTAGCATTTGGTGGACGAATTGAATATGTCCTCCTGTTTCTTCCTGCTGCAGCAATTTACTTGCTCTCTCTGATTGCCTCATTTTCTAGATCTGCAAAATGATACTTGATGTTTGCTATAGTAATATGATTGCAAGAATCTGATATTCCTGGGTTGCATAGTTGATCTCCCTTTTCTTTTTTTTAATTACCATGGCAGCTTGTTCTTTTCGGCGAGATTGTATTGGTTCAGAAGGTCATGTTTGAGAAATTTGGGAATGATTTTCTTGTTCATTTTGTATCAAAAAGCTTGCAAAGTGCTCATTGTCCTCAAGATTTAGCTGAGCAGTATTGTCAGAAATTGCAGGTATTTTTTTTTTTTTTTTTTGGACATGCTGAATTAAATTTTAGTAAGGATGGTGTCAGAACCATCTGTTCAGAAAGCACTGTTTGAAGAACTGGAGAAAGTAGAGAACACAGTGTCGGAATCCTCCTGTTTTTTTAAAGGGCGGGGTTATGAATAAAACCTCCATTAGCATCTACAAGCAAACAGAATGGATAATCTGCTTTTACTGATATTTCCTTGTATTGTTCTGGCTTTTATTAGCAGGGTAGTGATATTAAAGCGCTGAAATCATTTTACCAGTCACTTATTGAAAATTTGAGACGTCAACAGAATGGAAGCTTGGTGTTTAGATAGCATTTCCTTACGATGAGATCAATCACTTTATTGTTGCCTATTTGCTTCTTATTGTAACCAGTTGTCCTGGTTAAATAATTTTGTCAACAGGTACGTGTCCCAATGTATATGCTGTACTTATTTAATAGCATCATGCTTTTCTTCTGCATGACTCTTTTATAATATTGTTATTTTTTATTTTACAGGGTTCTTTTCTGTACATATTATTTGTCGAGTCTCATGGACAGCGAGGTATGGCAAATAGAATGCTTACATTGGTGAACTCGGAACTCCTATTCATATTCTATGTTGTAATCTGTTTTATGCTTTTGTTTGGTAGGTGTAAATTTGCGGAAGCAGTTTCTTGATATGAAAATGTCTATTTATCCAATTTTGCTGCTCACAACGGTGAAGGCTGCTGAAGGCGTTTTTGTGTAAATGTATTCATTTTTACAACGCCTTAAGGGATTTTTTTTACAGCGCCTTTGAGTTGCTTTCTGGTCCCGTCTTCTTTTCATTGAAAGGATTTTCAGTTAGTTCTATGTGCCTTCAATATACAGGTGGGTTGGGACTTTTAGAGAGGGTGGGTGGTTCCCAATGTCATCGTTTTAGTATCTTCAGTTTAGATCTACTGAGATGCAGTTTTTTCTGAGGTAGTGTTGGCATGAAGTGGTGCATTTTGATTGTATTTTGGCTTTAGTTTTATTTGTTCAAAAGTGGGGAAGACTTACGCACTTGGAAGTTAGTTTTGTTGTTTTGTACATTGTCAAATAAAGATCAGTTTTTCCCAAGTCCTGTGTGTTTTGACATGGTTGTCTGTTAGTCAATCATTGAGATGTTGAATGGTTCGATTTTATGTAAGGTGGGGTTGGTTGTACGGATTTTCCTTTTGTCAGTTAATCTCATATCATATCATCGTCATAATAAATAACATTAAAAGAGAAAAATACGTTGAATATATATAGGTGCCTTTAGCTAACGAAGTTTGTGTTGATATCAGGCCATTGCTAGTCTTTTGAGATCACTTCCTTCACATAAGTTTAATGTATTCTCTTTTGACATCTTCAGTTGGCATGGTTTCACACCTACAAACTAGTGCATCCATAGGTTGATCTCATGTCACATTTCTCAATATGTGCTACTTGTATCATTTGGTAATTTTTAACCTCTAATGTAGTTCATGCTATTAATTTCGTGAAGTAACATAATGATCTACAAATATCATATACCTTGTTTGACTTTCGAAAAACAAGGTATTTTCTTGAGAATAAAATGTGAGGAATTGTTTTTGAAACAATTGAGAGGAGAAATATGTCATTCATGAATTAAAGTGTCCATAAGGAGATCTGCACTTACCACATAAGTTCTGCTCTAACATGAATAATTCTGAAATATTATCTGCATTATTATGACATACATACTTTTGAGTGAGTTCACTTCCAAGCAGAGAGAAGGATACAAGATCACAAAAGACTTAAACAGAGCATCAATTCGAACAAACAGACAGTGCTGAATTAAACAGATCATCAATTCAAACAAACAAACAGTGCTGAATTAGACAGAGCAAAGTTTTGATGGAAGCCTTGGCTCAACCACAGTAGTAAGTGGAAACTTCTTGGGTGTTGAGAGCCCAAAAATTTCCTCCATGTTGAGTTCCTCAGGAGTCATATTATCAGGCAATGACCAATTAAACCCATGTAGAAGATTAGCTAAACTAGCTTGAATCACCTTAAGCCCCAAGCTGTAACCTGGACACATCCTTCTCCCAGCTCCAAATGGCAGAAGTTCAAAATCATGTCCTTTGACATCGATGGACTTCTCGAGGAACCTCTGGGGCTTGAAAGCCTCAGGCTCGTCCCACAATGTAGGGTCCCTTCCGATAGTCCATACGCTCACCTGCACTCTGGTTCCTTTTGGAATGTCGTAGCCGTCAACCTTGCAGTCTTCCAGACACAAACGTGGCACCAACATTGGTACCACGGGGTGCAGACGCATAGTCTCTTTTGCAATTGCCTCTATGTAAGGAAGATTCGGAATGTCTTTTTCTTGTACCCATCTGTTTTGGCCTATTACTCTATCTAATTCCTCTGTAGCTTTTTTGAAAATCTTTGGCTTCTTTAACAGCTCTGAAATTGCCCATTCCACTGTCACTGCTGAACTCTCAGTTCCACCAGCCAACATGTCCTGATTGCACAATACACTGTTTACTCATGTCTATCAACTATAACCAAGCACAAGAAACAAATACAAATAACCTGACTATTGCTAATTAGTTTGTAGCTTACACTTTTTATAAATAATGTGTGGCAAACAGAATTTATTATTTAGCTAAAAAATTTATTTCTGTTCTTTTAATAGTTTCTTTGTCCGTTTTACCAAGACAGAAAGTGGAAGGGATATCATTTCTATAAACATAATCATTGATACAGTTCAATTATTACGAGCATACTATTATTTTTCTTGTTGGAAAATGATAGCTGAATTTTGGGTCCACACAATATCTCGTCATTGTCCATATCAACAGAGTGGAGAGAGCAGTAAGAATTCAGTGATTGATTAATGAAAATTACTCATAACTAACGTTACTCTAATTAGTATTTTCTTGAGTTTTAAGTTATATATCTTCATTATAAAAATAAAGTGAATACCTGAGTGAATGCTTTGACTCCATGTCTCTCCAGCTTGATCTCGAGAGTAGGATCATCAGCAAGTTGCAATAGAACATCCACCATGTCCTTAGCAACCTAATTTTCCACTGCGTTCCTCTTCGCGTTATGCTCATCAAATACATGCTCCAAAAACTTGTCGAATTTCTTTCTCAAAATTTTCATCCTCTCGACATGACCTTGCAAGTCCATGAAATCAAGCCATGGAATTGAATTGGACACCATTAAGTAAGAACAATTCATCCAACATCTTTTTAAATTCTTCAGGTGTTACAATGGAGTTTTCGGATTCGTTCAAGTAACTTTTCCCCAATACCATTTAAACTCAGAGTCGTCAAATAATCTTTCCTGATATTTTGTTCAAATTATGAAGAATAGAATGAAGTTCCTCAGCCCGAATATACTCATATGAATCGAGCTGTTTCGCGCTGAACAATTCCATCAGGCACATTCTACGTCCCTGACGCCAATAGGATCCGTAGGGGGACCAAGTGATATCGGAATAGTTATAGGTAGTGTACTTTCCAGCAGCAGTTTTAGGCCTGCCGACAAAGTTGATATCCATGGTTTTAAGGAATACTTTGGCCATTTCGACGGAGGAGCCAACTACGACGGGAAAAAACCCGAATTGTAGTTGCATAATGGGTCCGTACTTGACGGAGAGATCGTGGATGGATCGGTGAGGAAGGCTGCCAATAAGGTTTAAATTTCCTGGTATAGAATCGCCTTTGTTAAGAAGCGTTTTACCCTAATGTGGAACTTCGCACTAATCCGAATTTAGTACGGCTTCAATGTAAATATCGGACACCGGATGGGAGTGGACTGTAGAGAAAAAAAGTCTAATAGGAAACTTTGTTTCAGTTGCCTTTGGTCTTACAACAAACTTTTCTTATTTCCCCCTTACCTTCAACAACAGTGTGTTAAACAACTAGAATTTAGTAAGTACTTGCTTTATGTTGGTTTTACTCATATAAATCTACAGTTTATATATTGTGTGCGAAAATTCACAAACGAATCAGAAGGGAAAAACGTGACGAATGGTTTAGTAAACATTTGTTATTCAAAATTTAGTTACCCAATTAATTTATATTCTCACAGAAATAAATCTATCAAAATAGCAAAGCGATGATAGTAATAAGGGAATGACAAGTTGTAAGTTTGTACATTTCACTTTAAATTGGAAATCAGGTGTTCAAAAAGGTCAAGTCTTCCAATTTGGTACGTGATGCACCTTCCGCCTAATTTTGTAAAGAATTGACCTGACGTTTACCTCGACTTTGATTAATGACTCTTTGTTTTAATCCCTAAATAATTTTTAATGACCTGACGTGATGAACAATCATGAATAAAAAGTTTCCCTAAGGAGATCTGAAATTGTTCCAACTTACAACATAAGCTCTGTTCTAACATAAATAATTCTGAAATATTATGACATGCATACTTTTGAGTGAAGTTCACTACAAACCACTTCCAAGCAAAGAAAAGGATACAAAATTAAAGGAGACTTAAACAGATCATCAATTCAAACAAACAAACAGTGCTGAATCAAACAGAGTAAAGTTTTGATGAAAGCCTTGGCTCAATCACAGCAGAAAGTGGGAACTTTTTGGGTGTTGAGAGCCCAAAAATTTCCTCCATGTTGAGTTCCTCAGGAGTCATATTATCAGGTAATGACCAATTAAATCCATGAAGAAGATTAGCTAAACTAGCTTGAATGACCTTAAGACCCAAGCTGTATCCAGGGCACATCCTTCTCCCAGCTCCAAATGGCAAAAGCTCAAAATCATGTCCTTTGACATCGATGGACTTCTCTAGGAACCTCTCGGGCTTGAAAGCCTCAGGCTCATCCCACAATGTTGGATCCCTTCCGATAGTCCACACGCTCACGAGGACCCTGGTTCCCTTTTGAACATCGTAGCCAGCTACCTTGCAGTCTTCCCTACACTCACGTGGTACCAACATTGGTGCCACTGGGTGCAGACGCATAGTCTCTTTCGCAATTGCCTCTATGTAAGGAAGATTCGGGATGTCTTTTTCTTGTACCCATCTGTTTTGGCCTATTACTCGATCCAATTCCTCTGTAGCTTTTTTGAAAATCTCTGGCTTCTTCAACAACTCTGAAATTGCCCATTCTACTGTCACTGCTGAACTCTCAGTTCCACCAGCCAACAAGTCCTGATTGTACAATACACATTTTACTCGTGTCATCAACTTTAATCATGCATAAGAAACAAATACAAATAACCTAACTAGCTATGAACTTTAATCTATTGCTACATAGTTAATAGCTTACAATTTTTCTTATAATGTGGTGCTAAATGGAATTAGAGCCGTATTTTGCTATTTAGCTACAAAATTTATTTATATTCTTTTAGTAGTCACTTTCTATTTCTAAAATAGCTACAAATGGACCACCTTAAATTGTGCGTTTTACTTAGACAGAAAGTGGATGTGATATCATTTCTATAACACTATAATTGATACAGTTCAATTATTACGAGTATATTCATTTTCCTGTTGAAAAGTGATAACCAAATTTTGGGTCCATTAAAAATTTCCACAATATCTTGTCTCCATCCATATCAATAGAGTGGACGAATTCACCCCAAGTGGAGCAGAGCAGAGCAGTAGGGATTCATTCAGTGCAAGGTTAATGAGAAAATTACCCATTGCTATGCCTATGTACCTTTTTATCTTATACAAACGTTACTCCAATTTTATTTAATTTTTGAGTTTAAGTTTTATGTATATATATATATCGTCTTTATAAGAATAAAGTGAATACCTGAGTGAATGCTTTGACTCCATGTCTCTCCAGCTTAACATCCAGAGTTGGATCATCAGCAAGCTGCAATAGAACATCCACCATGTCCTTAGCAACGTAGTTTTCCACTGCGTTCCTTCTCACGTTATGCTCATCAAGAACATGCTCGAGAAATTTGTCGAATTTCTTGCTTACAACTTTCATCCTCTTAACATAACCTTGCAAGTCCATGAAATCAAGCCAGGGAATTGAATCTCCAATATTGAGGACTCCATTAAGTAAGAACAATTCATCCAACATCTTTTTAAATTCATCAGGAGTTACAATCGAGTTATTGGATTCGTCCAAGTAACTTTTCCCCAATACCATTCTGCTAATAACATTTAAACTCAGAGTCGTCAAATAATCTTTCAGCAGAATCGGTTTCCCCGATAATTTGTTCAAATTATGAAGAATAGAATGAAGTTCCTCAGCCCGAATATACTCGTATGAATCGAGCCGTTTTGCACTGAACAATTCCATCAGGCACATTCTACGTGCCTGACGCCAATAGGATCCGTACGGGGACCATGTAATATCTGAATAGTTATAAGTAGTGTACTTTCCGGCAGCGGTTTTAGGCCTGCCGACAAAGTTGATATCCATGGTTTTGAGGAAAATTTTGGCCATTTCTACAGAGGAACCAACTACGACGGGAAAAGACCCGAATTGTAGTTGCATAATGGGTCCGTACTTGACGGCGAGATCGTGGATGGATCGGTGAGGAAGGCTGCCCATAAGGTTTAAATTTCCGATGATCGGCCATGGTTTTGGGCCTGGAGGTAAGTTGAGTTTCCTCTGGCGAAGAAATTTGGAGAGAAGCAAAAGAAACAGAGTAGCAAGAAATACTGCAGCATATGCAGTCCAGGTAGTACCTTCCATTGTGTTGATTGTACTTTTGGTAGTTGATTTTGGTTGGAAGAAGAGCGATAGTGAATGTAATGGTAAATTGTTTTGATTGTGGAGTTTATTGATTAACGAAAGCTGTATTTATAGTAATTGAGAGATGTCGTTACTACGTGAATAATTTAATGAGTCCATATAAATTTAGTATATACTTTATTTTTTACTACTTTATTATCTGTGATCGATCATTTCCTGTTATTTATTAATGGAGAGAGTGGACTTCTGTAGGTAAAAAAATGTATAATAATTTCCTGGAAACTATGTTTCAGTCGCCTTTGGTCTTCCAACAAACTAATTATTTCTTCCTTACTACCTTCCAACAGGATGCGAAACAACTTGGAATAATAACATAAGCTAGCCCACATAAAAAAAAGAGATAGGAATAAGTTTTTTTTTTTTTTTGGAATGTTTTAATAGCTCTATAAGTTGGTTATTTGAAACTTCACTTAGTTGCTGATGGTTCGATTCTTCATATGGTAATCCCTTCCCCTATTTCCATTTTTTTATTAAAAAAAATACAAAACAAAACAAAAGGTACCCCACAGTCCACTAATTTGAAATTCATTGGAAAAAAGTATAGATGGATGTTGGACAAATCTGATTCAAATAAAGGCCATTTTTTTAGTTGTGATAGTTGCTTTATGAGGCACTCCGAATGAAATAATCACACAAATGTTATATTTTATAAATGTTTAAGAAAATAAATTTGTGAAGTGATAAACATAAAAGTTATGTCATATTAAAAAAAATCATACTCCCTCTTTGTCTCAATTTATGTGTCACTTTACGTATTTTTGTGAGTCAAACACTTTCAGTTTGATCGGAAATTTGCACATATGTAATCTTCATTTTTTTTGAAATAAATTTATATATTTGTAAACTACGTAAAAAGTACTATAAGTTACAATAATTGACAATTCAAAATATATATTAAAAATTTACGATCAAACATAAACTTGTTTGAATCTTGAAATTCGAAAAGTATCACATAAACTAAAAAGAAGGAAGTAAATTTTAAATCTTTTTCTTTCTTTCTATTTTATCGCTTAATTAAGCATAATCACATAAAATAAATCAAAAAGAGTAATGAACCAGGAAATGAATAAGTAATGAGTTGTAAGTTTCTATATTTTGACTTGGAATAGAAATGTGTAACGGAAGGTCACTACTTGTCCAAGTTTTGTACGTGATGCACCTTCTGCTAAATTCTATGAGACTTGGAATGAAATTTAACTTGACTTTGACTAGTGATCCTTCATTCTTTAAATATAATTATTGACGTGAATCTTAGTTCTAAATAATACACAATTTTAAAATTAACAATTGTTTCTGTTTCTGACAACCAGACACTTTTTTTTTTTTTTTTTTTTAAGGAAAAGAAAATCATAGCACTATAATCGAGTTATATATTTCTGATTCAAGTTATTGTACGCACTACACTTTATTTTTTGCGTATAGCGAGTTAATATTCAAAATGTCAGTCAACTATGAGAATTTATCTACGAAATTTATTGAACTTTGTTTTTATATCAATAAAATCACTCAATTTAAATTTTTATATCATTAAAACACTCAACTTAAATTATATTTAAAAAAAACCCTAACACCATTCATTTCATCTCCTCAATCAAATTTTCATTATATTTGAAAATTTGAAATCGAAAAATATGTCATAACTAGTAATAATTAATTTTATATATGTCAATTATAAAATTTTCGCTTAGTGAAAACTAATTATGGTCTAAAATTCAGATGGCCAAGAAAGTGAAGTAAATAAAACTGACGAAATTATGAAATTTGAACCGTACCTTAATGAGTATATATTAAATTTAATATTGTAACAATATCTTTTAGAGTACCAGTGTTTTTTCCGATTGAATATTGTCCAAACAAAAGTATTGATGCTAAAAAACATGTGCATTTATTTATGAATTCTCCTAAACTCTTTTTCACATTTTAATTTCTTACACGTGAATATCAATTCTAATTTTTCAAATATATAAATATTTTTCGATGACTCTGAAAATTTTATAATTTACCCCTAACAATTCTTTTGTTGAGTTTTCTTTAATTTTATTTATTTATGAATTTTATATTTACCTAGCATAAAATATAATTTATTTTGATATATTAATTTTTTTGTGATAAATTTGATTAAGTAATTTTATTGATATAAAGATCTAAATTGAGTGAGTTTTTAAAATATTAACTTAGGGCATAATTAAATTCCTTTGTTTTCGGCATAATATTTGTTACAGAACTTATGTCTGGGACATATTTTTAACTAAACTTATTCCTTGCAAATTTTGTTTTGTCTTGCAATTTTTCGTTAGGGGAATTTTCAGCTAAATTTTATTCATTTAAAGCTCTAAAAAAAATAAAAAATAAAAATTAAAGACCAACAATTTTTGATAAGATCACCCTATTTTTGTCTGTTTTGTAACATGTTCCATTTCAGACTGTAACAACCCAATAATGAAATATAAAAATGAATCTAATAATAAATGCCTTTTTTTTTAATCTTCATTTCAGACTGTACCACTTTTAATATTCATTTTTCCTTTAATAAACAAAGAAAGTTCCTTGCAATTTGAGACTTAACCACTCCCAATATAGTGGGACTGCTCTAACAACCATCCAACTGTGAAAGAGAAAAGAAAAAGGAAAAAAATAATAATACAGTGCCTTCAAAATATTAATTAATTTAATATAATATCTTAATTTCGCAATTGATTCTGATTAAGAGCTTGTTTGGTATTGCTGTTGAAAATTGCTTATTTTCAGAAGTACTTTTCTTAAAATAGCTTTTCAGTGCTTTTGAATAAAAAATACAATTTGTATTTGACTAATTCATTTGAAAAATATTTTTTATAAGCAAATTGTGTTTCACTAATCTTTTTAAAAAAATACTTTTGAGAGTCAAATTACGAGGGCAAGTATTAATGCATTTTTAGTATTAAGATTATTTTATAGAGAGAAACAAGTTTAAACATCTATTACAAAAATTAAATTAAATTTTTATTTTTATTAAATTAAAATATTCATATTCAAATTTTCAATCAATATTATACATTTTTTTGGAGGGTTAAAATCTTTAATTTTTTTCTTTTTTCTAATTTTGCAAAAATATTGTTGTTATTTTTTTTCTAATTCTAAAAAATAATACGTAAAATAATAAATAAAATATTAATACATAAATGTAAAATAAAAAATAAAATTTATTAGATATAAATAAAAAATAAAATTATTAAATGATACATATCCAAACATATGAGATATGTTAATTAATTAATAAAAGATATATTGGTAAATATACATTTATGGAAGTGATATTTTAGTCTTTAAAAAAAATAATTTTCTGCTTATGTTTTTTTTTTTTAGAAGCAGAAATTTTTAGCTTCTTCGCAACAACAGAAAAACGATTGTTTCCATTTTAAAATAGTTTTACAGATTTGACAATTACCTAATTTTTTAAAATTAAAATAAGTGTTTTTGGACTTCCAACAACAATGTCAAACAAACTCTAATTCTTTAAACAACTAATGTGGGCACAACACAAGTACAAGTACATACTTCTTGTTTGATGGTTCAATTTCACTAGTTAGGCTACCTTACGTTCTATTCTTATATATGTGAGTTTCAAACAACCAGTACACGTTAATTAATAACAAGACAATTTGGGGCCAAGTTATCCAAGTATCTAAAAGCGTAATTTAGTGGCTAAAGAAGTAGGTGTAAACTTGAAGATCATAGTCTTAATTTGGGAGAAAAGCTTTCTTCTTATTATCGGTCTAAGCCTTGATAGATTATATTATCCAATTTGAGTTGATGGGAGGCATACGTTATTCGGTACCTTTATTGGTAGGAGCTAATTAACATATATCTGGTGGAAATATTGAGTAAGGTTCTAGGACATCAGAATTATTAAAATAAAATTGAAGGGGACAATAGCTAGCTCTGTAAAATCAACTGCAATTTCTAAGAAGTAAAAATTGTTTTAATGGAAAATGTAGTGGCAAAAAAGGTAGGTGAAGCTGACGAACATTATTGTGGGAAGTCATTATAAATTGTATAGTATTGGTTTTAGTCCAAGTGCTATAATGATGACTTCTAGATTAACGTCACTACGATCACGGATCAGTAAGACCATTATTTATTACGTAAATTAGATCATGAAACTAACGCGACTTCAAAAATTAACTCATGAGATGCGTATAATATAGTCCAATATCATAAAAGATGAAAATAATCTATTCTTTCAACCAATGTGAGATATTGTAACATTCCTACACGCTTTGAACCGGACATTTGGAGCATGAACACAATTGGACGTTGCATTTACTGCACTAGTGGGAACGAAAGGTACGGTCTTAAAAAAAATTGAGCATATGGTAGATGGACTTAAGCTAGTATTAGTAGCTAATTATTTAATTTAATTACCGTTCTTGCAAAAATCTAGCTGTAGATACAAACATACATCTTGATATTACACATATGCAGAGAAGACTCACTAGTCCACCCTTTTTATGGACTTTATAAACATTGGTTATATATGTACTTATAATTACTCATATTGATACACTATTTGGAACACCTCTACATGTTACTCCAGGGCCTGAACTTGGTGCCAATAGTTCATATGGTAACACACCAGCACCACACCTATTTTTTAGTTTCGTATCGGCATTTCTTTCATCTATCTCCTTCTCAATTCTCCCTATTTCCGCGGAAAATTTGTAGAACGCTTCAACAATCTCTGCATCTCCGGTCCAAGTAGACGGTTGATGTCTTTCCCCCAAGTATTCTTCGTCTGGGGAATGTGTCGATAATGTGTCAACCACGGCCATGAACTTTGTTGCTTGTAACAAACTTGGTAAAGCTGAGAAGAAATATTTTTGTGGATCAGCTAGGAACACCGCGTACTCGGGATCGTTCTCGTCAGGGATTAATCGACGCATGAGTGGTGGCCGGTTTGGGACGTAGCCACCGTAAGGGTACTGCCCGAAATTCAGTGCAGCGTGTTGCGCTGAAGCCAGCCAGATGAGGGTGGTGAGGATGGAAATGAGGTCCTCTGGAGTAGCTAATGTGGGCCACCAATCCTCATTGCGGAGCTCAACGTGGCCCACGTTAATAGTCTCGGCGTACCAAGCTTGCAGCTCCCTGTCACTGCAAACTTGGGCCGAGGATGGGTAGTAGTGGTTTACGTAATCACGTACCCAGCCCTCGATTGCGCCCCATATCATAAGCCCATCTGCAGCATAAGGATAGTCCTCAATTAGAAGTTTCAGCCCATGAGGTTGTGTTGAGTCCGGTACTGCCATCCCTCTGCATTTTGAAATAAGACCAAATTTTGTTTAGATTTCCCACTTTTACACACAATAATACTACAAACTAAAAAGAAATATAATTTGAAGGTTAATAGGTAATTAATGAGCTGAAATCTGTTAAATTACAGTGACACTGACAATATAATTTTTTTTCCAATGTCAATGTATATAACTTAAATCCTTATTGACTATAGGGGAAATTATACCTTCGGATAAGGTCAGCTGGAAGGCCTTCTAAATCAAAGCGCCAATTTTTGTAGGCAGCAGCACTGATCTCCATGCAGTAGCGACCAGGAGTAAAGCAAGCCTCGATGACACCATCAGAATTGAGCAAGCTCTGGCGAGCCAAGCCGTTAATTTCTAGAGTGTATCTCATATGTGGATCCAAAAGCTTATAAATCGGATGCATCGCACTTAATTGCCTATGTGCTGCCAATATAAATGGTTCCAAGCATGCATGTGTACGCAACCTACATGACCAAAATCAGTTAATAAAATCATCCAGAAAATTATAAGTACTAAATAAAGGTAAAATTCTCTGTTTTTTTCTGCATCAACTCATTCTTCAGGTTAATTACTTACCAGTGGTTGACGAGTTGGTGAACTCCAGCATCATTAGCACAGACGTGTGCTTTAGCGATCTGCCACGTCCAGTTACCAGTGGCACAGACAGGTGGTGTGACAACACGTTTGGATCGCGAACTTGGACCAGTTTGGGGGAGGCTAAGTTCAATGGCAATGGGCTTAAGTGTGCCAACATCAGACAAGAAAAAAATGGTGCGTGTTGCATATGCTTTGCGGCCATCAAGTGCATTAATCCGATCGAGAAACGGAAGGTATACATCATGATGATCCAAAATGAAAAGCTTATTTGCATCCAAAGCCTGTCACATTAGGAAATGAATATTTTTAATTAGTAAGACAGTTAAAATACACTGATAATTTAAAATAATTTGTATCGTTTGTATAAGTGAAATCCAATTGTGTTTAATTACCTCTTGAACAGTCATGCCATTGAGATGACCAAGAATGTGCTCCTCCTTGAGGGCGGATTCTTGAGGGCCATAGATTTCAGGATCAAGCTTGCTTACTGGTGGAAAAACCTGAAGTTTTTCGATGGATACCGGGTTCACTCCTGCTATTGCTTGTCGAGCAAATTCATCATCTCGTAACCAGGCAAATTTGTCCTCTGCAATGTCCACAATATTGATATTTGTTAATTAAGCATTCATCACTAGTTACAAGAATTGCACAATAGGTTTAAATCAGTCATCAATCCTATTTAGCAACAGGTTAGGGACTAATTACTTGATAGTATCTTTGGCGTGTCGTATTTGAGCAGATCTCCTTCTTTGATACTGCTAACAACCTTAGGCAATGGAAGCTTTTTTAAGACTTCGTCCTGAAGACCAAGCTTCAAAAGTAGCCCTTTGCTATAAAGGCTATCGATATCTGAAAATCCTTTGAAATCGTGATTGTTAGAAGAAATGCTGGCCATTAGAGATGGAATTAAGTTATGGAGCACTGCTTTAAGCCTGGAAGTTGAGAATGTATTCATTTTAGACTCCTCAAATTGTTCATCTCTTGGAACATACGTTGGATTTGGCTTCTCCACACGACTCTCCGCACTTATATCTACAAAACATTAATCATAAGACAACAATCGTAAGCTAACTGAATCACAAATTTACCTTATCTACAAAGAAGAGTAACTAATTAGCTAACCTGTGTCTGTAGGAACACGACCAGAACGACAACGTCTCGGGTAAGGAACATTGTCGTCTCCTCCAAGTTTAGGACGAGCAAAATCAATGCCTTTATCTGGATTTCCAAGATCATTATAGATGTCATAATCATATATTCTATCAGATAATTTTCTGACGCCTTTTCCATCGCCTCTTAAATCTCTTAGCTCCCTCTCTCTTAATGATTTGAGTCCTGCTGGTGTTTCATCCGGTAGATATGGCTGCAAAAATAATTTATATAAATTTTAGTTTGTTTTCGTTCAGATCATACATACATATATATATTAAAAGTTATTATATACTCAACTATGAACTCAATTATTATTACGTATGATATTAAGTTAAAGTCGTGCATAATTTATAAACTTTAAATCTATAGAAACATGAAGACAAGGAACACCAACATTGGGGGCCATATAAAAAGACATTACGTGCATAATGCATTTAACTCGTGATGGTGTTGTTTTTTTTTATGTACTTCTATTTTATCTTTTTTATTTCTAAATATTCTCTTTGCTCCTTTTATGATTAAACGATTTAACTAGTTTAGAATAATCAATTTTTTTTTCCCTAAAATAGTCATAAAGTTGTTGGTTACCGTATTATGTTGGTAAAATCTAATGTTTAAAAAATAATTTTTGATCAATTCAAATTTCAAATACGGTAGTAATTCAAACTAAGACTACTTTCCTATTTTCCACACGGAAGTATTATGTCAACGAAACTAAAAATTCAAACATTGAATTGAATAAAATGAATAAATTAATTACTACTGGACAAGTTATATGAGATGATTAATTTGTCGTGATAATTTAATTTAAAATTTAAGTAGTAAAAGAAAATAAGGAAGTAAACCTGATTAGAGAAGAATATTCTTTTTCCAGGATGATCTTTTTTGGGTTGAACCCATGAATTACAGGGGAAATGAACTGGACCACATGCAAACCCCTCAATAGTAATACTCTCCAGAAAGAACTCTTGCTGGTGCTTGTTCGTCACTGTGATCGCGCCTGGATATCCGAAATTCGAGTCCACAATGAATTCTGCTGTGTAATTTACTCGCTCTGTTTTCAAGTTCGATTTCTTAGACCAGTCCTTTAACACTGCTTGGTTGCTCTCCTTCGGTCCTTTTGTTTCTGAAGAAAACAGAGTCAGAAATTAAATTTTAAAAAGAGGCATTTCGGATCATTAGTTAAGACCTTGACTTACTTGGATCCATGTCGGTGCTGATGAGCTCTAACGTGACATTCCTCCCGATTTTGTCGGTGAAAGCATCAAGATGCTTCACAATTGTCTCCTTCAGATCTTCCTTGTTCTTGTTCCTCACTGTAACTACAGCTCTCACTTTGAATTTCACTGCTTTTTCAGGCACAACTTTGATCAAATTTTCACTTATAGCTGCCATCGTACTCTGTCTGAATAAATTCCTCCTTCCTTGAAACTGCTGGTTGAACCAAAGATGATTTTCTTTGTGATAATTATTGCGATTAAAAAGTGCCATTGATGATGAGTTCGTAAATGATGATGATTTCTCCAGCAGGGAAATACCCATAATTTCTTTAGCAAGTGCCATTAATAATTTTCTTTCTTTAATTTACGTTGCAATATATGGTGCTTCTTCTGTAATTTTTTTTTCCTTTCTCTTACAAAATGAATTGGGAGAGAGGAAAAAAATAAAGGATTTATTAGTTAGAAATGAATATGTTTATTTTTTGAGCATAGTGAAATGAATGAGAAGGTATATATATAGAAAGAGGTAATAAAAATATATGATTCACCGTCCACACGTTTTTGATTTCCTTCACATGAATAGTAAGTGGTTGACAATGGAAAAATATGGTTGAAACTATTCATTCGATAATTAGTTGTTACGGATTTAATACCTTTTTTTATTTATTTATTTTTTAGCTGCGTCCGGACTTAACAATAATAATGTAAAGTGGGTTTCAATTTAGTGCAAGCTTTTCACATGGTGGAATTTAGTCAGACCCAGTTGTGAGTTTCACAGGAAAAGACGCGCTCGCCGCTACTTGAAGCCAACGAGAAAGCGGGCAGAAACATAATTTCTCTTTCCTCCACTATTGTTTTTGAAAAATCCAAAATCTATATACTTGTAAATTATTTTATGTTGTCTCCCTTTATATATTCTTTGTCAGTTCATACTTCTATTTGAATTTTAGATTTACATCGATTTAGTATGTTATAATACGTAAAAATGATCTTAAATTTTATTTCAATTGGTAGCTATGACTTTAATTTTAGGTGTGCATGAATAGACAATTAAACTTGTATAAAATTAAATAAATAGGCATATTCGTGCTACATGATACTTTATATGACAATTTTGTATCCTACGCGTGTATATTATGCCATATAGAACACACGTGTCTAGTTATTTAATTTTATACAAATTTAAGTATCTAATTGTGCACACTCAAAGTTGTCATATTTGTCCACCGAATCCAAGTTAAGAATCATTTTTATATATTATGCCATTAAATATTTTTTCACAAATTTTGAAAATTTATTGAGAAATTTATTAAATATTTTTCGATATTTAATTGTCCACTCAATCATTGTTGTATATACTCATCAATTATTACTATTATCACCGTCCTATTTTATATGTCATTCCGTTCTATAAATAATTGGATCACAATACTGTCATTTATAAATTTTATGCATAAATACCATATTTTGTCAATTATATCCTTGATAGAATAGTTAATTAATCTTGTCATTTATTAATAAAGTTGACTTAAGAAAATATTAAATAAAGATAAAAGGATAAAGTTATATCATTTCTTAATACAAGTGCAAACTAAAAAAAGTGATATATAAAATAAAACGGAAGGTGTAAAACTTCAGACTTCAATACATTAATCGATAAACTCCATGTTGAAGCTTTGTTAAGAGTCAAATGCAAAAAAAAGAAAGTGAAGTATTTTTTTCTTCTACAGATTGGAATAATTTTACATCAAAAAGTCAACTAGAGAGAAAAGTTGCTCCATTTCTGTAAAACATGAACAACTTTGATCATTTTTATTTAATTAATGAATTATTTTTCTTCTTGGGGGACTCTATTTCTTTGTATATCTCTTTCTTCAAAATGACAGTCAAAGTGTTGGAAATTAAAAAAGATGCTGCACCAAGGTGTCCCAAAGATTTTTATCATGGTGAATGTGGTTTATGACATGGTTGTCTGTTAGTCATTCATTAAGATATTGAATAGTCTATTACTTTATTATATTGAGGGTCCATCCACTATATAATATAATTATAGTATTAAAAAAAGCTAATAGATCTGCTATCTTATCGAGAAGGACGTAATAAAATTACTTTAAAAAAATTGATTCCAAGGGTGAAAAGTTGTCCATGTGATTATCTTTTCTCTTATATAGAGGAGACAGTTTCAGCAACTTCCAACGTGGCTGCTTATTGGTTATTCAATTGGCAAGTGAGGATATTTTTGTCATTTCACCTTCTCAAAGTGATAAGTATTACTCCATGATTCTTCAAAGAATATTGCAAGTTCAGTTTGCATGTAAAATTGTACTATTAACCTTTTTATTTGGGCCTTCTTAACATCTTTAAAAAAAAAAAAGCCTACACTTTTCTACTAAATTACAAATTATGTCTTCTATCATTGAGTATATAGTAGGGTCCATTTACTTTTACAACTTTATTGAGTTTCTATACATTTCCATTTTTATTCTCGAACAATTTAATATAGTTAAATAATTTAATAAATTTTATTATTTAGCTTTTATATTCAACACAATCTATTTTTTAATATTATGTATATCATTAAATAACTACTATAAGATTATTAATAGTCATATTTATATTTTAAAGTATAATTAATAAAAAAATTAAATAAACTTCTAATAAATAATTTATTAAGAAAAACGTCAAATTAGTTTAAATCAAGTATATGTTTATTAACTAGAAGTAATTATTCAAATAAGATTTTACCTTTATGGGATATAAATACAATTCACCAATATTTAATTATTAGAGTTTTTATTCTACACACAATTTATCAACATAAAAGGATAAGAAATCATAACATGTTTTTCTTTGCAAGTAAGCTTTTCTTTTTTTTTTTACTGAACTTTCAATACTTTTGCAAGATCAATAAGAGTTTTTCTTATTGAAAAATATTAAATTACCTTTTATTATTTAAATGACGTTATGGAAAGAAAGAGAAAAAGGAAACCTTCATTCTTTTAAATTATGTGTTATAATTTAACCAAAAATATACTTCTTTTATTTGATTTTTTGTGGAGTAATTTTACTAAATATTGATATACTTCTTTTTTACTCTTTCAAATTATGTGTTATAATTTAATCAAAAATATATTTCTTTTATTTGATTTTTTGTGGAGTAATTTAATTAAATATTGATATACTTTTTATTTACTCGCTCTGTCCCAATTTATGTGACTTACTTTTTTCTTAGTTAGTCCCAAAAAGAATGACACATTTCTATATTAAGTAATAATTTAACTATAAAATGTCTATCTTACCCTTAATGAAATGATTTACCGCCACACAAATTTCTATTATTCATTTTGGACCACAAGTTTAAAAAGTTTTTCTTTCTTTCTTAAACTCTGTGCCGAGTCAAACTACCTCACATAAAATGAGACAGAGGGAGTACTTAATATAGAAATGTGTCATTCTTTTTGTAAATGACTAAAAAAAAAAGTAAGTCACATAAATTGGGACAAATGAAGTATATTTTGTTGGTTTTTTCAACTTTCTTTTTTATATTTTGTTGGTGTATAAGTATTTTATTATTAAAATAAAATATTAAGTGTATATCAGTATATATGTCTAGTAACTTATATGCCCATTAGTTCGGTAACTCTCATAGTCATTAGTTTCTTGTAACTCATTTAACATCATTTATCTACCATATTACTAATTGATTATGTAGAAGACTTGTTCACCTATAAATAGTGGTGTTTCTTCCTTTGTGAAGTGTATATATGTCAAAAAAGAAGAGGAGTGTGGAAAATATTGTAGTATGTAGTGTGGTAAGTGTAATGAAAGAGAGAGTTGAGACAAAAAAAAATTCCAACTCTTCAACTATATTCGTTGTACAAAAGAGAATGTTAATATGTTGAAAGAATGTGTTCTTATGTGGAGCTTTGGACTCTTCAACTAAATTCGAGGTTGTTTGAGACTTTGAGTTGTACAATGTTGTTAGGATGTTGTATCCTAGAGGGGACAAGTCAAAAGTGATGCTATTGGATCGACTTAGATTATGCCGCAGTGGACTTGAATCTCCTTAAAGAGGGCAAAATATATGCAAATAAGTCATATTATTGAATTCCTTACACGGAAACTTCTTGTGTAATCACAAAATTCATTCAATATTATTCGTATTGAAGATAGGCGTGTGAATGAATTAACAGGAGATTAAGTAATTAGTTGTAATTAGTTTTTTTGGAGTTAATTAAATGTAACTACTTTCAGTTAGTTAGTTAGTTAGAATAGTAGTTAGTTACTGTAGCTTGCATAAATAGAGAATTATTCCTCATTGTAAAGTCAGTTTGTGAGTAATACAAAATTCCAGAAATTTCCCAAATCTTCTCTCCATGCTCTGTATATTTCTTCAAAGTTGTAGATTCAAATTCTTGGTCCGTTAAAATATTGCAAGCCGTGACACACACATTTGATTTATCACACTGCATGTGCATGTGCATGTATATTACTGCCCTATTGCAATTAATAATTTGCATTTTTCATGAGTATATACCCAAAGAACTTTTACAAGTCACTTGACGTGATGGACCAAAAAAGGAAGGGGACATTATTGACTATATATATAAAAAGTAAAAATTGAGGACAATTATATAAGAATGGCACGTAATTTATTTAATGTTAAATACATGTAGAGTAACAGCTTTTTTTAGCAAATAATGGCGTGCTGGAATTCTCTTGAAGAACATATATTAATGTGTGCCGCCATTTAGGCAAAATCGATAACTCATAGTGCCACTTTTGACATTCTAATTCCTAACGAACACGGAATGGTCTTAATTCCACACTCAATATATAATTTTTGACTTTGAGTTGTATATAAAAAAATAAGATGGATTTTAGTTATACAAGTAAAATGATGTGTAAAATAAGGTAGGTTCATTATCTAGTATAAATTTCAAAATATGAAGTTTATAATATTAAAAATATAATATGTTAATTATCTAGTATAAAAGTAAAAAAAAAGATGTGTATAATAAGAGAGGTTCATTATTTAGTAAAAATTTTCAAATATGAAATTTACAACCTTGAAATTTACTAAAGGTTAATCATCTAGTATTATAACAGGTAAAGATTGGTTAATAGTCTCAGTCTGGTACAACATGCCAAGATAGGTCCATATCCAGTATAAATTTCAAAATATGAAATTTATAATCTTGAAAATAAGATAAATTAATTATTGAAATTTTTTTTTTGGGTAGAATGGTAAAGTAACATATTTCACACTACGTTATTTTATCTTTTTGAACATTTTTACCTTTTTAACTTTAATATCTTTTAATTAAAAGAATGGAAAAAAAATCAGTTTATTTTAAAATAAAAAGAATATTGTAGACTTTTTAAATTTCTGGCTAAAATTATATACTAGAAAATAAACGTATCTTATTTTACACGTCTCATTTACTTCAATTCTTTATATTGAATAAGTTTACATATAGATATCTTTTAAATGACACATGTATAACTTAATCAAACTCTATCCATGCTAGATTATGGAAAATCTATGAATATAAGTGATAATTAAGGAGTAAATTTTAGGAATAACAAAAATAAAAATCATATAAGCGTTCTATAGCTACAATTTTGCCATTTGCGTTCTATAGGCAAATTATGTTTGCTATGAAGCATCTGATTTGTATAAATCGCGACGATATGAAAATTGCGTTTGTATATGTATACGTTCTCTATTTTAGGCTAGAGTGACATGCGAGATTGGGAGAGAGATGAGAGGGACGAGCGAGAGAGGGAAGAGAGTGGAGAGAGATGAATTGTATATGTATCTCGGTTAGATAATTTTATATATGTAACTGCTATATATATGTATCAATGATTGTGTTTGTATATCTGCATAAAATTTGAATTCGTCTACAATTGAATGGAGCTAAATATTTGTAATTGTATATCAAATCTCTCTTATTTTATACAAATACAAATTATACATTGTATTTGTATACTTTGTGTTTATATAAAGCAGAGAGAGAGAATTAAAGATAAAAGAGAATTGGGCAGGAAAATAATTGTATTTGTATAATTATATGTGTATATGACGGAGAGATATATATTTATATTTGTATATACGTCTCTCGCTTTATACAAATATAAACACAAATTATATATTTGTGTTTGTATGAAGTAAGAGAGGCAAGCTGGGAGAGATGACTGAAAAAGAGGAGAGTGGCGAGCGAGATTCCGAAGAGTAGGGAGAGAGGCAAATGACAAGAAGTTTGATGTGAATTAGAATTAAATGAAACAGTAAGTATAACATTTATTTTGAATTAATAGTTTGTTATATAATGTTCAATCTTCTCAATAAAAAAAATAAGGAAAAAATAATCCTTATATATGTTTAAGATACTAGCTAGTATATTACATCCTATTAGGGGTGTACAAAATCGAATCAAAAACTGAATCAAATCGCAAATTGAGTCAAACCGAACAAAAACTCGACTAGTGGTTTGGTTTGACTTGGTTTGATATTGGGAAAAAAACCCGACTAAATTTGGGTTGGTTCGGTTTTAACTAAAAAATACCAACCCGACATTATATATGTAATTTTAAAATTTTATTTTATACATGAAAATATTTACATTGATATAGTTTTAAAATGCTTCTTATACTATTTCATAGTTTTTATCTTTTAATATATTATTTCAAGTTCAATAAAACTTAAATCAAAATTAAAATCAAATTAATACTAATGTGAAAAGAAAATCACTTCAACACTAAGAATGACAATAATATTGAATATTTATTTTTTAGTTTTACATTGATTTAGACAATTAAAATACATAATCTAATTTTAATTTTCCTTAAATATTTAGTAATGTAACTAATACTTATTAAACTTATTGTAGCATGATTTAGTACTTTTAAATTATGATCATTTTCATTATGACTTTGCAATATTTATTTTATATGATGATTTCATTATTATTTTTTATTTATTATTTTAGTGTAATCACTCATCTCATATTTTTTGTTATTTTCTTAAGAAACACCTTAACTAATTGTATTTTGGTTGGACTAAAGAAATATTTGGAGCACAAGTTAATTATATGATTGTATGCAAACTTTATCGAAAAAATCCGAAGTTTATTAGTTTGGTTTGATTTATAAATTTAAAAATTCGACACAATGGTTTGGTTTGGTATTTGAAAAACTCGAACCAACCCGAGGTTGAAAAACTCAGAAAAATCCGAATTTTATTAGTTTGGTTTGGTTTATAAATTTAAATTTTTTACACAAATCATTTGGTTTAATATTTGAAAAACCCAAATCAACCCAATCATGTACACCCCTACATCCTATAAACCTACTGCTCCTTATGTCCCTAATTACTTGTTCACTTTTAAATTGGCACACATATTAAGAAAACAGTTACTGACATAGTGAGTTTACCATTTTACCTCTATTAATTATGAAATTGATGAAAAGTTCTACATTTTTCAAAGTAATTTGTCATTCAATTGAGGGTATAATAGGTAAAAAAAAATTGTCATTTCTTGATTTGTCAAAATGGACAATTAATTAGGGACAACTATAAAAGTAAAAGTGGACAAGTAATTAGGGACAAAGAGAGTAATTAATACTCCCTCCATTCCATATTAAGTTAATTTTTGAGGCATTTTTCATTTTTCAAATTAACTTAATTGTTCGGTTTTCAAGACTAATTTTAGAGTTTCTTCCAAATTTGCCCTTCATTAGTTACTATTGGAATTAGTGATTAATTAATATTTTATTATTTTAATCATAAATTTGATAATAATTAATAAGTGTAAAAATGAAAAATTAGATTTAATTTATGTCTTAATCTATTTTTCTTAAAGGATGTAAAACAACTCAAAAATCCTCCTACATACGAGTAGGGAGATCCTGAACTAAGGTATGATTCCATTTTCCTTTGACGACAAAGAAAGTTATAGTAGCTTATTCCATTTGGAAGGTTTTTTTGTTTAAGACAGCTTTTCGTGCCCTTACATTTGAGTCTATCAGCTGCAACAAGGGTTGCGGGAACGAGTGTTGTGCTTGCCCCGACCGATACCACCATTCATTACCGTAAACCAGCCCCTCTTCAGTATAGGCAGGTCTTTCTTTAGAACATATTCATTCCAGAACAGAAAACCAAATTGAGAATCAGAATCGCACTTGGAGCCTATCAACGAACAACACACCAGTGACTAGACTTGCTACGCTAGTAGGGCTTGTGGGCAAAGCAAGAGATCTTATTTTATTTTCAAAAATTAACTTAATATGGAATAGAGGGAGTAATTTGTAATATAACATAATTATTACGACGGATAACATATATGATTTAATTAATAGTAAAAAATAAATGTTCATTATGTTTTTTAAAGATAAATGATCAAATAAAGCGTGCATAGTCATAGGGAATTGATATTATCTAGAAAAGATGAAAATATCAATTAAAGGTTGCATGCCCAATTAAGGATTCTGCCTAGCTAGTCATAGGGAATTGATATTATCTTGAAAAGATGAAATTATCAATTAAAGGTTGCATGCCAATTAAGGATTCTGAAAACCCTTCTTCTTCGCCATTAATTCTCTAAATCTGTCATTAACAACCATTTCATTGTTATCAAGATGAGCAAGATCGTAGATTCGAACTTCACACTTAGAAAGAGTCCTAAATTTATGAATAATCATGATACGATTGTTCCACCAAGCTTCAATTTGCTCACCCAAACCTCTGAGAAAGTTATGAAGAATAATATGGAAAGCGACATTAATTCCATAAAAGCCAGTTATTCAAAACAAAGTGACAAAAAGAGGAAGTCTAAGACTATCGCTTCATCTTCGTCTAAAGATTCTGATGCTGATTTTGTTCATTATAAAAGCAACAAAAGGGGAAAAAATAAATACAAATATGAGATTCTGTCGTTACATCAGTTTTTTATTTTATTTTTATACCGTAAGTATTAGCTAAGCTAGTTTAGGTACTTAATGTATTAAATTAAAGTTTATCGTAGTATTATTTGAAAAATTGAATAAAAAGTTTGTTATTTCCAATTGAAAAATCTGGGATGTTGGTCTAACTCCGACCACAGAATGTTTAAAACAATAAATATTTTTCTCTTGTTTTAATTTGACTTGGATTCTTTAATTTCATACTTAGGGTCATACCGTCATAGTACGTAGTAGTTGTTAAGCATTGACAAGTAATATGTCTGCTAGTGAAAAATCAAATCAAAATGTCGTATTTACTCGTACAACTATTCAAAAAAGACACGATTACACTTACTTGGAAGGTGTCAAATAAATAAAGAACTAATGATCAACAAATTCCATTGCAAAATTTGGATGAGGTGTTTGTCTAAGATAGACTGAAGTGATTAAACCTACATCAATATTTTATTAGTTTATTGGACTAGGAGTCTCAAAATGCAGCTAAAATTATTACGTGCCATTTTATTATTAATCTTCGCATAAATTATATCAGGGTCAGTAATTAATATCGAATTAATAGTACAAGATAAAATTATTTATGTGGATTAAAACAATTATTAAAACAAAAATACCCTTAAAATCCTTCAAATCATTTTCCTACTAAATAGGTTGGAAGGTAATTTATGTAAATAAAATAATTTTTTAAAAAAATTGTGTAATTCATATTATTTTTAAAATAACAAATTAAAGCGTAAGTAAAAGAATATTAACAAAATAACTTATCTTCTTATCTAAATTATATAATTGGTCTTCAAATCAAACGTGTCCGTTACATTAATTGGAAAAAGAAACCTTAGTAAGATTTGAACAAGCTGACGAAGAGGGAAAATAGTTGGAATAAGAAAATTAAACCAAAGAATAGAAAAGGGAGAATTTCGACATAGACTATATTATCATTTTCAACAACTTATAATTTCATGGGTTTGGACCAAACAATGACGGCAAATTTAGAACAATAATTAATTGAATAGTGACTTTATCATTTTACTCATATTAGTTATGAAATGGGTGAATTAAAAATTTAATTTTTAAAAAAAGTTTTACCTTCTTAAAAATAATTAATTGAGGGTATTATAGGTAAAAAAAATGTCTTTTTTTGATTTGTCAAAATGAAAAAGTAATTAGGGATAACTAAAAAAAAAAGTGGACAAGTAATTAAAGACAGAGGGAGTATCAAATTAAAGTTTGTCACAACATAATTAGATTATTTTTTTTTTAATTAAAAAGTCATTCAACTTTATTAAATAAAATGCCTTGTTTGCTACCCTTCTAATGACTTTGATAGTTATAACTTAATCAAAATTGAGTGATTTTTAGGATACAAAAATATAGTTTAGTGACTTTCGTTATACATGCTTAGATAAAGTTAAGTTATTATTTTGCCAAAATGTTTTTAAAATTAATTAGTCAAATACAAATTATTGCTTTCTAAAATATTTTTTCAATAAATAAGTTTTGGATGATTGACCCAAAAGGTTATTATTTGAGGTACATATATGCTTTAAAGTCGAAATATTATATCACGTAGAAAGATAGGTCAAAGGAATTACAACATCAGTCTAAATTATTATTATTATTATTTTGTTTCATTTTTTCGGTGGTCTGTGGGCATGGGATATTAGAAAAATCAAAGGAATATGAATTTCAAGCGAAAACAAATTAAGGAAAAGATGACTGATGTGTTTACATTTCGCATGGTCGGAAAGTTAAAACGGTTGGTGAGAGGCAGCAATTTCAGCAGCTAAATTTGTCCTCCGAGTTTATGAAAATTGACTACTAAATCTTGACCCCACCCTAATCGTGTGTAATGGTCTAGTCTGTTGGTGGTTTTATTTTTTTTTTTTTTAGTAAAAAATCGTATGAGTATAAAACGCATCACTAATTTGTAAGACATGTATTTATATATTGAATTTTTTTCTTGTGTTTTGCTTATGTGGACTTTAAATTCTAAGTTGGGGTGTCATATAGACCCCTCTTTTGAACTCAGCGTCCTTGTCAAGGTTTATCTCGATCACCTCATGGAATCAGCACTAAGGTTTATGCTGCCTTTTTGAGATTTGCATAAATTGAGTTGAACTATGACCACATCAACAAGGCTGACACATAATTAACTCTGATACCATATGTAATAACCCAATCCGCTAAATATATTCTGTACTTTGAATTTAGACCCGCACGGCTTTAGAACATTTCACTAATTAATAAAACTTACTTATATTCTCAATATTTTTCCAATATAAAACTTCTTATCCTAAGATAGGGTGTCAAAAACGGTTAAACCTTCAAAAGTTTGGAAGCAGTTCCTCTCCGGTGCCCCCCGAGTATCAAAATGGGAACCAAAGGAAATGGAGGCTAAGTGCACTGGTCCAAAAGTTTTGATACCTTGATAAAGCTAGAACAAATTATAAAATTATAAAAGGATTACATATTCAAAAACTAATAATTAAGTATAATTTATTATATATACTACTCACACATAAGTTATTCCATATGAAAATCTAAAATTAATTGTATTGAAAATGCAATATAAAATACATTAATATTGCGTATACTATGAACGAAATGTCAACCATATGCAGTATAATAAAGTACGTATCAATTTATTTATTTTTATAATGAACATATGCTGTGAATATATTAATTAAACTCTCACAACTCGTAGCTTTCCTAGAGTTGGTAACCTATCTACATAGAGCAACTACTCCATTTTTTCTTTTTGAATTGTTTCCATCTTCCACATGGTTCTTATGGAGCAAATTTCGTATTTGTATTATTTCCTTACCCAATTACCATGGAGCTAAAGGCAAGGAAATGGAGGTTTCAATGGAATATCCCTATTTAAAAACTATAACATCTAAATAGAAAAAGGATATTTTCTTATAATAGATATGTATATAAATTGTTGAACCTTTTTAAGATAAAGAAAACTTTTAAATATATTATTTTTAACCTTTTTGTGAATCGCTTATCTAAATTTCTGATTGATATCACTAATTTAAGATAAAGAAAAAACTTTTATATAGATATTTTGTATGAATCATTTTTACATTTTAGTAACTCTGAATATAATGACATTAATCGATTATCGCTATATATTTTTGTGTTAATAAATGTTAACACTAGTTTTATTTTTATTAATCACCAAATATGTTTTTGGTGTAGATGGATAATCATATAGTGGCCAGTATCGGAAATAGTGAAGAAAGACCACACATGCATGTGTCTTCTTTTTAATGGAATATGCAGCGTGGGAGAATACACAGCTTTCTCTATACACGTGCCGGAAAAACTATTAGTACTAGAATTAAAACATGATTGATAACGAAGTTTGATTACGATGAAATAGTAAGTATTTTTTTATTCTTAATAGAAATTTTGAATTTCAAAATCTAGTTGATATAAAAATATTTTTGTTATAAAGCCTTTTATTTTCTAATTTAAGATTTTCTTTTCATATAAATCTAAATTTAATCATGCTCCAACGTAAATATTTGGAAAACATAAAAATAAAAAGGACAATAATTGATAAAACTTCAAAATGGCCCACTGTCCACTTGCAGTTCTACGGCCATAAGAAAACGGCAGTCCCATTACAAAATTTGGACGGGGCCCTATTCCCATTTAATCAAGGGAAAGTTACATCCGGCAGGACAGCAAAATACACTATTTTCTATATTTTAATATTATATACAATATATATATATATATATATATATATATAAATATAAGGGCAGTTAGATAGTAGAGGAGTATATGTATAATATAAGGGCAGTTAGATAGTAGAGGAGTATAAATATAAGGGCAATAAACAGTAAAAACAGTTAATTAAGGGAAGTAAACAGTAAAAAGGGTTAATACATAAAACACAGAAAATACAGAAAATACAGCAAATACAGTAAATACAGTAAATTAATACAGAAACAGTAAACACAAAGAATACAGTAAATAAATAGTAAAGTAAAACAGTAAAAACAGTAAATACAGAAAACACAGAAAATACAGAAAATACAGCAAATACAGTGAATACAGTAAATACAGTAAAGACAGTAAAAACACTAAATACAGTATATAGTATATATATAGTAGTATATAATATATGTAGTAGTATAATATATAATAATATATATAGTAGTAGATATATATAATATTATATAGTAGTATATATATATATTTATATAGTAGTAGATATATATATATATATAATATATAGTAGTAGATAGTAGTAGATATATATATAATATTATATAGTAGTAGATATATAGATATAGTAAATATATATATAGTAACAGATTATTAATATAATTTATTAGTCCGTGTCCAGTCCTTGTTTTGTGTCAACTATGTCCAGTCTTTGTTCCAGTCTTTGTTCCGTGTCAAGGCTTTGTTTCAAACAGTTTGTAAGTCCTACTCAGTACTCCCTCTCTCATTTAGTTTAATCAAGTTAGTTCATGACTTAAATCCCTATTTTCCCCATGTTTTGTTTTTCAATTTTTATTTTTGTTTTTATCTTTTATATTTGTTTTTGGATTTTGTCTTACCCATTTCATATCTTCTTCTTAACCTTTGTTCTTAACAACTTCGTCTTTAACCACACCCTGGATATAAAACTGGCAACAAATTCGTCCTTTCAAGCGGACTATAAAGCCAAGAATCCTAGGAATTTACAGGTTAATCCATAGTCGTTATTAAGAAGTTAAGAAGTTAACCATATACTAAGGGTAATTTTTAAGCATATATACAATATTTACATTAAAACTAACAACTTAGAAATTAAATAACATATTTTTTGGGGGAATTTTCGGGAAGTAAACATAATAAAACTTACATGATAAACTGAGAGAGGTTTCCCTTTCGGGAACCCCCGAAGGGCCTTGAAAAAGCTTTAAGCAACTTTAACACACAAACACACTTCTTTTTATTTCACAAACTTGAATATACAAAGGAGGATTTTTTATACATAAGGAAATATGGAAGTAGGATGGAGGAATTTTGGAGAGAGTTTCTAACTTCTATTCTTGCCACTCTTTTTTCACTCTCTTTTCCAACTCTTACTACTCTCCTTATATAGGCAAAATAAGAAACCTAAAAAGACCAAAATGACCCTACTAAGTGGTCTTAATTATGAAAAGACCAAAATGACACTACTAAATGGCCTTAATTATTTTTTGGCCGACAACTTGATAAGATTCGTTTAATAATGCAAGTCGGGTACTCATTGGGCCCCATCGTCACATGCATTATCAAGTTCATCCTATTGGACTTATTTTTTCAGACTGACATAATTATTAAACTCGTGTTTTGTCAACAGTTTTTCCCTTTTTTGGAGGGTAGTGATAAAGTGACAACACACCTATTTTTTACAAGACACATAGTGGGCATTCCCACATACTAATAAATATTTACAAGACACGTAGTGGGCATCCCCACCGAACTTTCATAATATATATAGATATATATATGTATGTATATATATATATATGTATATTATTTTTGAAAGATTAATACCTAATATATAAAATATATATATAAGTCTTCTTTTTCAAGACTTGCTACATGCCACTTTCTTTGGCCTTTTCATCTTTGCCAAATCTTTGCCAAACTTTGTTGACTATATATTTATATATTATTTTATTTTATTTTTTTTTTTTTTTAATTTTTCGTTTTTTTTTTTTTTTTTTTTTTTTTTTTTTTAAGAAATAAAGTTGTCTGTAATATAATTAAGTATCTAGGTTGTGTAAAGCAATAGTATCAAAACTCATGCCTGAATCATCGTCTTCATAAGGATCTTGAGTATCTTGAATATTATTGATCTGCTCTTCGTCCGATAAAGAAGGACTGTTAATGTTGTCTTCTGAACCATTACTTGGACTGGGAATGTCTTTGAAAATATGTTTGTCTTTGCTTTTATCTTGGAAAAATTTTTCTAAAGTTTGTTGAATTATTTTTTCTAATTTTTCATTTTTTTTCTTTTTTAAAATATCATTTTTTCTTAAAGAGTCTTTCTGAAAATATTTTGGTAGTCTTCTTCGTGAGGAAGTAGACCCCTCTTCTTCACTTTTTGGCAAAGTGACAGCCTTTAACGGATTTGATAAGTCTTTACCGGTTACCGTTTGAACCGGACTAGCTGTATCATGCTCCAATACAGTAGAGTTCTTAGCATTCAGAGGGGAATGCACACCCGTCTCATCCATTTTTAAAGGAGATGGAGAACTCATTTCTTGCGTCTGAGTACTGTCTGTTCTTGGAACATATTTATTCTGAAAAGTCTCAAGCTGTTTCATAAGTTTCATATTTTCTTGGATAAGGATTTCATTTTTTGTATTAAGTCTTTTGAAACCCTCTGTCATGGCTGAACAATGGTCGCAAAAAATTATTTTATCTGAGTCTTTTTGGATATTATATTGTGGTATTTGGGTTGGGCTTTGTCTGAGAGCTGGTGAAATATAATAGTTAGGCCCAAGTATTCCCCTTGCATAGTCTAAAGCTTCAGTAAAATTATTAAATCCTTTAAAAAGTGGGTTTTTAACCCCATTTATAGAATCAACTACTTCTATCCATGTCTGAAAAATACCTTTAGTTTTACCATGTATGACTACATAATATTTAAATTTATTGTCTCTATTTTTATCTGAAAAGTATTGACATAAAGCATTAGAAACTGCTATAAAATACTTAGTATCTTGCTTATTATAAGCTATCCATAAGTTATCTACTAAACATTGTTGGTCTTTGTCTAAATTGCAGTCTGAAATTACTCTAAAAGATAAATTACACTTAGGGTATGAAATTAAGTTATACTTACCGAAATAAATTCTTTCCATAAAATTGTCTGTTGTACTTAATGGTCTGAAATTTTGTCTTCCTAATAATGTCTGAGCATAAGTGTCTGGCTGGGCTATGCCCTTGCCTTTGTCTGTTGACTGTTGACCAGTTGGTCTCATGCTTGGTCTCATGCTGAAAATAGAAATTAATTAGTTTTTAATTGTAGTCTACTTAATTTATCTGCTAAATCATTGTCTTTTCCTTTAACATATTCAAAAACAATATTATTATATATAGATATTATATCTATAAAATTTAACCATCTTCTTTTACTGCTAGCTTTACTATTTATTTTTTCATGGAATTTAACTATTGCTTCGCAGTCAGTTCTAACTAATACTTCTTGTTTATTTAGAATGTATAATTTAAAACTATTTAGTCCATATATTACTGCTAATACTTCTGCGTCTATACTACTCATATTACCTTTTTCTTTATATTGTCCACTTTGATAGGCACATATTTTTTCTTCATTTTTTGGACTATATTTATTAGGTCTAGATTTTAATATAGCACCCCATCCTAATTTACTTCCGTCTGTTTGAACTATTAAATAATCAGATTCTAAAGGTATTTGTAAGTCTGGTATATTTTTAACCTTTTCTTTTATTTGTTGGACTAATTTTATATCTTCTATGTTAAAATGTTTTTGTCCCTTACTACCTGTCTTAGCATACAATGGTCCTGCTATTTTTCCTAAGTCTTTGATAAAGTTTCTAGCATAATTTACTAAACCTAAGAATTTTTGTAATTCTTTTGTATTATCTAACTTGTCTGGCATTTCTAATACTTTTTTAGCTATATGTGGTTGTAATTTTACTTTACCTTCTCCTAAGGTTACTCCTAGGAAATTTATATGTGTCTTACATAGTTCCATTTTCTTTTTACTAATTATTATTCCATATTTTACAAATAATCTAAATACTGTCTGTAGGTGTCCTAAATGTTCTTGTATATTTTTACTAAATACTAGAATATCATCTACATATACTAACACAAAATTCTTATAGTCTCCAAACATTTCATCCATCTTTCTTTGAAAGATAGGAGGAGCTGTCTTTAAGCCAAAAGGCATAGCAAGCCATTCAAAATGTCCTTCTGGACAAGTGAATGCTGTCCATTCTATACTTTCCGGGTGCATTTTTACCTGCCAGTATCCTGATTTACAGTCAAATTTACTAAATATCTTTTTACCTTGTATTCTATTAATTAACTCACTTTTATCTGGTAATTTATATGCATCTGTTCTAGTATTATCATTTAATCTTTTATAATTTATTACCATGCGAGCTTTTCCTCGCACTTGTTCACTATGATTTCTAACCATAAAAGCTGCTGATCTATGTCTAGATGTAGATCTTTTTATTACTTCTAGTTTTAGTAATTCTTTAATCTGTTTAGTAAATTCTTCAGTGTCTTCATTATTTGCTTCTATTGTTGCTGTTTTTATAGTATATTCGGGATTTATTATGTCTAATTTACACATAATTTTATTACTTCCCCAATGTATTAAAGGTTTTTCTCCTATTATTTCCATCTCATCTAATATTGCTACTATATTTTCTAGGTCTTTATGACTGTTTATTTTTCCTATAGTATTTATTCCCTTTTGAAAATTGTAAAATTCTGTTTCTACATTTATTAAGGTATAATCTTTTTCTATATCTTCTAGGTATATATCTTCTATATAATTTTCTTCTTGTTTTTCTTCATATAGGTTATTTGAACAACTACCATTATTGCCACAATCGTCGCAACATGAAGTAGTATTTTTTAGATTTATTTTATTATCTTTATTTAATTCTTTGGTTGGGATTTTTCTAGTTTGTACGGGGGTATATGTTGTATTTCTAAATAGCATTATTCCATCTCTGGAAATTAAACAACTTCCATTATTTTGTATAAGAAATTGTAAACCTAATACTAAATTAGTTTTAATATTAAGATCTCGGACTAATATCTTATGCATGTTATATGTAGGTTTATAGAATTCACTACATGTATTTATAAAACTTATTTGTGCTTTTTCTATGTACTGGTCATAAAGATTATATGTTCCATCCATTTGTATTGCTTGTATAGGTTCTTTAAAATTTTTTAAAGTTGATAGTATATTATGAGGTAGTATCTTTTTATTAAGTAAGCAACTTGTACAACCTGTATCTACTAAGGCTAAAGTCTCTATTTCTATATCTTTTATTGTTATTCTTACTAGTATTTTTATTGTTCCAAATTTTTTATCTTCATTGCATATGAAACTAGTATTATTTTCTTCTATGTTCATTAATTCACTTTCTTCTATTTGGTCTAAATGTATTGTACCTTGTGATTGTGTAGTATCTATGTTTACTTTTTGTTTACCTTTTTCTAACTTAGTTATTTTTTGTTCTAAGTCATTTATTCTGGTTTCTAAAGTTATTAGTCTTAGATTAGTAGCTTGGTCTTTTATATGAACTTGTTCATCATTTTTATTTACCTGTTGTTTTAATTTATTTTCTATACAACTAATACAAGCTTCCATATAACAGTATTTACATTTAGCCCTGTTAATTTTACTAGGATACCATTTACAGATATTACATTGGTTACTATCTATTCCTTTTAGTCTTTCGAACTCATGACTACATTCTTGGGAAATATTCATCATAGTATTTATTATGATATTATCTAGAAAATCTTGATTTCTTTCTGCTCCTATTTCATTAATTAAATTATCATCTTCTGAGTCAGAAGTGTCTGATTGAGTATTTATTTCTGTTGTTTCTATACTTACTACTGAGTATATGCTTTCTGTATCGGACATGTATTCATCTACATTTAATAAGGTTTCTTGGAAGTCTTCTATTAACTGAGAATTCCTAGTTTTCATATTATTCTTTTTAGGGCATGTATTTGCTAAGTGTTCTATACTTCCACAAGTATAACATTCTAACTTATTTTTATAATTTCTATCATTTCTATATTTCCTAACATGTCTATCTCTATTCAAATAAGGTTTTCTAGCTGAAGACTTTCTTAAGAAGTATTTTTTATGTTTATAAGGTTTTTGGTTATAAATTGGTCTCCTTTTATATTTTCTTATTTTATTAGGTTCTTTATCGTAACTTTGGGTAGTGTATATCATTGTCTTGCAGAAATTCATTTCATTTTGTTTTAATTGCTTTTGTATTTGTATATTTGTACATTTTTCTGTTAGTATTTCCATTATGTGATTTATTTTTTGTCCTATAGGCCATAAGAATGTAGGACTTTGCACTACTCCTTCTCTTTTATACCATCTTTCTTCTATTTCTCTTCCTAAAGCTCCTGGTAATTTATTAAATAATTTTTTACCTAATTCTTGATTAAATGTATTTCCACTAACAGTACAATAGTAAAAATAGTCTTTAAGGAAATTCTTTATGTGTAGCCAATTAGATATACTTAACTGTTCTAATTTTATGATAGCATTTCTTTGTAATGTTACTAATCCACTATTTGGGTCTTCTCCTGTTAATAATACATGTATTTTATTTGTAAAATTGTATGGGTTTGGTCCTAATTCTATTAAACTTTGAAATTCTTGTGGATAGGTTTGTTTATAAGATTCCCATAATGCTTTACAGGATTCTCCTAAAAATGTTTCTAAGTATCTATACATAGTCTCGGCATCAGTTTCTTGATAATTTTTAATAAAGTCTGCTACCACTATTCCTTTCCATAAGTCTATTACTGTATTCCACATTTGTGGATCATGTGCTGCTATGTTTAATATTTTTCCTTTATTTCCTCCTTCTTGTAGTCTAATAGGTTATGATCAGGATATAATCACTTATAATAATAGTATATATTGGATAAATCAACGTATTAAAGATGAAGACTGTCCTTTAGGATAATTAATGCAAAATATAATTCGAAGTTATAGACAAGTAACTAAGTGGCTTATAGAAGAAAAACACCATAAAAATTACCTTTTCGACAGAGAATTAGAAATACAATTATTACTACAAGAGTCAAATCAAAATATAAAATACCTAAATAGAGAATTAGAATATACTAAAAGACAAGTTATAAACTCTGAAAAAAGGATAAAAATATATAAGAACACACTTAACAATATACATTTTGGATAAAATACATGCCTCTAGAATATATAAAGAGAATTAAACAAAGATATAGTTGGCTTCATAAAGAAATACAATTTAAGAGTGAGCTCAGACATAATCATAAAAAATTACTAGAATTCTTAAGGTGGGTAGAAGAAGAATTAGAAAAAGAACAGATAAGCGAATTTTTAATTTGGTCAAAAGAAGATTTAGCTAACAAAGATATACCTAAAACTCATACTATAGACTTGTTACTACAACATAAAGATAACATAGTTAAAGAAATTAGTAACATTAAATTAAATATAAAATATACTACTAATAGAATACAATACTATACAAAAATTAGTCAAGTTAGAAGTTCACTAGGATAGAAAAATAGATTCATTAAATCATTTAGAATACTTAGATTTAAAAATACACCCGGAGAAAAAATATAGATCATTACATAAAAATAATATTTTAAAGTGTAATTTTCTTGAAGGAGAACATATACTACACTCTGAAGATAAACAATTTAATACATTAATAGACTTAACAATAAATCTTAGTGAAAAAATTAAACAACAAGACAAAATTATAATAAAATTTTTAGAAGAAATAGTAGAAGTACATAATAAACAATTCAAAATAGTAGATAAATTAGAAAAGAATATAGACTTCTTAAAAGCACAAGAGATAGAGACAGATAGAAAAATTCAATATTTAAATACAAAATTTAACTTAGAAAACATACCTACTAAAATAGAAATAGACAAACTGGTAAAAACCATAATAGAAAAACCAAAAGAATTAGAAAATAAAAATACTCAAGTAGTAACAAAAATCATAGAAAAAGTAGAAAAAATAAATACTGAAATTAGTCAGTTAAAAGAAATAATAATAAGACTTGAACAGATATCACTTTCATGAGTGAAGAAGATATAAATTATAAAAAAGCAGTAGAATATACAACAAAATTCCATCAAGAAGTAGTAGGATATTCTAACCACGTTCCCTCTAGTTTAACAGACAAAACACTTCTAAAACAAAATAATACTATAATAGCATTACTAATAGAATTAAACATAAAAGTAGACAAAATATTAAAAGAAAAACAATCTGAACAAATTCATAAAAATACAGATATAGACGAATTAATATCTCAACTTAAGCAAGTAGAAATAACACCTAAACAAGAAAAACAAAAGTTAACCAGAAAATCTCCAAAATGGACTTTCTTTCAAACAAACGAACAACCCAAGAAAATAGTAGACCAAGTTTCTCAGAAAACAGAATAGGAAATAATTTAATTTCTAGAATACTGTCTAGAAGATCCTCAAATACAGACGAAAATCAAGAATTAAATGATATTATAGATATAGATAGAGATCTACAAATTTTTCAACAAAATCAACTAAGATTGTTAAATCCAAAAACATTATATAATGTAAAAAATTTCTCTAGGAATAATAAGTTATATAGACACTATAGAGAAGAACAGATATCAGCTATAGGAAAAGAATTTGCAATATTAGACTTAGTAAACCCAGCTGCCATAAAAATTGTAAAAAATTCCAAACTAATGTTAATGCATATGGGTCTAATCGTCATAGGAATAAAAGGATTAACTAGAAAGAATCTAGGATCTAAAGTTTTAATTGTATTATATGATGATAGATGGTCAGACTTAAAGAAATCTATAATAGGATTAACTGAAGTAGACATGACAAATAATGGTGGAATATTTTATATTAGCCCAGACTTTCTAATAAATTTAAAAGAATTTGGCAAAAATATTAAAATAGGAATTCAGACTAAAGGATATGAAGAAATGAATAATGGAAATAATTTATTAATGTGTGTAGGATTTATTGGAAAAATGACTTTAAGTAGTAATACAAAATTTAAACTCCAAGTAAATGATGTAGTAGAAGTAATGGGTAATAAAGGAATAAGACTTATAAAACCAATAAAAATAAATCCAGAAGAATACGCAGGATTAGAATGGAATCTAGATAAATTAAGTACACCAAAAGTTTTTGCTCCCGAGCAACATTTCATGTATACTAGCTCAAAAGGAGAAACATCAATTAGGTTTACAGACTATAATTATACAAGTCAAAGAAACTTAGATGATACTGAAACAGAAAGTACTATAGAACCAGAACAAGAGGAATTCATGAATATAGAATTAATAGAAGAAGGATATGAGGTAGAAAGAGCTATAGAAGAAGCAAAAAGACAATACCAAGAAAATAGTCTTACAGTTTTTAAGTGTAAAGGATGTAAAAAAGGTAAAATGGATATAATAGAAACAATAGAACATTTTAGAATATGCCAAGACAGAGACGATAATTTAGCATATAGAATAGAAGAACCTGAAGACAAGAAGGAAGATAAAATAGATACTTTATCCATAACTAGTTATACTGAACTAATGGAAGAAGCAACTAGTTCACATAGTGCTAGTCCTTTCCAAAGAACTAGTACGGCTCCAAACATTAGCTATAATACAGGTAATCTACCTAGAAAACCATGGACAATACCTGATCAAGAAATAAAAGATAATATTAGACCAATAGGAAAAAGAATGCCTATAGAAGAACCTATTAGACTACAAGAAGGAGGAAATAAAGGAAAAATATTAAACATAGCAGCACATGATCCACAAATGTGGAATACAGTAATAGACTTATGGAAAGGAATAGTGGTAGCAGACTTTATTAAAAATTATCAAGAAACTGATGCCGAGACTATGTATAGATACTTAGAAACATTTTTAGGAGAATCCTGTAAAGCATTATGGGAATCTTATAAACAAACCTATCCACAAGAATTTCAAAGTTTAATAGAATTAGGACCAAACCCATACAATTTTACAAATAAAATACATGTATTATTAACAGGAGAAGACCCAAATAGTGGATTAGTAACATTACAAAGAAATGCTATCATAAAATTAGAACAGTTAAGTATATCTAATTGGCTACACATAAAGAATTTCCTTAAAGACTATTTTTACTATTGTACTGTTAGTGGAAATACATTTAATCAAGAATTAGGTAAAAAATTATTTAATAAATTACCAGGAGCTTTAGGAAGAGAAATAGAAGAAAGATGGTATAAAAGAGAAGGAGTAGTGCAAAGTCCTACATTCTTATGGCCTATAGGACAAAAAATAAATCACATAATGGAAATACTAACAGAAAAATGTACAAATATACAAATACAAAAGCAATTAAAACAAAATGAAATGAATTTCTGCAAGACAATGATATACACTACCCAAAGTTACGATAAAGAACCTAATAAAATAAGAAAATATAAAAGGAGACCAATTTATAACCAAAAACCTTATAAACATAAAAAATACTTCTTAAGAAAGTCTTCAGCTAGAAAACCTTATTTGAATAGAGATAGACATGTTAGGAAATATAGAAATGATAGAAATTATAAAAATAAGTTAGAATGTTATACTTGTGGAAGTATAGAACACTTAGCAAATACATGCCCTAAAAAGAATAATATGAAAACTAGGAATTCTCAGTTAATAGAAGACTTCCAAGAAACCTTATTAAATGTAGATGAATACATGTCCGATACAGAAAGCATATACTCAGTAGTAAGTATAGAAACAACAGAAATAAATACTCAATCAGACACTTCTGACTCAGAAGATGATAATTTAATTAATGAAATAGGAGCAGAAAGAAATCAAGATTTTCTAGATAATATCATAATAAATACTATGATGAATATTTCCCAAGAATGTAGTCATGAGTTCGAAAGACTAAAAGGAATAGATAGTAACCAATGTAATATCTGTAAATGGTATCCTAGTAAAATTAACAGGGCTAAATGTAAATACTGTTATATGGAAGCTTGTATTAGTTGTATAGAAAATAAATTAAAACAACAGGTAAATAAAAATGATGAACAAGTTCATATAAAAGACCAAGCTACTAATCTAAGACTAATAACTTTAGAAACCAGAATAAATGACTTAGAACAAAAAATAACTAAGTTAGAAAAAGGTAAACAAAAAGTAAACATAGATACTACACAATCACAAGGTACAATACATTTAGACCAAATAGAAGAAAGTGAATTAATGAACATAGAAGAAAATAATACTAGTTTCATATGCAATGAAGATAAAAAATTTGGAACAATAAAAATACTAGTAAGAATAACAATAAAAGATATAGAAATAGAGACTTTAGCCTTAGTAGATACAGGTTGTACAAGTTGCTTACTTAATAAAAAGATACTACCTCATAATATACTATCAACTTTAAAAAATTTTAAAGAACCTATACAAGCAATACAAATGGATGGAACATATAATCTTTATGACCAGTACATAGAAAAAGCACAAATAAGTTTTATAAATACATGTAGTGAATTCTATAAACCTACATATAACATGCATAAGATATTAGTCCGAGATCTTAATATTAAAACTAATTTAGTATTAGGTTTACAATTTCTTATACAAAATAATGGAAGTTGTTTAATTTCCAGAGATGGAATAATGCTATTTAGAAATACAACATATACCCCCGTACAAACTAGAAAAATCCCAACCAAAGAATTAAATAAAGATAATAAAATAAATCTAAAAAATACTACTTCATGTTGCGACGATTGTGGCAATAATGGTAGTTGTTCAAATAACCTATATGAAGAAAAACAAGAAGAAAATTATATAGAAGATATATACCTAGAAGATATAGAAAAAGATTATACCTTAATAAATGTAGAAACAGAATTTTACAATTTTCAAAAGGGAATAAATACTATAGGAAAAATAAACAGTCATAAAGACCTAGAAAATATAGTAGCAATATTAGATGAGATGGAAATAATAGGAGAAAAACCTTTAATACATTGGGGAAGTAATAAAATTATGTGTAAATTAGACATAATAAATCCCGAATATACTATAAAAACAGCAACAATAGAAGCAAATAATGAAGACACTGAAGAATTTACTAAACAGATTAAAGAATTACTAAAACTAGAAGTAATAAAAAGATCTACATCTAGACATAGATCAGCAGCTTTTATGGTTAGAAATCATAGTGAACAAGTGCGAGGAAAAGCTCGCATGGTAATAAATTATAAAAGATTAAATGATAATACTAGAACAGATGCATATAAATTACCAGATAAAAGTGAGTTAATTAATAGAATACAAGGTAAAAAGATATTTAGTAAATTTGACTGTAAATCAGGATACTGGCAGGTAAAAATGCACCCGGAAAGTATAGAATGGACAGCATTCACTTGTCCAGAAGGACATTTTGAATGGCTTGCTATGCCTTTTGGCTTAAAGACAGCTCCTCCTATCTTTCAAAGAAAGATGGATGAAATGTTTGGAGACTATAAGAATTTTGTGTTAGTATATGTAGATGATATTCTAGTATTTAGTAAAAATATACAAGAACATTTAGGACACCTACAGACAGTATTTAGATTATTTGTAAAATATGGAATAATAATTAGTAAAAAGAAAATGGAACTATGTAAGACACATATAAATTTCCTAGGAGTAACCTTAGGAGAAGGTAAAGTAAAATTACAACCACATATAGCTAAAAAAGTATTAGAAATGCCAGACAAGTTAGATAATACAAAAGAATTACAAAAATTCTTAGGTTTAGTAAATTATGCTAGAAACTTTATCAAAGACTTAGGAAAAATAGCAGGACCATTGTATGCTAAGACAGGTAGTAAGGGACAAAAACATTTTAACATAGAAGATATAAAATTAGTCCAACAAATAAAAGAAAAGGTTAAAAATATACCAGACTTACAAATACCTTTAGAATCTGATTATTTAATAGTTCAAACAGACGGAAGTAAATTAGGATGGGGTGCTATATTAAAATCTAGACCTAATAAATATAGTCCAAAAAATGAAGAAAAAATATGTGCCTATCAAAGTGGACAATATAAAGAAAAAGGTAATATGAGTAGTATAGACGCAGAAGTATTAGCAGTAATATATGGACTAAATAGTTTTAAATTATACATTCTAAATAAACAAGAAGTATTAGTTAGAACTGACTGCGAAGCAATAGTTAAATTCCATGAAAAAATAAATAGTAAAGCTAGCAGTAAAAGAAGATGGTTAGATTTTATAGATATAATATCTATATATAATAATATTGTTTTTGAATATGTTAAAGGAAAAGACAATGATTTAGCAGATAAATTAAGTAGACTACAATTAAAAACTAATTAATTTCTATTTTCAGCATGAGACCAAGCATGAGACCAACTGGTCAACAGTCAACAGACAAAGGCAAGGGCATAGCCCAGCCAGACACTTATGCTCAGACATTATTAGGAAGACAAAATTTCAGACCATTAAGTACAACAGACAATTTTATGGAAAGAATTTATTTCGGTAAGTATAACTTAATTTCATACCCTAAGTGTAATTTATCTTTTAGAGTAATTTCAGACTGCAATTTAGACAAAGACCAACAATGTTTAGTAGATAACTTATGGATAGCTTATAATAAGCAAGATACTAAGTATTTTATAGCAGTTTCTAATGCTTTATGTCAATACTTTTCAGATAAAAATAGAGACAATAAATTTAAATATTATGTAGTCATACATGGTAAAACTAAAGGTATTTTTCAGACATGGATAGAAGTAGTTGATTCTATAAATGGGGTTAAAAACCCACTTTTTAAAGGATTTAATAATTTTACTGAAGCTTTAGACTATGCAAGGGGAATACTTGGGCCTAACTATTATATTTCACCAGCTCTCAGACAAAGCCCAACCCAAATACCACAATATAATATCCAAAAAGACTCAGATAAAATAATTTTTTGCGACCATTGTTCAGCCATGACAGAGGGTTTCAAAAGACTTAATACAAAAAATGAAATCCTTATCCAAGAAAATATGAAACTTATGAAACAGCTTGAGACTTTTCAGAATAAATATGTTCCAAGAACAGACAGTACTCAGACGCAAGAAATGAGTTCTCCATCTCCTTTAAAAATGGATGAGACGGGTGTGCATTCCCCTCTGAATGCTAAGAACTCTACTGTATTGGAGCATGATACAGCTAGTCCGGTTCAAACGGTAACCGGTAAAGACTTATCAAATCCGTTAAAGGCTGTCACTTTGCCAAAAAGTGAAGAAGAGGGGTCTACTTCCTCACGAAGAAGACTACCAAAATATTTTCAGAAAGACTCTTTAAGAAAAAATGATATTTTAAAAAAGAAAAAAAATGAAAAATTAGAAAAAATAATTCAACAAACTTTAGAAAAATTTTTCCAAGATAAAAGCAAAGACAAACATATTTTCAAAGACATTCCCAGTCCAAGTAATGGTTCAGAAGACAACATTAACAGTCCTTCTTTATCGGACGAAGAGCAGATCAATAATATTCAAGATACTCAAGATCCTTATGAAGACGATGATTCAGGCATGAGTTTTGATACTATTGCTTTACACAACCTAGATACTTAATTATATTACAGACAACTTTATTTCTTAAAAAAAAAAAAAAAAAAAAAAAAAAAAAAAACGAAAAATTAAAAAAAAAAAAAAAATAAAATAAAATAATATATAAATATATAGTCAACAAAGTTTGGCAAAGATTTGGCAAAGATGAAAAGGCCAAAGAAAGTGGCATGTAGCAAGTCTTGAAAAAGAAGACTTATATATATATTTTATATATTAGGTATTAATCTTTCAAAAATAATATACATATATATATATATACATACATATATATATCTATATATATTATGAAAGTTCGGTGGGGATGCCCACTACGTGTCTTGTAAATATTTATTAGTATGTGGGAATGCCCACTATGTGTCTTGTAAAAAATAGGTGTGTTGTCACTTTATCACTACCCTCCAAAAAAGGGAAAAACTGTTGACAAAACACGAGTTTAATAATTATGTCAGTCTGAAAAAATAAGTCCAATAGGATGAACTTGATAATGCATGTGACGATGGGGCCCAATGAGTACCCGACTTGCATTATTAAACGAATCTTATCAAGTTGTCGGCCAAAAAATAATTAAGGCCATTTAGTAGTGTCATTTTGGTCTTTTCATAATTAAGACCACTTAGTAGGGTCATTTTGGTCTTTTTAGGTTTCTTATTTTGCCTATATAAGGAGAGTAGTAAGAGTTGGAAAAGAGAGTGAAAAAAGAGTGGCAAGAATAGAAGTTAGAAACTCTCTCCAAAATTCCTCCATCCTACTTCCATATTTCCTTATGTATAAAAAATCCTCCTTTGTATATTCAAGTTTGTGAAATAAAAAGAAGTGTGTTTGTGTGTTAAAGTTGCTTAAAGCTTTTTCAAGGCCCTTCGGGGGTTCCCGAAAGGGAAACCTCTCTCAGTTTATCATGTAAGTTTTATTATGTTTACTTCCCGAAAATTCCCCCAAAAAATATGTTATTTAATTTCTAAGTTGTTAGTTTTAATGTAAATATTGTATATATGCTTAAAAATTACCCTTAGTATATGGTTAACTTCTTAACTTCTTAATAACGACTATGGATTAACCTGTAAATTCCTAGGATTCTTGGCTTTATAGTCCGCTTGAAAGGACGAATTTGTTGCCAGTTTTATATCCAGGGTGTGGTTAAAGACGAAGTTGTTAAGAACAAAGGTTAAGAAGAAGATATGAAATGGGTAAGACAAAATCCAAAAACAAATATAAAAGATAAAAACAAAAATAAAAATTGAAAAACAAAACATGGGGAAAATAGGGATTTAAGTCATGAACTAACTTGATTAAACTAAATGAGAGAGGGAGTACTGAGTAGGACTTACAAACTGTTTGAAACAAAGCCTTGACACGGAACAAAGACTGGAACAAAGACTGGACATAGTTGACACAAAACAAGGACTGGACACGGACTAATAAATTATATTAATAATCTGTTACTATATATATATTTACTATATCTATATATCTACTACTATATAATATTATATATATATCTACTACTATCTACTACTATATATTATATATATATATATATCTACTACTATATAAATATATATATATACTACTATATAATATTATATATATCTACTACTATATATATTATTATATATTATACTACTACATATATTATATACTACTATATATATACTATATACTGTATTTAGTGTTTTTACTGTCTTTACTGTATTTACTGTATTCACTGTATTTGCTGTATTTTCTGTATTTTCTGTGTTTTCTGTATTTACTGTTTTTACTGTTTTACTTTACTATTTATTTACTGTATTCTTTGTGTTTACTGTTTCTGTATTAATTTACTGTATTTACTGTATTTGCTGTATTTTCTGTATTTTCTGTGTTTTATGTATTAACCCTTTTTACTGTTTACTTCCCTTAATTAACTGTTTTTACTGTTTATTGCCCTTATATTTATACTCCTCTACTATCTTTATATATATATATAAAGATAGATATAGGGCAGTTAGATATATTTATATATCTATATATATTGCCTTATATATATATATATATATATATATATATATATATATTTTGATTATTATTTTGATAGATGACTATACCATATGAAAATCTTTTTAATCCATCATTCATCTACGTATACTTGCACGGACAAATTATTTGTGTGTAACGATTTAAGTTTTAATATTTTGTTTAATAATACATAAATTTGAGCAATACATTTTTGGTTAGTTAAAATGGCAAGACTTTTAGCACACTATCACAATCTTGGATCACTAAGTAAGATGATTTTTAAGAATAATTCATGAGAAACATTTAGACATTCAAAAGTTTGACATAATTTTTGTGGCCTTGCATGAGACATGTTCCTTATTTAATCGCCAACAGAATCTCAGCAATGCAAACCTCTGGTTTGGTTTTTATTTTCAAACAAATTCATAAATAGGGTAGTGTTTAATTTGTCAACATTTCTTAAATTTGCGTGATGTTCAAAAGTTTGGCATCATTTGTGGACTATTAATTATAAGTATATGTGACACGTTTTGTAGCATCAATGCACTTCTATGTTACTAATTTACAAGTCTGACTAGATTGATAACACGTGTCAGTATTGCTGCATCAAAAGCTTTTATAAAAAAAAATAAATAAATAAAAAAAATTAAACAATATCCCACAAAGTGTCACATTTGTGCAAATTTTCAGTAATTTTCTCTTGTTTATTTCCCCTTGTCATGAAAACTCAAAAATAGAGTAGTATGTTGTAGTCACATGGGCTTAGATCTACTAGAGTCTAGATATTAGCTAGACTAGGGGCTGAGGCCGAACAACCATATTATATAAATAATAGTATACAACAACGACGATAATAACAAAAAAAAACCAAAGTAAAATCTCACTATATAGCGTCTTGAGAGGGTAAGTGTACGTATATGTTATTACTATCTCGTAGAGATAGACATGTTGTTTGCGAAAGATCTTTGGCTCAAGTACATTAAATCCAAGTAATTAAAATAAAAAAAATAAATTATATGAATAGCATATTTTTTAAATTGCATATATGTAAGTTGTTGAGTTCTTGCTCTTGAGTTATTCAAATATTAGTTTACGTATAGACTCAGTAGTTCAGAACGTAAAAGCTACTACCAAATAAAGATTTTGTCAATAAATCGAGAAATATAGAAATAAAAAAAGCACTTTGTTTATTTCTTAAAAAACAGAGGCTAGGACTAGCTAGAGGACACATTATCTATACACAGCCACCAAAAAGATAGTGCTACCACGTTTTTTTTTTTTCCTGTTGTTTTAAACGACAAGATATTATTAAAGGAATGGTAAAGGGCCTAAAATGCTCTTTAACTATTCAAATTGAAATAAATTTATCCTTCTTTTACTTTTTAGGCCTAAAATGTCCTTGACATCAATTTTTAGGCTCTATTTTACCTTTATTTTTTAACTGCTTAAATAATAACATCAATTAACAAATTCATTTATCACGTGTCACTATTCTATTGGCTACCTTAATAATTAATTAAACTAATTAAAAAAATTAAACCCGCCCAAAAGACCCACCCATAATCCAAATCTTTTAACCCATTATTACCAAACCTTTTAACCCAATATCCAGCCCCAAAACTTTTAACCTAAAAAGAATTTTATGCTCATCATCTTCAAATTTCATCTCTTCTTCCTCAATCGAAGCTCACGGAACTCAATCGTTCTTGCCAATAATTTCAAGTTTCTATTCTTCGTGCTGTTGCGAATTAATATCCTCACCCACTCAGGTAAGAATTTCTCTATTTTTAGTATTTTCAGTTGCGGTTTCAGACTCTAATGTTGTCTAATGTTGTTATAATTTGATGTATATTTACATTTTTATGTTGTTACATATGGTATATGCTTTTTGTAGTTGTTTTTAGAAGATACATGTATTTTATGTTTTCGTTATTATCTCGATTTATTATCTTTTAATAATGTTGTCTCAAGCTGAAAGTTTTATCTCTTTCGGCATATATTTCGTGTATTTTTTTCTGTTTTCCATACTTTTTTGTCTGTTAGGTATTTCATACTTAAATGCATTTATTTATTTTTGGTGTTGCATTCTCTATTTAATCTAATAGACATAACATGTGGTCCTTATCCCCTTTGTCTTCTCATAAAATATTAATAGATTCCTTGTTTGTTGTTTTCTGATAAGTCACTTTCTCTTTTTTTTATATCTGTCATGTGACTTTCTTCAAAGAATGGATGAAAAGGTTGATGTGGTCTTTAACTATGGGGGCAAGTGCGCTCTGACTCCTCAAATTAATTACATTAAAAAAATTGATTCATATATGGAAGGAGTATGATCCAGATTTGCTATCATATATAGACCTTTGTTTAGAATACACTGAACAATTGTGTTCTAGTAAGGTGAAACAATTGCTATGGTTGGGGCCTTCTTATAAGTATTATCTAGTAGAGGGTGATTTATGTATTAGAACACTACAGAATGTATTGTCTACTCAATCTAATGTTCTTCAACTTCAACTGTTTGTTGTTGAGAAGGGTGAAGATTATGTCCCGGCTCTTGACATTAGTTAACTTAATGAACCTTTCCCTATTACAGTAGATGTAGTAATCGATTGTGACAACAGCCAATTGAATGAATCTCTCCATATTACAATAGATACAATAATTAATGATGATATCAATCAACTTAATGAAGCCTGTCTTGTGACAATAGATGCAGTAACTGATGATTCATGGGGAAGAGAAGGGTGAAAATGAACCTTTTGCTAGTGATCATGGTAGTGATAAGTTGGAATTTTTTTAGGAGGGAAAAAAGAAGAGAAGTAACTGAAAAACTAGACAATTGTTTGGAGTTAGAAAAGGGTATGAACTTCAAGAATCTTGATGAAGCTAAAAGAATTGTGAGTTATTATTCAATTGTTAGAAAGAGAGGTCTTAGAGTTGTGAAGAGTGATTCTACCAGACTTAGATATAAGTATGATATTGATTGTCCCTTTTTGTGTCTAATATCAAAAGTTAAGAAAGGCCAACGATTTGAAATTAAGACCTTAGAAGCAAAACATACATGTCAGGAAGCCTTTAAAAATAGAAGAGCTACTCAACATGCTTTAGAACACTACTTCAAGAAATGAAGAGGGTTAAAAGACTTATCCTGGAAAAACTTGAGGGTAGTTTTATTGATGATTTCAACAAATTGGAGGCTTATGCTCAAGAATTGAGGGATAACAATCCTGGTTCTGATGTGGTGATAAACATATCTAAAGATGCTTTGGAACAAGGAAAAAGAAGATTTTCAAGAATGTATGTTTGCTTTCAAGCTTTGTAAAATGGATGGAGAGCTGGTCCGTGGCCATTTATAAGGCTGAATAGAACATTTTTAAAAGGGAAGTGCAAGGGAATATTGTTGGTTGCCTTTGGACAAGATTCAGTAAAGCAATTCTATCCACTTGCTTGGGCAATGATGGATAGAGAAACAACTAGAACATGAAAATGGTTCATTGAGTTGTTGAGAAATTAATTAGATCTAAAAGATGGTAAAGGATTCACATTTATTTCTGATATGCAAAAGGTAATAATTTGTTAATGATTTTTCTTTTGTATATAGTTGAACTACTTACTTGTTTTGTTGTTTATTGTTTCAGGGGTTGAATTTCGGAAGCAAGGTCAAAACCAATAATTAAGATGTTGGAAGATATTAAAATCAAGGTATTATATATATTTATTCATAACTACTTGATATAATATAATACTATGTTTATATATGTATATATAAATATTTCATTATTATGTTATGTGTAGGTTATGAATAGGTTGAAAGATCTTGAAGAGGATGGTAAAAAATGGACAAGAGATTTCAATCCATATGCTATGAATCTTTATAAGGATTACAAAATCATTGCATATGGTTGTCATGTTCAATCTAATGGAGAGCTAGGTTATGAGGTGGCTGAGGGTGTTGATAAACATGTTGTGAGTCTTGTTAGGAAGAAATGTACATGTAGAACATGAAATTTGACAGGAATACCATGTCCTCATGCCATTAAAGTTTTAGAACATGATAAAAAAAAAATCACTGGATGAGATGAATTAGTGGTATTCAAAAGAGGCTTATATGTTGGTGTACCAACATAAAATTCAACCAATTAGGGGTGAAAGATTCTGGAGAGTGCATCCCTCTCATGCGATGGAGCCACCAGAAGTACATAAAATGGTTGATAGACCAAAAACTAAGAGAGTAAGGGAAATGACTAAAGCAAGAAAGAGGGAGGGATTGTGGTCAAAAAGTAGAAAAGGATTGAAAATGTTATGTGTTCACTGCAGTGCACCAGGTCATAATAAAAGAAATTGTCCTCTGATAAATTCATTATTTCTTAGTTAGTCATTTGTTACATTGTTTATTTAATAGTCTAACTACTATGTCAATTTGTTCAGCTTGAAAGAAGAGCACAAGTTCTATCAGATGTGCCACTATCAGCACCACAATCAAGTTAAGATTCTGTCTTCATGTCAATTCCTAGATTTGTATTATCTCCTAGTGTTCACACAAGCCAACCAAGTATTGAAGTTGTTGGTTCTTCAAACTTAAAGAGGAAAGCAAAGGACAAACATGTTGCACTTATTGATGAAGATGAAGATGAGCTTGAAAGTGAGGATGAGAATGAGAATGAGACATCAATAATTAGGCCTAGAGCAATATCTGAATCTAAAACTAGGCTTTAAATGAATAAGTTGCATCAACCACAAACAGGATCAAGGAAGATTAACTTCAGGGGTGATGAGAGTGGTGTAAGTATGCCTACCAACCTGCCACACTCACCAAGAAAGTTGACTTAGAAAGTCAAATCATGTGTGACCTCAAATCAGTTGGCAATAAAAAAGGAGAAAATGATTGGAAAACTGAATCCAAAGAGAGGCAAGCATTAAGAATGACAATTATGCATTATGCAGTGATTTTTGTTTGTTATTTAAATGCACAATGAAAATTTTTATTTTGTTTTTGTGAATCAATCCTGAAGCTGGTCGTTTCAGTCTTGACACTAGTCATTTTGTGTTCTTATGTTTTGTGACTGGCCATGAATATTTTTGTGGACCGAAAGTATGTTTATCTTATAAATCTTTTGTCTTGTTGGACTGCAGAATGTATGTTGGAGTGCAGAATGTGTCACAAAAGTTTTTTCTTTGTGAAATCAATTTCATTATAACTTTCATCTTTATTGTTTTGAAGTATTAGCTCACTTGGTTGAGCAGCAATTCATATTTTAGCTCTCTGGCATAACAGGGATAATGATATATGCACAGGTCTTGTTGTCGCTGTCCATAACTGTTCTTTGCCAAATTCGATGCTGCCTAGAATTTGTATTCCATCCCAAAGGTACAGTCAATGTGAGAAAATTTAGATTCAAGTATTACTTTGTCCTGTGTAATACTTTTTTGCTTTTCCTTGTCATTGTCATTCCTTATATATCACGCAATAGCATATGTATCTTCAGCCCACATATTATTTCTTTTCCATGGAATGGTAAAATAAAGATTTGCTTCTTTACTAGTGAGGGTCTATCGAAAACTACCTCTCTGTCTTTACGAGGTGGGGATAAGGTCTGTATACACTTTACCCTTAATGAATTTGTGAATAAAGATCAAACAAAGACTTGATGATACATACATGAGCTTGATTTTAGAGTTTCTATGGCTTGCTAATTTGGGATGCATATATGGACTATGGTTCTGGATGATACACATTTGTAAGGATCATTTTCAAATCCTATGGATATTTGTAAAGGCATCAGTGATACCATTGTATTTTTGCAAAATCAAGTGCATTCAAAACCTTAACATCCCAACCATTTTCAAAACTTAACTCTGCCAAAAGAGCAGCAGTCACAACATTCAAAGAACTAAAGCATTGGTATAATTCAAAGCAAAATATTCTTCATATCTTGTCAAACTTCTAATACAACATTTTTACACTAACAAATAATATAAAATTTTGCAAAAAGATTTCTCATTACTTAACACCATAACACCTAAATAACACTTTTGCAAAAAAAAAAAAATTATTACAATCAAACTGCAAATTTTAAATATGCAAATCTCATTCATTTGACAACAATATTAAGTCACTAAACTAACCTAACTGATAATACTAATGTAACACAAATCATACTACATCATTTTTACGAATAGAATTCAATTCAACTTTTTGATTATGAATCATCATTGACACATGAGGTGGGAGTTTTTCATCGAACCAATTCAAATAACCACAAGAGTTTGATCCAAGACGACGACATTCGTAAAATCGGCATCCACCATTTTCAATGGTCGTAGCAATAAAACATTTTGCACTCAATCCCCACTTACATGTATGTAACTGTAGATGTTGAGGAGAAGAAATTGAAGAAGATGTCAACATTGTTGAAGAGAAGAAACTGAAGAACAATAGCAACTTCAAATTGTTGGCCAGAAGAAACAAAAATTCTTACTTGAGTTCTGGTGAGCTTTGATAGGTGAAGAAGAGAGGAGATTTGGCCAAAAAGTTTGAGATCGGTGAGCTTCAATTGAGGAAGAAGAGAGGAGATTTAGATTGGAGCGTATGTTATTAGGTTAAAGGAATTGGGGATAAAAGATGGATTAAAGATTTGGGTCACTTTAATGGGGTGGGTCTTTTGGGTGGGTTTGTTTTTTTTTTAATTAGTTTAATTAATTATTAGGATAGCCAATAGGATAGTGACACGTCATAAATGAATTTGCTAATTAATATTATTATTTAGGCTGTTAAAGATAAGGGCAAAATAGAGCCTAAAGGCAGATGTCAAGAGCATTTTAGGCCCGAAAGGTAGAAGAAGTGTAAATTTGTTCCAATTCGCATAGTTAAAGAGCATTTTAGGCCCTTTTCCGTTATAGGAATATAAAGAGGCCTAATTTCGTTAGTGTTAAAAGTAGTTGTTGAGAAAGTTTGATATTTTAAACACCACAAATGGTTTTACGTAATCCATTTTTTTACTATATTTTGCTAATACAGTGACTATTTGTCATATGATATGCGAGATGAGACAGATAAGAATATCTTATGAATTGAGATATATATCTCATGGATTTAGTTATTCCACTTCTATATATGGTATAGATAAGTACAAATGGTGAGATTAAATATTGAAGGACTAATTTATGGTCATAGTCAAATATAAAATAAAATAATCTCATATTTTGTTGCGAAATTATGATCCTTATCTCATACCAAACAATCAAGGATTTAGTAGAGGAGTAGCTAGAGGGACAACCATTGAAGGAAAATTGTTTAAATTGTTTAAATTAACTGCTTTTGTATTGACGTGACCGTGGCAATAGAAATGCATAAGAGAAAAATTCTCAGATAGCCATTTTTGGACTTGTAAAATTGAAGAACAATCACAGATTTGTGTACTTTTGACACTAGTCATGTAACTTTTTTATTTGTGTAACTTGGAAATTCATAAAACTATTATGGGATGGTTTGTATATGAAAGTGATTATGTATCAACGAATTTTCATACACTAATTAGTTTTCAAAAAGAAATCAGTTGGAAAATTCGTAGTACTATAGACCCATTTTTGTAAGTTGTTTTTTCAAAATATTTAACAGTGGGCTTGAAACCTAAAAATCCAAGTGGACACTAAGTCGAATGGAACCATCAGCAACTGTTTTCTTTGGGCTGATTTACGCAAATGTTCCTACATAGTTGCTATTTTGTTTTTATTTTATCTGCAAATATTGTCTTTATTACCAAATTACCTTTCTGTAAATGTTAAATTTATCTAACGTTTGTTCTTATAAACCTCACTCATACAAATTAATCATTAGATTGTCGTCTAACATTTGCAATTACTATAACATTTTAGATTGGGATATAGTGATTTGTCATAAGATTTTCAGTTTGTTCAATTATAATTCATATATAAGCGTGTAAAAAGGTCCATAAGTTGTGAGAGATATTGAGGCTTTTTGTCCATAAGTTGTTACTATGTTGTTGGTTTTGTGGGTTTATTGCAAGTCACGAACCAAACAAGAAGAAAAAATAATGCAGTTAGAACTTAATTGTTAATTCGTGTGGTCATGTCTACAATAATTTAATTGCACGATTTTCCTTCAAATAATAGAATGGATGAATCTTTAATTTCATGTTCACATAATTTTATCTTTAAAAATATGATATGATACAAAAATATAAACATATATTCCATGAAAAAATATTTATTTCGAGAAGCAAAAAATAAATAAAAACCATCATAAAATAGATCAGGTAAAAGTGAAAATGACGTGTGTCCTTGAGCAGTTTCATACTTGTCACGTTTTATAGTTAATTATTGCATATTCCGTTTGGTGTTAATCTTATTGGTTAGATATTAATATATTGGATATTAAAATACTGATTAAAATCTTATGTAATATTCTTATCGACTATTATTTGTCTTCTTGTTCTAGGGATAACTATTCTAGATCATCAATTTTTAACACATTCGATAGTGACGAAAGCGCTCATAACAAACCCAATAAATAAAAGCAAAAATAGTTCAAGTATATCTTTGCATATGATCTCATGAACATTGCAAATAATTCATCAATTGGCACTAAAAGAAATAATAAACAAATTAATATATATATTTATAATTTGGCAACCAAAACAAAACATCATAATTTCAACAACATATATTGCCAATATAGTCGCAAAGGTGAAATCTGAAAAATAGAATGTATGTGAATTTTATCCCTACCTTACGGAAGTAGATAGATTATTTTCAAAAGATACATACTTAGCTTTTATCAAATAGCACGACGATTTAAAAAAGTAGTCGAGGTAAGGCCCAACATTGGAACAGCAAAAGAGCTTTGCAATACAAGGCTTCGATGAAATGTATCAACTGCTTCGTTCCCTTCCAATATGTCATTTACCGCTGACCAATAAAATTCTTTTATTTTCTTCGCCATATTTGAGTAGTGCAATTTCAGCCCCTTTAATATTCGGACTCGTCGGAAAATCCCCAACAGAAGGAATCTTCGCCGGTGCTTCTTCCCTCCTGCTCCGAGCTGAATTACCGGTAACTTCTTTCGTCGGAATGATAATTTACGGCGGGCCTGACTGACTATGGATGTGGAATTGGCATGACTTATACTTTTGTTGAGGCTATTTTGGTCAGAATAAGCCTTTTTTTTTTTGATCGAATAATTCTGAGAGAATTGAGAACTAATATATAAGGAGATAGAAGAGTTGACCAAGTGCGTGCTGTATAATGCAAATTACTTCTACTCAACTAAGGGGTGTTTGGTTGGAGGATAGACAGAATTATAAAATCTGATAGTATAAGATGCAATATATATTATTTGATTGGGGTACAGATATAAATATAAATAATTAATCTCAGAATTAGATAATAATATATTTTGTTGGAGATACGGAACAATATCAACATTAAATTATACACAAAAATATGTAATGCACAAATTAAATAACTTAATTTGTGCATTATCCTACATTATTATCATGTAAACACATCATTTTATATCATCAATCAACTTTAATTTTTATTTTAAACACATAATTTTATTTTTCTTTTCAAAATTAGGGGTAGAATAAATTGAAAAGGAGATTACGAGGTGGAAAATTAAACTCTCATTAATAAGGTGAAAATTTATATAATCAAACTATTCGAGCTACGAAAATTCCTCTACTTTACGCACATTAATTAATTAATTAATTATTATGCACATATAGTTATTACTAATTAAGGATAATTAATGGATGGAAATGGTAGTCCTCTTGTTAGCCTCATTTTAGGCCGTTAGGCTCCATAGACTCTAAAGTCTCAACTAGCCCATTCACTAACCTACAATTTATTTGTTGATGAAAAATTGAAAATAAAATTACAACTGAAAAACTAAATGAAGGAAATAATTATTTTCAGGATATACTGTGAATATCTCATTCCCTTTAAAAAGATTTAACTTCATTGCAACAAATTTTTATACGACAAACTGCTTTTCTATGACAAAAATTGATTTAAAATATACATTTTTTTTAGAGAAGCCCAAAATTATAATCCTTGATGATTTTTACATTTCTTAAGTGCTTGAAAAGGAAGATGGCATATTATATCTCACCTCTGAAAAATTAATAACTTTAAAAGATATGTTTTATGCTAGCTCGAATTTAACTTTAAAATTATTTCAAATTGTGGATAAAATGTTTTGAACAAATATAAGAACTATATTAGACGAGGTGGTAAAATAGATAATAGTATCTAAAGTAGGTAGAATAGGTGTCGAATCAAATTAAAATATTAGCACGTCGTTTTATTAAATTGTTGCAAGTTGTACATAAACGTCTTTAAAGAAAATATATCAAATTTAATTTAAGGGCGTGACTGGTATGAATGGAATGTTTTCCAAGAAAAGATATTTCCTTGAATATTTTCTTATTCTTTTTTCTTTTTAGAAAAGTTATTATTTTACTTTTTTTTGTATAAGGCGCGTAAAAAAAAACTATTATACCAAAATATTTGTATATGTGAGTGAGGGTATGGAGTAAAGTGCGAGGTTGGTGTGGATGGGGGTGAAGGAAGGATGTCTTGGAGACGGGAAATGAGAGTAACATGACAGTTATAAAACTTGATTTTTCCTAATTTTATAGAGAGATGTTATTTTTCTTAATTTTAAAAAACTTGTTTTTTTTTTAAAAAAAAATTTGCCAACACTTTTTACACAAAAACTTCAAAAATATTTTATGAATAATGTTACCATCCACAACAAAGCACTCCCTAACTTGAAAATGACCAATACCAAGAAAATCTAATTAATTAATGGGATGAAAGTGCTTGGTCTAGCAATTGAAACATTTAATTATTAAATTTAAAGTGCTAACTTCGAAAAACATGTTCTTAAAATATCACCTAAAATAATTTAATCAAAGTATACTCTTGTTAATATATATCTATTTTAAGAACGTGCAAAACAAAACATTTTTTTTTTTTATTTCCCATCCTGTGTCTGGAGTCCACATTGGAGCTCCGACTAAATTCGGATCGCGCTCTGCAGGGCCCATTCGGGGGTGGCGCTCCCAATAGAATTTTTTTCATACCCAGGATTCGAGCCCGAGACCTCTAGTTAAGGGTGAAACACTCCCACCAGTGCACCATAATCTATGTTGATTTTAAAATTGGGTAAGATCCATCGAAGTGGGTAGCCTTAACCGGATGTAAAACCCGCATCTCTCCTTTCTACGAACAGTAGTACTACTAAAATGCAATGGAGGGAGTGAGTTTCATTAAAGAAATAATTTTCATGCTAAAGATACTTGGAAGTTGGACCTCAGTGTACATTTCGAGAAAAGTATTCGAAAACAACCTCTCTATATGCATCAGCTAGCGGTAATTAAGTCTTTTCTATTGATATTTTTTATATTTAATAAAAGACCGCTAGAGACATGGTAAATTTGCGCTAAAAAAATAATTAAAAAGAAAAAAAAAATTAGGTCTGCATACACTCTACCATCTTCAGATCTAACTTAGTGTGATTTCACTCAAAATGTTATTGTTAAAAATGACAAGTAAAAATGAAAAAAAATCTATTTTTAATATAATGAACAAATAAAAGAGAATGAAAAAATATTAGTTTTCAAATTTGAATTTTTCTCCATCAATAATTTAAATAATTGAATTATGCTTAAGCTTGGAGTTCCTTTCATGGTAAACCATAATGGTTTTTATGTTCTCCAACTTTGTTCGGAGAAATAATTAACAGTTTGTAACGTACAAACATTATCTGAAAGTAAACTTTAAACATAATTTCTTATTTGATCATATTGCAAGACTTGGTTCAACGTTAAGTAATGGTGATTGTCAGGAAAAATAACTTTTATGTTATATATAGTCGAGATGATAATCCTAATAAATTATTAAAATTTCTCATTTTATGTTGGATAAGATTTATCCTAACAAGTTATGATAATCATTAGACTTTTATAGATATATATATATATATATATATATATATATATATATATAGCCATAAATGTTGAATAATTGCCCGAATCATTTCCAAATCTGCTGCTGTAGTTACGTTTCATCGAGTTACGTTTTTTTAGCCAAAAATTCCTTACATTACGTTAACTTTCAGTTTTAACTTTTCAAAACTATCTCACAGTGCTTTGACTGAATACATTTTCCCTATAAATAAAGACTAAAATAGTTCAAGTACGTATGTGCATGCATGATCTCATGAAGATTGCAAATAATTCATCAACTGTCACTACAAAAATAATAAATAAATTAAGACAAATATAAATAATTAATTTATATATTTTAAGCAAAACATCTTAATTAATTTCAACGAAAATCAGAAATAACAAATTAAATAAGCAACATTGTAATCCCACATATGAATTTGCTACGTATAAATTCTTAAATCAGAAATAAAACGCATAAAATAATTTTAGCTTATAGCTTTCAAATAGTACGATGATTTGGAAAAGTAGTTAAGGAAAGGCCAATAATCGGAATAGCAAAAGAGGTATGATCAGTTGCTCCGTGTCCTTCCAATATGTCGTTTACCGCCGACCAATAACATTCTTTTATTCTCTTCATTCCGTCATGTCGGAAAATCTTCACCGGAGAGGACTTCCGCCGGTGCTTCTTCCCTCCGGCTTCGACCTGGACTACTGGTAACTTCTTCCGCTGGAATGACATTTTGCGGCGGGCCTGACTAAATATGGATGTGGAATTGGCAGTGCTTTTACTTTTGTTGACGCTATTTTGGTCAGAATTAGCCATTATTGTGTTTTAAGTTGTACTTACTACTTTTTTGTTCGAATAATTCATTTTGTTAAACTAACATATATGTAAGGGATAGAAGAGTAGAACATGGGCTGCATAATGCCAATGACTTCTGCCCAACTAAAGAGTGAATCATAAAATTATCTCATAGAAGATATGATACTATTTGATTGAGGCATATAAGATACGATATTATTTGATTGAGGTATATAAATAAATATAATAAATCTGATCACCACAAGATATATAATAGAGTAATATTGTTATTTAATGTTGACAGAGGTCGGGAGCTAGTAAGCTGCAATTTGAAGAAATAATTTTCATTCTAAAAATACTTGGAAGTAGGGGTGGGCATACACATCGAAAAATTAAACCGAACCGAATTATTTTGGTATTTCGGTTTTGATATTTCGATTCGGTATTCTGTATACATTTTTGTATTTTTCGATATTTCGATTCGGTTTTCGATATGTAATTTTTGTATTATTGAAATATATTATATTATAACATATATTAATATTATTTGAAATATATTGTATTGAAATATATTACTTCTTAATAAAAAGTTTTGGCAAATCCTATAAATTTGTCTGAAAGTTTTGCTAATACAATGGAAAACACTTTTAATTTTAAAAATCATGTTGATCTAGAGTTTAATAAACTTCAGGGTTATTCCAAAAAGAGTAGTGGTAATACTAAATTTGCCTATAAACCGAGCATGCAAACTTATTATTTTTTCAGACCAACTCCTCAAAATGTGCTTGTAGAGGAACAAGACTGGAATCAGACCAATACCTCTTATAGCAGGTTTGAAATTTATGAATGAAACCTTGATGGTCTGATTGATAGACAACTTACTATTCTTGTTCATAGAATGCTTATGTATGCAACTATCTGTAAAAATATTAAAAACATAGATAAAAATATTTAAAAAATGATTATTGTAGGTTTTACGGGCCAACTTTGAGGTTGGTGGGATAATTATATGACCTTCGAGCAAAATGTTGCGGTGATTAATGTTGTTTCTAGTAATGAAGGTGTTGATAACCTTGGTATGACTCTTGTTGCTAATAGAGAAGACGCGGTTTATACCTTAGTCTTAACCATTTTAGAACATTTTAATGGTAGATTTACCAATCAGTTTGAAACGGTTCGTACCTTGTTAAAGGTCTATGATGTAGAACTTTGGGAGAATTCAGATGGTATAAAGATACTTATATGAGTAGGGTGATGGAACTATCAGAAAATAAGTATGAACATTGGAAAGCTAAGTTCATAGACGACCTTCCCCCATTATTTGCTATAAGGGTTAAAAAGATCCTTAGAAATGAGCATGGTGAAATTCCTTATGGTGATTATACATATGGAAGATTAATAGGAGTTTGCACTCAAGAAGGTATAAATTTGTGCAATGAATTGAAATTAAATAGACAACTTAAGATGGATAAGTTTTGAGAAAGATCTCAATTAGGAGGCTTCTGTACCCAGTTTAGTTTACCTGATACTTCAGCTGATAGTAAGAAAATCAAACATAGAGTTTCTAGAAAATCCATTCCCGATAAACATTATAGGAAAAGAAGGTCTAGGCATAAACATAGATCTAAGGAAGAACAGAACGAGCGAAAAGCTTATCGAAAATCTAATAGATTTACCAAAAATAGGTCTAGCTGGGAACTCGCAGAAATCAAGTGTTATAGGTGTGGCAATTTTGGACATATAACACCCAATTGCAAGCTTGAAAAGTTGAAAACCTTAGAACTTGATGAAGAAATTTATGATAAAGTTTATAGTTTTCTCTATACTTCTGGTTCAGAGTCTGATTATGATTCCAATTCAGGATCTGGTTCTGAAAAAAATGTTGATTTGCCTAAATTATCTGATAATAATGATGCTTGTGATACTTGCAAATTTAGTCAAGGTGAAATTTGTTCATGTGAAAATGATGAATTTTATGAATTGCAATCTCAATTTGAAGATTTAAATCTTAAGACTATTACTTCTGATAATGTAATAGAACTTTTAAAAGAAGTTACAGATAATAATCTTCGTGAAAAAATTATTCAATTAGCTGTTAATAACAAGGCTAGTTCTTCAAAAAGTTCCAAAAAAAGAAATAATTTTGAATATGAATATTCTGCGCCTTATTCTTTGTCTAAACTTTATAACAGACTAAATAAGCAAACTATTTCTACAAGAGATTCTTCTTTTGATGATTTAAAAGGAGAAATTGAAAATTTTAAAAATGAGATTAAATCTGTTAAACAAAATCAAATGATTTGTGATCATCGTCTTACTCAAAGTAAAACTGTTCATAACAAGGGAAAAAATATTGCTGAAGACAATACTCCTGCAAAACCTCTTAATATTGATCCTAGACAAGGTATGATTCTAAGAATGATGCAAATTGTAACTGCTCAAAAATGGTATATTAAATGCACCATATTAATTGATAATAATTTTTCTATAACTAATATGACTATGATTGATAGTGGAGCTGATGTTAGCTGTATTCAGGAAGGTCTAGTACCTACCAAATATTTTGAAAAAACTGCTCATATAGTTAGATCTGCATCAGGACATGTTTTAGATATAAAGAATAAACCTAACACTCGTATTTGCCAAAATAAAGTTTGCATTCCGCATTTCTTTTTCTTGGTTAAAAATCAGTTATATCCTCCGATTATACTTGGAACACCCTTTATAAATGCTATTTATCCATTTACTAGCATAAATGCTAAGGATTTTTCTGCTACGCATGAAAATCAGAATATTAGTTATACTTTTATCACTGACCCTATTTCTCGTGATATTTCTGCTTTAATTGATATGAAGAAAAAACATGTTGATTCTTTACAACTTGAATTATTTAGCATGAATATATTTGATTCTTTAAAAATAACTAAAGTACAAGAGAAAAATAAATTAATTTCTGAACAAATGACTATAGATATTTGTGCTGGTCATCCTAATGTTTTTTGGAATCGAAAAAAACATATTGTTACCTTTCCATATGAAGAAAATTTCTCTGAGGATGATATTCCTACTAAGTCTCGTCCTTGTCAGATAAATGTCGAATTGATTGAATTCTGTAAAAAGAAAATTGATAATTTATTACAAAAAGGTTTGATAAAACCTTCGAAATCTCCTTGGTCTTGTACTGCTTTCTATGTTAATAATGCAGCTGAAAGGGAACGAGGTGTCCCCTGGCTAGTTATAAATTATAAGCCATTAAATAAATATTTGAAATGGATTAGGTATCCCACTCCGAATAAAATAGATTAATTATCTAGATTATATGATGTCAATATATTTTCAAAATTTGATTTAAAATCTGGATATTGGCAGATTCAAATATTTAAAGAACATTCTTATAGAACAGCTTTTAATGTCCCATTTAGACAAAATAAGTGGAATGTTATGCCCTTTTGTTTGAAAAACGCTCCTTCTGAATTTCAAAAAATTATGAATGATATTTTTAATCCATATTTGGATTTTATAATTGTTTATATGATGACATTTTGGTTTACTCAAAAACTCTTGAAATGCATCTTAAACATTTAGACATTTTCAAAAAAATTGTTATACAAAATGGTTTGGTAATTTCTAAACCAAAGATGATTTTATTCCAAACGAAAGTAAGATTTTTAGGACACATTATTTGTCAAGGTAAGATTAATCCGATTCAATGATCGATTGACTTTGCTTTAAAGTTTTTGATGTTATTACAAATAGGACACAACTGCAAAGATTTTTGAGTAGCCTAAATTACATTTCCCCTTTTTACAAAAAAATTATCTCTTAATTTGACCCCTTTATATGACAGGCTTAAAAAGGATAATAAAATACTTTAGACTGATAGTCATACTGATTTAGTAAAGACAATTAAAATAAGAGTTCAATCATTGCCTACTCTTGCTAATCCTGCATGGCAAAAAATTATTGATACAGATGTGTCGAACATTGGTTATGGAGAATTTTGAAACAAATCAATCCCCTAATAAAACCGAATACTTGATTAGATTTCATTCAGGAAAATGGAGCGATGCTCAGAAAAAATATGCTAGGTGGCTCATTAAATATTGACCATTGTTAAATGTGTACTTAAATTTCAGGTAACCCTTTAAGAGTTAAAGGTTTAAAAGCAATCTGTATCATGCCAATATACAAGAAATTATACTGAAGTTTGTATAAATCAATATCCCGCTTATTTAACAAACGAATAGTCTGTTCTGACGAATTTAACGCCAAAGATTGTTCAGTAATTTTAATCAACTGATTATTAGAGATTTTATCAAACCAACCATAATCATAAATGATTTTTATATTAATTTTAGGAATAATCATTTGTTTAACAAATCAAGGTTTTGAGGTATATCTACCTCTTCCAATCTAGTATTTTTAGTACTCGTTTCTCCAAGATCCATGAAGATAAAAATCATATCTATGTCGTATATTTCACATCAATTTTATATGTTCCATGAAAGTTCTTAGGCTCTGATACCAACGAACAGGATCTCAGAAGACAGGCAGTAGTCCGCACGGTTATCTTCAATCTAGCTTATTAATATCCGAATTCAAGAAAGAAATCCGAATCGAAATACATACAAGTTTGAATCATTTTAGCTGCTTTACGAGATGCTAGAAATTTGAATTTTAGACAATCTATAATGGGTTTGATTGAATCTACTGTGACATATAGTCTAGCCTATTTTAATATTCCGCCGAATTTGCAGTTGTCTTTAACTGATACTAATATTCTTGATGTTTTAACCTTGAATGTTAAAACACATGGTTATAATTATGCACCTGAATCTGAATTAATTTTCTTATCTTATAGAATCAATTTTAAATTGCTTTCTACGTTAAATCCAAGGTGTAAGTTATATGATACATCTGCTGAAACTATTCTAGTGGAAACTAATTTTGCTAGATCTAAGGTCACTACTAGATGACCTATAAAATGGGAAGAAATTAATTTTCCTACTACTTAGACTTTAGAATCAGTTATTCCTTTAAACCAAATAGCAGTTGCAATCACAAATTCTGAGTATTCTCATATCACTCAAAATCTTGATGTTAGGATTTGTATGCAATTTATGATATTCCTTTTAGTAGACATTCATTTTCTTCTGCTAAAAGATTGCCTGTTATGTATTATATTTCCCCTATCGATCCAATATATGGTCCAGCTCGTAATCGTGTTGCTTCTTTACATACTTTACCATCGATTATATCTGCGGATCAAACTGATAGATTTGTTGATAAAATTAAAATTAATCCTCAATTAAATATTGTTCAAGCAAATGATAATGCTTATGATATTTCTGATAAAGATATTCCTTCTCAATTCGAAATGAATTTTGATTTAAATAACACTTGATAATGAATGTACACCAGATAGATTTTAGCCCAGGTTTTCTGGCAAGAAAATACATTCAGAATGAATTTTTAAGTGATAAATGGAATCAGTTTAAAACTTGGTTTCTTGATACTTATAGTGCCGATGATTTGAATAGTATTCTCAAGAGTTTTATGAAACTTGTGCTTTGCATAATTAAATTATGTGTTTTGTGCCATGGTTTATAACCACTTATTTACCTTTGTTCATCAACGTTTTAGAACGATATTATAAAGATGGAACTGGTAATATTATTAAGGTTGTTTATCCACTACAATCATTGTTTGTTTTACCTAATAATATTGGCATAAATTTTACTGTCTTTCAAAAATTTGTTGAAGAAGATGTTGCAGCAGTTAGCATCAACGAGATTAATAATTTGATTTCTCAAAATAATTATTTGGGACTTTATGTTAAAGTTTTGGGTGAACATATGGTTCTCTTGATAAAAAATTAGATAAATTAACTGCTCTAGTTATTCATATTAAAAATGATTTAAAGACTTTTAATAAAGTTTCTACTTCAAAAATTAATAACGAAGCTCTCATTATTTCTACTCCTGTGCAAAGACCTCCTGAAATTTTGAAATTCAAACTTAAAACTGCTTATGACTTAGAAGAACTTCTTAATAAAAAGTTTTATGAATTTAAGGCAAGTCCTATGAATTTTTCTGAAAGTTTTGCTAATAAAACGGAAAACACTTTTGATTTTAAAAATCATGTTGATCTAGAGTTTAATAAACTTTAGGGTTATCCCAAAAAGAGTAGTGGTAATACTAAGTTTTCCTATAAACCGAGAGCATGCAAACTTTTTATTATTCCAGACCAACTATTCAAGATGTGCTTGTAGAGGAATGAGACTGGAATTAGACCAATACCTCTTATAGCGGGTCTGAAATTTATGAATATAACCAAGTCAAGAAACCATATATAAATTTATTCATACTTAGATAAAGTCTAGATCTTTCATGGTAGATATAAAAGCGAAGTTAGATATCCAACATAGATATGATTATTTTAGTCAGACATAGTCATGGCTCTAAATAGGAGAAATATAAAGTATAAGAAAGGAAGAATCGAAATACATACAAAATTTTATATAGTAATATGACTGTATGAAAGGATCTAATCCTTTTACCCAAGCAAGGGTCTGTCAAGATTCAAATACGTATTGTTATTGAGCCCATGTGTCTAGCAGTTCTAACCGGATATAAAACGCTCTTTTCAACTTATTAACAGGCTTTAGACCACGATTGGCTAGATGGAGTCACTAAGACAAAGTCAATAACGTATTACATCAAATCTGACTGTACCACCATCTTGGAACCAAGTCAAGAAACCATATATAAATTTATTCATATTCAGATAAAGTCTAGATCTTTCATGATAGATATAAAAAAAAGTAGGTCAAATCAAAAGTTTGTCTTTTCAAACTTTTGTAACTTTTCCTGTTTTCCACTTTACAGTTCCCAAAGGCCAAAAGTGACCATCCTTCTTCCCACGTTCCCATGTCTATAGACTACAATAGCAGCGATTGAGTTCCGGCGACCGGCGATCAACAGTAGCACGCAACAGCTGCCAGTCGACCAGCAGGCAGCCGCAACACAGCATCTGACCTTTACAGTTTCCACACAGCCAGGCGCCAACCTTGAGCTGACCATCGACCACTTTCCACTTCCGCCGACCACCATAGGTATTGTAATTCTTCTTCCATTTTAAGTTAACAAGTTTCAAAATGAATATTTCTTCTTTCATTTATTTTTCTTTCTGATTTTTGCTTTTGTTACTAGTTAGTGTGTGAGTTTATTGTGAAATAATTTTTTCGAAATAACATAAACCGAACCGAAATAATTAAAACCGAACAGAACCAAACCGAATTATTTTGGTTCGATATTCGATACATGTTGTACAAGAATCGAAAATCGAAAAAATTGAAAAAAGAATCGAAATCGAACTGAAATATCGAATGCCCAACCCTACTTGGAAGCGGACCTCAGTGTATTTCAACAAAAGAGTCACAAATTTCAAGTTGAACATTGTAGGTAAAGCTTGTTTTGTTTAGGTTACACGATCATTATTACTGCCTCCGTTGAACAATAGTTGTCTATTGTTGACTTGGCACATTCCTTAAGAAACTATAAATAAAAGGATAAATTTACTATATCACCCTTTGAATATAATAAATACAATGTCTTGAAAAATGTAATAAGTGTAAATTAGGAACTAAGTATAAAATTATCCATGAATTTCATAAACTGGACAAATATTGTTGGACATCTATTTTTAATATAATGGACAAGTATTATTGGACGGAGGGAGTATTGATTTTATCATTATATATCCCATTATCCAGTTAAAATTAATGTAAATATGGTAAGTAATTTTAAATTTTATTCTCTCCGTTCATTTTTATACCATTCAAATGTGACTTCGAACTTCAACAACCTATGACTGAAATAGCCCCAGTTTTTATATGCAAACTCTTTTTGATGTTTCTATTTTATTGAGATATCACTCGCTCAAAAGAAATTTATTTGCGAATTGATTTTTTAAATTTGAGCTTCGAGTTCCTTTTAAAGGTTGAACTTGAGCTTTGATCAGCTTCGAGTATGTCCGTAGAAATTATCGATCAGTTCGTAACTACAAAGTACAAACATAATGTGGACGTACTCTTAATTAAGCTCTATTGAAGGAGCCTATCAATGCATTCTTGAAATGAACCCGATAATTTAAATCTTATAATTGTCCTAAATGACATTATATCATAATTAAGCTCTATTTGTGCTCATGTTTATTACCATGATGTTGGCCCTAAATCCTAATTAGATTGTGATCTAAAGATCTTTCAAAATTGATTGTAAATTATATTATTCTTGTGGTGTTAACAGCTTGTGTCCTTGAGCAGTTATTGATCATTAGATACTAATATTATTAGATATTGAGATACTAATTAAAATTAATATAAAGTTCTGGCCGATAAATATTCGAGATCAACAATTTTAATTAGCTCAATTAATTGTGATGAAAGTGCGCTGATAATATATACCCCATTTGAGTCAACCACGATTTCTTATTTGATCATATTGGGCGCAAGACTTGGTTTAAGATCACGTTACGGTAATTATCAAGAAAAATATATTTTTGGTTATAATTTTAAGTAAAATCTTGGTGAATTATCAAAATTTCTTATTTGGGATTGCATAAGAGTTACCTTAACAAGTTATAACAATCGTGAAAAATATAGGCATAGATCTTGAGAAATATCCCCAGAATCATTTCAAATCTGCGCGCGGCTATAATTATGACATTTCATCGAGTTTTGTAGCCAAAAAAAAAATTATTTACTTTAAGTTAAACCTTTTAGCGTAGGTCTTTTGAAAACAACCTTTTTACATCTACGAGGTAATAATAAGATCAATAGTAGACCTCACTTTGTGTGATTTCACCGAATATGTTGTTGTATTAAAAATTTTAATTTTGATCTTATAAACTCTCTCACACAAAGAAACCAAGTAGGCACTTTGACCATATCCTTGACGTTGGTACTGCTTGGGTTGAATAAATTCTCAACAAATAAAAGAAAAAATAGTTCAAGTACGTATATACTCTATAGTATATGCATGCATGATCTCATGAGGATATATGCAAATAATTCATCAAGTGGCACTACAGAAAATAATAAATAAAAAATATATATATATATATATATATATATATATATATATATATATATATATATATATATATATATATATATATATATAAATTCAAGGAAAACCAGAAATAATAAATACTAGTAAACAACAATGTAATCCCATAAATAAAATTTAGAGAGTGTGATTTGTGTGTAGTTTTAAACCATAAATAAAACGAATAAGATTTTCATCTTAGCTTTCAAATATTAGGATGATTTGGAAAAGTAGTGAAGGAAAAGCCCATCACAGGAATAGCAAAAGAGGTATTCGTTGATCGAATGTATCACTTCCTTCCAATATGTCATTTACCGCCGACCAATAACATTCTTTTAATTTTTTCATACCTAAGTATTGCAATTTCTGCCCCTTCAATCCGTCTCGCCGGAAAATCTTCACCGGAGAGAATTTCCGCTGGTGCTTCTTCCTTCTAGATTCCACCTGAACTGCCGGTAACTTCTTCCGCCGGAATGACATTTTGCGGCGGGTCTGACGGAATATGGATATGGAATCGTCATTGCTTTTACTTTTGTTGACGCTATTTTGGTTCGATTTAGCCATTTTTGTCTTATAAGTATCACTACTTTTTTTTTTTGTTCGAATAATTATATTTGTTGAACTAAGATGTATATATATATATATATATATAAAAGGAGATCATAGAGATAGAAGAGTTGAATACATGAGCTCCATTATCCCAAATACGTCTGCTCAACTAACGGGTAATGATTTGGTTTGAGGATAGAGAGTATCATAAAATTATAATTATCTTATATAAGATACGATATTATTTGATTGAGGTATATAAATAAATATAATAATCTCACCACATGATAATAGAGTAATACTGTAATGAGGGATCCGGCTCCTACTGCCGATCTCTCCGGTTCCCGCAGTGTGGCCTTAAATTATTTACACATGTCTCTGGTATAATCTGATTAACAAGATTTATTTTGTCAACTAAAAGTCTTAACTCAGGTTAATTAATTTAACAAGCTTACAAGCATCTTAATTGCTATAATTAAAACTACTCTTTAATTAGAACATGCAATATCAATCCCCCCACATATTTTGATATTTATTGGTTTCAATTTGTAAATTTAATCGGTTAACTAAGAGACATTTTGTGATCATTTAGAAAATTGATTTAAAAATTAGTCAGAAAATTGAATTAAGGAACATATGAGGGGGTAACAGTGTAATACTAGTGGTGAAATAATAGTTCAAATTTTTAATTGATGTATGAAAAGTAAATAATTATTTGTGATAGTATTTTGATTAATTCTCTTTCATTTAATTTAATCAAGCAAAGATGGAGAATATACGGGGAAAAAACTGAGGAAAGTACTGTGATAGTAATATTAATTGGATGCTATTAAATTTAGTTTTAAAAAATTTAGCATATCAAAGAAATTTTGAATTTTCTGTTTGAAATTAAGGAGTATCAAAAAATGTGGGAAGATTGATAGTTCATACTAGAATTAAAGAGTGGTTTTCAATTTTAATATTTTAATCATAGTTAAGATGGTTGTTAAATTAATCTAATTTTAACCTTTTAAAAATTATATTAGATAAGTGTTGCTTATCCAAACATGTACATTCCAAACATGTACATGAGAAAATAAAGAGAATATAATAGAGAGAAGTCGAATAGTAAGATACTTATTTTGTGGATGGTATTAATTAAAAATATTTGCATATATTATAGATGATACAACGGGTAATAATCCATACATGTACTCACATTTCTAATATAGTAGAAAAGAAAGAAAAAAGTCATTTACTAAATTATTGTAAAAAAGGGATAACTGGTGAACATTTCTCCTCTCGTGTCAATTTTCTCTTTACATAATGCTGGTCTTCATGTGGATTAATCAGATTGTTATCTAATTCTTAAGAGTGATTGTTAATTCATGGGTTATCTATGAGTAGACAAGGTGATGTGACACATCTCTATAACCTCCATTCATTTTTATCTTTTTTCTCTTTTTATTTTTTATTTTTTTTATTTTTTTTATTTATATATGAGGATTGCAAATAATTCATCAAGTGGCATGTACTATAATAAATAAATTAAAAAACATCTTCATTAATTTCAACAAAAATCAGAAATAAATAACAATGTAATTCGTGAATGAAATTTGTACAAAGTCTTAAATCAAAAATAAAATGAATAAAATTTCCGGCTTGGCTTTTAGGTACGACGCTGATAAGGAAAAGTAGTGAAAGAGAGGGTCATCATGGGAATAGCAAAAGAGGTAGTATCTACTACAAATCGTCGCTACTCGAATGTATCATTTGCTCCGTGTCCTTCCAATATGTCATTTACTGCCAAACAATAACACTACTCTTTTATTTTCTTTATACCTAATTTCTTCCCCTTTAATCTATCTCATCGGAAAATCGACAATTTCTTCTACCCTCCAGCTTCGGGCTGGACTACCGATAACTTCTTCCGCCGAAATGACATTTGCGGCGAGCCTGACGGAATATGGATGTGGAATTTGCATACCTTTTACTTTTGTTGACACTATTTTGGTTTGAATAAGCCATTATTTATTGTGTTATAAGTATCACTACTTTTTTTGTTCAAATAATTCCATTTGTTGAAGTAAGGTATATATAAGGATTGAGGAGATGGTCATATAAAGATAGAAGAATGGCTAACAACGGTGTTTGAGAATTGTTTACATACAGAAAATATCATGGTATCAGAGCAACAATCACAACTTTGTGTTGAATTAATCGATCCAAGGAGGAAGACGATTGTAGAGAAGAGATCAGTGAGTTTGCTAGCTCAAGGAAGTAATGGCGGCCACGAAGATCGATCACACGCATGCACTATTCATCCACTCTTCCGATACAACAGGAGGTTCAATAATTCCTATTCAATTGACAGGATCTGAGAATTATTCTCTTTGGAGCAGGTAGATACGAATCCAATTGCTTGGGAAGAACAAGTTGGGTATCGTTGATGGACCCTGAAAGAAAGGGGATTTCACTGCAGATTTAGCTCATCAATGGGATAGATATGATGTTGTTGTGATATGATGGATATTAGGATCCGTAACAAAAGAATTACACACCAGGAATTGTATATGCAGAAAATGCAAAAATGATCTGGGATGATTTGAAAGAGAGGTTTGATAAAGTGAATACCTTTCGAGTTTATCAATTACACAAGGAGATCGCAACATTGGTTCAAGGAACTGATAGTATATCAATGAATTTCTCAAAGCTAAGACATATTTGGGCTGAATTTGATAGTATGACACTACCACCATGTGACTGTACTAAATCGAAAGAGTTTATGCAATACATGCAAGGCATGAAGGTGATGCAATTTCTTATGGGACTGAATGATATTTATGAACAAGCACATAGTCAGATCCTGATGACAAGTCTTACTCTTACCATTAACAAAGCTTACTCTATGCTGATAGAGAAAGAGAGAGCCAGAGGTCAATCGCTAGTTCTTCAAGTTCAGGGGAAATACATGATTTAGGGGCTATGATGGCAGGAAAAGGAAATAGCTATAACAAACCACAGAAGAACTGAAATCTACAATGTGATTACTGTAAATTCAAAGGACATACTATGAACATATGTTATCGGCTAGTTGGATATCCACTAGACTACAAAGGAAAGAAGAAAGAAGGAGTCCCTCCAACTTCTAACACACATAATGATCATGTTGAGAACGCCAATGCACACATGTATAAAGGGAATACTACATATAATGTTCAAATTGAAAATGTTAATCCGAATGCACATGCAGGAAATCTCAGGACCATCTTCTTACCTGGACATGGAGACTTTCAGAGAGCACCACATCTTATAAATAAACAACATGATAGAATCGCGAATATGCTCGACAAGGAAGGAAAACAAGAGCACATAGCTACTATGGCAAGTATTGATTTCCACAAGTCATCTACTGTTGAACAGGTTAAGTGGATAATAGACACGGGGGCAACAAATCATATGGTTGCCAATTTAGATATGTTGTCAGATATAAAGGAGGTAAAAATAGATCATAATAGAAAGGTGCATTTGCCAAATGGTGGAGTCACCATGGTGGCTCATACAGGGAAGTGTAAGATCCTAGACACAGGAGTCCTTAACAATGTTCTATTTATTCCTGACTTCAAATACAACTTTTTATCAGTCTCAAAAACTACTAAAGAGCTAAAGTGTTTAGTTTCCTTCTATCCTGGTTTCTGCCTATTTCAGGACCTTGCCAGTGGGATTTTGAAGGGGATTGGTAAGGAGACTGATAGTTTGTACCTACTTGCTTTACTGTCACATACTGGAACACATAATAGAACTTGTTTCACTGATACATCTGTGACAAAAGCCAACATTGCATGCTACATATGTGATTAACAGATTTCCATCTACAGTTCTTAAAGGGAAGTCTCCTTATGAACTGTTCGGGTAGAAAGCCATCATTTGATCATATTTGAATTCTTGGGTGTCTTTGTTATGTTAGTATGTTGCCTCGAGTGTAGAAATTTGCCCCTAAAGCAGTTCCCTCAGTCTTCATGGGGTATTTCAGTCTTACCAAGGGGTACATATTGTTTGACTTAGCCAAGAAAACTTTTTTTATCTATAGAGATGTGATTTTCAAAGAACATATCTTCCCATTTCACAATGTTACTGCATCTATTACTTCTATTACTAAGTTTTCTGGTTCATTCAATTATGATCTTTTTGAACCAACTACTCCTATGGATGTCCATATAGACCTGTACGTTCCTAGCCCAGTTGATACTGGATCTGATTCTCCTGCCTTAGATTATCCTTCTCCTTCTATGGACCCTGTTTCTATGTTTATTCCTTCTTCTAAAGTTTCTCATTATGATCCTTTTTCATCCACAACTCACTTGCCTGCTCCCCTGAGGAGATCACAAAGGGTGTCTAGGGAGCCTCTTTGGCTTGTTGACTATATCACCAAGAAATCTTTTGCTTATGCTTTGTATCCCATCAATGCTTACCTCTCTTATGAGGCACTCTCTCCTACTCACCAAGCTTATCTTGGTGCTTTGTCCACTCTTCAGGAACCTAAGGAACCTAAGTCCTATAAGGAAGCCATTTAAGATAGTAGATGGATAGAGGCTATGAATTCTGAATTGCAGGCCCTCCAAGATAATCATACCTGGAAGTTGGCGCAACTTCCTCATGGCAAGACTATCATTGGGTGTCGATGGGTCTATAAGGTGAAGTTAAAGGTTACTGGTGAGGTTGAAAGGTTCAAGGCAATGTTGGTCGCCAAGGGGATAACCAATTGGAAGGTCTGGACTACCATGAAACATTTTCCCCTGTTGTCACTATTCGAGTTGTTTTGTCTCTGGCTGCTCAACATAATTGGCATGTGCATCATCTCGATGTCTATAATGCTTTTTTATAGGGTGATTTATATGATGAGGTATATATGCAGCTTCCTTAGGGTTTACCGAGTCCGGGGGGCACTGGTACTGTTTGCAGACTTGTTAAATTTCTTTATGGGATAAAACAGGCTAGTCGATAGTGGAATCTCAAATTATCTGAAGTATTAACACATTCAAGTTTCGTCTAGAGCAGTTTAGATCATTCCTTGTTTTTTAAAGAAACAAGGAACTGATATTATCATTATCTTGATATATGTGGATGACATGTTGGTAACGGGAAGTAATCTAGCTCTTATTGAAGAGACTGAAGCATCATTGCATCAGACATTCAAGATTAAAGACTTAGGGACTCTAAAATTTTTCCTTGGAATGGATTTTAGCAGATCTTCCAAGGGAATACTTGTGAATTAGAGGAAATATGCACTTAAGATCATTTCAGACCTGGGAATTGGCAATATGAAGCCTGCTTGGACACCTTTGGGGCAAACACAAAGTTGACAACACAGGAATTGGATGAATTGATGAAAAGAGATGAGTTGGTGAAAGGAACAGATGATGAGACATTGGAGGACAAAACATAGTTACAAAGACTGATTGGAAAGATGTTGTATTTGACGCTATCAAAACCTTGTATTGCTTTCTCAGTAAATACACTTAGCCAGTTCCTAGAGCAGCCTAAGAAATCTCACTGGGATGCATTAGTTAGAGTCATGAAGTACGTTAAGAGAGAACCAGTTTTGGGAATTTTGTTGAGTAGTAAAACTTCCAACACATTAACAGTGTTTTGTGATGCAGATTGGGCTTCATGTCCAAACACAAGGAGATCAGTTTCAGGCTTCCTTATCAAGCATGGAGACTTATTAGTTTCCTGGAAGTGAAAGAAACAGAATGTGGTATCCAGAAGCTCAGCAGAAGCTGAGTATAGAAGCATGGCTAATGTAGTATCTTAAGTGGTATGGTTGACTGCATTGACGAAAGAATTGAATAAAGTAATAACTACACCAGTAGTTGTGTACAGTGATAGTAAAACAACACTACAGATTGCAGCTAATCCCCTTTTTCACGAACGGACGAAACACATTGAGATAGACTATCATTTTATTAGGGATAAAATTCAAGAAGGGCTGATCAAGACAGTTCATGTGAGTTCCAAAGATCAGCTAGCAGATGTGTTGACTAAAGGATTGCCACGACAACAACATGAATTTCTAGTGAGCAAGCTTAGTATGTTGAACATCTTCATACCTACCAGCTTGAGGGGAGTGATGAAATGGGAATTACTTGAAGCATGGATATTGAGGGGTAGAGTGGTCATTGTCCTAGCTAGATATTTTGATAAAGTTTGTTAGAAGTCGGTTAGACATGTATAGTTAGTTAACAGCTGTGTATAAGCATATATACTCTGTAGTGTGTACTTTTGTCTAATAATTCATTCTCTCAGTAATAAACATCTCAGTTTCCTCTCACTGCTTAGCTCTCTCAAATGGCTAACAATGGTGTTTGAGAATTGTTTACATACATAATTTATCATCTATCAAACACATCCTAACTTTAAAAGGACCCATACCAAGAGAATTTAATTAATTAATGGGATGAAAGTACTTGGTCTAGTAATTAAAATATTTTAGTTATTAAATTTCAAGTTGATCATATTTATTTTGTGATTGTAGTACTTGGCCTAATCATTACATATTTTAGTTACTAAATTTCAAGTTGATCATATTTCTTTTGTGATGGTAGTTATTTTTTATGAAATTGCAAAAAAAAAAAAAAAAAAAAAAAAGTTTCAAATGTAGGATCTTATATTTGTTCATATATTTTTTTATAACCTTACAAATTAAATAACTGTTCAAAAGATTTTTATTTTATTATTCATCTACTGTTATTTCTTTTAAAAATCCATAAATTACAAGAAAAATATAAAGAATGGCATTGGCTTTTTTGAAATTATATCCTTGCCTCCTATCTGGCTCGAGTTGGCCGCTCATTTGATAGTTAAAGTAGAACACTTCAAATAGTTATAAGATTTAAATTATTGTTCCAAAAGATAAAAGTAATCAGTGAAAATTTCTGCCCTGTTATCTATTTTTTCTCTTAACATGTTACCATAATGTTGGTCTTGTAGATTTATTAAATTGTGATCGTACGATTTCTCAAGATTGATTATTAATTCTTGTGGTGTCTACGACTTGTTCCCTTGTGCAGTTTGATGTTTAACACATTTTATACTTAATAATCCATATTCAATTGGGCGTGCTTATGTTCTTTTTTATTTTTTTAATTTTTCATATTTACTTGGGCCTCATTCGAAAGAAAACGTTTCATACAAAAACTTTTTTCATACACAAAACTTAAACTCAAGACCTCTGATTAAAAGAAGAGCAGTTTCAACCACTGCACCACATATATTCGGTGCAAATTATAGACAAGTCTTGATAAATTGCGAGAATCATTTCAAATTTGTGGCTGTAGTCGTGGCATTTCATCGAGTTTTGTAATTGTACCCATAATCTCTTTACATTAAGTGAAACTTTAGTTAGTACTTTTTAAATTATTTCACATCAAGAGAGACCAAGGTGGCACTTTGACCATCCTTGATGTTCGTACAGGTAATTGGGGTGGATATATTTTCAATATTTAAAAGAAAAAAATAGTTCAAGTACGTATGTGAATGAAGATTGGAAATAATTCAACTGACACTACAAAATTAATTAATGAATTTATATTTATTTAAAGCAAATCAAAGTAAAATATTTGAATTAATTTCAGCGAAAATCAGTAATAATAAATAAACAATAATGTAATCCCACAAATAAAGTCGAGAGAGTATTATCCAAATAAACTAGAAATAAAATAAATAAATTTTTCAGCTTAGCATTCAAATGCGACGATGAATAGGAAAAGTAGCGAAGGAGAGGGTCACCATGGGAATAGCAAAAGAGGTATCTACTACAAATTGTCGCTCGAATGTATCACTTGCTCCGTGTCCTTTCAATATATCATTTACCGCCAACCAATAGCAGTCTTTTATTTTCTTCATACTTAGGTGCTGCAATTTCTTCCCCTTCAATCCGTCTCGCCGGAAAATCTTCACTGGAGAGACTTTCTGCCGGTGCTTCTTCCCTCCGGCTTCAACCTGGACTACCGGTAATTTCTTCCGCCGGAATGACATGTTACGGCGGGCTTGACTGAATATGGATGTGGAATTGACATGGCTTTTACTTTTGTTGAAGCTATTTTGGTTCGAATAAGCCATTATTGTGTTACTTCTTTTTTGTTCGAATAATTTTGTTTGTTGAGCTAATATATTTATAAGGAAATCATATGAATAGCGAAGAGTTGAACATGAGACGCATAATGCCTATTACTTCTGCTCAACTAATAAGTGATTTGGTTTGAGGATAGAGAGAATCAGAAAATTACCGCATATAAGATACGATATTATTATTTGATTGGGATAATATAAAAAAGATACTCCAACACAATATGATATTATATTTTGTTGATGGTACTAAACAATTTTTACATTAAATTATACACGATACAACTAGTGTGTAGTCTCTTATATATATCCCTTTTTTAAAACTGTTAATTAGATTTTATCTAAGTTGAGTATCAATTGAAAGAACCTCTCTATCTTTAGAAGATAGGATAAGATCTGCATATACTTTCTATTCTCACATATATCACTTGTGATATTATATTAGATATGTTATTGTTGTAGTATAAGGATCACTACTTTTTTTTGTTCGAATAATTATATTTGTTGAACTAAGATATATATATATATATATATATAAAAGGAGATCATAGAGATAGAAGAGTTGAATACATGAGCTCCATTATCCCAATTACTTCTGCTCAACTAACGGGTAATGATTTGGTTTGAGGATAGAGAGTATCATAAAATTATAATTATCTTACATAAGATACGATATTATTGGATTGAGGTATATCAATAAATATAATAATCTCACCACATGATAATAGAGTAATACTGTAATGAGGGATCCGGCTCCTACTGCCGATCTCTCCGGTTCCCGCAGTGTGGCCTTAAATTATTTACACATGTCTCTGGTATAATCTGATTAACAAGATTTATTTTGTTAACTAAAAGTCTTAACTCAGGTTAATTAATTTAACAAGCTTACAAGCATCTTAATTGCTATAATTAAAACTACTCTTTAATTAGAACATGCAATATCAATCTCCCCACATATTTTGATAGTTATTGGTTTCAATTTGTAAATTTAATCGGTTAACTAAGAGACATTTTGTGATCATTTAGAAAATTGATTTAAAAATTAGTCAGAAAATTGAATTAAGGAACATCTGAGGGGGTAACAGTGTAACACTAGTGGTGAGATAATAGTTCAAATTTTTAATTGATGTATGAAAAGTAAATAATTATTTGTGATAGTATTTTGATTAATTCTCTTTCATTTAATTTAATCAAGCAAAGATGGAAAATATACGGGGAAAAAACTGAGGAAAGTACTGTGATAGTAATATTAATTGGATGTTATTAAATTTAGTTTTAAAAAATTTAGCATATCAAAGTAATTTTGAATTTTCTGTTTGAAATTAAGGAGTATCAAAAAATGTGGGAAGATTGATATTTCATACTAGAATTAAAGAGTGGTTTTCAATTTTAATATTTTAATCATAGTTAAGATGATTATTAAATTAATCTAATTTTAACCTTTTGAAAATTATATTAGATAAGTGTTACTTATCTAAACATGTACAATAGAAAATAAAGAGAATATAATGGAGAGAAGTCGAATAGTACTTATTTTGTGGATGGTATTAATTAAAAATATTTGCATATATTATAGATGATACAGCGGGTAATAATTCATATATGTACTCACATTTCTAATATAGTAGAAAAGAAAGAAAAAAGTCATTTACTAAATTATTGTAAAAAAGGGATAACTGGTGAACATTTCTCCTCTCTTGTCAATTTTCTCTTTACATAATGCTGGTCTTCATGTGGATTAATCAGATTGTTATCTAATTCTTAAGAGTGATTGTTAATTCTTGGGTTATTTATGAGTAGACAAGGTGATGTGACACATCTCTATAACCTCCATTCATTTTTATCTTTTTTCTCTTTTTTTTTTTTATATGAGGATTGCAAATAATTCATCAAGTGGCATGCACTATAATAAATAAATTAAAAAACATCTTCATTAATTTCAACAAAAATCAGAAATAAATAACAATGTAATTCGTGAATGAAATTTGTACACAGTCTTAAATACTTGTATAGGGCCTCATTCGAAAGAAAACGTTTCATACAAAAACTTTTTTTATACACAAAACTTGAACTCAAGACCTCTGATTAAAAAAAAGCAGTTTCAACCATTCCATTGAGCGCAAATTATAGACAAGTCTTAATAAATTGCGAGAATCATTTCAAATTTGCGGCTGTAGTCGTGGCATTTCATCGAGTTTTGTAATCGTACCCATAATCTCATTACATTGAGTGAAACTTTAGTTAAGTACGTTTTAAACTATCTCACATCAAGAGAGACCAAGGTGGCACTTTGACCATCCTTGATGTTCGTACAGGTAATTGGGGTGGATATATTTTCAATATTTAAAAGAAAAAAATAGTTCAAGTACGTATGTGCATGAAGATTGGAAATAATTCAACTGACACTACAAAATTAATTAATGAATTTATATTTATTTAAAGCAAATCAAAGTAAAATATCTGAATTAATTTCAGCGAAAACCAGTAATAATAAATAAACAATAATGTAATCCCACAAATAAAGTCGAGAGAGTAGTATCCAAATAAACTAGAAATAAAATAAATAAAATTTTCAGCTTAGCATTCAAATGCTACGATGATTAGGAAAAGTAGCAAAGGAGAGGGTCATCATGGGAATAGCAAAAGAGGTATCTACTACAAATCGTCGCTCGAATGTATCACTTGCTCCGTGTCCTTTCAATATATCATTTACTGCCAACCAATAACAGTCTTTTATTTTCTTCATACTTAGGTACTGCAATTTCTTCCCCTTCAATCTGTCTTGCCGGAAAATCTTCACCGGAGAGACTTTCTGCCGGTGCTTCTTCCCTCCGGCTTCAACCTGGACTACCGGTAATTTCTTCCGCCGGAATGACATGTTACGGCGGGCTTGACTGAATATGGATGTGGAATTGACATGGCTTTTACTTTTGTTGAAGCTATTTTGGTTCGAATAAGCCATTATTGTGTTGCTTCTTTTTTGTTCGAATAATTTTGTTTGTTGAACTAATTTATTTATAAGGAAATCATATGAATAGCGAAGAGTTGAACATGAGACGCATAATGCCTATTACTTCTGCTCAACTAATAAGTGATTTGGTTTGAGGATAGAGAGAATCAGAAAATTATTGCATATAAGATACGATATTATTATTTGATTAGGATAATATAAAAAAATACTCCAACACAAGATGATATTATATTTTGTTGATGGTACTAAACAATATTTACATTAAACTATACACGATACAACTTGTGTGTAGTCTGTTATATGTATCCCTTTTTTAAAACTGTTAGTTAGATTTTATTTAAGTTGAGTATCAATCGAAAGAACCTCTCTATCTTAGGAGATAGAATCTGCATATACTTTCTATTCTCACATATATCACTTGTGATAATATATTAGATATGTTATTGTTGTAGTATAATGTGAAATAAAAACATGTGATGAAGAAATTAAATCATTTAAAGATAACAAGTGAGACTTGTTTCAATGATTGAGCACCTTCATTATCCAGCCATTAGTCAAGAATTTGAGTCACACTAAAAAAAATAAGTGGGAGAACCAAAAAAAAGGTTAAACTTTGGCCCATGGCCAATTTTATTAAATTAGATCAAGTAGTCACGTGTATTTTTTTTCCCACGATTTGTTTGTAAATACGAGTAGGACTTTAATTTTAGTTTTTATTGAAAAAATTACTAGAATACACACGCTTAGTTAACATATTCTCAATATTTCCCTACTATTTTAAAAAAATACAAAAATTCCTATTCTTCCAACAAAACCAAATCACCGAATACATTATTCTTGAAGAAGTCTCAACCTTAATTTCCCACCCCTAAATTTACTCCTCTAATTTTTCCCCAGATTCATTAGAGGAGAAGAACCCTCAACTCACGGTTCCCACTCCTAAATTTACTTCCCCATATATATTCTCCACAAATTCATTTCAGTTATCACATTCTTCCAATTTTGAATTTCAAACAAATTCTATCTCCATTCAATCAATTTTAGAGTTTGTAATAGGTAGTCTCTTCCTCTTCAAATTTCAGTATTTCATTGGGTGTTGGTTGTGGTGGTTCTAAGGAAAAGGCTAATATATACGGGTGTATGACTCAGATTCGGGATCATGGAAAGAAGTTTAATCCGGGGACATAAAAAAGTTGTCTCAAATCCTTCCAAACTATCTTTATGATAGTGGGTTCTTTGAAAAGACAAAGATAACTGAGTGGGCAGCATTGGATGCATATAAAAACAAGGAAACTGCTCTATTTTTGGGTCCACAGCATTCGTTTGATGTGGAATTTGCTCAAGACATTATGCTACAAGAGAGCGATAGCCCATCTGTATTGAACCATTCTTTCTTTAATTTTTGTATCTAATTCATTCTTATAATTAATCTTCTTAGTTTTTGTAGTGATTGCGGAATGTTCGTAGCTGCATTTGCTGAATTTTTGAGTGACGAAATCAACATCCCATATGATGGTTTTCGAGGTGAATATCTTCATAAAAGATATGCAACACTGTTATGGAACTATGGTCTCAACAAGACCACGATGGGATATCTTAGCGATAATGATGACCCTTCAAGGCTGAAGAGTGACTTAACTCCAGCAGCAGAAAATGAAAATGAACTTGTTAATGTAGGCTAGTTTTCTATGTTCCAGTTCACAGACAGTTGTTGATGTTTATTTGTTTTTTAAGATACATCAATTAGTGTTTTGAAGTATGTAGGGCCTGTTTAAAAGGACATCCTCATAATTAGATTTGATGTAATTGGGTGTAATTATATTGTCTATATTGTTTGGTTGGACAGATAATTACTTGGTCAACAGGTAATTGGTGTAATTGACAGGAGGGCAATTACACTCTATAATTCATAGGCAAAGGTTGTGAATTGCTTGTAATTGGTGTAATTACCAGCTGATCACTTTTAGTTTTTTTATTTTTTATTTTTTGTTTTAATTTTCTTTCTTCTATTATTTTAAGTTTTTTTTTATTATTATTCTAAAAGAAATTTAAAAGTTTATTTTATTTTATATTATTATATTTCATTTTATTCTTGTTCTCAACCTTACTCTACGTGATTCTATGCAATTTTTTCGTATTATCTATTTCTTTATGCCATACTTATTTTCTCATTAGCATTCTAATTTTTAAATCAAAATAGAGTTTATTGTTAAGTAAGGTTATAGACTTACGTTTTCTTGTTTGAGGAAAAAATAAAAATAAATCATACTTATGCATGCTATGTTGAAATTTGCTATAAGAGTATCATGTTAAATTTTTTATTTTGAATTTATAACTTATGTTGTATTTTCAATTTCATTTGTTTTAGTAATATTGAATTCACATTGCACGTCATTTTTTTAATTAAACTTGATAGATTATTTTTTTGTCAAACATTTAATAATTTATGACATTTTATTTATATATTAATCTTTTTATCAAACATGCATTTTACGATGTTCATAGAAACTTCATACTTTTAGTTTTTACGATCAATTCAATTGAAATATATTAGTTTGAAAAAAAGTATAAATTAATTATTTTTTTCATAATATAGGTTAAAGAATATATGTTTATTAATTAATATATTTCAAAAAAGAATATATATCTTAAATATTTAATTTAATGTCATTTATAAAGTTTCTTATTTGTCTAGTATAGATTTTAAATAATTAATTTTTATTTTTAAAAATTTAATATAATTTTATGATTGCAATTGTTAATTCAAACATAACATGTGTAATTACATTGTGGCATTCAAACAAAACATGTGTAATTATAATGTAATTACACTGTGGCAACCAAATAGGTCAGTGTAATTACTAGACTGTGTAATTACTAGGCTGGTAATTACTACTCTAGTAATTACACCAATTCTAATTACCAGGTGGCTTTCCAAACAGACGCTTAATGAAATTTTGTATCTGAAAAGTATGACATTAATGTATCTGATAATTTTAATGCACATCATTACAAATTTTTAAAACAATTATTATGTACATGATACAAAATTGCATACAAAATATCAAACTTGATCAAACTTGTTTGTATCAAAAATCTTTGATACTATATTTTATACTTGATACACGCCAGTTAATTTTTAAAAAATTAAATATCTTTTTACATGCTGACTCTTACAACATTTGGTACAAATCACAGCACTTGATACTATATTATTAAATGTTATGATTTATCAAAACGAAATTTATATACATTACACACAATAATTATGTATCATGATAAGAAAATCACAATTTTATTAAGTATCACAACACACGATACTATATTGCTAAACTTGATACAATCTCATATAATTTCAATATATTTAGTAAATTTTACATGTTGTCTCTTATACCTTTGGGTACAAATCTCAGCAATTGATACTAATTGACTATCAGATGCAAAAGTTTCACAAAATTAAGTATCATATACACAATATATATACAAAAATATAGGACCCATTGATAAACGTGTCAATTCAGTTTATTGCATCTGAATCTAGTAAAATAAAAGTACCTTGAAATGTATATGTGTGTAACAGTGGAAACAAATGCTACACTTTGAAAATTATTAAACATGAAATATAAAAGTACTCCGAAAAAATAATCATCAAGAATCTTTTGAGAAGAAAGTACATGTCCTTCTATTGTAACCTTCTTGTCCATAACAATTCGTGTTTGCGGTTAGCTTTTCATCTAGATTTTTTAATTTTTTTTTTTTTGATCTACTAGCCATTCTTTTGTATCTTGATGGTAAAACAACTTCTTTCAAAACACTTTTCGAAACTGTCCAATCACTTTTGTTCGGTATTGATTTCATTGAAACTGCATATGTGTTTGCTAAAACATAGTTGCAATTATACCATATACATTAATTAGTATTCCAATAAAAAAGATAATGCTTGATACATTATTATAACTTAAGTCAATGTTTGTAAAGGTATGTATCATTTAGATAAACACCTTATATACATTAATGTCAAATAGTATTAGTTTATCATCCATATCAATGCCCACAGAGTTTTACAGCTTTCATACACAAATCAACAAAATGATACAAAACAAATAGTTGTGTCATAAGTACCAATCCCTCTTCAATGATACATGATACTTTGTAATTATTCCGCACTGATACATAAATACATTAACCCAGCACGTACAATTCAGCACTTATCCAACATGATGCAACATGATTGTTTATAAAGTGTGTAAACAACATTGTATTATGAACAACATTTTTGTACAAACAAATTATAAAAATGAAATAAATATAACAGATCTGTGATTCATCATATTATTTGTTCACATACCTTTTCTTATCAGACCGTTTAACTCTAAAGTTGAAGTTATGCTTTATTTTGTATTTTGTCATTACAGCCACAAAAGTTGTTTTATCCTTGTACAATGGTTCGTCTTCACCTTTGTGATATTTGTATCTGATATATAATTGGATATCTCCATCTCTGGTATGTAATAGGAATCACCAATTTTCGATTCAACAATGCTTAGAGCATTTGCGTCCGTTTTCCCACCTTCAATACACACAATTGCACCATTGCTTGCATCGAAGCCTTGCATCTCTTCATCAGTTTTATCAGACGTATCAACACATAATGGATACATACTGAATCCAACCTCCTACTTCTTTATTTCTACATACAACTTCACTCCCATATCATTCCTAATTATCATCGGAGATGAATTACCTTCTACAATAATATATCGGATCTCAACATTTTTTTTCAATTCATCAATATTCAATCCAGCTGCAATGACTGAAATAAGATTCATATACGAAATATTTTCCCCAATCACTATCCCATCACTTTTGTATCACTCGTATCTAACCTCACTCACCCATATTTCTGATTGCGTTAACAAGATCAAAATATTCATTGCGAATCTTCACAAAATCACCTGGAAACAAAATTATGAACCACGTTTCTGAAGTTTTTTTTTTTTTACGAACAGGGAGAAAAAATTCAAAATTTGAATTCTCTTATTCTCTTAGCGTTTGATAATGACTGAAACTGAATGTTTGAAATCAATAAATTAAGCGTAATTTGGGAAACTTACTAACGTTAGCGCATTTGGGGGGATTTAATTAAATTTTCAGTTTCTAATCCCTTACTTTATGCAACAAACAGATACCATGCATCAAATATAATGTATCAAACGGCATAATGATGTATCCGAAAGGTACTAAAAAGAAGGGATTTTTGTAATTTGTGAAAGAGTAGGAATAGAAGGTAATTTGTGTACTACACTATGTGATTTGCATAATTTTTACTTTTTTATTTACACACATATTTACAACTACTAATGGACCAAAAAGGTAGACTTTTTTCTTCACCCCAAAACTGTCATATATTAAATCATTCTGGGCTTAGTATGTCCAAAGGAAAGTTCAACAGACATATTTCAAATATCTTCACAAACTACATCTATGTCTCAAGTATTTTTTACGTTTTTCTTCAATACATCCTCTTGCCTCCTTTTAGGCCGTTAGGCTCCATAGACTCTATTAAGTATTAATTAGCCCATTTATTAACCATACAACTTATTTAGCTCGGATTTAAGTTGAAAAATATTTCTATTTGAGGATAAAATCTTTGAAATAAATATAAGAACTATATTAGATATGGTACAATAGATTGATATCATGATAAGAAATAGACATTAAGTCTACTCTACCTCAAAATCTCTCTTATAAAATGAAGATTATCCAGGATCATATAAAACGTAACTGTAATATCTTAGCTTGGAATTGATGAAATGACTTTTGACGTAGCTTGATTAAAATATAATTTAAAGTTTAGTTTTGATTTTTTAAACTATCTCACACCAAAGTGACCAAGGTGGCTCTTTGACCCTCCTTGATGTTGGTAGTGCTTGAGTTGAATAAATTCCCAATAAATAAAAGAAAAAAAAAATTCAAGTATATGCATATATGATCTCATAAAAGAGAACAAATAACACATCAAGTGGCCGGCACTCCATAGTAAATAACTTAAGACGATATAATTCATTTGTTTCATCCTTTTTAAAGCAAATCAAAGAAAGAGATTACTTCATTCCAACAAATTAATTATAAACAACAAACAACGTAATCTCACAAATGGAGTTTTGAGAGGATAGTACGACATAGATAGTCCTATAATTTTCAGCTAAGCTTTCAAATAGCCCGAGGATTTGGTGAAAACATCGCGAAGGAAAAGTCCATCACCGGAATAGCAAAAGAGGTCTCCGTTGCAAGCTGTCGCCGGAATGTATCACCTTCTCCGTGTCCTTCCAATATGTCGTTTACAGCCGACCAATAGCAATCTTTTATTTTTTTCATACCTAAGTACTGCAATTTCTGTCCCTTCAAACCACCTCGTCGGAAAATCTTCATCGGAGAGAATTTCCGCCGCTGATTCTTCCCTCCAGCTTCGGGTTGCACTACCGGTAACTTCTTCCGTCGGAATGACATTTTGCGGCCGGCCTGACTGAATATGGATGTGGAATTGGCATTAATGCTTTTACTTTTGTTGACGCTATTTTGGTTCAAATTAGCCATTATTGTGTTATAAGTATGATTAGTGCTACTTTTTGTTCGAATAATTCTGTTTGTTTAACTAACATATATATAAAAGGAGATAATAGAGATGGAAGAGTTGAATACATGAGCTGCATTAATAATATTTACACTTAATTATATCATACAATATATGATATTATTTGATTGAGATATATAAATAAATAATCTCAATACAAGTTAATACAATATTATGTTAAGGTACTAATTAATAATTTTTGCATTAAATTATATATATAATACAACATGTAATAATCTATATATTTATCACTTAATAAAAGTCTTTAGTAGACTTTATTTAAGCTGATGATGGAGTCACATTGAAAGGCAAGTAAAAAACATGACTATTGATTTTGGTGAGGTGAAGAAGACCAATTAAAATGAAATAACTAATAAAGTAATAATTTAGAGATAAATATTTCCCTTACTGAGTAATTAATTAATTAATTTATCAATAAGATTTTCTAGGTATTAACTGTCAATTGCAATAATCCCTCAATCAATGATAATATTATAAGAATCTATTATAAATAATTTCTATCTGTATAAACAATTTCAATATTATTAATCTCCGCACAGTTTTTTCTAAGCCAAATGATCCCTAAGGTCCTTCTTCCCAACTACTTTAACAAGCATTCCGCTTATCCAAGAAAAAATAAATATAGGGGTTGTATTACTAGGGTATACATATTTTTCATATCAAAATTTACTGTGTTTAATGCACATTTTTACAGTCAAATATTTACGAATCTTAACAAGAAACTCAACACTCTTGGTCAAGTAGTCACAGAAAATGAAAAATAATTTGGCAATAATTATGTATTTTTCCCACAATTTATTTATATTCTCCTGAGTAATGTTATCCTCTGTATCAAAAAAAAACCCCTAACTTGAAAGGAACCAGTATAATGAATAATTTAATTAAATAAGGAGATTTTTTCGGATAATGTTATCCCTAACTTGAAAAGGACCAATACCAAGAATCAAGGTAATCTAATTAAATAATGGGATGAAAGAGTGCTTAGCTTGGTCTAGGAATTAAAATATTTTAATTATTAAATTTAAAAAACTAACTTCGGAAAACATGTTCTTAAAATATCACCTAAATTATCGGTCCAAAAGAATTGTCTTTCAAATTTGTCTTTAAATATTTACAAATTAAATTGCAGTTGAAGAATTATTTTTCATGCTAAAACTTAAAAGTACTTTGACATCTGTATATTTCCACAAAAGAGTTGCAAACTACAAGTTGAATAATGCAAGTAAAGCTTGTTTGCTTTAGGTTACATGGGATTTTTTTTATCATTATAATTATCTCATTATTTGGTTAAAATTAAAGTAAATCAACAATTTTATATTTAATTCAACCTTAAAAGTTAACTCATAAGATGAGAATAGTCTAAAATAGTATAAAGAGATCATTACATTCCTCTAATATATAGTTGATGTAGAAACTCAACACCTTGCACGCCTATAGCTGCTAATTGAATTGCGAATAATTTAATTTAGGAGCCCAACATCAAATAAACTAATAATAGGAACGAGTCTTACTCTAGCTAATAGACTGATATCATGATAAGAAATAGACATTAAGTCTAACACGACCTTCAAATCTCCCTCATGAAATGAAGATTATCTAAGATCACACACACACACACACACACACATATATATATATATATATATTAAGTATCAATCAATGTTATACATACTCCCTCTGTCCCAATTTATGTGACTTACTTTCCTTTTTAGTCAGTCCCAAAAAGAATGACACATTTATATATTAAGTAACAATTTAACTATGAAATGTCTATTTTACCCTTAATGAAATGATTTACAGCCACACAAATTTCTATCATTCATTTTGAACCATAAGTTTTAAAAGTCTTCCTTTTTTTCTTAAAACTCCATGCTGAGTCAAACTACCTCACATAAAATGGGACGGAGGGAGTAGTTGATATGGATCGTAAACTCACTATATATATATGATCATACATTTTGAATTTAATACTAAAAATGAAAAAGTTCTTGAGACAAAATGCTTCCTACCGTTTATGAGTGTCACGTGATAATGTAAATAAGAATAAATCGGACCAATGAATATCCGAGTTAGCGATGAAAAAAAGAACTATGTTTCCTTCTAGTCGTCTCTTTCTTTTGTCATACTGCTTCTTAGCTTAGATTGGAACTGATGCAATGACTCTTGAAGCGGCTTGGTTAAAATATAATTTGAGGTTTAATTTTAACTTTTTAAACTACTATATCTTTGACCCTTCGACCCTTCTTGATTTTGGTAGCGCTTGAATTGAGTAAATTCCCAATAAATAAAAAGAAAAAAATATATATTTGCATGTATTATCTCATAAAGTGTGAAAATAATTCATCAAGTGGCACTACAAAAATAATAAATAAATTAAGATATTATAATGTGATAATTAATTTTTTAAAGCAAATCTAAGAAAGATATCTTACTTAATATTAACGAAAACCATAAAAAAAAAAAACAAATAGATAATAAAGTAATTCCACAAATGTCTTAAAATTTTCAGCCAAGCTTTTAAATAGCTCGAGGATTTGAAAAAATAGCGAAGGAAAAGCCCATCATCGGAATAGCAAAAGAGGTGTCCACTGCAAGTTGTCGCTGGAATGTATCAACTTGTTCATGTCTTTCCAATATGTCATTCACCGCCGACCAATAACATTCTTTTATTTTTTTCATACCTAAGTAGTGCAATCTCTGCCCCTTCAATCCGCCTCGTCGGAAAATCTTCACCGGAGAGAATTTCCGCCTCTGCTTCTTCCCTCCAGCTTCGGGTTGCACTACCGGTAACTTCTTCCTTCGGAACGACAGTTTGCAGCGGGTCTGACTGAATGTGGATTTGGAATTGGCATTGCTTTTACTTTTATTGACTCTATTTTCGTCCAAATAAGTCATTATTGTGTTATAAGTATTAATTAGTACTACTTTTTTGTTCCGATAATTCTGTTTGTTGAACTAACATATATATATATATATATATATATAAGGAGATCATAGAGATAGATGAGTTGAATACATGATCTCCATTACGCCAAATACTTGTGCTCACCTAACAAATGATTTGGTTTGAGGATTGAGAGAATCATACAATTATCTCATACAAGATATGAAATAATCTCAAACACAAAATAATATATTATTTGTTGACGATACTAAATAATATTTGCATTAGATTATATATGATCAAGTTATACTAAAAGGTAAGTGGAGAACATGACTATTGATTTTCATTAGGCGAAGAATGAAATAAATTATACTCTAATAATTTAAAAATAAATATCCTTTTTTAGAATGATTTATTACTTTATCAATAAGAATTTTCGGGTATTTACTTGCAATCACATAATAATCCTTCACATCAATGGCAACATAAATAATTTCTATATTAGCATATAATTTTTTCTAGGCCAAATGATCCCTAAGGTCCTTCTTCCCAACTTCTTTAACTAACATTCCATTCATTCCAAGAAAAATTAAATATAAGGATTGTAATACTAGGGATTTTTTAAAAATAAAATAAAATTACTAGGAGTTACAATATATATATTTTTCATATCAAAATTTACTGTTTGAATTACATTTTTACCCTCAAATTATTTACGAATCTTAACAAGAAACTCAACACTCTTGATCAACTAGTCACAGAAAATGAAAAATAATTTGGCAATAATTATATATTCGTTCCCACATATGTTTATATAGTCAATCAAGTTAAATTTTTATTCACCCACATATTTAAAACTAATTAATTAACGACAAAGGTAGCCCTATTATTAGCCCCCTTTTAGGCCGTTAGGCTCCATAGTTAATAGACTCGAATAAGTCTTAATTAGCTAACCTTACAACTTATTTATAGCCCCGATTTAACTTTTTAAAAAATAATTTGAGGATAAAATGTCTGAATAAATATAAGAACTATGTTAGGGGTGGTAAAATAGTATCTAAAGTAGGAAGAATAGATGTCGTCTGTCGAATCAAATAAAAATATTTCCTTGAATATTTTCTTCCCTTTTTTCCTGAAAAAAAGTAACTTATTTTTCCATTATGTTTGGCACATAATTAGAAAATAATATATACCACAATATCTGTATATTGTGAGTGGAGGGTAAGGGTGCGTGTGTGTTTGATGCTAATGTAAATGTCGTACATAGGTTTTAGGGACATTTACAAAAAGTATTAATTATATCTAAAAGGACATATTTAACGGCAGTCAAACTATTATCATTAATTAAACACCGCTAAAAATTATTATGGTTATAGTGCTCATGAAATGAAGATTGTCCAAGATCATTCAATGTTTACATAGCCGGTATGAAAACTCAATATATAATTAGAGGTCTTGATTTTGAATGCTAAAAATAAAAAAGTTCCTCAGACGAAATGTTTCCTAGCTCTTTATGAACCTCACATGATGTAAATATGAATTAACCAAAGCAATGAATACTCAATACGAGCCGAGGATGAAAAAAGACTGTTTACTTCTAGTCGTCTCTTTCTTTGTTCATCCTATTTCTTAACTTAGCCTGGAATTGATGAAATGACTTTTAACACCGCTTGGTTAAAACATAATTTGAGCTTTAGTTTTGACTTTTTTAAACTGTCTTACACCTTAAATAATTCATTTTGTGGTACTACAATAAATAATAAATAAACTAAGATATATATAATTCATTTTTCTTAAAGCAAGTTAAATAAAGACATCATAATTAATTTCAATAAAAATCAGAAATAACTACTAATAAACAATAAAATAATTTCACGAATGAAGTTTGAAGAGGGTGGCTTGGCTTTTAGATACGACGCTGATTAGGAAAAGTAGCGAAGGTGAGGGTCATCATGGGAATAGCAAAAGAGGTATCTACTACAAATCGTCGCTCGAATGTATCACTTGCTCCGTGTCCTTTCAATATATCATTTACTGCCAACCAATAACAGTCTTTTATTTTCTTCATACTTAGGTACTGCAATTTCTTCCCCTTCAATCCGTCCCGTCGGAAAATCTTCACCGGAGAGAATTTCCGCCGCTGCTTCTTCCCTCGGAATGACATTTTGCGGCGAGCCTGACTGAATATGGATGTGGAATTGACATGGCTTTTACTTTTGTTGAGGCTATTTTGGTCCGAATAAGCCATTACTGTATTATAAGTATTAGTACTACTTTTTTGTTCGAACTTCGAATAATTAGGTTTGTAAACTACTTTTTTGTTCGATTAATTCTGTTTGTTTAACTAACATATTTATAAGGAGATCATATAGAGATAGAAGAGCTGAACATGAAATTATCTCAGGTAAGATACGATATTATTTGATTTGAGGATAAAAAGAGTATATCATAAAATATTTTCATATAAGATATGATACTATTTGATTGAGGTATATAGATAAATAATCTTCAACACAAGAAAATATAATATTTTATTATATATATATATATATATATATATATATATATATATATTCCTTTTTTAAAATTGTATTACAAATTTTATTTAAATTGAAAAGCTTACGAAAACAACCTTTTTATTTTTAAGAAAATAGTAGAAAGAAAATCCAATTAATTAATAGTAGGATTTTTCCGAATAATGTTATCCTCCATATCAAAACACACCCTAAATCCTTAACTTGAAAAGGACCTATACCAAGAAAATCTAATTAATTAATGGATGAAAGTGCTTGGTCCAGCAATTGAAACATTTTAGCTGTCAAATTTTAAGAAATAACTTCGAAAAATATGTTCTTAAAATATCACCTGAAGTTTTAACTATGCATACATGGAAATAAAATGAGTGATAAATGATTTTGCAAGATCTTTTTGTTATTCTGATAAATTGATGATGATAGTTTGTTCTTTATGATATCAAAAAAATATTATTAAAGTTTTTTTTAAAAAAAGTAAAACAAATAAATTCAGACACACAATAATTGATTTTGAAAATCAAGACAATTTTCGCATATACATGATAATACAGCAGATGCAAATTTTTAAGCTCCGTTGCATACGTTGAAATCGTTCCCAAAATGAGTAAACTTGTTATATAGTGAACACAAGTTAAATGACGAGGGAATTTGTGCCCTTCACCCGATATCTTCTGCTGCCAGCCCAAAATTAGTATATGTTAGGGAACGCTTTGTAAATCTTACAAATGGGCTTTATAGTGGCCCAACATATAAAAAAATTAAAAATTGCCAGAACCAAAAAGAACAAAATAGCAGAGAAAAATCTGGTTCAAGAGGAAACTGGAGTGATTCCACTCGACGAAGACAATTGTGTGATCCAGAATGAATTTGCACTTTTAGCATAACGGATACAGACGTCGAGATGGTTCCGGCCGTTGAAGAATCCAAACTCGGCAGCAACTCCATCAGCATCCGCCTCTTGTTCAACCAAAAAATCCAAGCGTTTTGAGATCAAAAAGTGGAACGCTGTCGCTCTTTGGGCTTGGGGTTCGTTTCCCCCAATTTTGTTAATTGTTTACTTGTCCTCATTGAAGCTGGAATCATATTATGATTTGGTGAAATTGTGCCGACATTGTTGTAGACAAGTGTGGTGTTTGCAGGAATCATATTATGGATCTCTGTGAGTGTTTTCAAATCTTTGTTTTGATTTAGAATAGAAAATAGAAATTTGATACTAGACCTTTCTATGCATATTTTCGAGTTAATGTGAAACTTTTTTCAACAGGCATCGAGTGCCAAGCTAATCAAGCTAGTGCTACGAGCGAGGAGTGCACTGTTGCTTGGGGTACGCTGTTTGTTCATCTAAATTACATAATTTGCTGTAATTTATGCCCCGGAAAAATATTGACTGTTATTGTTCCGTTATGGCCTAATAGTATATGTCTCTTGAAAGAAGCTTTCTGCTTGTCTTATGATATTATGCATGGATATGTCATTTGTATGCGCTAGGTGATGTGTAGGTCAGTTTGTGTGAACCTTGACTAAATCCACTTGTTACCTGTCACCTCTCGCTAGCAGTGGGTACCGTAGTTGGTACCTCCATTAACCAAGGCTAGGATATACGGAAAAAATCATTGTATTTTTGTTTCCGCAGAGATTTAAACCCGAGATCTCATGGTTCTCAACCAACTTCATTGACCACTAGGTCATACACTCGGGTGCTAGTATATTGCATATGTTATGGTCAGGGGCGGATCTATGAAGGGCTTGGGGGGTGCCACGCCACCCCCCAACTTCAACGGAAACTCTATATATACATAGGTATATATATATATAATATTTATATAAATATAGAGCGTGGCACCCAGTGAATAATCGATAAGTCTATTTGGCACCCACGGACTCTAAATCCTGGATCCGCCACTGGTTATGGTGAATAAGTTATAATCAAACTTGATTCTTATTGCCTAAAGAATTATTTTCATCTGTTCTGAAAGTGCCAAATATCCTTTGTCCGCAAAGCTCTGGCCTAGTTTTTCACTTAATAACAAAAGTAATTCATTGTCTTGTGTCGTTCTCTGACTAGACATATCTATATGTGGTACACACATTCTAAGGATTAAGCATATCTGTTTGTAAAACCATCTCATCTTTTTTTTTAATTCACATTCACCTTCCTTCTCCCAATCTCCCCACTCTTATTGCCAAAGAACACACATATAACTTCTCCCTCCTTTATTTTTCCATCTAATGAAACTTTTGTAATGTGTTCACCTTCTTTTGTTGTTTCTATACACAATATTCCACTTTGGTACTCCTTACACCATGTCTTCTTTCTTATTTCTATTACGCTGGTTGAGGGACTCGAGCTCAAACACGATTTGAAACCACTTTTCTCGTGTTTATGATTTCAAAATTACCATACTTTTAAGAGAGAATTTCTTTGTCAAATTTATCACTACAACTAAAATGAAGTGTTTATTTTCATGCACAAGCAATGTTTTGTTGAATGAGATCCAAACAAGCGACAAACTAAAACATAAATATAGAAATAAAATTAAATTATAGAAGGAAAAAATAGGCCTTGAATCATAATCTAGAAGGAAACCAAAAGTTGTAACAAGATATCTCTTGTTACCAAATATGAAAGAAATTTGATCTGAACTTAATCATGGAGTCTTTTATCTTCTTGTTGATTCTTCACTTCTGTTTGTTTTTGCTCTTCCAAACCTGGCATTCTATATTTTGGGGGCTTAGAAGTATCTTCATTCATATTATCGCAGGTGTATGTAACCATGCCTTCCACTTCCACTGCATCAGTCGCTGGCTCAAAACACGTCAAGTGTGTCCATTAGGTAGTTATTCAACTGTATCTTTGGCACTGTTTAGTTGGCTTGATAACTGTATTATAATTGTTGGAACTTCCTTTCCTATATTGCAGATAATAGTGAGTGGGAATTTCAGAAGTATGGTTATTAGAGGATTCAACAATTGGCAGGAGAGGCGATTCTGCTGTTGCATTGTGATGTCTTTGAATGTTAGTTTATTCTAGTAATACTTATTTACAGTGCCTTTTGTTCTCTGTTGCTTTACGTATCTGAGTCTGCTTTGAATATCTGATAGGATTTACTAGAGAGCTGGTATCTAAATCTCATATGCTGTGTGATTCTGCTATTCGCATTACTGAAGTCAAACTTACCTATGTTGATTATATTGTTTGGATAATACTATCAGCCAGAACCACTAGCGTTCTGGCAGCCAATGTTATTTTACTTACAGTAGATGCTAATTATTGTATTTTCTTTTTCTTGTTCCTCTAAATTTGTTTACAATATCTTTTGTCATTTGTTTGATGTTGCCTGTATTTATATGTTTGAGACCGTAAGGCCAAGTATTTCAATAGTTATGTCACAGTTTTTACATTAACAATGGCAATAAGATGGTGCTCTCAGCCATGGTTGATTCGTGAGATCTTTTAACAATGGCACCATACACCAACATGTCTTATCTTTGATCTGGGTTGATGCATAATTGCATATACCTTTGTATGTAGTGGGATCTTAAAATGGCAATGCCAACAAGTTTCCAATTTGATAGCATGTAGGTGAATCACAACCGTTCTACCTCATAAGATTCATTCAAATCATCAAATGTATCAGGCTTACCAACATTCAGAAACAATAAAACTGGACAATGACGAAATTCTTAACATTATTTCTATAGGCAGATAGATGGTCCTTAAATAATTCTTTTTTCCTTTCAGAACTTGGCCTCATGTTGGTCTTTGGAGCATCATGGATTACCTTCTGTTGCACAGTCATGATCATAGAACAGGTTAAGCAGCAGCAGAGGAGGATAGCCAATGCACTGCAATTGGACTCCTCACACTGTGGATTCCATCAGACCACTCAATTGATCCAAATGTTGATTCAAGACCCTTCGCTCTCTCCGATCCAACAGTGCTAAAACTGACCTCATACGACAAACTATTCTTTTCCTCACTGAAACTGAGCTTACTCGGAGTCACCTTCACCTCCACGGACGAAGGTGCATTTACCTTTACCTTATAGACAGCATTTGCATTCCGCCCAACATTTTTAACCACACGCTTGTATTTCACAACACTCTCACTCATGAAAACAACTGAGAATGATGGATAATTCAAATCCCCTGGACTAGCCAAACTATGTTCACTGCAATTCACTGAAGAAGTATCTTTCGTGAATGGTGAGATTCTGGAGGGGCCATAACCAATGGCGCATAGGAAACCTATGTAATCACTCGACTCAATGTCGTAAACCAGACCCGGATGCAGTGCTCTGTTTGGATCCACATGTCCTGATCCACAAACGAAAGGACTCGATTCTTGACCTGTGGCAAGATCCATGATTGTTTTGCCGGAGTTGTCAATGTTGTAAGCTGTTGTCATGAGGGCTGATTTTATGGCTGCTGTGGTCCATTTAGGATAAGCCTTTCTGAGTAACGCAGCTAATCCACTTACATGAGGGCAAGACATGGATGTCCCGGATATAATGTTGAATTCCACTCTTCTTTTGTCGATTTCCAAGTCTGTTGGACCAACAGCTCCGGTCCATCCAGCTAATATGTTGACTCCAGGTGCAGTAACATCCGGTTTAAGGATCTCAGGGGTCACATAATTGGGTCCTCGGCCAGAGAACGCAGCAATGCGTGGAGCAGACGGCGATTGTCCTATAACAGTTCCCTTGAAAGCGATCGTCGCTGTTGGTGATGGAACAGATTTGATGTAATCCCTGATTTTATCGCCAGCTTTTTGACCCACCATGGTCGCTGGGAGGAAATGTGCATCGGCGATGAGTTCTTCTCCAGAGTCAGCTAAGTTTGCTAGGACCATACCTGCACCACCCGCTTGTATCACAGCACTTCCTTTCTCTACTCTGGCATTGCCTCCTCGGTCACATAATACAATTTTCCCAGCAACTTTTGAAGGGTCCAGCTTTCCTGGATAGCAGAGTTGGCTGCCACAGTCGGCGGAATAAACAAGCTGTAGTTTTGCATTGCCGAGGGGATCTCCGGTATACAAGGATACACCACCAAATATTCTACCGTCTCCTAAGATAACATCCGCTGGAAACTCCCGATCTATTGTTGAAGCAGCAACAGTGAGAATCCATGGGGCAATGTTGACCGCCGTAGAAGCACCAGGACCAGAATTTCCAGCAGAGCAAGAGACAACAACGCCATGTTCTGAGGCACCAAAAGCTCCAATAGCAATGGAGTCAATGTCATACTCAGGAGAATAACCATCAGCACCAACAGAGAGAGAAATCACATGAACCCCATCCGCAACAGCTTGATCCATTGCAGCCAGTATATCAGAATCAAAACACCCTGTTTTCCAGCAGATCTTATAGGCTGCTATTCTAGCTTTTACGGCCATACCTCTAGCTTCACCTTTTGCATACTGGTAAAAGCTCGCATTGCCTACAACAGATCCAGCTGCAGTTGAAGCAGTGTGAGTTCCATGGCCTTCAGTATCTCTTGGCGATTTGGATTCTTTAGATTCATCCATTGGACTTCCACGATCAGTTTCATATCCTTTGTAAAACAATCTAGCACCTATGATTTTAAGATTACATGAAGTTGCAGGAAAGTCTGGGCCACTCTCGCATTTCCCTTTCCAACTGGAAGGCACGGGAGAAAGCCCCTCGTCCGAAAAGCTCGGCCTTTCTGGCCAAATACCCGTGTCAAGGACCCCAACAATAACATCATCAGCATAATCAGAATTGGGCCAAATCCCAAATGAGTCTTCAAGGCCTAAGAAGGTAGGTGTGTGAGTGGTATGAAGTTGGCGTACGCGATCAGGGATGACGGAGACCACACCGGGAACACGTCTGAGCTCTTCAGCCTGCCCAAATGTAAGGCGGGCAGAAAAGCCACGGACAACACGATCATAAGAATACAAGATATGGGGTGAGTGTTGAGAGAAAGAAGAGACTGATCGGAGAATAGAGGAGTACCAATGATGGTGAGTAGTGAAAATATGAGGCTTGTGGGATATGGACACGTGGACTATGAAAGTTTTAGGACCCTCCGATTTGACTGAAATTGCCAATGAGCTGAGAAAGAGGAAGACTAGGGGGAAGAAAGAAGAAAGCGCCATTGCTAAAGAGAAACTAGTTTCTGGGATGATAAGAGAGATATTTGATGGGCTTTATTGTGCCACGTTATAGATAGTTTTTGGCAATTCCCATTTCTCGTTTGGGCCCATTTCTCGTATAAAGATGGATGGAAGGGTAGCTCAGGTGGGTAGGTAAGAGGCATGATGTTCAGAAAAGATATTTAGATATCTGATAGGTGTTAGTTATTAACCCACGTTTTCTCGCATTATTGCCCGTACTAGAAATATTTTATATATTGGAATTTAAGTGTCGTGAATCATATGCCAATGAATGGCAATGATGTTTCTGCTATTTCGTTACTCAAAACTATTTGTGATTATATGAGATCATCCTAATTGACTCCCGTTAATGGAATAATCCATGGTGGAGTTAGAAATTTCACGAATAATAAAATTGCACAATTTTATTGCTGCTAGTGAGATTCAAACAGAAAAGCACTTCTAGCTCATTCGATGCGCCTGAAATCATTAGTCTACAACATGCTATTGTGTCAAAGGGGTTCAAAATATGTTAATTAATCATTTCTTATTTCATTTTACTTGTATATACAAAAAAAAAAATTCTGGCAAATTGGACATCCTAATAACCATGTAGCTCCGTCCCTCATAAAATTTCGCTTGGTATGTTGTTGTATGTGATGAATTAAAAACAAATTAATTAGTTGTCATTTAGTGATAACTATATATATGTGAAACGTGAATACATATATCATGTATTCATTGATTTGATATAAGTATCAAACATGGGTTCAATAATTAATTTGATTCATGCTTAAAAATCTCACTTTGAAATAGTAAAATATTTTTTCTATTAAATATAACTTCATTTTTCGAGCACGTATGAAAGTTATTTACCACCTCACAACACTAGCAGAAAGTAGATCTAATTTTTCTAGGGTTGAGTGGTTTTGAAGCACCGAATTGAGAGGGAAGTGATTCATATGACATAATTGATGGGTCAAGGAACTGATGACCACAATCATGGACCAGTAGGATTTAGCCATAAACTCAGGTGTCACAATATGCAATGCAATAACGAAATTATTTTAGTTGTCATTGCGGCATGTGTATATTCCTTATACGAGTTAAACCAGTATTTTAACCATTAAGCATGCTTGATTATTACGTAATCATAAATCTATATATATATAATAAAGGAGAGTAGTTTGCAATAAGATTTTGCTAGTGGCAAGCTAATAAAATGCTACTTGGCAATTTAAGATTAATTTAATAAATACTATTATAAAAACTTGAATTATTAATTTTTAATTTAAAATATTTATCAAGAAAATTTACATATAAGAAATAATAATTACCACAGTAGAAAAGTTCTAACTAATTTCAGACTCCCTAGTTTAATAAACTTTTAACATCACGAAAGTGGTGAAAGATTTAAATGGATTTTAGTCTGGGTTTGTGGGGGGGGGCCTTTTAGATGTGAATAATTAAATATAAAAATGAGGTATAGACATAATCAATTAGGATCACTTATAAATTAAATAGAAAAAATGAAATCGCTATTAGAAATGACAGTAAATTAAACCAAATTTTCCTTACTCTAATTGTTTGTACTTACATGATTTGAAGGATAACGTCTCTACTCATACCAACACATCCGTGTGCGTGACTCGACACTTCTCTTTCTCTACGTCTCTTCTACTACTACAATTTCTTCCAGTGGGTTGGATCGCCACTTCTATCGCATTTCATTATTTCTTCATTCTCTATCTATTCCTCCATTGTGTGAAATCATGACTAGTTTCACGAAGAAAGAGTACGAATTCCTCAAAGAGCTCGGAATTGGCCCTCAAAATCTCGGTTGTTATGTTAATGGCACCTGGAAAGCTACTGGCCCCGTCATTTCTACTGTTAATCCTGCTAACAACCAGGTTTGTTCTTAATTTCACTTATCCTCTCCAATTTCCCCAACTTTTTGTTTGGTAGGGTTTTTGATCTTCACTGATTATAAGTCGCAAACTGATCGGTTTCGTTTCATTAAATTAATATATGTATGATTTAAACTGTATAATGTATACAGATCATTGCCGAAGTTGTCGAAGCTTCTGCTCAAGATTATGAGGAAGGCATGTCAGCTTGCGCTGAGGCAGCTAAGATTTGGGTGCAGGTATGTTCAACACTCACTGAAATCATAAATCTATCTTCCCGTTGCATATTAGATAAGAATTGGTGGCATTTAGTTTGGGGATCAATTTTTCTACTATGATGATGATGTATTATGTTTCAGGTTCCTGCACCAAAAAGAGGTGAGATTGTTAGACAGATAGGTGATGCACTCCGGGCGAACCTTCAGGAATTTGGTCGACTTGTTTCACTTGAAATGGGAAAGATACTCCCAGAAGGAATTGGGGAGGTTCAAGTATGTAATGTCACGATTCACTATAGAGCTATGGAGTGTCCTAAAAATTATTGAAAAACAACTTTACAATTGGATACTTTTTTGTGGCTTAAATCTGCAGGAAGTCATTGATATGTGTGATTTTGCTGTGGGATTGAGTCGACAACTGAATGGATCCGTTATTCCTTCTGAACGTGAGTTCGCTTCCTTACTATGTTGCTTTCAGAATAGCCGAATTTGCAATTTTAAGCAGTTTTTTTTGCAATTGTAATTTCTTGCTTTTAGTTTTAAATACTTTCTGTTATCTGAGTAGTTCCTGGTTGAAAGGATGATTAGCTTTTACTGACTATTGGGATACAAATGTTTTTTAAGAGTAGAAGATTTACAGTCGTATGTTATTGGAGATGTTTATTTTCTGATTGTTTTTCTTATCTAACTTCCTTTTGTTAACAATGTTTATTTGTTGACAGGTCCTAACCACATGATGTTGGAGGTGTGCTGACATTTGTGCTCTAAAATCAGGAATTTCTCAAACTCTGGTTATGTTAGTTTTTGATCTTTTCATGTAATTTTTGTGCACAGATGTGGAATCCTCTCGGGATAGTTGGTGTAATCACGGCTTTCAACTTCCCATGTGCTGTACTTGGTAAGCCATTGAGATTTTTGACATGAGATATCTCTCCTATGGACAGTAGTAACATACCAATGGATCATCATGGAACCTTGAGCTGAATATGGTCAATTTACAAGAATAAATGTCCAATACAACAGAACTACCTATCATCATTCAAGAATTGAATCCCTGAATTTTTCTCTCCTCTTCCTTTAATAGTATTATTGTTTTGTTAGTACATTACTTTGCTCTATATTCTGATAAAACTGTGATCTTACATGATGCCTATGTGTCTTCTACCTTTCTTGCTCTTTCCCTAAGGTAGTTGGTTGGTGTCAACAAGAAGTCAAAGTCTTCCTATCTGAATGCATTCGTGCTTGAATTGCTTTTTGCCTCAAACGTTGGAGTATATCTCTTGCTATGTTCAGATTGTATTTTTTGTATTGCTGTCTTTCCACTGAAGTAGTTTGATCTAAAAAAGAAAATTAGTAGAAAGATTCTAGGGTTTGTATCTGGAGCCGAGGGTCCTTCGGAAACAGCCTCTCTACCTTCATGCGGGGTAGTGGTAAGGTATGCGTACATTCTACCATGTCCAGACCTCACTTGTGGGATTTCGCTGGGTATGTTGTTGTCGTTGTTTTATTTGGAGAACTTTTGCGTTCACATACCAAGCAATTTCTCACTTTGCTTTAAATGCTTTGACCCAATTTTCCAAGTAACCATTTGACAAGTGTCAATATCTACCTTATTTTGTTCTAAATATATCTGTCATGTTCTATCCAGGATGGAATGCATGTATCGCACTGGTCTGCGGCAATTGCGTTGTCTGGTAAGTCCATCACTTTATTTCAAAGATGTAAAGTGCATTTGTCCATAGTAGGAATGATTGAATGGCTTTTCCAAATGATAGTTGAGCTAGATGGTTGAACAGCTAAGCTGAGCTAAAATTGATTGGGTATTATTGCCACACTATAGGTTGAACATCATCATATGAAGATTTATGTTGGAAGTAATTACTGTTTCTCTTTCAAAGCAGGAGTATTGAATCTCTCTTACCTTAGAACCCTGCCAACTTGATAATATAAGCATTCATGTGTTGCATCTGAATCTTTAATTAAGTTATATTACTGTACTAGCTCTAAAACAGAATTTCTTCCGCATCCAAATAAGTTAAACAAAACAGAGTTTCAGTTCCTGTCTTATTAACCTTACGAGGTTAAGTAAGCTCAACTGAATTGGGAGGGATAGAGCAGATTCTCTTTAGGGTTATGCTAATGCCTAATCTCTCAACTCTCTACTCAATCTCCAAAAGAATTTGCTCTTCGAGTATGTCTGATACCTCAATGCTTGTAACAAAACTCAAGTTTGGTATTTGGGTGTTCTAATCTTGGGATTTTATGCCATGTTCACAGGAAAGGTGCTCCAACAACACCACTGGTTACCATTGCGATGACAAAAATTGTGGCTAGTGTATTGGAGAAAAACAATTTACCTGGTTCAATTTTTACTGCCTTCTGCGGTGGAGCTGCTGTTGGTCAAGCAATAGCAATGGACACACGAATTCCTCTAGTTTCGTTCACTGGGAGTTCAAAGGTGACTTTTCTGTCCTTGACCTAACATGTATGTTTGTTTTATTATCAAGGGGTCTCCGTTGCCACTAATACTGTGTCGGTATTTGCTTCTTCCTTTGACTTGGATTTACCCTTTCAAATATTTTCCAGACTCTCCGCCACTAGGCATAAAACATAGACTGTCTGGTTTGTTGGTTCATCTCTAGGAAGCTTCCGTTGCTATCTTTGATATGATCTTAAAATGTAATAATTTGTTTTTTTCTAATTTTTCTATATTTGTTGGATTAACTTGATGTAGTCTCTCCAAAAATCTCAATATAAGTACAAAAATGTCTTTTTTTTTGCTTACTTTACATTCCTACCTTGACTTTACATTGTCTGCCTAGTTGAATCAAAGAATCTTAACAGGACTTGAAAAGATGGTGTTATTGAGTCAATTTTGAAATTAAATGGATATGCAAGTCTTGAGTTTAATCTGCTAGTCAAAATTAAACTGAGTGGTTTGGCTTTCATTCCTTGTGGGTGCAAGTGAAAATAAAAGCATTTCTTTTCTAGGATAAGCAAATAAGTTCTATTTGAGAATAACACCCAACTGGACAGCAACCATATACACGTGCATACACCCTAAAATCTCAAAATAAAAGAAGAATCTAGGAATTTTTCAAATTCCTTATCAATTTATTATTCTATTACTCTGATAAAGCTTGTCTTCTAGTTTTGTTAAAAGTTACATATAGAAATACAAATTTGCTCTTAACAAATTTCTGTGGGTTTATTTCTTTTGTGCCAATAGGTTGGTCTTGCAGTTCAGCAAACAGTAAGTCAGAGATTTGGAAAATGTCTACTAGAACTAAGTGGAAATAATGCCATCATAATAATGGATGATGCGGACATTAAACTTGCTGTTCGCTCTGTTTTATTTGCTGCTGTTGGTACAGCTGGTCAGCGCTGTACAACATGCCGGAGACTGGTACTGTGTTAATTGTTTTAAGTCCGTTCACTTTGCTGCTTAAAGCTTCCACTTCCAAAATTTGTTACTGTTTTTCTTCATAAATCTTTTTCTGTGTGAAGCTGGTGCACGAGTCAATATATGAGAAGGTACTCGAACCACTAGTTGATGTTTACAAGCAAGTTAAGATAGGGGATCCTTTAGAAAAAGGTACCTTACTTGGGCCATTGCATACTCGTACTTCTAGGGAAAACTTCGAGAAGGGAATCCACAATATCAAGTCCCAGGTATGTCCAGTTTCTTGAGACTTTCATTTCCTAACTGTTTCTAAATTGACATTGATTTTGCCTCTCCTCCTAGGGGTCTTGCCCTACCCCTTGTTATATGATGGTGAGGACAGTTGTACCACATGGACAAGATTTGTCTAACAGTTTGAGTTGTTAAAGTTTCACAGCTTTATCCCCCAAACATAGCTCTAGTAAATGTCAGGTCATAATATATTTAAAAAGAAAAGGAGACATATTTTGTTAACTCAGCTGGAATTGAATTTTTTCCTTTTCCAATAGAAAGGGAAGTGTGAGTAGAACTTTGTTTCTTAAAATGAATATTTTGCAGGGTGGAAAGATCCTTACAGGTGGTTCAGTCGTAGAATCTGAGGGTAATTTTGTGCATCCAACAATTGTTGAAATTTCTTCAAAAGCCGAAATTGTGAAGGAAGAATTGTTTGCTCCAGTTCTGTATGTAATGAAGTTTAAGGTATTCCCTTGTTTGAGATAACCAATGGCGTCATGTCCCCCTATTTGGTGGAACTTCTCTTGATTCAGTTTCTCATTTCAAACTTTCTGCTTGCAGACTTTCGAAGAAGCAGTTGAAATCAACAACTCTGTCCCTCAAGGTTTAAGTAGTTCCATCTTCACCCGAAATCCAGATAATATATTTAAGTGGATTGGGTAAGCAATCTATTGAGAATGTGGTTTAGACGAGTTCCCTTTTCATTAAATAACCCTAATTCTGACATGGATTTATGTGATGCAGACCTCAAGGAAGTGATTGTGGTATCGTCAATGTAAATATCCCAACAAATGGAGCTGAAATTGGCGGTGCTTTTGGAGGTGAGAAAGGTACTGGTGGTGGCCGTGAGGCGGGAAGTGATTCTTGGAAACAATATATGAGACGCTCAACTTGGTAACTACCCAGACATTTCATCCCTTTCTCATTTAATACATTTGCAGAAGCTCATCAATTCAGTATAATAATTCTTATTACTCAATGTCTAAATCTGATAACATTTTACGCCGACCTACTTGGGTTATTCCCCACCATTGCAGTACAATCAACTATGGGAGTGAACTACCATTGGCTCAAGGAATCAATTTTGGCTAGTGAAATTGGTGAGTCATTGCATTACTATATGATAAATTAAGTATGTCGCAGCATTTCAAATTTCTCGTGTTCTAATGAATGCAATTGTTGTTTCAGATTCCGATACACCCGTCTCGCTCGTGAATTCTGCCTGTAAGGTGCTTATGATTGACCCGGAATCACTTAAATAATGTACCTTCCTTGCAACTCAATTAAAATAATGTATTCTGAACCTAGCGTTCTCAGTGATCAGTACCAGGTTGCCTAATCAATGAATTTACTTGGCCGTTCTACTTTATTTGAAGAGTTGTTAACCTAATCTCTCATAACTAAAACAGAACACTTGCATTATTGGCACTAATAGTCAACTACCTAATCTTACGCTTAAGTCATCTGCAGCCTCCTAAAGTTGTTTTCATAATTCACTTAAGCACCTCAATTATGGCTTGTATCTATTGAACACTTAAATTATTCAAAACTTGTGTCTATTAAGCACAAAATGTTGATGTGGCAAAATAAGTGCATCTCACTGCATTGAAGCGCGTGAACAGGTCCCAAACTTTTTTTTATAATTTTTTTATTAATAATAAACTTGTACATTTTTTCCTTCTTATGATACTTGGCATTGCATTAATTAAAATAAGTAAAAATAAACTTTTATTCAAAATGATGTCTTATAATATCCAGAAAACAAACCCACCCCGCACCCCCACCCCTGTAGGGCTATACCAGCCGCAATCTTCTTCTTCGCCCCATTTTAATCATTTTAAACTCCATTTTGGTTTTTCATTTTTATTTTTCGCTTTTTATAAAAAAAAAAAAAAAAAAAAACTGAATCTGCCAAGTGCTAATCGAATTTGCAAGAATTAAAAAAATAATCGGACATCAGAGTTTTAAAGGCAACTTCCGTCTCTCTCTATTTTCGGTCACTTAGATCAACAAACATCACCAGCCATTAAAAGTTATAAAATAATATCAGAAAATTTGATATAATTCATTTGAATACTCACGATTTCTCTTCGTCATCAATTTCAAAATAATTTATCAAGTCAACTTATTTTTCACAACAACCACTCCATTAATCTATCATGCTTCATAATTTATTTCATTATTTGCATTTTAGTTAATTTCCATAGCTCATATTTATTATAAGAAGAAAACCAAAAGTTAATCTCTTCGGAGGAATAGAAAATAGTGGGTGACAACAGATGAAGAAGAAGAAAGGAAAAATTATTAGATGCGTCGGGAGAGATTTGCTTTTTTCTTTCTTTTTTGTTGCTGTTGCAGCAGGAGGTGCCGACATTAGGGGAAGAAGAAGAAAGGTGGGTGGTTCCTGTGGGGGGTGGAGGAGGAAATTGTTTTCTTTCTTTTTGTTAATCAATTTTTTGAATTATTAAAGGTTGAAATTAAAAATAAATGAAAATTCATTAGATTGGGCCCATGTGCCACATACTGAAGTCTTATTGGTTACTTTTTCAAGACAATGTGTGTGAATTACACACACCACATTTTAAAAGTTTTATTATCATTTTGTGTTCAATAAGAACATATTCTTTAATATTAGAGTGTCTAATAAATACTAGTTATAATTGAGATGTCTAAGTAAATTATACGGACAACTTTAAAAGGTCGCAGATTACATAAGCCCCTAATCTTATGTAAACCACTAGTAGGTTTATGTTAGTCAATCATTTTGATATGTTACCTCCAATAATGCAAATGATTATATTTTCCACAGAAGGTCCTCCTCTGGAAACTTCATGACATGTATAGACAAATTTGGTTGATATTTGAAAAATCAAACAGGTAGTTGTAAAAGTTGGAATATATCGGCAGCAGAGGTCATTTGGTACGTGAGTTAAGCATATGATAATTTTGGGATAAAATTTTCCATATTTGATTTGAGATATTAGCTGATTGCTAGATTATTTTACCCCAATATTCTGAAATAATCTCATAAATTTTTCCTTATTTATTCCAAACCTCGTAAATTCAAAAGCAACATCTCCCTTAAGTTGTTAATTATGAAAACGTCGTGTTTTATCATTTCAGACTACAGTCAGGTCTGATCCTTAGCTATGCTTCCTCATAGTCAAATAATAGTACACTTAGAAGTCAAGTTCGTAAAAAGAATAACTTTTTTGTTGGTGAATATTTATGATAAAAAATAAAATTCTGAAAACTTCTTAATCATATATGTACTCTTCTTCAAAATCTACAGTAGTGCATTTCTGAAGGTGGTTATTGAGTCATTTTTGTATTTCTTACTAGTTTATTGGATACTCACTATCTTACACCAATACACATTAAAATTAGTTTTCTCCGCGAAATCTTAGGCAAACAAGATAAATATCAATTTTTAGTTTCAAACAATATCAAATTTTGCAAGAAATTTTACCCATTTCATTAATCTTTATGATCCTCTTTTTTTTTTTTTTATATTTCCAAAATTCGAACTTGAAAACACTAGTTAAACTATAGATGAATGACGCCCATCTTAACAAATCCTTGGTGGTACATCCTTATCATAAAGTCTTGATCAATATATTCACCACTAACACGCAAATGTCCATCCCTCTCCTTTACACTAGAACTAGCATGTCAAACAGAAACAACAATATCTTAGGCCCACAAATATTACTACTTTCTACTGGACATTCCATTAGCTTCATCAATACGCCCATTCCCTCCAATCTCAAACTCTGTATTATCATATGTACAAAGGGGAAGTCACAAGCATTGTCTTTTTCCCAATTTTGGATTCTTGGTACCTAATTTATAGTTTCCATGTTATCATTCACAAGCCATAAAAGCCAGAAACTTCCTCGTTCAAATCATCTTATCTTTAATTGGGGAGAAACTCATACTTCACACTTTTTTCAGCTAAATTTGAAACACTTACTGTTCCTACTTCATCCACGTGAACTTTCAACTCACTATAGCTCCCATATACATTATTTTCAGATTTATTTTTCACTTTAACATCTGATATCCGAAATACACGAGATAGAATTATGAAAATGGATTGAACAAAAACACGAAGAGAATCATAATAGAAGCATTCAATCAAAACATGAGTTTCTAATATATATTTACAGATGCATATAAAGAGTGGAGCTAATCAAAATTGTAAAATCAGTTGAGCACACAGAATTCACACGCTAATCACATGAACATGATTTTCATTCCATTCCATTTCATCACAATCCATCGCCAAACGATTCTAGTTCTATTGTGTTTACATTTTTGAGGCAAATTAAGCATTATTAGAGTTGTTTTTTCTTCTTAATTTATTTCTTTTTTTCCATGGCGGGGATTTGAGGGTTGAAATTAAACCTAAAGTCATCACCTTCATTCGGAATCGGGATCCATTTCCATAGCATGATAAGCAGCAGAATCGACCACCAAAGAGAGGGTAGGAATACAACTTTCAGCTCGAACTAAAACGTTAGTCTGCATCTCTCTGCTGTTCCTCGTCGGACTACAGGGCATCGACCTGAGCGATTTAGGAGATTCCAAGCTCCTCCGCAGAAGCTGCCTCATGGCAGCGATCAAGTGAATAGTCGGATCTGGAGGAGGAGTAGACGAACTGAACTTCTTACAGAAATTGAGATGACGAGTTAAGGCTTCTTCCGCGTTGATCAACCTCTCACACCGCATCATCTCATCCTTCACTGCTTCCGCACACAGTCCGCATATCCATTTCCCCTGATACCTCTCGCGGATCGTCTCTATGTAAGCCGGAGTACACTCCTCCGTCAATCCACAACAATCGCATTTCGCGAAATCCACCTCGATTGTCGGTGCCGCAAGTTTTCCGGCCTCCGCAGCGTTCATCACTACCGCCGACTCACTGATTACCGTCGTCGACATCGTTTATCGTCAAACTGAAAACACACACACAAAAAAAAAGGTCAATATCTGCTCAATGATAAGAATTGCAAAAAAAATTACAAAAATCAAAAAAATTACCTGCAGAAGCAGAGATCAAAACAGAGATAAAAATATATGAAAATACAAAACTACAAAGTTTTTTTAGTAATTATCTGATTCGTTCCACTTCTACTTTTCTCGGAGAAGAAGAAGATTAGTAGAAGCAGAAATCGTATTTTTTTTCTAATTATCTTTCTTTCTCCCACTCGCCTTCTTCGTCCTTTGTTTCTTCAGGAACAAAAAAAGTATCCATGAAAGGCATCACAAAACTCAAACAACCTCTCAATCAGTCTCTGAAAATTCCAATTCGATAACGAAGAATTTGCTTATTCACACAGAATCAATTTGTACAAAAATGCATAAATTGATAGAAACTGACAAAAAGTATATAATCTACTTTCTTTTTTTCTTTTTCTGAAGAGTGAGAAATAAGGGAGGAGTGGGAGTCTAAAAAAGAAAAACTCTCAATGATTGAGTGAGGGTTTGGAGAATCCACGTCAGCGATTGTGCTGGCAATTAATTTAGACCGTATATTAATAGTTTTCCAGCTAGGCGTTACCTATTGTATGTATGGAAATAAATCTCATTCTACATTTACTCCTTCCGTTTCTCAAAGAATAATCTAATTTGATTTGACACGAAATTTAAGATCCTAATTAAAGTCATACCAAATATATAAAATTGCCTTTTAATCTTGTGACCTTAAACAGGCTACGTGGAAAGCTAAAATTAAAATGTTATAAAAAAAAGAAAAAAGTCATTTTTCTTGAAACTGACTAAAAAAAAAGGAGGTCATTCTTTGTGAAACGAAGGGAATATCAAATTTTAATATTTGAGAAATATTGGGAAATTTTCTTCCCTGTATTTTAAAAGTTTTTTAACGAATAAGAATCCAACACGTGTGGACCATCGACGTGGAAGGCCAATCTGTAAATAGGAAAATATTCATAATAAAAAGATCCTAATGTGAAATAACGTGGCAATGTAAACATGTGATGTCATTAAACTTAGACTTAATCTTGGGTTCACACTTCACGATTTAGCCATAATGTCTCTTTCTTTCCTTCCTGTTCCACACGTTTTTGTACTTGTAAATGTAAATCATTTACTTGTTGTAATTAGGGGTTTGACGTTATACGGTATTGAAATTTTAAGTTGATAAGTGGTAAGTAGGATGGAAAGTAATGTGTACGTAGATTTTATGATTATTTTAAAATAATTATTTTCGATAGACTATCTTAAAATTATATTATTATCATATCAAATTAATTTGATATATTGATCCGATCTCAATATTTTATTAGTTTGCTTTAATTTTGTTTTGTTTTTCAAAAAAGGAGGAGGGAAAGAGTCATATTTCCTTTCTAAAATTAAGGAAACAATGTATTTCTATGAATATAAGATCTATTTCCATCGTTAAGTACTTAATTAATGGGTTGCCGAAAATTATTTGTTTCCTTTTTTCCCCATTGGTGTTTTAATACTCACGTTCTATAGACTATAAGGCTTATACAAAAAGTTTCTTATAGTATTTTTTTTCTTTTTTAAATTTGAATCTGAAATTTTTAATTAAAATTGAAAGAGATTTTATTGATTTCATTACAACTTTTACTAACGTATTTCTTCTACTTAGAGGTAGAGTATATCCTATGACATAATTTTTTTTATAAAAATAAATAAAAAGGTCGAATCGTAGTACTTCTTTTTGCTTACTTGAGAAGGGAAAAAAAAGAAGTAAATTATAAAAAGAGGCATGGAAAAGAAAAATAATCTTAAAATTGATGATTTTGTTTCCAATTTTACGCCAATTACCTTATACAACTTGCTCGACCCGAAATCCAATTTGCCTTTCTCTAAAAAGAACATAATCATTATTCCATACAACTTTAATATAGCAAATTTCTATAAACTTTGGATCATTTATTTCAATTTTAATTTGTATTCCTTTTCAATCAAATCAAAGTATCAAAATAAAAAAATCGACATAATAACGTAAATTAAGAAAAAGTGAGTGTGATAGAAAAAAATTTGAAGTGATCCGTGTCTCTTAAATTATCCTTATTAAAAAAAAAATTAGTGACCAATTAAATGATATCATACACTAGTGTTTTTGGGGAGGGAGGGGGTGGGTGGTAACAATTAGTTGAGAACATATGCACATATTATTTTTTAACGAACAAACATATCGATTTTAAAAAAAGAGAAAAAGGATAACAAGGAATACACTTCCATTTGCTTTTTTTTTGTAGGAAAGGAATATGCTTCCACCACAAACATAATTGATTGCAGCTGCATATAGCAAATTTTCCACATTAGAATCTATGGTATGTCTGAAAACAAAGAGAAGTGAAAAAAATAAACACAAAAGAGAAGGGAAAAGGAATTTTTTTTTTGGGTAGGGGTCGGGGTTGTGAAAACAATTACAAGATGTATTCGGTTTATTTACTTGGATTTTTTACTTTATTTTCATTGTGTGTCTGATATTCACTTTGAAATTTGATTCATGTCTAATATTTGGAGGATAGTGTAAAACTCTTTCTATGAAAGACTATTCCATTTTAAAGATTTAAACCTAACATCTTTTATTAAGAATAAAAGAGTAAATATCACCATCCATACGCGTTCACAATCTTTGATGATAAACATCTTATTTCTGTGATTTGTAATTATGGAGTATTATTTTTGTATGCTTTGCAATTTGTTACTTTTACTTTTAATTTGTTATATTATTTAGACTCTTCAGAATTGTTATTATTATATCAAACTATCTATATCTAATCCTTTAAAATATACTATTTTTAAAAAATTCAACACACATCCAATATTATTTTTAAAGAATTCAAACAACACCAATAAACTCATTGATTGAACAATATATTCCAACAAGGCTAGTGCTAGGCTGGAAGCGGAAAGCTGATTTATTAGGTGGCCGCCGCTAAATCATGCTCCAACAATGCCAACTCCTCGCCGGAATCAGAATTTAGTCTGATCTGGTAGATGAAAAAGAATAATCTTTTTTCTCAAGTATTTTATTTTTGACTAGACACGAGATTTAAAACATAAAAATATTAAAATTCTGTAATCTTAAATTAGTCATTTAAAATATTGAAAAAGATATTTTCTTTGAGGCAGATGAAGAAAAAAAAAAGAGTTAAGCTATTTAAATTTAGACGAAAAAAATAATAGAAATGACTTTTTTTCTCCGATAAATTATTTCGTATTTTGTTATAGTATAAAGGTTAGCGCCTTTGGTCGTGGACTCATGGTGGATGACTGTGTGTCCAGCTGGAATCGTAAATTATTGGATAGAAAAAAGAGTGAATTTTACGCTACAAAAGTTGACCACTTAGGCAATATTGTTATTTTTATAAGCCAAGAGAAAATTGAGAATGTGACATGCAATATAATATACCCTCAATGATAATGACCATTAGACGATTCACATTCATAAATCTTTCATTTTTTATTTTACTTGTAGTGCATGGACCAAGTGAACAAACAAACTCATCTATCTTTTTTTATTTATTTATTTGTTTGAATGAAGGGGATGTGGGAGGAATAATTGTGAAAACGACCCCCACTTAAAAATAATATAATAATAGGAAAAAAAGAGTTGCCAAAATAATAGGAAAAAAAGGAACTCACCAAACCTACACGTCGAACTATGAGCTACAAGCCTACCATGGTCAATGCTTTTAAAATTATAGAAGCAATGCGGAAGAAAAGAAATATTATAGCGTAGTCCGAAAAAGAATAAACATTGTGTGTGAGTTTGTTTACATTATCGATTTCAATTTTGAATTAAAAAAAATTATCAATGGTCTGTTAAAAATAAATTGTCTCCTATAAAAGTAGGAGTAATGTATGTGACTATGTGTACATCATATATATCCTCATCATACTTACTTATGTGATTACAATGAATTTATAATTGTTGTAGAATTAAACACTTGTTCTATGATCTAACTAGAGTTAGTTAACTCTCAAAGATATTAGGTGATCACATATATAGAGTAAAAAAATAAATAAAATCCAAAGAGTAAGAGGTTTCCTTCAGCAAGGATCGATATACAACGAAAATGTATAAAATTCTTTTTTTTATACCAAAAGTCTGAAATTCAATCATTAGAAATAGAGTCACATTCAGTAGAAAGTGTTAAAACTCCCATAGATTAGTTAGATTAATAAATCTATTAATTAATTCAATCATTAGAAATAAAGTCACATTCAGTAGAAAGTGTTAAACTCCCATAGATTAGTTAGATTAATAAATCTATCAATTAATTCAATCATTAGAAATAGAGTCACATTCAGTAGAAAGTGCTAAAACTCCCATAGATTAGTTAGATTAATAAATCTATTGATTAATTAAATACCATACTATAATTAATCAAAATAAATAAATAAAAGAAAACAAGAAAAAACGTACTAATAAGTTTGAAAGCATCCTCTCATCTTTAATCATCTTTAATGTTTAAGTAGGTCATACCCAAAGGTAAATGAAAGGGAATGCTCTAATAAGTAATAAGACATTTTATGCATCAATTCACATGGATATGTGTTTAGACTAGGACATATTAATTACTACCCTTTTTCATGTTTCACGCTTCTTTTGTCAATTTCATTTGATAGAAAAATAGATATATGTCCATCATACAAATCAAATATTTTTATGCAACTATTCATAAAAATATCTCTAGAGGACCTATACCTATATATATGTTCTCCTAGTTAGTTAATTTTCACTTCAAATGTCTTGTGTTTCAAGGCTCAACTTACAATTTATATATACTATATATATTGGTAATTGGATCATATTACAAATGATATAAAAGAAACAACTAGCTAAATATAGAAGTTATAAATTAAAGAACATAAAGTGTCTGAATCCATAGGCTTCTTCCAATTATTAGATGAGGACAAATATAGCTAACATGGGATCTGATTTTTCTTTTCTTGTGGATCAGTCATTGACACCAATTTTTCTTTTGTACACATAATTGAGGGTTTTGTTTTTACCAAGACAAAAAAAACTAATAGATAAACAAGATACTACTAATTAATAATACAGACGAAGTAGTGAACTTATGACTTTCGTCAATAAGTGGATAAATTAATTCATCTCCTAAATAGAGGATCTTTTTAGTTTCTCAAATTGATTGAGGAGATGAATTATTATAGAACTCTCTTTATGCGGTCTCTAAGTTAGATTGATCTAATGTTTGGTCGCTTAACTAATATTTGACATCTATATTTATTATTATGTCATCCATGCTTCAAATTAGTTACATATATGTACTTTGCCCATGCCAAGTGGGAATTAATTTATTTTGTTAAAATATGAGAAGAAACCTTTTCTAATCAAAAGTTGCCTATGCATATCTTATGACATATTCTTTATATTTAGTTTAAGACTAGTCATAGGTTTTGTTCTTGTTTCGATACTTATTCTTTCAAAGTTTAATCCAAAATTAGAAATTTAATACCTCAATAACTATAAACTCTTCGTAAGCATGAATGAGAATGAGACTGTTTGGTTGATGCACTACTATTTTATACATATTTAAGATGTTTCAATTAGTGTGCAATTTCCTAATATGTAATTACTTGATGAACACTATAGTTTTTATTCATTTTTAAATTATATGCAAAGCATGTCATGGTTGTCATGAGTGACCTCATACGATCATAGAGAAACTTTTGTTTTTTTAATTTAGCGCATAAGATGAGGAATATGCGCTTTAACCTCTTGAATGTAATCTTTCTTTCTTTTGAAATTTGTGTCTACCTATATATATATATAAATATAATCATAAAATGAAGACATTATTTATTTTGTTTAAGAATGTCGTCGTTATCTTTAGTCATTAGAGTCCATCAAAATTGTTTTGATGAGGTGAGCTAATATATATATTAGCCAAAATTAAGGAACAATATTATTGGAACTGATAGGAGACACGTGGTAACAAACTACTGAGACAATATATATATATATATATATATATATCATTTCTTTAAATTCATCCAGAAACTTCTAAATTGCAATATATTGAGTAAAGATTTAACATATGTCCATTCTTTTAATTTATTGACCCTATATATTATATTCATGCATGATTCATCATTCATTAATTATTAATAGACCCTATTCTTTTATGTGGTTCTCCTTCCACATGCTTTGTCATTTTCATTTATATGATCACACGAAACTCCATAATAATTTAATTAATCAAACAAATCGATTAATAAATTCAAAAAATGGCCAATATCCAGCTATTCCGTTTCACTGTTAATAGTTAGGCCAAGGATAAACTAATTACTTAGTAACTACGTTAAATTAGATTATCCTTATAACGTATACAAGTTAAATAAACGAAATGTCTAGTTTAATATATGTTCTTAATTCTACCAATGAGTTGGTCAACCATAGACAATAACTCTTTTCTCCAAGAATAACTTAACAATTTTCATCTATATAGTTCATCATAAATTATGTTAGAAGATACTTTTCGTTTTTTTAAAAAAAAAACAAAAATAATAATTGGGGGTAGGCCGCCGTATGAGAAAGGGTTATAATGTGGGGAATCAAATTCTCAATATTAAAATTAAAGTTCAGATAGTTAATTAATTGAGCTATTACGATTTCTCATGTAAAAATTTTTGCTTACTTAAAAAGGGAAGAATTAAATGTCAAGAACAAACAAATAGACTAGGAAGATGTGGGGGACTAATTGGGATAACAAATTAGTCAATAAAAATGAAATGACCCACACATGGAGTATTTATTAGTGACCCTTCCAGAAATATCTCATGAGTTATTTCTTCTATGATTCAATTCAACCTTCACTATCATGTCTTTTATAGGACAAGAAATTAATGATTGACATGAAAACAGAGACATACTAATTCACACTATTGCCCTGTTCTTATTAATATTTCAGAAAAAGAAACGATATATATAAAAATAAAAATAAAAAGGAGATGTTTTGCCACAATTTGCCGTTGAAATTGTCACTTAATTTAAAAGAAAATATTATTTCTATAAGCAAATGTGTTGCCCAAGTTCAATTTGTTTCTAGATGATTATATTACCATTCTATATGATTTAAAGTAGAAAAACATATCTACAACCTATCATAATTCATACGTAACTTAAATCCTTCCATATATATTCATAAGATGTGAGATATATACCTCTCTCACGCAAGTTGTGGCTTATGTCAGATCTAAACCACACGATATAATATTCTCTTATTGGAATACTTTTTATATACAATGAGGTTAAAATTCACAAACAATTATTTTTTAGTTCTCATAATTCAAAAATAGTCAATATCCTTGAAGTTTCAAAATTTACGAATAAAATTCTAAAACAGTGACATTAAAAAAAGACATGGATGAAAAATGACAAATAATTCACTATTACTACGACCCACAACGTTTGAGCAGTGGTGACAATTTGACCAAGTATTGCACTCATTAACAAGGGAGATTTGAGATGTAAATAACAATTAATGAAGCAGTGGGGTTCACATTGTTACAATTATAAACGTTGCTTAATGGAAAATTCACACCAATAATTGCTAAACATGATTGCTTGTTGCTCTTAAGTCCATCATCACTTGATCACAATCAAAGTAAAAGTGCTCTTCCGTTCTTTTTACTTATCCACCATAAAGTAGATTTTTATTTTTATTTATTTAATTTATAAAAATATTGAATCTATTATATTCAAAGAATGATGAATAAAACTGTCATTTTATTTAATACTCCCTCTATCCCTAATTATTTATCCACTTTTCCTTTTATAATTGTCCCTAATTACTTGTCCATTTTGACAAATCAAAAAAGGATAATTTTTTTTGCCTATTATACCCTCAAATCTCAATTAAATGACTAATTACTTTGAAAAATGCAGAACTTTTCATTCACTTCATAATTAATAGGGGTAAAATAGTAAACACACTATGTCATTAATTGTTTTTCTAATATATGTGTCAATTCAAAAGCGGACAAGTAATTAGGGACAGAACTTTTTAAGAAATGTGTCACAAGTAAAAATAAACGGAGGGTAACAAAACGTTTGGCTGATGCCTACTGTATCTAATATTTAAATCTTATGCTAACAAAATGTTCTATTAAAGAATAAAAATTCTTCCAAGATGTATACATCAATCTAAACACCTTCAAGGCTGTGTCAAGATTTAGCTAAAGAGAAACTCATCAGTAAGCAACCCCTAACGAGGCTGCAACCATTGACCCCGAGCTCTACAATCATGAAAATTGAAAGAAAAGAAAATTCTACGTTACAAGCGACAAGGGCCTGGTTTCGAGTTTTTTCTTTCATGCCGTACAAAACCAATATCCCATCACTGACACTGAACCTCAGATTCCATTGATTTGTCACAAGCATCGTTGTTCTCAAGATCCCTAGTTAGTTTCTCTATCTGCCTTCTATAAACCGGCATGAAATGATCACTGATCATAGTTTGTGACAGCCTTATTTTACTGTACAATGATCTAGGAGTGAGAAAGATACCAACCTTTGTATCCTTGGGTTGGTTATGGTCCTTACTCAACGTATCGCTGTCACTTTCATGATCGACTTCCTCAGAGAGGAGAGTAACTATATGCATTATCTTTCCAGGAGGAAAGAATCTGTGCACCTCCTTTGTGTTTGGAACAGAGCTTTCACTTGAGCTCTGACCTGACTCTGCAATGGCTGCTGCTTCTTCTTCCCTAATCTCCTTCGCGACATCAGTTTCCCCTTCAGACTGATCATACAGTTCATGCTCTAGTTGTTGCCACATCTCAATTTCTGTCATTCGGTCTTCAGGTCCATGTTCACTATCATCAAGATCGGGATCCAGGCTATTATGGACATTAATCCCATCTGCAAAAGATTGATCAATTTCCGAGTTCCACGTGACTCCCTCGGTTGAAGATACAGGAAGTTCCATCACAGTCGTACTTCTGGTCTCCTCGGATTCCACAATGAATGCTTCAGAATTTTCGCCGGAAGAAGTTCCACAGGAGATTTGCCGTTCTTCAGAATTAACCTGAATAGCTGTGGATCGACGTCTGGGACCCATGCATGACCATGATGACAGTTGCATGGCAGGTCGTGACAATGCTGCCTGGGCCATACTTTGCGCTCTCTTCATGACAACCTACAGATCACTGCCAATGTCAAACACTCACCAATTCACCTCGACAACTGATAAATATGGTCAAATGACTCCAACAGAGTACAAGATACAAAATAAACAGAGCAAGAAACTCTACAGCACCACCCTATTGTCCCATCCTACATATTACACACATCACCTAAAGTGAACTAACTATTAACAGATTCTCTTGATTATTGGTCGGCCAAATCGTCAGCCAAGTTCACTCATAACCAAATATATTACAGCTACATTAGTTCACAATGTAAGGGAGAGAACTGAAATAACAGAGTAAACTATTGCCCCACCTGTGTACCACTGGAAACAGGCAGCAGTATTGCACCAGCACCTGCAACCTTAGCTTTAGCAGTGGCAATAGATGGAAGACGAGACCCCAGGGCTGATGCAGAACGATAAACAGTACTAAGAATCCTAGTATGCTCAATCTGATCTCTTAGATCGTTCAACCAAGCAGATGTTGTCACCTGCAACATGAAAAGAACATTCCCCACTTGAGACACCATACCTTAAAACTTATTAAGTGTTAGAAGCAGAGGTGCAATGTTGGTACAACGAATAAGCTTCCAGACGCTATTAAGAAAACTAAGCACATAGTAGCAACACAATGGATCATAAACAGAACCCTTGACTCTGAACCATTAGTGGTGTGTAAACTTGACAGTCAATATCACCATGTCAAACTATACCAATAGATACCAAAGAGAACTAACTCAATTTCTTCAAAGGTGGAATAGACTAGTTTTTGGCCAAAAACTGAATCCTGTAAAAGTTTAAAAAGCAACAGCAGACACTAATAATCTAAATGGGTCTTACACCAAAACGCATCAATCAATCAATGAATAACAAGGCATCAACCCTAAACTAATTAAGGTCGGCTAGCAAGAATAGGATAGATTAGAAGATAGACCAACATCATCTGGCTAGAGGATGTAGCATAGTGATATTGGCTAACTCTTGTATCTCTATGATGTATGCATGGGGAGAGAGTCCTTGTCCAAGGCATACCACAAAAGGTTCTCCAGCTGCATAGTTCAGATCAATTGATTCCATTGGAAGAAGAATAACTGGAAAAAGAACTGTGACTAGTATTCAAATTCATATTCACCAAAACATGACAACCAAAAGTTTGAAGTGACGTCCAACATCAGGACAAAACGTACTACTCCACCAACCAAGGAAACAAGTTGCTAGTCCAGCAACAAAACCAAATATGCTAAACCTACCAAAGAAGGAAAAGACTCCAACAGAAAGCACCAATTTGTACATAAAGCAGCCACAGAAATTCTGTTAAGTAAATCCAGAAGTTAACCTCAGAACGCAAATCATCCACCGAAGCAGCTGAAAATGTAGGCACCAAATCAGCTCCATTGATTACGGAGGATATAAATTCACACCCCGATTCAGCTAATTCCCATGTCATACAGGCAGCTGCAAAGGATATTCCGTTAAGTGAGAACGACTGATGACAAGTGAACAAAATGGTAGAATGTGGATATATATTTAAGCACATGCATACAATCGTAGGCAGATGACAAGAGTCAAATTAGAACATTCCAGATTGTATGCATAAGTTAACAAAATTATATATGACACCTGGAGCAAATGCTACACAGGTAGCTGTTGACAGTTCCTTCTGCTCACGAAGTACATAAGTTAAAATAGCTGCAGTTCCTCCACCCAAGGAGTGTCCCACAATCTGTGCGCCAAAAGAAGATCAATTTTACAAGGCAATTAGCCAAAAGACACCATGAAGGCCTTTGCAAGAAAGCCCCTAATAAAATAGCATATTTACACACAAATTGGAAAGGAATTGCAGACCTACCATCCATGCAACTCACGCCCCAAATAAAATCAATAGAGATGCAGATGCATGCCAAGAGAAAGAGAAGGATAAAGAGCAGCAAGTCCAAAAAGAATAAAAACAAATTACCGGGGAATCAAGAAATTGAAGAATTAGTAACATGAAAAATATAACAGGCTGTAATGGAAAAGATCCAGCCGATATCATTAATATTTTCAATTTAAAAAAAAACAGAGAGACACCTCAACCCCAAGATAAAAAAAAAGGAAAAGGAAGCAGCCATTAAAGGAGGAAAAGTGAGACTCAAATATCAAGCACCTTAAGTTTATATTCAGGATAAATACTAAGAGCTTTAAGAAGACAAGGCGTTGCAAGTTTTGCAATCCACCGAGCAGCCGCCACCATTCCACAATGTGCATAGCCTAACACCAAATTGCTAACTCCTCCCTCGTGTACCATAGCGTGATGGAACGGCACAACTGCACCAGTAGCAGCTGTCAAAGTATCTTTAATACTATGAGTTCCACGTATTACAAGGAGGAAAGATCTTGATCGGTGGTCTGCGAGTATTGTAAAAGCTGGCTTCAGAATCTGCACAGTAAAGTTTGTGCATTTAGAAGAAAGGAATACATATTTTATGTCGGAGCTTAAGAATTTTGGACGCGACTTACTCCAGCTTTGGGTTCTTGTAGTAGCACACTTTCTTGGGAATAGCCTGTCTCCTCCAAGAATAATGGGAAAGGTTTTTTGGAGAAATGCCAACAAACTGTCAACAAGTGCAAGAGGCATTTAAGCTCTGCAGCAATATCAGAACCTTTTAACTGGACACTGTCTTCGACACAGAATATGCTACTAACATGTATGTTTCCCTGCAGACATTACATGTACCTACTTAGTGACCAAGCTCGGTAAGTTAGTCCGAAGTCAAAATCAAGGTGGATACTAACACAACATAATTGAAAACAATATAAGACCAATATAAGTTTTGATAGCTCACTGTTGGGCAATTAAGTTAAAATGACACCTTCCTGGAGAAACTAATAGCTTTGGTAAAAAAATCTAATGCAAAAAGAATAGAAGTAACAATCAAAAGGAGGGAGCCCCCTCGAGGCATTTTTCTCTTTGAGCCTACAGCATTTAGTTGTATGATGGTCACAGTCCACCAAGCTTATGCAACTGTTGTTTTATAGATAAAGGTTGCTGTAACAAGAACTGAAATTGGAGGAACTACGAACTAGTTATTATGAATAAAAAGAAATAAATAAGTAAAGAATCAATAAAGCACTAATACATAATAATTAAAAAGACAATGAAATGAAAAAAAAAGGGATATAACCCAGAATTCAGTCTCAGAAAAGCAACCGACAAGATCCAAAATCATCTGGCTAGATATTTTTGATAAATGCATGTCTGGCTAGAAAGAAAGGAATGTGAAAATCTATTGGAAACAGGAACAATTTTTTTTATAGGTGTTCTATACTGGACATTGACAAACTGCTACTTGATCTACATCTTCTTCCCTTAATTTTATTCCATGGTGTAATTATTTGCATACTGCATTCATGTTATATACTACCTTTCCAACACAGAGACAACATAGCACAACTATTTGCATATTTTCTTAAACATATGATTGCATATAACAATTCCACAACAACCCAATGCCTTTACTGGTAAAAAACAAAGCAAATGATCCATGAATACCTGCTGCTTCAAGAGAAAACTGATGCCAAAAGCTAAATCCCCAATAGGCCACTTGCCCAGGGTCTCCGAGTAAGTAAACCTAAGAGTCTCAGACAATGTTGCGATTGTTTCCAACCATGTAGCAGGGGCCTGTATATGTCTATTGGAAACCCTATTAACTCCTAGCAGAGCATGATCTTGGCCGCTGCTACCACATTCATCGTCATCGTCATCCGTTGATGGAGAAGATTGCAACTTCTTATTTAACGTATAATACAATAGCGCAGCAGCACCTGCTGCAGTGGCGAGAGTTGCCGTCGCCATCAGTTTCCGAAACCTATTTTTTAATAGCAAATACAGATAGAGTTCATTAGAATTCAATACAATCTCTTCATAACAAAAACAAAAATCTCTCTTTGCCGAATGACATAGAACCAACAACAACAACCCAGTGTAATCCCACAACTGAGGGTCTGATGAGAGTTAGATGTATGCAGACCTTACCCCTACACCTTTGAGAGGTAGATAGGCAGTTTCTTACAGAACCTCAGGGTTGTAAAAATGATAAACTGACAACACAATATCAAGACATAGTACCAATGCACCAGAATGTAAGTTTCTAATTATGTGTTTACTAAATAAAGTAACACAAGAGACGTAAAAGAACATTTTTTTTCTCTAAGAAATGGCAAAGCCCCTTGTTTGGAAAACGTAAAACCCTAGATATTAAGAAACCAAGTAAAAACAATCCCTTTTACTACATCAACAAGCTTTTCTTCCCGTAAAGATTTCATTTTTCCCTATCATTAACCCTAACCATCCTCAAAATCAAATACTAGTGGAAATTAACCTGAGCATGGTTAACATCTAACAGATTAGAAAAACAGTACTATAATCCAATAATTTAAGAGACAGAATAAATCAATTAGGGTGATTAAAGAATGGATTGAAAGCGTGATATTAGATTAAGGAACCTGCGGATATCGATTGTAGCAGAAAAAATTGAATCTTGGGATGATTACTTCAATTGTAAGGAACTCAAAAACTTGGAGAACAAAAGTAAAGTATCGGAATTTTGACAAATTAAATAAAGTTGATGGCTGAAATGGGAAGTGGACTATCTCTTTCAAACTGAAACTTGTATCGGATTATTATGATTTAGAATTTGCGTACATAAACTAGGACCTTCTTAATTTTTCGGATTACAAAAAAGAATCCTTGACAACGATGGTTTTATTTAATTTCTGGACACGTGGATTTTGCGGAATACATAAAATTACGCCCAAAGTAGACTAAACAAAACCGACTCGGCCGCAGGAGTTGGTTTGACAATTGGGAACATTATATATATATCGAATTCAGTTCTTCAATTAAAAACAACATGTTGTATATGGTGTAATTCACAAATAGTTCAAAAAGAATAAGATATATACATGTCTTATTTTTATTTCCGTGAGATGAAAAATTATTTTTGATAAATTTTCAGTTTAGATTATATGTATTAAAAAATTAGTTTTGTTAAATTACGTCCAAATAATGTTTGGTTTCTTTTGTTAAAATTTAGTTTATTTCGGAGTGCAGTTACAATCAGAGGCGGACTCACTTTTACCAAAGAGGTGTTGAGCAACATCCTGTCAGAAAATTACATTATATAGAAAGGTCGAATTTTGGTTTAATAATTATATATGTATACATGTATTGATATATCTTGACAGAAGTTAAAATTTTAGTATAGTGATTAAGAGTTAAGATACAAGTCATAATATGAAAAAACCCTTGGTAAGAAGTGTTTCTCCTTGAATAAGGCCTTATGCGGTGTGAATTTGAATTAATTAGGCTCCAATGCGGGTATCAAATACTGAATGAAAAAAAATACAATTACAAAATAGTTTAAATAAACACTTAAAAAACAATATTCCTCTTATTTCTCTCTTCTTTTTAGTATGGTTAGTTGCCCAATCAATCAATCGCTCGTATGTTTATTTCATTTTTCATTTCGACGGGCGAAATCAAAATATTTTATGTTTAATTATAAATACTAAAGTAATTATGAACTTAATCAATTTTAATTATAAATACTAAAGTAATTATGAACTTAATCAATCAAAAAATGAAGTGGAGATCAATTTTGAAGAGATCTCCGAATACTATGTCTTTAAAACCTTTTTGTAAATTTTATTATATATGAACATGAATATTCATGATTCTTTTATTCAAGAAATAAAAATGAGAAGTAAAGACTAATAAAAGGGATATTTTATGCATCTTAAAACATTTTTATTATAACAAAGTTTCTCATTAGACGTGATAGTCAATTACAATAGGTAAACTAACTAAAGAAATAGTTTGATTTATTCACATGATTGAATTGGATCTCCTTCCTTCGATTCCTCATTGCATAATTCAATGAGAAAGAAAAAGAGCTTCGTTACATGCTGCTTTGGATGTTTTCGATATCTTTGATTAGTTTTAATTTTACTTTAGGCATAATGACCTGAGAGATCCCTGTATTTGGATCTGTTTGTAAGCTGGATCCTCCTACTTATCAACTTGTCCATTGAACCCCTAAATTCATCAGAACACAATATTTTAAACTCATTTGACCATTGACCAAACTTATGTGGCATGATAATGCTGAGTTGAAATGTGAATACACGCGTTTGACTCGAGTAAATAAGGTGTTTTACATTAAAAATATTTAAATAATAATAATTATTATCAAAAAATAAATTATTTTTTTTTTAAAAAAAAACATCTTCCTCAACAACCCTACCCCTCTCTCCTCCATCCCCAGTCCCCTTTCTCTCTTCTTCTTCTTGAATTTCATCCACCACATCCATTTTCTCCTTCATCCCCTTTCTTCTCAACCCATACTTCTTTTTCATTACAAATCAGTCGCCCACCTTAACCACTTAGTCTAAAAGTCTTTTAGATTTTAGCTTTTTAGTATTTATTTTTTAGGCTTCAAGAAAGGGGTCTAAGTATGGATTAACACGAAGGATAATGTGGATATTCAAAAATTATAACTCCATTGATAAGTTAGAGAAAGCTTGAAAAATAACAAATGAATCTTGTGAATTTGTGAAATTGATTCAAAATTGTGATTGGGATTAGTTGAATTTGTGGTGTGAACTTGTATTTGAATTTTCAAGTCAAATGAGGAAAAATCTCATCTATTTGACATGAATTTAGTGTTCAATTTGGACTAAACATGAAGAACATGCTTATTTGGATTTATTTTTTTTTAAAATGCTTATCTAAAATTTTCAGAAATTACAAAGTGACTTAATTGATTTTTTTTTAATTTTTAACATGTAATTTCTTACATGTCATTAAAAATGACATGGAATTCCACGTGTAAGCAATTGTACTTCACACACACTAGTGAGATGAAAAAATAGTTTAAAATATTATGTTATGATGAGTTTAGGGGGTCAGTTGACAAATTGATAAGTAAGAGGGTCTAACTTACAAACGGAGTCAAATACATGGGTCTCTGGGTCATTCCGCCTTTACTTTACTTTACTGAATACATAGAAGATGTTTGTCGTACCACATAATTTTGGACAAATTACAGAAAATACACACATTTTGTTTCACTTATTTCCATTATCACCTATTACTTTTAAAAATTTCCAAAATCCCTTATTTCTTTAATGTATTTGAGTTGCATATTAATGTATCCGAGCAACATATTATGTATCCGAGCTAGTTTTTAATGTATTCGAGATACATATTAATGTATTCGAGCCGGTATTTAATATATCTGAGCTACAAATTATGTATCCGAGCTAATTTTTAATGTATCCGAGCTATATATTAATGTATCTGAGATAATATTTAATGTATCCGAGCTTCAATTATTGTATTTGATTTTTTTTAATTTTTAAGGGATTAATGTAATTAGAAACTTATTAGGGACAAATTGTAACTTCATATTAAAACTATGGTATTTATGTAATTTACAAAAAAAAATTCCTTATAAAATGTCTTTGGGTACACTCGGTAAAAGGAAAGGAAAGTTCGAAATGTGGAGGAAGCCTCCCAATAACGGGCCTCAGTCGCAACTTAAATTGGGCCGAACCTACTTCTTCTCAGATGGAATAGAGCCCAACTTAAGTGGATCATCAACTGGGCCTAACTGGGTCGGAAGAAATGTTCAAATACCCACTTTTACACCATTGATTTTAAAAAAAAAAAAAAAAAAGAGGGGGAATTTAATTACACAAATTTCATAGTGTTAAGAGTTAATTACATCTTATCCTTACTCTTCTCCAAATTAAAAGAATGTCTTAAATTTGGTGGAATTCGAATACATCCCAAAACGTCCCGATACATTGCGTCTCGGTTTCGAATACATCACTCAACGTCCTGATATATCGTGTACGTCCCAATACGTAATGTATCCCACCAATGTATCACGTAAAGTGATGTATCCGGGAAAAAGAATTTTTATAATTTTTTCAAATGGCAGAGAATTTTAGAAAATATGGTGAAATAAGTTGTATATTTAGGTAATTTTTCAAAAAAGAAATTAAAAAATTAGCCACTATCTCAAAACTAAACAACATTTAACAACTCTTTAGTGCGAACAATATATTTAAACAAAAATAATTAAAATATAAAAAACTCCAAAGCATAATGTGTTGTTACAAGTTTTTACAAGTGAAATTTCATCACATTATAATAGAGCTCGAGAACTCCCCACGAATGAAATTCCAATAAGTGTTTTAGCGCTTCTAATTGAGTAAAATTTAATTTGTATGAAATTGTAACATGAAATTATAATATTACCTTAATCTTATTATCATTTTCTTCACTTTTTTTTTCCTTTGTCATGGTTTGGGGAAATGTTACTCTCTCAGTTTAAAACCACAAGATTGAAAAGATTATGTACATCTTTACTTTAAGATTACTGAATTCAAAAGTTGTTTTTTATTTCTTAAATTTCATGATCAATCAAAATAAGACACTTAAATTAATACGGGGGAAATACGATTTCTGTAAGCCCCAGTAGCTCTTGGGTGTGATGTTTAATGTTTTCCAGGGCAATATGTACAGTTGGGTTAATTTTGGAGAGAGTTTAAAGTCATGTATGGTCCAGTGACCCAAATGTCAAATATTGCAATTACTAAAAGAACCAGTTGGATTGTAAACGATGTCAATCGATCCTTTTGGACATATTATGTCTATAATGAATTAATATATCGCATTTTTGGGTGGAAAAAAAGAAGAAGAAAAAGAATCGACTTGAGCCCTTGATGTCTATTAAAATATAAAATCAAACACTTGAAACAAAAACCTCACACAATAACGATTAACATGTGAGCCTCATGACAATCTATATATAAATATTCCATCCAAAAATAAACTCAAATAAAAATTTCAAAACTGTTTTACATAGTAGGCCAGTAGGGTGACTATTGATCAACATCTAAATTTATCCTAGGATTTATATGATTGATCGTCTCACATGAATATATAGGACAAATAATTAATTTCAATGGGTCAAATATACCCACTCCTTGTCGAGATTATTAGTGGTTCTCCCTCATACGTTATGTTTAGTTTTATTATAATGGGAACATATAATTATACTATTGGTCCCCCTACTCCAATAATTTTAATTTCTACTCTTATCAAATAAAAAAATAAATAGGCACCATGATATCACATGATTTTAATTTTCAACTACTACCACTCTTATTAATCAATTATTACACACACAAATTGATAACTATTCGTCCCACTCTCCATCACCTCTTTTTTTTTTGTTTTCATTTTCTCCAACCCCAACTCTCTTTGCTACACATTTCACACATTTTTTTTAAAATTATTTTTTTTTGGTCAACTTGACCTTCACTGGTGATTAGGATGGTTAAAGTTGTTACTGTTTATTTGTCCTATTTAGATTTAACAATGAGTAAGTTACTTTCTTTTGGTTAGAATCTATTTATCCTATTTAAATTTAAGAGCGAGTGAGTTACTCTTAATAGCGAGTTAAAAAAATTGAAAATAATTTTTGAAATATTATTATTTAAAATATATAATGTGTAAAGATGAAATTAAATAGTTATATACAATAAAAAGAAATTGACATTTTTTTAAAACAAACTTTAAAAAGTAAGATAAAATTCAAACCTTTGCATGCCGGTATCAAAAATCGATGCCTTAACACTTGGCTATACTCCATAGGTCTGTTTTGGACGGTAGGGTGGAGAGAGGGGGAAGGAAGTGTTAAGGTTTTGCCCTGATTTTCTTATTTTATTTGAGGTTTATTTTTTTCCTTAAAAGAAAAGTTAAAGTATTACCATAAATGTTTTTACTTTTTTTGAAAGTAAAAGATAATTTTCTTCCATTTTTGGTTTATTCTTTTCTTAGAGAAAAAGTTTGGAATATATAAATTGAAGATCCCAATTCTCATAGCAAAACAAAAAAAACAACAGAATCCACAATATAGTCTTTTAAGAGTTATGTTTATGGGGAGATTTAATCTCTTTACAGTTTTAATATTTTTCTTTATATTAGTTTTCATATAATAATATTAGTTTTTAGTATAAGTATTTGTCATCTACTTTATCAATGATATGATTTGCAAATTATAAACTTCCGCATGACGCCCTAATCACCTTCAGAATACAACAGGGAGAAGCAGGGCTCGAAGAATGAGTTGAGCCGTGCAAGGACACGGGGATATAGCAAGTAAGCAACAAGGTTCTCCCCTTAGGACCGACTACAGAAAGCTCACAACTCTAATAGAAAGAAAGGGTAAGCTCTCTGTTCTATTTGCTTGCAATGCTATGCCTATCAAAGTTGGCGCAGACTTTCGTAACCTTAGACTCGTTATATTGTTCGAATGAACTCGTTGGTTTCGGCATCCACCAAAAGTTGGTAACCTTCGTCACCCTCAACATTTGATACTCTCTCGACAGTTTTAATGGTTCACAAAAAAGACTTTGGTGTAATAAACCGCAAGACCTTAAAAAAGAAAGTATATAATTAAAACGAAAGGAAAAAAGAGAAATAGTAATCGTGACTCGATGGATATGGATAGGAAGATCGACTTTTAAAAAAAAAAAAAAAAGCAAATATAGAATCATATTATCCACTAGAAAAATAGATATTCAGATGAGTAATATGAATATTGGATTATCAATACCTATTTGTGTGCTTGTTATTTTTCATGTTCTTTTTTCTTTTTTAACAATCTAAGCTTATTTTAGTTTTTGTTGTAAAATGAGAAGAAAATACAAGAATACCAAACAAGAAAGGACGACAAATGGTAATGGAAAGTATAAATTAGAGAATCTTATTTAATCTCTTCAAGTGTGTCTTTCACAAGCGTGAATATTTTCCTTTTATAGGATGTACATACCATCATCCCTTAACAATCTTAAACCAAATGCGTTAGTAGACCTTTAAGACTTACATTAAATATATGCATTACGTTGGATTGTTAAAAAAGAAATATCGACAATTAAATGAATTTGTAACCATTTTTAGTTTATGCCTCACTTAATTATTTTTAAATTAAAGCCATAAATAATATATTATCTATATCAAATATGAATGAGTTAAATATTTTATTTATTTTTATTTAATTCATTTTTCAATCTATTTATATTCGATCTGATCCGCTTATTCACCTATCTTTCTCTTACTGGAATGCTTTGATGCATCCATTAATACGTAAATTTGTTGTTTTCAGATATTTCATTTTCTTGAGAGTAGGATATTTCTGTGATAATATCTGGCACAATTGAATTTCAGCGTCGATTTTATTTTCATCGAACGGCCTATACTTTGTTTCTTAATTAAATTAATTAAGTTTTGTCGAAAAATAAAAATAAAAAGTACTTTGTTTCTTATATTACAGAAAGACAAACGTTAGTGATTGGTTGGTCCCAAAAGATCCTATTTTAGTCATAGGCAAAGTCCCAATCGATCCTACTGTCTTCGTGCCCACTAATATTTATTTCTCCATGCATCTTCTTCTTCAATATGAATTTTTTTCATATTACATTTTTTATGACATAATTTTATCTCTAACAACAAATCATTATTAAGAACGTAAAAAAAGACATTTAAATATTTTGGTATTAAAATAGAGATACGTGAATGTATTAAACACGTCTTAATCTTATAATATTAAACATAAGTTACTAAAACATGAAAAAAACATTCTTGTTAAATGACTAAAAAGTAAAGTAATACTCAAGCGTCATATTGCTAACAAATTGACAGGAAACTCAATAACTTTTAATTTTCATTTAGTTATAAAACACACACAATATATATATAAAAACATGAACTTTTAACTTGAATATTAAATTACTATAATATTCCTAACTTAGGTTGTGACTTTTTCGATGAGTTGTGACTTTTCTGATAAGTTGTGCTTTTTTCAAATAGTTGTGATTTTTCGATGAGTTGTAACTTTTCCAAATAGTTGTGACTTTTCTAAAGGGTTGTGAATTCTTGGAAAAGTTATGACTTTTCAAATAAGATACAAAAAACACTTGTTCATACTACCCTTTGTTCACTATAAATAGAGGGGTTTCCACTCATTTTTCAATCACAATTTTTTTTAATCTTCAACTCTTCTTCTTCTTGCATTTTAAAAAATTTCGTGTGATTTATTGTCGTTGAGTGAATTCGAAGTTTCGCAGAATATGATGTACCACTATTCTGATGAAGTAGGTTGTTCGATCCTAAGAGGGTATATTCATTAACCTCGAGTACTTGAGGAAAATAATTCTGTTGAAATAATAATTATTTTTTGGCTTAATATATACATTAACATGTAATGTTGATGTAGTCTAAATTTATTTGTTTTTTTAACAATTTCTCTTGTGATGTAGATATATGCTTATGAATATCTTTTTAAAAAATTATTAAAGTTTTCAAGAGTTGGAGAATTTTCACGATTTATTTTTTGATGCTCAATACAAAAGAATGACTTTATTTATCAATGTTACTTATGTGATTTAGATTGTCAAGAAGTTCGCTTAAAGTAGTTATTACTAAATAAACATTGCCCTTTTATTTTTCTAATTTACTATTTCTTAATATTTCAGTATTTTCGACGAATAAATGTTCATATGACTTCTAATAACGTCAGTTGAAATCCGTATTAGTTTAAATTTTATTATTTATTTAATAGCTAATTTTTATGAGATATATATTTTCATTAATAATATATATAGGGAAAAGGGTTTGAAAAATATCCCAACTTTGGTCGGAATTGCTGTTACGATACTAAACTTTAATAAAGACCTATTACCCCCCTAAACTATTTAATATCTTATTTTAAACAAATATATTTACCCAGCTGGTCAAGTGCGTGAAAACACGACGCATAGACGTGTAGGGCACCAAATTATTTTTTTTAGGTCAATCATTAAATGTCACGTATTAATACAGGAATTAAACTATATAATTTTCTTTTTACCTATAATTCTAATTCATTTTACACCCTTTCTCCTTCGCTAGAAATTATTTTCTAAATCCAAAAGACCGCAATTGAAGGGCCAGGTAAGCTTTGTAGGGAACAAATTATTTTCTTTAATTTCAGACTTTTTTCTTGGTCTTATTTGTTTTATTGTTATTTAGGCTTCTAATTTCTTTCCTTGATTTCTAACACGATTTTAATCTTTGATTTCTTCTTTGGCAATGAACTGAAAGAGAGTCTTGGGAAAGAGACGGAGTGACAGTGAAGTGACTATTGATTTCCCCTTTTTTTGACTTTTTCAAATATGCTTATCAAAGGGAACGAAATAACTAATTTAATTAATTTAATAAATTAAAACATGTGTGACACACTCAACTAATATTGATTGCGTATGGACAAATATATATATTTAAAATACGGTATTAAATAATTTAGGGGGTAATAGGTCATCATTAAAGTTTGGTATCATAATAGCAATTTCGATCAAAGTTAAGACATTTTTCAAACCCTTTCCCCCTCTCTCTCTCTCTCTCTCTATATATATATATATATATATATAAAGTCTGTATTAGTTCAATTTTTATTATTTATTTAATAACTAATTTTTATGAGATATATATTTTCATTAATGCATAAAAGTCCTATTTATTTATGTAAGTATAAAATTTATTAGAAATTCATTTATTTTACATTAATTCTTTAGTTATAACATTATAATTTCTCTTAAATATTACAAATTACTGCAAATGTTATTCACACTCTTTTACACTCTTTAGTTATAATATTTTGAATTCTGATAGTTATTACATTAATTATTTCTATTGTTCATCTTTCCTTATATTAACTTTTGACCAATAATTTTTCATATTATTATACTGCCCCTATATATGTGATAACACAGTGTTGTTATTTTTCCTTAGACGAATCATGCTTGGTTGAAAAATTAAAAATTGTTTACAAGTATATGAACTATATCATTGTTGGGTTTAAGATAAACAAGTGATTATATATATGATTTCACAAATAGAATATATTCTTTAATTTTAATTTTTAGTTTTTTCGATAAAAAAAGGAAACTTTTCTCAGTTGACTATGGACAGTCAAATAACTATATTTATGTACAGAGTCAATCGAGAAGTCAAATAAGAGAGACACAAAAAAAAAAGTCATCTATTATGTTATAGCTGATAAAACAAAAATTAACATACAAAAATAGTTCTAAAAAAAATGTAGTTGTTCTCCACATGTTCATTTGACATATAAACAGATTAAGTGGAATGCACGTGCAAAGCACATCTAATTAGATGACAAGAAAAATACACAATTAATATCGTCTATAAGGTAATATTGAGATACGACTAATTACATGATTGAACCTCATCAAATTGAAATAAATATATACATTATTTCATTTAACTAATAAATTTTTTCATTGACCATCTTCATCGGTTCATGTAAATAAGAGATATATATATGATGATTCACATTGAACATTCATAAAAGAATATTGCAATATTATTTTGTGCAAAACTTATTATTCAAATCTTTGGTTAAATATTTTGAATTGAGAATCATGTATAACACACATATCGAAAAACTAGTGTGTATATATATATATATATTGATAACGTGTTGGATTTAAGCTTTTTAATAAATAAATAAAAGATGAATATATTTTAATTTTAAATTTTTCGTTTTCTTTTATAACATTTATTTTAGGGGAGAAATGACTTTTTGTTTCTTTATATAATAACAAAACAATTAAATAAAATCCAAACATCAAATAAATAATAAGAGTATAGCAATTATTTGATATAATAATAACAAAATATTCTATATAAGTTATAACGTCATTATTATAAAAAATCAAGAATAAAAAAATTAGTAATTTACATTCACCACTGAGCAGCATGATATCACAAGTTGCGCAATTAATTACGGGTAGGTGAAAAAGTGGCACCAATTATTGAGTGTTGTAGATCGATCTTTATTTGACACGAGGAATATGCTTATCTCAATTACATGTGTATAAAGTCTTCTTTCACTAAATTACTAGTAAATTAGAGTAGTTTGTCCATTCAATAACAGCAAACAAATTGCTTGTCCTTTTTATTTCTTAAAAGATATTTTGGAATATTTTACTCATTAGTCGTTTGGTTGTTGGGATATTTAATATCAGAGTAGGAATCCATATGAAATAATGCAGTAATGTCTTAAATATCTTTTTAAAAATAAAAATATAAATCATGTGTAAAATTTTAAGAATATAATATTTAAAATTATATAAATACAAGCCCATACTCTAAAGATTGAGAATGGGGCATTTTATTCTCTACAATAATAATAAGAAATTTAGTGTAAATTTATAAATAAAGTTCAATTTCATCAATTCATTTTTGATAGATTCGGGGCTTAAAATAAAGCATATTCAAATAGTTTGAAAAAAGCAAATTTAGAGATGAAAGCAGTAGCAACAACAAAATAACGTTAAATAAAGAGCAATACACAATATACAAAAGAAAGAACAATAATGACAACAAAATAATGTGATAATCGAAACCCACGAATAGCTATGGAAATAGTGTTAATACTATTGATAAGAAAGAAGGTTCAAGTACGATCACCAAGTCTATCCGCAGAGAAAGCAAGAGAACGGTCAATAACCAATTAACCTTCTAGATCCGCAACCTCTAAACATCATATCTAAGGTTATGCATGTCCTCGACTAGTAGGCATAAGATGTGTCGTGTCTTGTTAAATCACCTCCCTGACATATACTTCTTCCGTATATGCTCATTATTGTCAACTTGTCTCACCTCCTCACTTAGATATTTGTGTTTTTCCTCTCGTATCTGCCAAACTATCTCAACATTACTTCTCTCAACTTGTCCACCATAGAAACAACTCATATCTTCATTTCTAATATTATCTCTCCTAGTATGTTTACATATTCATCTTACATCCTCATCTTCAATACCTTTATCTTTTGAGTATGTGAGTGCTTGACTGGTTAATAATATTCTGTTCCATATACCATAACTGAGATATAACCATCACTCTATATAACCAGCCTTAAAGTTTTAATGTTATTTTTCATCACACAAGACTTCAAAAGCAAACACCAACATCGTGTGTGGTGTCATATGAAATTTTAAAAAGTAAAAAAAAACTTTTTTTTTGCAATATTATAATATAAAGATACGTAAAATATATTAAAATATTTTTTAATGTTATAATGTTATATATGTCCTCCATAAAATTATAAGAGGATAACTTTTACTATTTAATGTTATAATGTTATATATGTCCTCCATAAAATTATAAGAGGATAACTTTTACTAGAATGAGGTTCCATTATGTTTAAGTCTATTACAATATACTAAAGTCTCTCCTAATTAGTAAACATGCTTAACTTGTCGTCTTAAAGTTGACCACAACGATTCCATATGTCTTAATCAAGTTCTCCTGTTTCCTTTCCCATAATTATTTGTACTACTATAACTTTTAATTTAATTCATAATAGAGACCTGACAAAAAGATTCATTCATCTTTCATCTTCCACATATCTCTATCTCCATTAATGTACTACACTTTCTAACTGCTTCATCTGATTCTGTTATTTTCCTTTGTTTTTTCAACTCGCCGGAAAATATGGCGGATGAGTTTGCAAAGTCGGTAGATATGGGACTTCAGTTAACTAAACGAATTTACTACGGTAAAAATCCGCCGAAGCCACTTGTAATGGAGAAAAAATCATCTGCGTTGTCGGAGATTAATAACTTGCCGACGGCACCTATGGTGTACGCCGTCGTTAGGGACCCGTCGATGGTGGATAATCCTGATATTCCGAGCTATCAACCGTATGTTTATGGCCGTTGTGATCCGCCGGCGTTGATTCCGCTTGACATGCAGGGGATTGCAATGGAGGTTGATTGTTATATGGATACTGCTTTTGTAACGGTCAACGGAACTTGGCGGATGCACTGTATTGCTTCTAGCCGATACTGCGATTGTCGAATCGCTGTACCAATGGGAGAGCAGGTTTTGTTTCTCGAAATTGTTCTTTTGTTTCTGTTCCTCCTCCTTTTTCTTTAGCCGCTCAGATTTACTGTTTACTTTTTTTAATCCTTATATTATATATTTGCCTGCTATTTTAGTTTAATCCGTTGTCGGGATGGTTATTTGGGTCAGTTATCCTTTAGTAAACATAAGATTGGAGGTTGGCTGAAACGGCTCAATGGTTGAGAGTGCCAAGTTCAAATCTCAATGTAGTCAACTCACTGAGCTACTAAGCTTCCTGAGAGACGAGCATTTAAGGAATTAGGGGCGGCTTAACATAATTGAGGGTCTAAAACGAAATTTCAATTCGGGGTCTAAAATATAATCAAATTTCATATACATATTTATTCAAAATTTATTTTTCTTACACTATTTAGATGAAAATTATTAGTATTTTAATATTTTTTTTAGTTATTAGTTTTAGATAAGATTTTATCAACTCAACATTGAAAAACATCCTTTTAGTGAGACAATTATTATATGAATTGTCAACATAATTATACAAGTAATAAGTTGATAAATATTAAATAGAAATAAGATTTAGAACCATAGAATTTGACGCAAGAAGTTGATGATTTGGTATATCCCATTTTAATATGATTGTAGTAATGCTTGAAACTAAAATTTAAAACGAAATAAAAAAAATTGTAATTCACTTTGTTCAACACTTTTCACTATTAATTCTTATTTTTAACAAAGTACTAAAGATGTTAAAATGGGTAAAATAATATATTTTTAAAAAAATTATACTTTTTATCATAGATAATCAATTTTTTATATAAAAATTTTAACAAATAATTTATTCTTGATAAAAATTTGAGGCCCTTGAAATTTGGGGGCCTAAGGCAAAAGCCTTATTTCCCAAAGCATAAGCAGGCCCTGTAAGGAATATAAGTAGTAGTACTTGTGTTTTTTCCGTCTTTCCCTTTTTTATGTTTTAGGAGTGACTTCCTACCTTGGTGAGTAACCATTTGTACCAAAAAAATGTTTTTTCGATTGTATATTTGCATTAACTCGTACTCAAAAGAAAGGAACAAAAAACAGACAGACAGCAATGCCCCACAGTTTCTCTTTTGATATGCACACATCAGTTGGAAGGTTTTAATGGTTGTAGACTTTTAGTTGTCTGAGATTTCTTGATGGACTTTATAAAGTAAACAAGCTAATTTCCTCATTGGTCAGAATCATGTTTGCTCTGAATTAAGCTGGCCTATCAACAAGATTTCTCTGTCATACAGAGTCAAAGAAAAAGAAAACTATGGCATATCCCAATTTTGTTTAGATCATATATGGATAATTGGAAGGTGGCAACATAAATATAGCAGTCTAAATTTTACATGCCCATAGCCTTACCTTTCGAATATCGAAATATTCATGTCACTCCAACTGTTTACATGACCTAGACATATCATTAAAACAAACTAAACGAATACTATATGATGTAAGCATTTGATTGTATAGTTTAAGTTTTGATTAGTCTAGCTAGCATACAATGTTTGTCATTCTGTTGTTCTTAAAATACTATCATTTGTCTAACACAGGGTTCAGTTCTAGGTGTGGAGATTGAAACACCATCAAGATCGTATTCCACCTTGTTGATAGAATCAAATGATACCAAAGATGCTGGTTTAGTAGCCAATGCTAAAGATGGCTTCTTACTAAATCGCCGGATATACACATTAAAGGTCCCTCAGGTGACTACCATCTCACACTACCAAATTGATTATCTATCTTTTCTTCATTCCTTGTTGAGTTTCAAGAAAGGGGCTATATTTGTCTATTTTTGGATCATTCAAGGTTGCTGGAGGTTCCATTCTCTCCGTTAAAGTCAGTTGGTCACAGAAAATACTGTATCAAGATGGCCAATTTTCCTTAAATATACCTTTCAGTTTCCCACGGTATGTCAATCCAATTGCAAAACTATTGTGCAAGAAAGAGAGGATTCGGTTGAACGTGAACTCTGGTATGGGGAAAGAGATTTTATGCGGAAGTTGCAGTCACCCTTTAAAGGTGAACATTTTTAATCTAACTAGTCATGAATATAACAATTGATAACCTTTTTTTAAAACCCCTTTTTGTTTTTCTTCCCAGGAAACAAGACGTTTGGTTGGTAGTGTAGGATTTTTATACGAGAGTGAAGTTCGGGCATGGTCAATGGATGACTTCAGTTTCTCCTACAAAGTAAGACCACCGGTTGGACCTGCTTTATGAAGTACTCTTTGTTTTTATTGATCATTTATTTTTCTTCATTGTTTATTTCGATGAGCTTCAGAAATCGTCACTAATAGCTGCATATATCTTTAGGTTCATTCAAGTGAGATCCTTGGGAGTGTGCTCCTGAACCGAGTGTCTATGCTTGATGTTGATCAGAGAGAAATGTTTTGCTTCAATCTATACCCACCGACTGTCAATGCAATGAAGGTTTGTTAGCCTTGTTACTTAATGGTTTGAATGCTATCCAGATTTTGATCAAAATCTAATTTTGACCTGTGATCCTTGAATTCTAAACATATCATGTTTTGTTAGACTACACAAGTTCAACTTAGTGTTGTTCTTGATTTTGTCATACATATTAAGCTAAGATCCAGTCGAACCAGGTTAAGCCTGCCAAATCAGAAAAATAGGTAATAATTGTCAATATACAAATGCAGCTTTTGAAATCTATGCTTTATAGGACATCTAAACTACATTATAATCAATTCATGTCTACTTCTGCATATGTCAAATTGTCAATATACGAATGCAGCTTTTTTACCTGTTTGTTATCTCTCTTGGGTACTTGAATGGCACATGTACTCTCCTTTTGTTGATTTTTAGGTTTTCAGGAAGGAAGTGGTATATGTTGTTGATATAAGTGCGAGCATGCAAGGGAGGCCACTTGAGAATGTTAAGTCTGCACTACTGGCTGCCCTCTCTAAACTCAGTCCAGCGGATACTTTTAATGTGATTGCCTTCAACGGAAAAAGCTTATTGTTCTCATCATCCATGGAATCGTCAGGGAAGGAGTCAATTGGAAAAGCAACTCAGTGGATTGACCAAAATTTTGTAGCTGAGGGAAGTACCGACATTTCACTGCCTCTGAACCAGGTTAGAAATGTGACTTTTCTTTACTACGGACTGGCATGATACTGCTTATTATTTTCCAGAGACAAGTATCGCGTGGAAAACAAAATTAAGTAGAACTTCTATTTTGGTCCTTGTAGATTCAGTGACAAAACGTTTTTTTTCCCTTTTTTTTTTTACCTCTACCTATGTGTAGAAGATACATGCAATAAATTGAGTACTAAGTTCATGTGGATGATGCATCATTATGTTGATTAGCTCTAACTATTTGACCGTTCTATTCCTTCTATTTTCCAATTTTTAGTTGCACCAGACATGTAGTATTATGTTGATTTACTTGATTAAAAAAATACAGTATTATGTTGATTTCACATTTTTTTGGTGCAAGTCTAATAATCTGTTCTTGCAAATTCATCCAAGTCAGGCAATAGAGATGCTATCGAAAACTGGTGATTCAATTCCTCTTGTTTTTCTAATTACCGATGGGTCTGTTGGAGATGAAAGAGAAATTTGTGAAGCCTTGAGAGGACGGTTGATGAAGAGAGGCTTGAATGCTCCGCGAATTTCGACCTTTGGCATTGGTGCGTTTGTTTTTCTTTTACATCTTTAAATGACACTTCTCTCCCATGCTTCAATGGCAATTTTCAATACTATATTTATGTCTCTCAGGTTTATACTGTAATCACTACTTCTTGAAAATGCTTGCTCAAATCGGAAGAGGTTACTACGATGCTGCATATGATTTAGGTGCGCTTAATTTAACAATTATGCATCTTAGTATTTCTGTTTACTACGATGCAATTAAGTGCATGTAGTTTGTAAGAATTTATTTTTCTGCCCAAGTTTCAACAACCTACTCAGAAACTCTCTCATGGTTACTGAACTGTTGTAAAAAAAGCCATTCATAGACTTATTTTACATTTGAGCTTTTTACTCTCTATTTAGGATACACACTTTAAAAATCAGATTGGCAGAAGTTTGAATTGCGAGTTATGATTTTAGTTCTTCACATCAATTTCCATGGTCAGATTCAATCAGTTCTCGGCTGGAAAGACTACTTAATGGCACATCATCGGTTATTCTCGCAGACCTGAAAATCGAAGCTCTGGAAAGTCTTGATTCATTTGAGGTATATACACCTTCAGATTCCTTATTTATTCTGAGGAGAGAAAAGGATGTACAAAGCAGTATAAATAGCTAAATATGCCCCATTGTTGCCTTCCAAAATATCACGGATTCACAAAATTTCCACTAAATAATACACTGCTTAATTATTTTTCTTTTCCCATGTTATAGTTATGCTATAAAGTGTATAATACGTGCCCCCTTCTGCTTATCTGACAGTTCTAATCAATGTTCTTATTGCAGCTATATCCATGTTATCTGCCGGACCTGTTGTCTTCGAGACCACTAATTGTCTCTGGCAGATTCATCGGGACCTGCCCTGGTTCTGTTAAAGTTAGTGGCACATTAGCAGATTTGAGCAGTTTTGTGGTCGATGTCAAAGTACAGAAAGCAAAGGATTTTCCTTTGGAAAGAGTAAGGTCTTTCATCTTGTATTCCTTACTGAAATGTTAATTTGATTTACTTATGCCGCGGAGAAAGTTATAAGAAAAAGTATTGTGTATGTGGTGCTCCAGCTATACCTGGATTCTGTTCTTGTACGCGTTTTCTCTACTATGAGAACAGGTTGATTCTATGAACTATCTAGCATTCTTATTCCCCGTATTAATCAAACAGATATCATGTTCGTATTTTTTTTTGGTCTGTGCATGCTTACATGAACCTTGCTGGAAAAGTAGAAATCTGCACTCTTCCACAATTAGAACTTATGCTTGTTGCCTTTATGCAGGTTTTTGCAAGGAGACAAATTGAAACAATAACTGCCAATGCCTGGTTTTCCGGAAGCAAGCAACTAGAGGAGATGGTCTGTTCTAATGAATCTTAATTCTTATAGTGCTGCATAAAGAAGTTTTACACAATCACGTGATTGCAAATCCCTGCAACATTAAGAGATTTATATTCGTTATACGCCAGTCCCTTGCACTACTGTTACTTCTACTATTGAAAATCATGATTATTTTTTCTTGATGGTAATTATGCTTAAACTATATATCTGTTTCTAGGTTGCGAAATTGAGCTTGCAAACTGGGGTGCCTTCAGAGTACACCAACTTGATTTTGGTTGAAAACTTAAAGGAGAAGCAGACGTCTAAATTAGAGACAGTAGACGAGGTATGCGGTTTGGTTGGTTTGTCAATGTACTAGGTTAACTGTCTTTAAATTAGAGAAAATCATCTTATGACTTGTGAGGTTTAAACACTATCCATCTTCTGTGATTTATGATTCGCGTGCATCACTTCCTTAAAGTAAAATTTGTGTATTTGTATGCAAAACATGCATACCAAATACAGATTTGGAGTCTAAGGATTAGAATCTTTGTACAATGATCGGAAGTGTATTTGTATAATGTAGATAAGTGAATTAAATTACGTCTGATTCATAAAGTTTATATTTCGACCTGTATGAGGTAATTATATCTAGACATATACTTGTGTAAAAATAAACTAGCATTCTTGAGCTTGTGGAACTTCAGGAACACATTTGTTTAAACAACAGTATGCATTCTTTTAAGCTTACAAGCGGAATTTGTTAATGAAAATAAAAGCTCTCGTATTGATTGATAACCAATGTATATGCAGAAGGCCTCTGATCAGTTGAATGTCAAGATCATATATCTTCGAGCACTCGGTGTTGGTTTTGGTAACTTGAAGGCAACTGCAGACAATCTTCCTGTGGAAGCAGCAGAACCTAAGTTGCATGAAACATCAGACATGGTATTTGGGGCTGCTTCAAACTTATGTGGCAAACTATGTGACTGTTGCTGTTGCATGTGTTTCATACAGTTCTGCTCTCGGGTTAATGATCGTTGTGCTGTGACGTTAGCACAACTCTGTACAGCGCTTGCTTGTTTTGAGTGTATTAGTTTTTGTTGTGAAGTATGTGGAGAATGTGGCTAATATATCTGCAGCTACACAACCACAGATGTATCAGAAATGTGGTTGGACTGTCACACTACTTGTATGTATAGTTGTATAAATGTGTTTCATTCCAGATGCAGTGAACTGCTTGTAATAGAATTTAGAGGAAATAAAATATAGAGGCTTTGAGAGCACTCACTTCACGAGTCATTGTTGGACCAACCCATATATGGATTTAACTTATATACACTGACAGTGTACCTGTTATATCTATCTACATGTCATAAAAGATAAAACATCGCAATACTAAAATTCTTTCTTTTATACGAAGGGCGTGTTTGGAATGAAGGAAAATGTTTTCCATGGAAAAATTTTTCCTAGAAAATGTTTTCTTGGAAAATAAATAGATTTTTGACTTATTTTCTCATGTTTGGTTGGTGAGTAGAAAATATTTTCTGGAAAGGATTTTTAGTGTTTGGTTTATGAATGAAAAATGTTGAGAAATATCTTTTATTTTTACTAGAACAGAAAATAATTTTTGAAATTGAAAATATTTTTTAAAAACAAGTTTAATTTTTTTTTAGGGTGGGGGGGTGGGGGGTGGTAGGGGGGATTGAGGGTAGGGGTGAAAAAATAAAAATTTGAAGTTGGAAAATATTTTTTAAAAACAAACTTAAAATTTTTTTGGGGGGTGGGGGCTGGTAGGGGGGTCAAGGGTAGGGGTGAAAAAATGAAATTTTGAAGTTGAAAATATTTCTTAAAAACAAACTTAATTTTTTTTTTTTTAGGGGTGGGGGGTTGAGGATAGGAGTGAAAAAATGAAATTTTGAAGTTGAAAATATTTTTTTAAAATAAACTTAAAATTTTTTTTGGGGTGGGTGGGTGGGGGGGTCGAGGGTAGGAGTGAAAAAAATGAAGTTTTGAAGTTGAAAATATTTTTTAGAAAAAAACTTAATTTTTTTTTTGGACGGTAGGGGGGTTCAAGGGTAGGGTGAATAAATAAAATTTTGAAGTTGAAAATCTTTTTTAAAAACAAACTTAAATTTTTTTGGGGGGATGGGGTGGGTTCGAGGCTGGTAGGGTGTGGGGGGGTAAAAAAATAAAAAATTGAAATTAGAAATATATATTTTAAAAACAACTTTTAATATTTTTTTTGGAGGGTGGTGGTGGTAGGAGGCTGGGGGTAGGGGTGAGGGTGGGGTAAAAAAATTGAAGTTAAAAACATTTTTAAAAACAAACTTAATTTTTTTTGGGGAATTGGTGCTGGGGGGGGGGGGGTTGAGGTAGGGACAAAATAAATTGATTTTTTCAAAAAAAAAAAAAATGTAATTTGAAGTTGGAAGATAGTTTTGAAAAATGTTTTTCTTTAAGTTTTGAAGAAAAGTTATTTTCCTTAAATTTGAGGAAAATGAGTTGATTTGAAAAACAGTTAACCCAACTAAACATGAAAAATTGAAAAATAATTTTCAAAAAATGTTTTCATTCCTACCAAATACCCCCCAAATGAAATGTTTTTGTCCATGGTGAAATGTGTGAATAGTTCATAATGCACATCAGCATAGTTTCATGTTTGTGTAGCTTTTTTTTATCTAATAAAAAGAAATCTCTCATTCACCAACATTAGCTTATTTCTAAATGCTAACGATTAATTTGGAAAGAAATATCTAATAACTTCTTGTCTAGGCAATCAATTAAATCTATATCAATATTTATGATTGATAGTTTCAGTTTACTATTTGAAGTTTTCCAAAGTCTCAAATTGGTTCCAGCCTTATTTCGTAGTGAATTTATGGATTTGAATACTTCTAACAACTTTCAAGTACTAGTTAAAATTCATATAGAAAGATGTATATGACATGGAAACTTTCAAGTATTAGTTAAAATCCATATAGAAAAATGCATATGACATGGATCTTAATTCAGTTGAAAGTTAATAAATTCATTAATTCCATCATCATTTTATTTTTTACCCTAATATCGAAAAATAACGAATCTTGTACAATGACACAACACAATAAAAAGCAAGTTAAGATCAAATATTTCTTTGTGGCATATAACGTTGTTGTGACCAGGGACGGAGCTACTCTTGTCCAAGGGGTGTTAAGCGACTCCCCTTCATGTGAAAATTACATAATATAAATATGTCAAATTTTAATGATTGCGAAAGTTCTCAATCGACAATAGAAAGCAAGTTAAGATCAAATATCCCTTTGTGGCATACCACGCCATTGTAACCTGGGGCAAAGCTACCCTTGTCCGATAGATATTAAGCGAGACCCCTTAATTAAAAAATTACGTTATATAAATATATCAAATTTTCATGATTGCAAAAGCTCTCGATCATTGGGCGGGAAAAAAAATGAAGAAGTAAGAGACCACATAAAGAGAGAGTACTATCATATTTCAAGGGGTCAACTAAAAATAAATATACAAATGTAGGCCGGGTGGTTCTTAAAATTAAGAATCGGAAAGAGCAGTAGACCGTATGACTCCCCAAAATTTTGGGGATAGGCCGAATTTAGGGTTCCTCCCGATCTGAGCAACCAAAAGTCAACAAATTCCTTTCTTTTCAAACTTCTCTCAGCTTTAGGGCTTTGGAGTTTTTCTAATTCTTGATTTAGCGGTAGAATTAGGAATTTAGTTTATATGTTCTCAGTGAAGCGGCGAAGCTTTTGTTAGGGCACCGTTAAGCGGGTAATCGGATCTGCCAATGCAAATTGAATTGAAATCTGAAGAAATTTCGGTGATTTTTGGGATACCGAAAACATTAAATTAAAAGCAAATCAATGTCTTGGGCAAGTCCAGAAGATATCTATACATCCACTTCTCTTGCAAGTTATCTTGACAGTGAGTTTTTCTTCATTTCTTTATAAATTATATGTTAAAGAAAGCTCTATATGTTAAGTACTATTAAAGTTCTCTAGTAGTTTTGGTGTTCAAAATCTAGTCTTGCTAAACTTGCAAGGTTCTTTTGGGTTGTTTTGGTATTGGATTGTTTCCTTTTATTTATTTTAATTGAACACATGTTGTTGTCTGTTTGTATCTTGTAATTTCGCGTTGATTCCTGAATTCTGATCATAGTACCTTAGTTTAAAACTGAGATGTAATGTTTTTTCGTTTATGGGGAGAGAGAATACCTAGAAGATGTTGCATTATGAGAAAAAGTTGAAAGTGTACATCTTTTTTGGGTTCAAAAGATATACTCCAGCTTCAATTTGTTTGTCTCATTTTGACTTGGCATGAAGTTTGGAGAAGTAAAAAGACTTTTAAATGTTGTAATCTTTAACTAAAGATAAGTAGAATGTACCATAATGTCCTTTAATCTTGTAGTATTAAACATGTCATGTGGAAAGCTAGAACTAAGGAGTTGCCAAAAAAGAATAGAGAAATTCTTTTTGAAATGGACTAAAAAGGAAATTAAGACAAATAAATTGAAACCGAGGAGTATATCTTATTTATACCACAGGTAGACTTTCTCAAAAGTTGTTAATACAAAAGGAGGAAAAATCAAAGATTTTTAAGCCTTTTTAAGTCTGAATCTGAACCTTGTTTTGCTTAGCCAGCTGCAACCATGTTGCCTTCCCTATAGATGTGCTTTATGTGCAATGCCCGATGTATACTCCATAATGACTAAAGTGCTGATTTTTAACTGATTCATATATTGCGAGGGAAGAAGAGTGCTTCCTTCTTTTAAGGCGGAATATATCTTTTTTACTGCTGCATGGGTCAAAGAGCAAAAAGGTTCATAATTGTTTGTGTTTCCTCGTAGTGACAACTCAAAATGAAAGCCTTAATGATAAAAGGAAGTTGCTGTCAAGCCCAAGCCACTTGTATAATTGAGTGCTTGAGTACCTCTTTTTTTTTTCCCTGAGAACTAAAGGTGCAGTCAAGCACTCAATTATACAAAGGGCTTGTGCTTGAAAGCCTACCTTATTCAGCAATCAACTTTCTTAGTAAGTCTTGCTGAGGGTTATCTTGACATTTGTGCAAATTGTAGAAATACATGGTTCACAATATGCTTTTTTGCACCCAAGGGTGTGATTAGGTCAATGAAGTGTGTGCAGACCTTGGATGCCAAGGGTCAAAATCCAATAGAAACAAAAAATATTAGGTGATTTTTACCCTTCTATTTAAGTCTCAGTGAGCATAGTTATCCAATGGTTTACTGGTGGGAGGCAGTAGCAAGTACTTAGTTGAATAGTTGAGGTTCGCAAGCTGGCGTGGACACCACCGCTATAAAAAAATGATTTTCATCCTTTTTTCCTGTGCTCTGTGTTCTTGTCTTGGCTGCTTGAATGATAGAAACCACAATTATATAGGTATATGTGGTCCCTGATCCTTCTGGAGGAAGCTATGATACTACTTATTCTACCGAAGAGGCATGTTCCTGTAAACTGAAGAATTAGTTGTTTCCGGCTCTTGAGCAATTAGTTAATGCGTTACGGGGAGGGTGCTGGTGCTCGATTAATTTTTTCATATATATGTATAGGAATTGTAGTGAGTAGATATATAATTAAAGGTTGGCACCCACAATAGCATAGTGACTGCTGATCAGTTGGTCAACTGACAGGGTGCCACACCCAATGCTGTGGTTTGAATCCCCTGAAATACAATTTGTCTTTTGGTTTTCTTCTTCTTCTTTTTTTCCTTCCTTTTTTGCCTTTTCCTTTACTTGTCTTCTTTTTCTATTTGTTTCCTTTATAGTTTTTATTTTTGTATTTACACTCTTCCTCCTTTGCAACCCATTTATTAGTTTATTTATCTAAATTTTTTCGACTTCTTTTTTCTTCAAAATGTCCAAATATTTAATTGGATGTGATTTTATTCTTTTTCCCCTTTTATCCCTTCAAAGTACATTTTATCTATTGAATTTTATTCTTCGTTTCTTAATCTTTTAACCGAAAGCAATAAGGCAAGGGTCGTTTTGTGCTAGTTTATTAGCTTCTTTTTGTACTTTATAATTAAGAGTTTTTGTTTTTACTTTAAGTTGATGAGATCCCTTGAAAAAACTATAAAGGAAACGTTGTCTTTACTTTAAGTTGATGAGATCCCTTATAAAAATTGCTTTGGCTCTTTTTTATAGAATTCGTTGTAAGTTACAATTTGTTAGTTATCATGATTGATCATTCAAGTATCTTATGATTAAGAAGGGGTGCAATTGCCTATTCAAAAAATTTAGTTTTCTTTTATATATTTTTCTTACTTTGCAGCAGAATTTGATTGAATCGTATAAAATTCGTTTTGATTAGATAAACATATATTTATTTATGTACCAAAAAGTTCGTAAATCAACCTATATTAGCTCAAAATAGATTGAATTGGATGAATGTACGCCCAAATTCGATGTCCATGACTAAGTTTCTATTAAATGTAGTGGCACCCGCAACCTTTAAATCCTGGATCCGCCTCTGATGGAGCTAATGCTATAATACATGGGGTGCCTGGTACTAAAAATAATAATTGGGGCGCTACTTTATCTTATATATAAGTCCATGTGCTCATAGATTGATAGCAATAACTAAACCTGTTTATTGATTTACTGGATCTATTTCTTGCTTTTCTGACTTGACTTATTATCCCTCCTAGAGAAACTTCTTGTGCTGTTGCGAGATGGGCGAAAGCTTTTAGGAATACTTCGTTCTTTTGACCAATTTGGTAGGTTTCTCCTGTCATTACTTTCTTTTTAATACTGCCACGGTTAACCAGCTTACAAAAACTCCATCTGTTATTTGTAGCTAATGCTGTTCTTGAAAGTGCATGTGAGCGTGCTATTGTTGGTGATCTATATTGTGATATCCCATTAGGTCTTTATATTATTCGTGGGGAAAATGTTGTGTTAATTGGTGAACTGGTATGTCTTGATTTCTCTCTCAATACAAAAAGTTCTGTGCTATCCCCATAATTGTATACCTTTTGGCTAATACAATGTTGTAATGATTGGTCAGGACGTGGATAAGGAGGAACTTCCTCCCCATATGACACGTGTTTCAGAAGCTGAGATACGAAGGGTAAGATCCTGTTATTATTAGTTTCACTCTTCCAGATGCTTAATGGACTTGTTGCAGGTGCATGACTTATGAAGTTTCGGGTGTGGGGCTACTTATATTTGGTGAATATATAGTCGGAAGGGAAAAAAGCTGTTGGTATTTTGCAAAGTTTTGGAAATTTAGGGATGAAAAGCTAATTTTTGATAAATGGGGATGGGGAGTGGAAAAGATAAAGATGAAGGTATGAAGTTGCGAAAAGGTTAAGCTTTTACATACCCCTTTATCGATGAAATTAACCCTTTGTCAAAAAGAAAAGGACAAGCTTGTACACGAAATACAGTTGTGTAGCTATCTTGTTTCCTTTTGCAACTCACAGAAAGAAATTATAAAGGTGAAGGGAAAGAAAGCTGAAGAAAAAAACATTAATCTTCGTTAATAGAATGTGTCTTGTATATAACTTGTATCTTTATGTGTGCATATAATCAGGGGCTATTTTATGTATAAATTTTGAGTCACCCGAATCCGTGGTAATCCGATTAAACTCGATATATTACTTCTATAATTATTAAAGAATATATTAAATTAAAACTTGTTGAATCCGTTCTCAAGATGATTGGATGGTTCACTGGTACAACTACAATATTTCAACACAAAGGTTGTAAGTTCGATCCCAGGCAGTCTCAATTTGCTTCAATTTATTTTTATTAACTAAAAACACGTTTTTCATTAAAAAAAAAAAAAAAAATTCTGAAAGTTTTGTGGTAATGTAATTTTTATGTATTGCTCGCTTAGTTATTGTTATTATAAATTTTTTGATCTTTTCTTTAAAGTAATGGTGTACCCGTTTTCTTGAAATTTTGGATTCGCCTCTGCATATAATCATATTCTTTCTAAAGAGATAACATTTCCATCTTTCTAGTTTATAAATCTATTCTTCAAGTGCAAAATTATGATTAAGTTGAGGGTAACCATTGGTTGATGGTTGACCGATTTATTTAGTCATAGATACGAGATGTTAGTATTAGTTAGTGTAAGACTGGTACACATCATAGAGTTGAGGACCTGGACCACTTTATATGATGCGTATACAGTTCTTATTGAGACTTGTGATTTGTTTCTAATTCATATCACCTATCCATCCATCAGGCACAGAAAGCAGAAAGGGACTCTACAGATCTTAAAGGCTCAATGAGGAAGAGGATGGAATTTCTTGATATGGATTGAGGTTTCCTGTTGTTTACGATAATTCCATGTCTTCTGCAAATATTATTGCAGTTGCTGCGTGGTTTTCCTTCTCTTGGGATATTCTGTGTTACATTCAAGTGTGTTCATTGTAACATCTGTTTCTTTTATGATGCTTGAGTAAAGATTACTGGTATTAGACATGGTTATGGCGAAGAAACAAGTCTTAGAGTTGTTCCATTTCCTTTTTATGCTAGTCTGGAGGAACTCTAGTTTTATGTTAGACTGTATATGCTGTGAAATGGGAGTTGCGGTATTTGCTTTTTCCAATGTCCGTTATTTACATTATAAGCGCATTGCTCAGATGTTACCCTCTTTATTTTTAGGTATATTTATGGTTTATACTGATTTGGCACGATTGTGGTTGAATTAATTGGAAAAAAAGAAAAGGTGCAAGTTTGGCCCCGTCTTGATTCAACAACATAGAGTTAATATATACTCCTATTAGAAGAAAGCTGAGTTGTTCAACAAAGAGCAATAAATAGTAATAGTATTTTTTTTTTTCTCCGGAACATTGCCAGCAAGTGCAAAGTGAAGAAAAAGCATGAACCGACAGCACCGACGAAGACTTTGTTAATCCATATCATCAATTCTGAGGTATAGTAGTACGTGGAAAAATGGAGTACGGGACAAGTGACGATTAATATTCAGCATAATCAGTTTACCACCGAGCTAACCGACAGTGAAAATCTGAATCCGCATTAGATAAACTCAGGAGGTATAAACTGTATCACGTAAGTCTGGTAAGATTGATTCTTGACCTTGTTTATAAGATATTATTTGCTGTATCAACTCAATCTATTTTGCGTTGTTATTATACATTACAAATCTTCAAATTATTATTCCTTGCGTGAGTAATTTAATTTAAATATTAGTGCATCTTCAATCCTATACTCTATTTCAGATAATCAATTCAATTCAATTCTCTATTTTACTTCCTAAAAAAGAATCTTTTTCTCTCTCCTCAATATTATATTATTATTTCTATTTCATTATTATTTTCTTATTTCATAATATAAATCCTTTATTTCTTATTCCCAATAATTACTTTATATAATTTTCATGTGATATAAAATTTAAATTTTTTATTTATCATAAAATTATATTTTATTTTAAATTTTTAAATAACATAAATTGCAAAAAAATATTATATAATATACAAATTAATGGACAAATTCAAATAAAAGTTAAATATAATTATAAAAACACTCTATTTTCAAAATTATTACGTTGCTCCCATAAATGCTCTATTAATGCATTACAGAGTTCTAAATGAGCATTTTTGTCCTTAATTTTTTATGTCTAACTAAAAGTTATTCAAATTGGAGATATTCATCTACCACTATTTCAATCGTTGGAATTGGAGCCTCTACGACATCTTGAATTGGTGCATTAAGATCACTTTCATCCTCAATCATCATGTTGTGCAGTACAATACATAGTCATTATATCATGTAGCACTTTTTTTCTCAAAAAACGTGACGGTCCTGCAATAATTGCAAAACTCCCAATGCATGTTCAACATCTTTTCGGCATGATTCTTATTTATCGCGAATTAATTATTATGTTATGTATTGTATTTTATCTTGTAATTAAATTATTATGCTATGTATTGTATTGTTATCTTATATTTAAATCATCATATTATGTATTGTATTTTTAAATTAAATTTTCATCTTATCATTTTAATTTTTTGTATTCTTTATAGTGAAAATTAATAATAAAATCATTATTAAAAAAAATTAGAAAAAAATGAAAATACCATTAATTTGGGATGAAAGTAGTATATATTAAATAATATATTTTTTAAAATATTATATTACATTTAAAAAGAATTATGAATATTAGATAGTTAATAAATGACATTGTATGTAAAATAATATGTTAATTAGAAAGTAATAGAAATAATAATAAAATTTTGAAAAAGTGAAATAGATGGAGTGAATAGTAGTTCACCTCTCTAAATATGAAGAATAGAGAGTAAAATTGAGGTGAGTCAGAGATGATCTTACTAATTCATGCCTAAGTAATATTTATATTATTATTCATTTAAAAAAAATAAAAATTTCGCCACCTCTTCTTTTCTCTATTTTTTTTCATGCACCTTTCTCTTAAGTTACACATGTCGGTTATTCACATACAAAAATTTGATCTTATAATATACTATAATGTTATTTTAATACAGTAGTATTTAAAGAACCACCGGAAAAATAACACGATTATATGTTACTCCCTCCGTGTAATTAATTTGTTTGATTTTAATTTAAATTTTGTAATTGTAAATCAAAAATATATAAAATATATTAAAATATTCTTTAATCTTATATTTTCTTATATATTAAGTAGAAAGTTAAAATTTCAAAATTGCCAATAAAATAAAATAAGACAAACTAATTAAAATAAAGAATACTGCAACATTTTACAAAAAGAACTTTCTTCATTTATCTTCTTTTTTTTTTTCTAATCCAACACCCACATTAAATATGGATTAATACAAATTCACATCTAATAAATTAGCCTTCTATTTTAATATTCGGAATTCGAAATGGAGAAATGATCAAAGCATTTTCACTATTTAAATGTAAGTGAACAATAAACAAATCATTTGCTCGGCGTACACATTACACAAGCTGACCTCAATTAAACGAGTATTTAATAGTGAAACGTAGTCGCCGGTGGGTCCAATCTCCTCTCTCCGTCACTCCGGTAGTGGGTATTCTTATTGCTGCGACTTCAGCAACAGCAGATCTGCTACTCTCTCACTCACTAAGCTGATCTCTCAATTCGGCAAATGCTGTCGTTGAAGTCAATTGGAGCTTCAGGAGTACTATTTCTACTGTGGTTATGGCTGTTCCAGACGACAGAAGCTTCAGTGCATGACTACAATGGGGAGAAATTTGTGAGCAAGGGCAATGCATTTGTGGTTCACGGAGGTAGCGAAGGAATTTACTCCTCTGTTCCTAACCTCACTGAATCTCCTTCCTATTCTTCTAACACCGACTCCTTCATTCGGTAATTTTACTCTCTCTCCAGTCAATTGTTCAACTGTTTTCAGGTACGATTTAAGATGAAATATATCGAGATCTGTTGTGAGAATTGTTAATTATAAATGACGGTATCATTCTATGTGTTCAGGTTAAATTGGGAGGAGCAGAATTATTTATTTGTCTTTCTTTAAACTTAGATAGTAAAGCTACTAGTGTTGTTCTGCTCCATTATAGATTTTGGGAGAGTTTTTGAAAATTTATCTTTAATTAATTTTATCATATATTGAAAATCTGATGGTCAAATATTTTCAAGTTCACAAAAAGGGGCTCAGTGCAGTTTTGGGACTCACACTCACTATTCTTCAATTTTTTCCAAGTAAAATGCATGTCCATACACAACTAAAAGTTCCAAAAATCTAAATTTCACAAATTCAAATATTCAAGTTTCGGCTTCAAAATCAGTCAAAGTGAGCCTAGTTAGTAGGATTCTCTAAGTTGAAAGTGATCCATCAGCGAATGCCTAATTGTACTGCCACAATTGAAGCTAAATTTTCTTTGATATTCGGCTGCTAAAAACATGACTAACTCAACCATCAATGTTGCGCTGCTCAATTCGGATTTGTGTAGTTACCTAGTTAAAAAAATTCTCTTAAGTCTTATGTGATCCATTACCAAAAGCCAAAAAAATTTAGCACTACTATTAAAGCTGTCTTCCTTCAATTTCTGCTGCTAAAAGCAACCATAGTTAAACCATTAAGGTTAAATTATTTTTGTTAATGAGAAGCTTATGTATGAAATCCATAGTTGGGTGAAAGAAGATAAATGAATTTTGCTTAAGTAGTTCGTACTAAGTTTGGGCTGAATAGAGTCGGATGGATTAAGTGGATTCATACAGATGATCCAATTGCTTTTTATTTCGATTAACTTTTGTGTTTTTTCTATTTAAAAGTCATGCTCCATGGAAATTAATAAACTCGTTCTTATGCATTTTCTAATTCATGCCAGACTCTGGAAATGAGTGTTGTCATTCATATGTTTTCCCAGTTTTATGCGTAAGAGTCTATAAATTTCTGACGATCACATTTTCAACAGGTTTGAAAAGATTGTATTTCGGAGGCCAAAGGAATTCTCAAACTTCAGCTCAGACCCAATTCATGCAATTATTTTTGAGGTGGATGATCGAGAGTTAATTGGGGGCTCTGCTTACGGTGGACAAAGAGCTATTTGTTGCACAGCAGATCTTGCAAAACTTGGAGTTTGTACACAAGGGCAAATAATTCACCGCCCATCTGCTAGTAATCCCGGATGGCCTAAAGTTTTTAGTGCCTCATTCAGTAATGATGAAGTTGATGTAGCACTGCAGTCGAGATCAATCCCCATTACAAAAACTGGGATGTATAACGTGTATTTCATTCACTGTGAACCAAATCTTAAGGAAATTACTGTTGAAGGAAAAACCATATGGAAGAATCCTACTGGTTACCTACCTGGTAGAATGGCTCCCCTTATGAACTTCTATGGGTACATGTCTCTTGCATTCGTGTTACTAGGGATCTTTTGGTTTTCGCAGTATGCAAGATTTTGGAGAGAAGTTATTCCTTTACAAAATTGTATTACACTCGTTATAACATTGGGCATGCTTGAAATGGCCTTTTGGTACTTTGACTATGCTGAATTCAATGAAACTGGAGTCAGGCCCACTGGTACCACTGTATGGGCTGTGACATTTGGTACAGTAAAGCGCACAGTTGCACGTTTGGTCATTCTGATAGTCTCTATGGGCTATGGTGTCGTTAGACCTACTCTGGGTGGTCTCACATCAAAGGTCCTTTTGCTTGGAGGAACATTCTTTTTGGCTTCCGAAGTGCTTGAACTGGTAGAAAATGTTGGGGCTGTCAGTGATTTCTCAGGAAAAGCAAGGTTGTTTTTTGTACTTCCTGTGGCATTCTTGGATGCTTTCTTTATCCTTTGGATATTCACCTCCTTGTCGGCAACTGTGAATAAGCTTCAGGTAAATTGTTGGCTTCTATTAATTACTGTGAGTTCATTTGTTTGCAGATTGCTAGTTTAGAGAATGTTTTCGTTTCTTTACGCCTTACTTGCCTCAGGTCTTACTTTCATGAGCAGAGATCTTATCACACTTGTGACTAACAACCTAAGTAGCTCTATTTGTGTTACATATTATATTAATCATGAAGTTCATTCGGAAAGGTGTACTGGTATCTTTTTGTTGGTTGTAGTGCCTAATTCTTGCAATAAAGGAAGCTTTTTCCTTTCCCTTGTCTTAGGGCGTTTGGTGCTGGGGTCGATCATGATATGACGTCATTCAGTTATTAGTATAATTCAATTTAGGCTCCATTAGTGCTAATTCAGTTGCTGGATTTGGGGTCTGACAGGCTAGAAGGTTGTTGGCCAAATTAGACATTTATCGGAAGTTCACAAATGCATTGGCTGTCACTGTTATTGTATCTGTTGGATGGACGTGCTATGAGGTAATTTTTAATTCCTACATGATGTGGCTGGTTCTTTCTTTTAGTAAGTTCTGTCAAGTGTCTTTGTTGCCTGTTCGAAGAATCTGAGTTAAACCTTATTGTCGACTGGTCTGCTTGATGTGAACAGGATTACTTTTGCAGAATGACTTGACCCCAAAAACAGGAACATGTATAATCCACCAAGGCCTGCAATCCAATTTTCTGGAGAGGGGACCTAAATTTCCAATAATACGGGAAACAGAAGCATAAATAGGCCTTTATAATGTTTTGCAATCATTCTGTTATTCATTTTCATATGTTTTAGGCCACGAAATGTGTCAAAACATCACAAATCAATTGTTCTTTTCCCTATATTTTTTTTTTTTTACTAGTCAAGAAAGGAACTTCAACAAGTGATTCTTTGTTTGCCATTTGCCTCACAACTCAATTCAGGTTCGACTTGGGTTGTGACACTCCATGTATTACCTTCAAGAGAAAGGTCACCTTCTAGAAATTGAGCATGATCATATCTTATATTCGTCCAACTACATCAGACATAGGGTTTCATTATTTTCTCAACTGTTCCTGATATTGTATACAATGAGCATTGACCATTTTCACCCCTTTTGGCAGCTGTACTTCAAGTCCACTGATGTGTACAATGAGCGTTGGCGAAATGCCTGGATTATTCCTGCCTTCTGGCAAGTGCTATCTTTCTCTCTCCTTTGCATCATCTGCGTTCTTTGGGCACCATCTCAAAACTCCATGAGGTACTACCCAACTTCCACCTTATTGTGTATGTACATGCATTTTACAGAGTTCTCACTAGTCACTACTCTAACCCCCTTCTAGTTCTTATCATTTCGTCATATCTGCAGCTTTATATCTTGTGTTTAAATGGGATCCAAACCTTTATTTGTTATTTTTTTCCTGTACTCGGAACTTTCAAACTTATAAATCCTGAATCATTCTGTTCAAACATCTCATAGCATCTTTCTATTTTCATCACTATAAGAAGTCAAAATCTCATAATAAGTCTTACTTGCAATAATAGCTTGCTATAACGGCTTTATTTTTGGCAATATTCAGTCTTTTCTCCGACTCAAATCTCAACACTCACTGGTTTATTTTATATGCTTACATAACAGATATGCCTACTCTGATGATGGTGAAGAGTTCGACAAGGACACTACATTAACACTCATAAAGCCGTCCCCTCTGCTGCCAAAGGATGTTAGAAGCCAACCTGAAGTGAGACCAACACTAGGTAACAGTGAACTATCTAATGGCGATGACGTAGAAGACAAGACTGAGTAAAGCAAGACACAACTTTTTACAGTATGGTAAAGAAAGGTACCGTCAGTTGAGTAAATTGTTGTTAGAATCATGTAATCTGTATTGCCTGTATTAAAAGTACGAATGTTAATCAGGAGAAGTTTTTATTAGGTAAAACAAATTTGTAATTGTTTTTTTTTTAGAAGTAATGTTCATTTATCTTATATGATCTCTCTTGCAACTATTCTTATAGTTAAAAGGGTTTAGACGTCAAGTGTCACAAAGATGCGCATATTAATATGGAAGCATAACCATACACGATAAAGCAATATTAAAGACGAGCACATTCACCACAAAGTGCTAAGTATACATCAAGGATAATATGAGATTGGTCTAGTTATGTCGGTTTCGATGATGAGTGATGATATCAAAAGATAGACAGACCTAAAATTATGTGAAAGAAAATTGTATCAAAGACCTACAATCTCTTAAAATCCATGAAATAAAAAGATCAATTAGTTGAGAATACGTTTAGTCATCGCAGTTGTTTTGCTGTTATACACGAGAGAAGAAATAATTGACCAAGTTTTACTAACTCCTAAAGTACAAAGGTTATACAGAAAGGCATAGATGTTTGATTCCCAATGGAACATTCAGGGATGTCATCTCAAAAACCCATACTAAAAGCTGATCTTCCTTCTTTTTTTTCCCTTGGGTCCATTGTGACCCTCGGAGCTCATTCAATAATGGAACACATTGGCTCTTTATCTAAATAGACAAAAGGACCCACAAGAATTGAAAAGTAGGAAAAGATGGCAGATGAAGCATCACACCAACCGTAAAGATCTAGTTTCCCTGGGTTGAAAAGGACACAAATTAGGTCGTCTACCACTTTTAAATCCAAGTCAAAATCAACATCCACATTCCACACTCAATCTTCCTATATCTTCTGTTGAGATAGAAGAATAAGCAGGGCACAAGAATTATTAGTTTGAAGAGTTTTTCATAGTAACTCCTCATGAATGGGAAAAAGGCCATTTTAACTACTTTAAAGTGGCAACACCACCTAAAATAGAAAAAAACAGAAACATGGATTTTATGTAACAGATATCCAGGTGGTGTGGTAATCAAATCTACGAATGGTATTTGAACAGATTAGTAATTGAACATCTTGGTCAGTAAACATTCTACATTTTCTGCCATTACGTAAGAATAGAGGGCGATTTCTACTTTGGACACAGATTACCACATTTGAGAATACACAAACAGGGAGTACTTGGTGAGTGAAGAGGTAGCAAAAAGATGTGTAACATTGGAAGGCACACCTTGTAAGTTCTGATCATCAGATGCAGCACACTTCAGTGTTTCAACCAGAAGGCCTGCTGCACTAAATCTACTGGATTAATCAGATGCTCCTTGTGGCTTGTAACCACAGATTAGCCACTTCTATCTTGACAGTGTAACAAACGGAGAATTCAATTTCTAGTTTACAAGAACAACTTTCATGATATATGTCCAGTTCAAGTATTCCATGATTAAGGAAATCATGTCAACAGAACTAGTTAGTTGCTTTTACCCATAATAGCTGAATAAGCACCACAGCACCAATCGTCTTAGCTGAGAAAACAAAATAAGTACAAACTAACAACAAACATTCCAAGGAATCAGCATGGTCATATATCAAACATTGAGATAATTAGTCATGCCCCACGAATTTCCCGTGTAAAATTTAAAAATCCAGGGACAATTGTTTCATTTCTGAGAAAGACGGAGACTTAAAAACAATAAGAAGACAGTAGTAAGCAACAATTGGTAATTTCAAGTCTTTACAATCACAAGACCATGGTTTTATTTATTTATTGTCACCTATTGAGGCCCTTGCCATCGTAGGAAAATCTGTTACATTCTTGATTTAAGATAAACTTACAAGAGGATATATTCCAAAGGACAATATCGCAGCAGTGTAGAAGTCATCCAAGCTAAACTAAATTCTGGACTCGAGTTAACAAAATCATGATTATGATAAAATTTCAAGAAAGTAATCAATACAACAGTTCAGATATGGACAAATTGAAATAAAGTCTAAAGTATGGAAGAAATACAACAACATGCTTACAGGGCAGAGCATCCAGAGGCAGGAGGCACTGACCCTTCTTGATAGATACAGCTGATCTTCCTGAAGTTTTCAGCAGCCCATCACCCTGGAATACTACAAATGAAAGCAGAAACTCGAGAAACACCAGAATGCCATAACCTCAGCCCCTGAATAACTCCATGAAAAAAATTCAAAGAATGTCCTAAAGTACTAACTGTTGAAACTAGTATTCTTTCACTGAGATCTTCTTCTCAAGTGCTGTGACACAGCGTACCCCTCAAAGAAATCTAAGACAGCATTCTCTAGGTCCTCCACAGTATACTTGATATAGTTTTCTGGATGCCTTCCGCTTTCTATATGGCTCCTGAACCGTCCAAGAAATGATCTATAGGCAGGAATCAACTTTTCGGCTATGGAAATGCGCAGCTCCTCCCTGAGCTGTGTATCTGGTATCAACCATGTCGACTGAGTCCTGTGCACCTCTTCAAACAAGACGTTGAACGTCTTGAAACGCTCTCTCAATGCACTCTTGGACACACCCGATGAAAAACTGCCACTCACATGTAGTCCCTCATCTCTCAAACAATGCAAAACCCTCACCCAGGTTGCTCTCTGGTAACTTGTAGCAGCTTGTCTAAATTTCCCCGTTAATTTTCTCAAGAAATCATCTACAATCATTTCCCCCAACTCAGGTGACCCTTTAGTCTTATGAACAATATAATGGACATTGTTCATCATGAATAAATGAGCCAAAGAGGTATCTCTATAGTGCTTAGACTTACCTTCCAAATTGAACTGCAAAATGACAATAATCCAAATCAAATGAAGCGCTAATGGTGTCAGCCCTTCTAGGTCCGCAAAGTCCATATCAGGGGTGTTAGGATCACTTGAATACCTTGATCCCGTCGATGGCTGTGAAACAATCAGTTCACCCATTGTCTTCTTATAGTCCGAAATTAGACTTATATAGTTCATGACATACCTAGTTAAGGGATGAATTGTCCCTCCTGGAACGGGGACCTTCGAAGGTTCACGGAGCACAGCATTCTCAAATTCTGACAGTATCCCTCTAGCAGCCTCCCCTAACCTAGACAATATCTCTACTGCTTGAACTCTAATTGATTCTGAAGATTTTGACTCAAAAACAATTTCAACATCAGGCAGTAAATCGGATAAAGCGTCATGAAGATCCAATATCTTAAACAACTTCTCAGGCGATCGCCGGCTAATGCTAATGGCTTCAGCGAAATTGAACAGCTGTATAGCTGGTCCTTTAATAGTCTCCATAAAGCAAGCATCATCAGTCGCCGTGCCCAAACTCTCGAAGATTTGCTCACAGAGTTTCTTCTCGCTAGCGAAGAGTATGCGAACGCATACTTTGGCAGCTCGTATCCATCTTCGGATCTTTGTTTCCAAAGTCTCCCAATCAAGCCTCTGGATATCTCCGATGCTGAGTTTCTCAATTCCAAGCTTGCGGAAGCTCGACTCCACAGCGGACTTCCGTACACTACCGTAGACCTGAATACACTCCCGAAGATATCCAGCGGAAATCATTCGCTCGGCGATACTCCGGAGATCATATATTGCTACGGGCGGCATGAGATCAACTTCGCGGATGCTGCTAGTAGATCGATAGCTGCTGCTGCTACTCTCTTGATGCTCCAACTCTTTGGTGAACGAATCATCGTCGGTAGGAGTATCATGGTAGTCTTCTTCAGGCACCTGGAATTCGCCGGAGTGGACTGGAGAAGGACTAGGGTCAGTTAACGAATCAGCCTCGATTGCATTTGTGTGAGCAACAAGTATGCTGCGAAACTCATCCTCAAGCCGAGCCATGGCGATCTGGATCGCACTATTAGCTTTATCTTGGTCGTCGGAGAGTGTTGTGGACTCCATTGACCGTTGGATTTCATCGACGGCGTGCAAATACCGATTGATCTCGTAACGATCGCTGTCAAATATCATTTTCTCTCTAGCTTCTTCCGACACCGTAGAATCCCACCGGAGAATTATCTTCTCAGCTGACTCGAACGCTACGGCCTCGTTCTCTGGTGCTTCCATCGATAACAATCCAAATTTGAAATTCAGAATCTGGAAAAAAGCAAAAATAGGATTCGAGCTTTTTGGTGAAGAAGATGCAGAGAATTATAAAGATGAAGAAAACCGAAGAATCAAAAAAATGGAAGCCGATGAATTTTACATATTGAATTAATTAATTAATCAATTTCTGCAGTGATAATAATATAGTATTAAGATGATTAATTACTGTACTGTTATCACTATTTCTCGGGTTAAAAGTTATACTCAACGGATCTTCGTATAATAACACATTTGGTTCTTCAATAATTAATAAACTAATAAAATTAGTCATCCTTCGCGCAAGAATTTAATATTACAAAATTTATAAAATAATATTTAAAATTTATTAGTCATTAAAATTAAAATACTATATTATCTTACATACAAAATCACGTATTAACATACATTAATAATATAGAGGAAAATAAAAATTATTAATGATTGTAAGAATATATACCAGAATTTTCGTTATTTTAAAATGAGAAGAAATTTATCTATTTATATATAACAAAGGGTAATGTGAACAAATGTTTAATGTGCCTTATGGAAAAGGTTACAACAATTTGAAAAAGTTGCAACTCTTCGAAAAGGTCACAACCTTTTATAAAAGTTACAATTTTTCATAAAATTCGCAATTCTTCATTAAAGTCGAAATTTTTCATTAAAGTTACAATTTTTTATAAAAGTTGCAACTCTTTATTAAAGTCGCAACTTTTAATAAAAGTCGTTCGCGAAAAGGAAAGGCTAGTTTTGGAAATAAGTCGCAACTTTTAATAAAAGTTACAACTTTTCATGAAAGGAAAGGCTAGTTTTGAAAATAAATAAATTAAAATGGAATTATGATTTGTGGTGGAGCCACGTAGGCGGGGCCTATATATATATATACGGCAGAACCCTTCGGTAGCCCCCTAAATTTGGCACCAATTTTCACTTAGACACCTCAAGTAGGCTTTGTTCATTTTAAACACCTCAAGTAGGGGTCCGTCGTGTCATTTTGACACTTTTTCTATTTTCAAAATCACATATCAAGTGCGTACATCCAAACGCAAGAAGAAGAAGAAAGAGGTGAGGGCATGGGATTTGGAATTTGGAATAAAGAAAAAAAGAAAGTAAAATTGAGTTTTTAAAAAATAAAATAAAATTTTCACGTGTCACATATTAATTCGTTTATTTTTCCACATAAGAGCGTCTGGATGTACGCAAATATGTGATTTTGAAAATAGAAAAAGTGTCAAAATGACACAACGGACCCCTACTAGAGGTGTTTAAAATAAATAAAGCCTATTTGCCGTGTCTAAGTGAAAATTGATGCCAAATTTAGGAGGCTACCGATGGGTTCCCCAATATATATATATATATATATATATATATGATTTATGATAGTACTTATTATTCAATAACATATAATCTTCCATTAATTAAGGAAATTACTAGTATATTTGTTGCCCTTATTTATATTATATATTGAAAATACTTTTGTAACTATTTTATTGTCGATTATGAGTAATAATTTAAGCTTCATATCATACATGGATAATTAAGTGACTAAATGATTAATAATTATAATATATTTATGAATATTCATAAGCAAAATGAGCAAGTATTGAATTTCAATTAATTGAAGAAACTTTGTATAATATTGAAATATCTAAAATCAAAATTCATCAATAAAGAGTAATTGAGTCTACAAATAGTTAATAGGTGGAAAACTTACAAATTTTAAGTTAATTCTAATAGTAACACATTGCACTCTTGTTGACCAAGTTTCGAAAATGTAGAAATTGTTGACAAGAAATTACACTAATATTGACTGCTTCAAAATTGCTGTTTTGAAAAGTAAGCAAATTTTTAAGTTGCGTGTCTTTTTTTCAAGGATTAGTGCTAATGTCGTACTATTGTATATATATTTATGAACGAATAATGAAAAGTCAATATTTTTATTTAAAATTGTTCAATACTTTAATTGATGAGATAAAAATAATAATTTCAAAATAAGATGTGAAATTATTCCACTTTTGTGTTTGGTTATAAGTATTAGTTAATTTTGACATCATTTTATCCCATTATCTGTATTTTAAAGATGAAATTAATTATCTCATATTTTAATCGTATCAAATATGACCTAATTGGCCAGACAGAGAAACACAAAAGCCAAAATTAATTAATGAGAGTAAACCAAATGAACAATTTAATTTAATGAAGTCAACTCATCTACGTACGGACTGTGTGGCATTCACGTGCGTGCACGCTCGCACGTTAAACAATTCTTCCACATAATATAAACACAAAAAATAACAATGCCACATTTGTGTTTCGATTATTCAGTGTTTCAATGTTAAATCTTATATCTAAAAATGTGCGAAAAAAAAAAAGTATACATTCAGCCCTTCAATAGTACAAAAATTTATAACTTTTAAATTCTAAATTCATTGTTGATTATGAATCTAAACGCACAATTCAAACGAAGAAGGAATTGAAACCATATCTGGTTAACACCCTTTGGAGTATGGAAAGAACACTCGCAAGGCATGTGAGACAATTCTGAAAACTGGAATTCATATTTTTGTATGTGTGAAATGAAAGCAATATTATTATTTAAAATACACAAGGAAGGAATTGTACTTTAGTGCACAGATTTCTCCATTGTGTGTGAAGCTGTTTCAAAGCTGGCAAACAATCTATGCAGAAAATTAAAGCAAGTCAGTATCACACGAGTGCTACAATAAACAATTTGTACTTTGGATTAAATCTATCATCTCAATTCTCAATATGTGTGTGATATTATTATACTACTACTCCACTAACTAGTAGTAACTTCAATTTGTTTAATAATGTATAGATTAGTGTTGTGGCGTTCAGCTCAAAAAACAGCTCATATGTTTTCAATAATCAACCTGTTTGGTTTTGACAGGTTCTGGAAACACAATTTTTTTTCACTTTCCTATGTATATTGGAGTACAAATTAATGTGTAATGTAATGTCTTTATTACAAAAGGTGTGATGCTGTTGTTTGCCAGACTAGAAAAAAGACCTTGATGTGTGGACATTTTTGGTTCTTTCATCCCCAGCTGTATTGTGTAATTCACATATCATCAGTGAGGTCACGTTCGATCAACCGTACATACATTGCAATGGGAGATCCACACATTTATTAGTCCGCATGGTTCGTTTGGTATGAAGGGTAAGGATAATAATTGTGAGATTATATTATCATGTGTTTAGTTGAAACTTTAATTTTGATATAAGTAATTTTGATTTATTGATGTTAATGCGTAAAATTAAAGGGGGAGATATGATTAAGTGATTAATTTATGTACATAATAGATACTTGAGAAAGCATGTAAAACTTTTTGAAGTTAGAAGTGTATAATAGAAACATTTTAATATATTTTCAATGACGTAATTCAAATGTCTAAATGAAATTTACTTGACGATTTTAAGGAAGGGATCTTGTATTCGGTCTTGAATTTATGCTTTAATATATGTTGATGACCCAACTCTTGTTTTCTCAGGCTAAAGCCCAAATACTTCATTAATAGCACTTCAGAACAAGTCCTTTGGAAGGTTATAGTCCAACATCTAAACTTTGCAAGAACTGTTGTCCCATAAAATTATAGTTCAAATGGACAAAGAGTTCACAATTCAAACAGAGTTTGATTTATGTTATAGTTATCTAATTGGGCCTTCCATACTTATCTGTTTATTATTGTTTGTGAAAAAAATAAACATACAACGTCCTACAGTCTGATCTAAGTGATTAATGAAGTGGGTCGAGAATCATGAGATCTCAGGTTCAAATATTAGCAGAGATAAAAATACTACGTAAAACAGAGTTATCTGATACATGTTGTTGGTTAGAAATGACTATATCCCATGAAATTAGTCAAAGCACCGACAAGCTAGCGTACTTGTGACATGGTCAATAATTGTATTTTGTACTTGAGGAATTTTTGGTCTACAAGAGTTAAGTACTCAACATGGTAGAAACAGGAAATTGTATTGCATATACAAAAATTCTAAAGCAAGCAGTAAGCTCTTTCATCTCTACACAGGATACAGCTTCTCCTCTCATTTCTTGTTCTACAAGGGGAGATAATGGGGCATCTAAAAGAAGGGGAAAAATACACAAAATGAAACTAAACTTAGTCAGTAATATATGTACTATCTCTAATTAACTAACCTTAATAAAATGAAGAAAAAAAAAACACTATCATTAGTCTGATGACCATAGGAGAAGCTGCAATATTAACCACGCCTTGAATTACGGGAGTCTGCTAAAATTCCTAATGATTTGCTGTTCCTTGTTAGGATTCTGACACTTGCATTTCAGCATCTCCATCTCTTGGAGACTGCATTATCTCAATTGCTTGTCCCGTTTGAGACTGAGGCGTTGTTGTTGTTTGTCCTGTTTGGCCTACTCCGTTTTGTTGTTGTATTTCTTCAATCCTCCTAATGACTTCTCTAATATTTATCCTCTGTTGCGGATTACTCTCTACACATGCTGCACTAATGTGAATTAGTTCTTTAATTGAACTCATTGAATCTTTCGCACTTGCTGTTATATCTGGATCACATAATTCAGCTTCTCTTCCCTCAGTAATCGCGGATTTCGCCCATTGTGCTATGTCTATCCCTCCTTTACCGGTATTAAGATATATAGACGGGTACTTCCCTGTTATTATCTCAAGAATCACAATTCCAAGGCAATAAACGTCGCATTTGGGTGTAACTTGGTTATTTTGTACTGCTTCTGGTGACTTGAACGCGATTAGTGCTTGAACTGCATGCGCGTTGTTCATTAAGGTGCAGAATCCGTAGCCAGTGAGTATTGGCTTGTGCTTTGTGCTTATGAGTATATTGCTCGATTTCAAATCGCCATGGGGCAAATCAGAAGAAGCAAGTTCAGTGTGAAGATAATGTAGTCCTTGAGCTACTCCTTGTATAATTTTTAGACGCACTGGCCAGGTGAGCTCAGCATGGGGCAGCCCTCTTTCACCTGTGATCATTCATAAAGCAGCAGCAATCTTTATAAGTAATCATGCACAGACTAATTAGCACGAAGAAAATGAATATTATGCCTAATTAAACCTTGAAAAGTAGTTCATGAGTTAAGGATAGCTCAAATCCGTCCCTCAACTCCTCAACTAATCTACACCTTTCTTGAGGTCTCTATTTAAGTTATGTTCCCCTTAACCCACTGGGCTAACGGGAACATAATTCAAAAAGTGCCTTTGAGAAAGACCATAAGGTGCGAATAATTCCAATATAACATGGGGGCTCTACAGATGAGTCTGGCTTCGATAACTTGTGAAGCAAAAAGACCTTTAGACCTCACTCAACTTCAAAGCTAGTTCATGGATATAGACGTATAGTTTACCAAGATCATACAAGACTACTTTCTGTTCCTCACCAATAATGAAACACTTGACAACTAGACTACTAATACAATGTAAACATACAACTTGTAGAAGTTTTTGGCTTTTGGTCTCCTATTCTAAGCACATGCACAAAATTAACAACTTAATAAAATTAGAGGTAGGTACTTTACCGTGCAATATGTACAGCAAGCTTCCTTTAGGAATGTACTCATACACAAACAACTTCTCTTCCTTGCGATGATGGTAAGCCAAAAGTGTAAGAATATTTTTATGTCTCAATCTTCCTAAACGTTTAACCTCTGCATCGAAACCATCTTTTCCGATCTTGTTCATTTCTTTGATCCTCTTTACCACAACTGTCAATCCATTTGACATCATAGCCTTATAAGAAGAACCCAATGGCCCATTCCCTAACACCTCTGCAGCAGCTTTCATCAAATCTGCTAAACCAAACTCACCTTTATCATCATTCACCATTGTCAAATCTCCTACACGTTTTCCCATTATCGACCCTTTTCTAATCGAACTGCCACGTCTACTAAGTTCAAATGACTTCTTGCTATCACTCGAAATTCGCCTCCCAAGTGATGGCTCATCAAAACTTTCAAGTGAAGCACGGCGATTTTGTTGGTAGCGACATATGATGTATATTACTATGATCATGATCAATAACAGAACAACTGACGATATCATAATCCACATTGAGATGCTTTTATTCGAATTACTATCCGGACTTTGCTGAGTGCCATTATTTGCGTTATTATTAGTGTTGTTGTCGTTGCTGCTATTTATGGCTGGATTACAAGCTTTGCCTAATTTCTCACCACAAAGCTCGGAATTCCCCTTAAATGAACTCTCATTGAATCTTGATAACGAAACAGGGATTTCCCCTTTCAAGTTATTATTAGAAAGATCGATTGATTCTAATGTTGACTGCTTCGAGATTGGTGGTATTGGACCTGTGAACTGATTGTTCTCCAGGTGCAATTCAATGAGATATTGCAGCTCCATTAATGACGACGGAATTTCACCCGAAAATTTGTTGTCAGAGAGCCATAACTTCTTCAACGACAACATTTTTTCGAAGTAATTTGAAGGAATTTCACCAGAAAATTGATTTTCCGATAAATAAAGACCTTTTAAAGCACCCATTCTATTGAATTCCGGAATTGGTCCAGAAAATAAATTGCTTTGAAAACTAAGTGTACGCAGAGCAGGCATTTGTGATAATGCATCAACGTCTATAATTCCAGATAAATTCGTTTCTGCCAGAAGAAGTCCAGTAACCATTTTTTTCTGACAAAAAACACCCAACCAACGTATATTTTTGTCACACGGATCCGTTCCAGGTTTCCAGGATTCCAATGACGCTGCATTTGTAAATGATTGTTTCAGCTTCAGCAAAGCATCAGTATCGGAAACTGAAATTATTTTCACGGGATAATTGATCAAGAAGACGATGCAAAGAAGGCATGTTTTGATCATAACACGAAAAATGTCCATGTTATTTCTTCAAAATTACTATATTCGTCCCCGTTGTGAAATTATTTTTCAAGTAAATTTCTGGATTTTTCATTTGTTAACTAAGAGATAACAAAAGAAAAATTTGCTTGTTTGGTTGATTTCTTTTTTTTTGTTAGGTAGAATTAGTATAATTTTTCTCCATTTTTGCATGTTGGGATGATGAAGGTGCAAAAGAGCCAGAGAAGCAAGGACCACATGAGACTTCAAGTAAGAAACAATTGATTAACCGTTATTATCGTCGAGTTTGTGTGCAGACATTCAACCTAGAATAACTGAAATCCTCGTTATATATATACATTAGTATTTTAGTATTAACAAATAATTATTGGTATTACTATTAATATAGAAAATAAATTAGGCTAATGTGTAAATTTGAAATGTTTATTTACCTTTAATTACATTATACATTCATCTAAGTTTTCTGTATTTTCTAGAAGGAAAAGGTTTTCGAGTCGTGTAAATTGAGGTTCCTTCCTTCTCACTTATTAAGTCTTGTGAGACATAAGTATTGTCATGTCCCTTGTTTATTTTATTTTTAAAAATTTTTTGTGAGGTTTTATCTTAGCGATATTTTTACTCTCTTTTATATAGTGTATTTAGTGAGGTTATTTCTGTTTGCAACAAACTTTAAAGTGACAGAAGTTAAATTGTAATAACAATAAAATAAGAAGAAACCAAAACTTTCTTGATAAAGATTGCGGATACAATTCTGTTCCTCCCTTGATTTTACTTTTCTAAGATTTATTCATAATTCGAGAGCCGTTAGTGGCGTATTTTTCGAACTAGGATGATTTAGATTTAACCTCTATATAAATATTCCATGACTTCTGTGGAATATTCGAGATCTTGATCTCTTTATGAATATTCATGAATTTGTGGTGAGCTGCCTTTTAAGAGAATTTAGTACCTTTTATATAGGCATGACCTAGGGTTTTGGATTGAGTAGCTTCCAAAAATTTTAATTTAAACTAAACACACTTTCTAGAGTTTCAATTCGAATTGAATACATCTTGTAGAATCCCACAAAATTTTAATGTCTATTATTTCTTATCGATATTTTTTATTCTCTTTTATATAGTATATAATGTATTGCTTATCTCAGCATGACATTTGATTATTTCGATTCTAACACTTGATTGGGAGTTTTTTCTGTTTTAATAAACTCTATATAGTAAAAATCTAAATTAATCTGATCAGAAAATATAGGGAATATATTCTTCAATTTATACCCCAAACTTGAAGTAGCTAACCTTAATTATAAACTTAATTTTGTCATGTTCTTCACTTATGAGTTATGTGCTATCCCTTGAACTTCGAACAATTAGGTCCAATCATTCTCTTCCAAACGCTTCGCATTTCGTATCGTCCCGCCACTTAGTAATATAATTAAGAGGCTCTTCTCTTTCCGTATTAGTTGTTTTTTTTTTTCATTACATATCTCTGACAAGTGACAAATCATAAATAAAAAGAATAGTTCTATTAATTTAGTGCTTCTTTTTTGAAACCATACAAATTTAATTAATTATAATAGTAAAATAGAAAAAAAAAAAAATTTGACAAGTAAGTTTTGACAATTATTTATATTAAGATGAATAACTAATATAGATCGGACGGAATATCAATTAGTGGAGAAACCACACCTTTGGGCCGGCACTAATTTTTTTGGCACATGAAGAATGTGTAGTCCGGTAGTAGAAATTGGAGTCACCTTTCTTACTTTGAAGAATAAGTGTTGTCTCTTCGCCTTTATTTTATTTTATTTTGTTTTGTTTTGTTTTGTTTTGTCGTGTGAAGAAATCTAAAAAGATTTGTGAAGTACCCACCTCAATTATTCTGTTTATGTGCATTGAACTAAATTTTTAAATACATTATTTTATATCGTAGGCAAAGTAGGGAGTAGGGACAAAGTCATGTGGGTGTAAAATAGGTACATTTGAATCCTTTGTAACAAAAAAAAAATTATATCTATTTTTAATGTTTTCTCTCTCTCTATATATATATATATATATTTAACTTTCTTAATAAAAATTGTGAGATGAAAAGACTACGAAAATGCGATTTATATTTTGAATTTAAAAAGAAGGGGTTGGGAGATATGCAACGTTAGTTTCTTAAAGAACTTACAATTTCTTTACTTTTTTTGTATTTGATAATTGGTGTCCGATATTTTTATGGGCTCGACTATTTTGAATTCGCACTGCTTATTCAGAGAAAACACTTCCTTTCAAGAATTTATTCATACTCAAAATTCAAAATCAAAATTTCTAAATAAAAGAGAAACAATTACATTCACTGCACCATATGACTTACAATTTCGTTTCTCAAAAAATCACTATTTAAGCAAAACCATCTTCTTCTTCTTCTCTTTTTTATTTTTTAAAAAAATTATACTAAAACAAGAAAGTTTTTTTGTCTTTATCTAATAGTACTATATATATACTACTTCAAAAGTCATCATCTTATTTAATAAAAATCTGGTAAACATAGACATTTTGCCCCCGTAAGTACGCATGGAATTAAAGACTCTTTATCATTTAAAACTAATCCGACCCATTCAACCCAAATAATTGAAATGGTACAGAGAAGATTTAACATGACTGCGCAAGAATGACATGCACAAATTAAAAAATGGTCCATTTTTTTTTTTAAAAAAAAAAAAAACAAAAACCCGAAGCCCTTTAAAAGAAAATAGAGCATCTCATTACTTGAATTTGGGAAAAGAAAATTGAATTAATGTATCATAATCATGACTAATCAAATCCATTTTTTAGATTTGTTTACTTAAATAGTAATGAAAAATTCATTTTGTTGTTGAAATATATGCAAATTGGTCTTTTAACATTAATTATCTTATATCTTTGAATTATCTTTTACTTCCTTCATCCTAATTTATGTAAAATCATTTTTTTTAATTTGTCTATAAAGAATGTCACTTTACTATATTTAGAAATAATTTAACTTTAAAATTCTTTTTTACCTTAATGAATAATTTATAGTGGCACAAATGTTTAAGCTTTATTTTAAACCACAAATTCAAAAATCTATTTTTGCTTCTGAAATTTAATATCAAGTCAAACGATATCATATAAATTGAGACCGTTAAAATATGATATTTATAACTTAGCGGAGACAGTAATAGTCAATCCAATAGATCAAATTTGCAAAGCATGTTGCCTAAAGAAAATTATGAGTTATGAGTAAAATACATAAGTTTTCCCATTAAAAACTTTTATAGAAACAATGTGTAGAAATGTACATATTATTGGTTCATATTTTGAAAGTTGAATACCAAAAAAAAAAAAAAAAAAAGAATTAGTGAACTTAAATGGTGAACCAATTTTGGCATCCTAGACAAGTTAGACCTTTAACTCGATCATTTGATAAAGTGTATTAGCAAAAATAATATATGCATTAACTTTGTGTATTAATAGTCTCTTGTTTGGTACATTTTTTCATGGTATGTATAACTAAGTACTATATTTTGAATTGAGGAGTGTATTAGTAATTCCATGAATCTCCAAGTATTAGTAATGCAAAGGAATTTAATACATGCATTAGCAATATGGTTAAAGACCCAATTACCCCTCAAAAGCACTTTTACATCTTTTCCACCATAATTGTGGAGGATATATTTATATATAAATATTTTTATACAATGCATATTATTTTTAATACATCAAATCAAATAATTCATAAGAAATAATTTATGCATAACAAATGTAAGCATTACTAATACACTCTACTGTGCATTATTTTTATAACTCTACCAAACGACCCCTAAGTCGTTAAAAAAGTTAATTATACGACTATAAAATATATAGTTTTATAAAAAAAAAAAAAAAAAAAAAAAAAGACATTCTTAAGCAAACTTGATTATTGGTCTTTTTATTATGAAGCTAGTTTTGAGTGACTTATATTGTAAATTAAAAGTAAGTGTGCACCTAAGAAATCAAATTTGTATAAAGATTAGGGTGAAATTCACAATATAATAAACCTTTATTTATGAAATTTCAAACTTTTTAAAAATCACTACATATTAATAAAGGGAAAAGGATTAAAAATATCCTTAATGTATAGGAAATGACTTAAAAATGCCCTTATTTCACCTATTGGACCAAAAATGTCCTCTAATCCACCTATTTAGAGCAAAAATGCCCTACCTATTGGACCAAAAATGTTCTCTAATCCACCTATTTAGAGCAAAAATGCCCTCAAGGTTAAGTTGAAACCTAAAATTACCCTTCCTCATATCAGAAGTTGATGTGGCATAAATAATTTTTTAAAATTAAATATGTGGCATTATTTTTATTTATCCACATGCAATTAACTAAACCCAATTTCATCATACCCATTAACCCAAACTCATTTCTAGTTAGAAGACCCAATACTTTCTTCATTTTCCTTCTCCGAAATTATTTGGAGGAATTAATAAAGCACTGATTTTCAAGATATGTTGAATTTTACTTGGTTTTCAATATTCTACAGTCCCGTTTTCTAGCACAGCCTTGTACATTATACTTGTCCCACTGGCTCTCAAAATGTGATGTTGTTAGATGTAAGCAGTGTTTCTAATTCGAGTTCCCTTTCTCCATCAACGTTACTAATTCACCTGTTTTCTGCTCTGTATGCACTTGGATGCTTCTGATAACTTGTCGCCAAGTCAGATTTTGCTGATGATGACGACCCAATTGAGATTTTTCACTTTTTGACTTGGATGCTTCTGATATATTCATCACCATCTCCATGCTTTTGTTTTCTTAAACGAGTTCATGACCTTAAGCAATTATACTCTTCCGAGGATGATGCTGATGATGTCCAACACTTTATTAATTCACCAAATAATTTTGGAAAAGGAAGATGAAAGTGTTGGGTTTTAAAGAAATGGGTTTGGATCCATGATTATGATTGTGAATGAAATTGAATCTAATTAATTACATGTGGACCAATAAAATAATATCACATATTTAATTAAAAGAATTTTTAATGCCACATCATCTTCTGTTAAAAGAAAAGATAATTTTAGGTTGAACTTAAACTTAAGGATATTTTTTATCCAAATAGGTGGATGAGAGGACATTTTTGATCCAATAGGTGAAAAAAGGGTATTTTTAAGCCATTTCTAATACGTTAAGGATATTTTTGACCTTTTTTCGATTAATAAATATTAAGAAAAGAGAGTGAGGAGAAGAGGGGGCAACTTGCCTTCTCGTTCTGTCACAAAATTATGATTGTATAGTCGAAACAACTTACAACGATTTTTATGTATTTATTGAATGGCCCTATTTTGAAAAGGCTTTTTAAGGATCGATTCACTTTATATAAATTCAGTGAACACAAAAATATGATTATTTTGAAAAATAGGTATGAAGGCTATTTGTTTGTGGGTGCTTACAAAATGATGGCAAAGTTGAGAGGGGGTCCAACTTGCATAAGGGACCAATTATTTATTGATACGAATCTAAAGAAATTTAAGGCCACGCCATTATAGCAAACGGACTAAAAACGTTTCATTGCTAATACTTTGTCAAATCATTTGATTCGTCTATCCAATATAATCTATTTCAAGCTCCTTTCTTATAGAGTAGTATTTTTTTTCGAAGTTAGACTTATGTTTGATTATAATATTTTAAAATTTAACTTGAAATTTTAGAATCTTGAAAAAATAAAAAATTAATAAAAATGTGTTTTTACTACAAATTACTTATAATAAGTAAAAAAAATAACTCTAATTTATAATCATGACCAAATACAATTTTAATTTTTTTCTTCAAAATTTACAATGAAACGTGACCAAACGCTCATATCTAGGCATTTGGTCATGATTTTTTTTTCACTTTTCAAGACCAAACGCTCATATTTAGGCATTTGGTCATGATTTTTTTTTCACTTTTCAAGATATTTTTTTAAAAGAAGAAGTGGCTTCACCTCTCTCACTTCAAATTGCTTAAAAAATTCAAAACAAACTCAAATTTCAAATATCTTTCACTTTGAAAATAAAATAATTTTTAAAAAAATACACAATAAAACAGGAACAAACGCCCACTTACTACTCCATCCATTTACTTTTACTTGTCCAATGCATACTTTACATGTTCCTTAAGAAATAATCAAAATTTAGTCTTAGGTCTTGAAAACAATTTGGAAGATACATAATTAATGTTAAGGATAAAATATGCAGAGAAACCTCCTTTAATTGTTCTTTTGAAATATTAAAAGTAAAATTTTTTAAAAAATATTATTAATATAATGAACAAGTAGAAGTGAATAGAGCGAAAACTACTAGTAAACGTTTCGATTCCCCAAATGTACGTTTCCAAACTTAGGTCCTATTTCAAAGGGCCTAATGTGATACCTAGGCAAAAGTTAGTGATATCTTTGTTAGGGAAAATGGTTTAGAAATTTTGTTGATAGGTGATTCTTTTCTTTTATTTTTACAGAAGAAAATAGTTACTAATTTTCATAATATGTAGATTAGATTGAGTAATTTTTTTTTTAAAAGAAAATAATTTAATTACTTTAGTGCGAAAGTTGATGACCGTATATATGAAGTATTACTTTACATGCATAATGCAGGTCTAATTAAATTATAACGAAGTTCTTTTCTTGTTTATTTCTTTTATTTTATGTATAAAAATAAGTGTTTTGGTAAAAAAAAAAAATATATAGCTTTGTAACCGAAAAACTTTTCTTTGATAGCGTTTCATAAAAAAAAAAAACTGATAATATTTTTCCAATGAAAAATGAAAAAAGAAAGATATTTTTTCACTTGTTTTTGGAACAGATACCGCATAAATTCGCATCTATGCGTTATTATTTTCATTTATATTTATTGATAACTTCCGGTATAATGATTAAGGGCCTAAATGCCCAATTTTCCGCTCCAAAGATTTTCAAGTCATTGACGAAGACTACCAAATCAAACCATTGATGAACGAAATTAAGAGAGAGAAAGATTGGGGCGAACTTGAAGATTGGAACGAAATACATAATTTTTCACATCATAATTCGTATTCAAACCAACGGATTCCTAAGTGTGAAGTGACCTTCTCTCATATAAAATCCATTTGTTCACAGTTTGTTTGAACAAAGAGAAAGAGGTGAAGTAAGCTTTGATCTAAGATTTCTCCATTTCAATGGCTTGACCTCACTACATCCCTTTCTCTCTCTACAAAAACCCAACTCAAAGCTCTTTCTCTCTCTCTATCAAAAGACATGAAGTCTCAATTCTTTTTCAGAGGTCTTAAACAACAGAATTAGCAGTTGAGGGATGGCACTGAAGTGAGTTCGGTAGCAAATGAAATCAACGTGATTCCGGTTCAAAATACTGATGTTACAGATCAGTAAAATGGGGTCGTATTTGGGTTGGAAAGAGAACCGGAATTTGTGAGTAATTCGGTTTTGGATGGGTTTAGTTTCAATGGGTTAATGCGGGTGAGTTAAGTGGGGGGATGGATGGATATGGATAGGGTTTTTGCTCCAGGTGTTTCTATTTGGTTTTCGATTAGAATGAAGGACATATATATTTTAGTTTTTGAATGATAGGACATTCAATGTCTCAAAAATATGGTGTAGGATATTTGTATACCACTATAGTTTGGGGTATATTTGTCTTTTTCCCTTTTAAAAAGTGAGTATTTTTTACCCATTAAATAACAATAAGAATATTTTTTTGCCAATATATTGATGGCAAGACATTTTTGGATCAAACTACAAATGGAGGGCATTTTTTATCTTTTCGCATAGTTTAAGGGCAATTTTGAACCAAAATATTGACAGTAAGAATATTTTTTAGTCAAACTATTGATTGTAAGGACATTTTGTTTCCTTTCACATAGTTTAAGGACATTTTTGACCTTTTTTCCTTAAATAAATCATACCTAATGAAAATGTGATGGATTTCAATCCCAAAAAAAAATGCAACTTCGTAGCAAGGAAATTATTAGTCTAATTTGTAAGTCAATAACACAAATGTGCATCTATAGTTTACTCTTAATCTCAAAATAAAACTATATACTCTTTTTATTCTTTCAATTATTTTTTTCCTTTTTGTTGTTATGAAGTCAAAAATAGAGGGTGGGAGTGGGACTAGAATAAGATTCCATTTTGTCACATGATGCTCAATATTCTCCGCGTGTTTTTATTTTATTAAAAAGAATAAAATAAATTGCTAGAAAAATCAAATAAGGGTAGCTTAAATATCATTTTCGCCAGCACAAAGCAAGTTATAAAATTTTATTTGATTGACTGAATCTCACACTCACAATTCGATAGTATAATTAATCAATTTATTAAAGTAGTGAATAACAGTGACTAACTAAATGAATTCTTTTATATAGAGAATTTAACAACACTCTGTTGTGAAAGTAAAGGGATAATTTAAACTTTGAATCGTTTGGTTTATATACAAGTTATGATTAAATTAATTATGCTGAAAATAAGTTATGCTGAGATAGTTATACACTTATACTAACATTATCTTTTATCGAGTGCTTGATTTGTTGTGTTTAAAGTAATATGCATTGCATAAATTTTAAAAACAAATTAATTGTTTATAAAAATACTTATCATGAATGTAACAAGTGATGTTTAAAAGAATTTAAAAGAATATCTTTGTCATTTTCCTATTTTATCCGAAATAAGTTATCTCGAAATTACTATACTACTCAAGGAAAAAGATAACTTATCCCAATATTAATTATTAATTTTTAAATAAGTTATTCCGGAAGACATCTAATTTCATTGTATTGAAATAAATTTAATATGAAGAGTATTAAACATGTTGACTTTGTACAATCCTAAAGAAAAATTTGTTAAAAGATTCAGAAAACAACTAAATTTATATTCATTGCTTAATATTGGTGTAACAGAAAGTCTATAATATATAAATAATATCCTATACCAACTGAGCTAAAAGACACTATTTTCTGGTGTGCTGTAAAACAATTCAAGTTTTACATCGAATGGCCAAGGGAAATAAATTAAACAGGAAAACCTTTAATTTAAAATAAAAACTATATTCTAGGGATAAGCAATTACGATATCAACTCAATTTTGCCGGGTGCTACTTTGGATTCTTCCCTTTAGATATTAATAAAGTAGTCGAAAAGGATAGCGCTCACATAAATCAAAATATTTTAATTATTTAAATAATTAGCTGATCCAATTCAACTCGGATCCGCGATCCGTGTTTAAAACATCTTTCCTGTTTTATTTGAATTTTCACTGTTGCAACTTTCAGCAACAATCCTGACCTTTTTGAAAGGTTGCAAACTTTTATGAATGGTCGTGTGGTTTCTAAAAGGCTGCAATCTTTCAGAATCAGTGCTTCTTGGCTATAAATACCTGTGATTCCTTAGACTTTTCACTTACGAAATTTCTGAACTACTTCTTATTCTGCACAAATTCATTATTTGTGTACTTTACTGTCGTTGAGTGGCTCGCTGACACCATTATTTTGGGTATTAATACACTGGTGAATAAAATTGTTCTATCCTAGGAGGATCTATTCCAATTCAAACTTTGGATACTAGAGGAGAATAATTTACTTGAGAAAATACTCTGCATTCAATGGACTCGATTTTCTTTCCTTTATGTTTCATGCCAATGTTACAGATTCTGGTAAGTTTTACAATCATTAATTTCAGTTAATTAATTTATGTTCTTCACTACATGATTTAAACTTTGAAATTTACTGTTTCTGCAACGTTTTGTTATCTTTAGTATTGGTTTAAATACATATTTAATAACAAATTAGTTACCTCAAATAATTCAAGTGAAAAAATAGCAAACAAGACAACAAAATTGTTCTTCTCATAGCTAGTTAGAAGATCATAAAAAAATAACATTATCCGACAATTATCTACCTTACCGAATTACATAATAATTCAAGAGCATAATTGGAAAGAAACTTTTTATAGAGTTTTACTCTAAATACAAGATGAGATGGAAACCAATGAACCAAACACTTCATAAAAATAAATCATGCATTACCAATCCTTGCACTATTAACCATACATTACTAATCCATGCGTTATTAATCTTTGTACCATATTAAAAGTATAAATATATATCTAAGATAATTTAATTAGTGAAATATGGTTTTATTGTGTTTTATTTTCTGTTAACATTTAAATCTAATTGAAGTTCATGTCAAACTTTTCTTATTGCATCCAAAAGTTTTGATATTGTCTTTTCGAACTGCACCATAAAATTGTTAAGAGTTTTAGATGTAATAAGTGTTTTCTTACGCGTAATAGGTTGTAAGGTATTATATCATCTTCAACTTTTCAACAACATTATTTTTTTCGATGTTATCCACAGTTTCTTCTAAGCTCTAGATCTCTGAACATATATCATTTTCACATGGGTAATCCAATAGGTTACTGAATTTCATTTTATTGCAGTAATTGAGATAATTAATCATGAATTCTTGAATTTATTTTATAATGAATTATGTAACAAAAAGTATATTACAATGAATAATACATATACATTGTACATTTGTACTTTATGTACAATAAATTTATTTTTAATGTGAATTCAATAATATAATACATAATTTAGTAAGATGTAATAATTCTGATGTATTAATTGTACTTTATGAATAATAAATTTATTTTTATGTGAATTCAATAAATATGATACATAAATTATTAAGATATAATGATTTTGATATAATCAAAATTAACCTTCATTGAATCTCAGAACACTTTTTAAATTAATAAATATTAATTTATCGATTAAATAGTATTTCTATAAAATAATATGTTATGATCCATTTATATTAATTTAGTAATATTTTAGTGTATTACGTGTCAAACAGAATTGATCTGCTCGATCAGGTGATGGTATTATAGCTATTGGCCCATCTAACTCGAGTTGGGGTGCGCAATATAATTTTTTGTGCCACAAAATAATATTAATAATAAATATTTGTCCTTTTCTTAATTTGACATTCAAAAATTTTTGTTTGACAAAATTAGCCAAATTTGACGCTTATCAAACTTACTCAAACAGTCAAAATCATACTTTTAAATGAATTAGCCAATTTTTTTTTTTTAAAGTACTTTTGAAAAGCAATTTTTAATACGAGTGTTACTCAAACTAAAGTATGGCTAAATTGTAATTGTTGTTATTTAGAAAGAGGTCAATGTGCTAAATATGAGAAGCATAAGGACTCATGATAATAAAAAATAGTTAGTTGTCTAGAGTCCACTAAAGTTTTAAAGCACGTTTTCTGTGTAGCCCCATTTGCCGACTACTATATTTGAATTTTTCGGCTCTCTACAGTAATAATTATTTCATTATTTATTTTTTTGAAACAATTAAAACGTGTTTAATTTAAAATTGTGTAAAAAAGTCTAATACAGCATGAATCGCTGGCGATGTCATTTTGTAAGACACCAAAAAGCTGAGTATAATTTCCTTTATCTACCCCAGCTTATCATCTCTATTCTCTACCATAACATTCACATGTTCCTTCCTCTCTACTACACAACTTCTCTAGCTACCAGAAAATAGTCACAATTCTTTATTTGTGCTTCTATCAATTTTGGAATTTTCTCGTCGGAAAATATGTCGAATTTGTGTGACGGCCGCCGGAGGACTGGAAACGGCAAGGCGCCGGAGAGATCGAGTTTCGTACAGACTTGTAACTTGTTGAGTCAGTTTATTAAAGGGAAAGCTACTATTAGAGATCTGAATCTCGGAATCGCCGGCAAAACGGAAGCTGCAGGTATTTTTTTTTTGAATTAATAGTATTTCTAAGAGATCTAGTTCGTTTATGGAATTCCGCACATAGAATTTTATTTTTCGTTGATATTTTAAGCTGAGTTTGGAAATATGTGGATTGAATATTATATTTTGGGGAATTGTGATACGAGGAAGATTTGTTGGACTTGTAGGCTGTAACTATCTTAATCTGGTAATTTTTAACTGGAGAAAATAGAATAAAACAAGTTTTAGAAGAACAAGTGAAAGTAAAGCTGCTGCAAAGTTTTCTATAATTTCTCAATTGTACTGTGCTTTCTCTTCCAGGGAAAGCTGAAACTGCAACTATGGATTTATTAACAGTCATGGAAAAACCATCTATTGATCTAACAAAAGAAGAACACAAATCCGTAGATCTTGTTACAGAGTCTTTTAGAGAGAAGGATGCCGCTGCAAATGAGCCAAGCACGAGGTTCGTCCCCGTATTTTGACCTGTTTTAGCAAGTAATTTAGTTTATTTTCAAGTTATTATTACACTTGCTATGAACGATTAATATGGAAAAACTTTTAGATTGTCGGTAGAAGTTGAAAGTTGAAACTCTTACCATCCTTTACTTTTTAGTCTTTTATGAAGTCTGCATCGATGTAGTTCAGTTTATTGGCTACCTAAACTTTCACCTTGTTACTAGTGTTGTTCGATTCCCACCTTGCTTCTCCCATTTACCCTTTTTTTTAAAAAAAGATAAAAGTCTAAACTGCTTGCATACATAATAGGGATTAATATAGTGAATGTGTAGTAGTAATTTCACATACTGATTTATGTTTCCTTTCCTTTTTCAGTAAAGAGGCACCAAAGGAGCCTAAAGCAGCCCAATTGACTATGTTCTATGATGGTAAAGTGATTGTTTTTGATGATTTCCCAGCTGACAAAGCTAGAGCAGTGATGTTATTGGCTAGTAAAGGATGTCCTCAGAGTTCATTTGGGACTTTCCAGACTACAAACATCGACAAAATTAACACATGTACTGCTGCCCCTGCTTCTTTGACAAGTAATAGAACTGATTCTGTTGCACCACAGCAACAACACCTCCAGATTAAGCCAGACTCTAGCTCTGCTGCACCGCAACAGCACAAGCACAATCTGCCGCCACTCCATGTTTGTAGTAGTACTAAAACTGATCAGCTTAAGCCCGGATCAGTTTCATCTGCACCCTTAGTAGAGCAGGAGCAACAGAAGCAAATCCAGTCACAGGCTGCCGGAATTAGCAGCAGCTCCGGTGAGCAAATTACTTCTTCCTTCTCATTTTATATAGCAGTATTTGGCTACACACAAAATATAAGAAAGGTAGACAGACGTTTGGGTCTACTTTAATATTCTTCAAACTTGTGGTCTTAAACTGTCATGTATAAACAGCTAAGTTATGTTAAAGAGTTTCCAATAAAAAACATATTTTTTCTTAAACGGACTAAAAAGAATAGTATATAAAATGAAACAAAGCGATTACTACTGACTCATGTTGCAAGGTAAAATTTTCCAAGATTGGTTCTAATATGCAATATATCTTTGGTTTCTCAGAGCTACCTATTGCAAGAAGATCTTCACTACATAGGTTTCTTGAGAAGAGGAAAGATAGGTAAGCGGAATCTAAATTTGTGGCTATACCAAAACTTTTTTCCAAACAACTTCAGAGGTTGTATAGTTTAAATGAATCTCACTTCTTTTTCTGTCTATTTCAGGGCAATTGTTAGAGCTCCATACCAAGTTGTACATAACAATCCGTTGTTACCATCGTCTTCAAATACTAATGGTGAATCATCTTCCAAGGATAGCGAAGATCAGCTTGATCTCAATTTCAAGTTATAGCCAAAATTCCACTCTCGCAGTTGGAATTCCATAGGCTTTTTTTTGGTTGACGACTGGATAAGCTAGTAGTATTAAATATATATTTAGATCAGTTATTTGAAGATTTTTTTTCCAGCACAGCTTAGCTTACAGATTATATTTCTTGTATTAGATATTGTTTATTATTACCAACCGAATGTTATGACTCTTTGATTGTTAAAATAGAATGCGTAATTAATATTTGGTTTCCCATTTTTCACGTTTCGCCTTCATGAAGGTGTGAAGTTCTCTATGAATCTAGTTAAGAGTTAATTACGGTAGTTATACTTGTTGGGTTTATTTGTTTTGATTTCTTACCATAAATAAGTTTTCTTTTTAGGAAAAGGTTTTAAATATTTGAGTAGTCCTTTTCTTGTAGGAAAGGTTTTAGGACTCAATAAATATAAGTTTGTTCCTTCTAATTTAGTCAGCATTCACAATGTAATCCTAGGATTTTGAGAGTTGTGGTTATGGAGGAGAATTTTGTGTACCTCCTTGTATTGCGAGTGAATTGGTTGATGTTGTTTCTTTCTATATTTTGTACTCTCATATTTATAGTGGATTGCTCATCTCCTTTGTGGATGTAGGTCGATTGATCGAACCACGTTAAATTTGTCTTTTTTGGTGTGTTTCTTGTTTGTCTTCTTACTCTTGGTCTTTCGAGATTTGCTTTTCTAGCTTCCACATTACACCTACTTATTTCGATCCTAACAATAATAACCTTTTGAGAGAAAGAACAATTTGTATTGGATTAGTAAATACTTTTTCATCGTTTGCTAAAGATTTTAGATTGAAATTTTGGAGAGTCGCTTTTGGGTAGGGAGACCTTTACTCACAAAGTAAGACTTTTTAGTGTGAATCTAAATTAGTTGGATTCCAATGTGAATATTGAATGGGTTGAAAAAACTAAAAGAAAAAAACATTTTGCAAAAGAAACGTGGGGGCAACTGCAAAATTGATGACTGTTGACTTTTGTGAGCATGGAATACGAATTTCTTTCTTCGTAAACGTTTGGTACCAAACGAAAGAAACATATACCAACTCCATAGGTAGACCTGACCACATGTGAAACTAAGAAATTTTTTAATCAAACGAGTGATTTGATTTCATTTCTTCTCATCAATATGAACTTGGAAAGAAGATTGAAGCTCAAACTTTATTTTTTTAACTAAATTTATCAAACAAGTGTATGTTATCATGATTTCGATCCCTTGAGCTTTGTCATAGACAGGATGTTGGCATTACCCGATTTGTGCATGGAATTTATTTTCCATTTTCTCCGTGGCTCCCCACCTCTGCCCTAAAGTAGAGATTGGTAGATTAGGTTTAATAATGCGAAGTTGTTTAAAATAATTGCTCTATGATTCGTGAGAGAGCAATAGAGAAGTTCAGAGCAACTTCACCAAATAGTGATGTACAAATGATTACACTAAAATCTGGCTATGATATCATGTAAATCATATAAATATCGAACCAAAATCTTAAAACAATAAATAGAGTGACCGAAACATTATAAATTTCTTTAATGCCCATTACATAACTGATTAATGAGGTCAATGCATCGCATAGAGATGATTGTTTCTAGATAAATAGAAACCCATAACTATGGTTAAGTTTTCAATAGTAGTTTGAATAATCATTTATATTGACACTGCTTTCTTCTGAGATTGATATAAATTATCTAATTTAATAATCGACAAAGCAGGGAAAAATATATATGATTTCACCTAACACAAAAAGAATTAAAATATGTAAAAGTAATGAATGACTATTTTTCTCCCCAAAATGAAATGACTCTAAAAGAGAAATAAAAATATAAGAACATATTTTCATAAGAACGGCATGACCAAGAGAAATTTTTCATTTTCTTTATACTTTATTCAAAAATCAGTGTTTGACTGATCTGCAAATACATCTTTTTGGAATTTGGAAAACATCCAAAATGTTGTTTTCACTTAATTTAATTTTAAAAATTAACCATGATTTTTTATTTTTATAAAATAACCCTATTTATATTATATGTTGTGTGTTTTTTTAAAAATATATTTAAATTCTAAATATTTATTACAAAGAAATATTACAAACACAACTCCAACTCAAACTTCAAAAATTTCAAATAAATTATTTTTTAAAAAAAATTTCATGGCCAAATGCTTAATTCTTGAAAAATACACCTCCAAATGTGAAATGGATTCAAACGTTGGCCCAACAAGATATCAATGACGCCGGGCTTAAGTTCGGCCCAAATCTGGAGAACTAATTTCAGTTTCTCATTGTAGAAACAAAACAAAAGGCCCATGACAAAAAGCCTAAAAATAGGAACCGGGTCGGTACGGATAGTCCCTCTCCTCTATAAATAACTCTACTACATTCTCATTCGTCATTTTATTTCTGTTTTTTCCTTTCTTTTTTTTTCTTTTTTTTTTCTTCTTCTTCTCGGAGACCTTCTTCTATCTCACCGTGAGGTCACCGGAAACTCGATCACGCCGGTAATTATTTCTCCGATCTCGGAATAGTAGTTGAGAAAATGCTGAATCAGAGGCTAAAACAAGAACAACAACAAGCCTTGATGCAGCAAGCTCTTCTTCAACAACAGTCACTCTATCACCTCGGCCTAATATCTGCTCCTCAGGTTCGTTTTCGGTTAGGTTGAATTTTTCACTTTGTCGTATATTTTTGGTTGATTTGTTTCTATTTCATTTTACTTTACGTTGATTGTTCTACCTCTCTAGGTTTTGTTTCTGTCAAATTAATGGGTATTTGCGGTCAAATGATATTTGGTACTTTTTGTGGTGTAGTTCATTGTATTACCTTTGAAGCGGACCCGTTTTCTTTCGTTAAAATTGTGGTGTTGTTTTGACATGATAGGAACTTAGGGTTTGGTTGTATAATGTGTATTGCTGAAACAACTTTAAACCCTAAACAAGTTTAAAGATACTTTTAACTTGGTGTAATATTGTTGACTTTGGGACAAATTCCTATGTTCCCTCCCAAAGTACCTCACATATCATTAAGAGTACCCAACATTTTACGAGTAACTTGTTTTCCTTCGTTCTTTCTTTGTGACTTTGCTTGCACACACCAATAATCTGCGCTTGAACTGAGTTCCACATCACCCATCACTATTGATGGGCTAATTTGGTAATTAACTGTTGCCACCTTCATCTATGGAGTAGCCACCAAAATCGCTAGCTTCTTTTATTTTTCTATGCATCTTCAAGGCTACGGGCAAAAGTAGAAAACTGGACTGTAAATGTGAAAAGGCGTTAAGTCAGGCCCTAAAAATTTATATGACTTAATTTATCACCTGTAGTCATTTATAACCCATTAGTTTACGCATATCCTTAATGTTTTCCCACCTTTATGAATATTGGTTGTCCTCGATGCTTCTTTTTCTTTCCTATAAGTAGGTTGCCTTGTTTTCAAAACCTAGCTTCTTATGGTATAAAATTTATGCATTTCATTGGTTCTGAAATTGTTTCCACTTAGGAGTGGCATGTAGTGTAATCAAGGAGATACCTTTGAGTTGGGGAGCTGTCCTCCTTTATCGAAGTGTCTTGTTAGTGAAGTATGAAGTATATAGGATAACTCTTACAAATATGGGTTGTCCTCAGTATTATTATTATTATTTTTTTTTTGATAAGCAGATTGCCTTGATTTTAAAACCTAGCTTCTTGGGGTATAGAATCTATGCATTTCATTGCTTCCGAAATTGTTTTCATGTAGGAGTTGCATGTAGCGTAATTCTAGGAGATACTTTTGAGTTGGGGAACTATCCTCCTTTATCGAAGTGTCTTGTTAGTGACGTATAAAGTATATAAAATTGCTCTTATGTTAATAGGGGAATTATTCGAATTCATTAGAGTGTGTCATGAGTTGCTCTGAATTGACTTTTACTCAACTCATTAACCTTTTTTGTCTTCAAGAATGAAGTTAATAAAGGGGGGAGCGGGGGTGAGTTTGTTTGTGGGTAGTGCTGTGTATGGGTAACTATCAACCAAGACTGACAAAAAGATACAGTATCTTTTACTTGAAACATATATTTCCTGGGGTTTCTGATATATAGCTTGTATCTTATTTATTTTACCCCCTCTTTTTATTTGTACGTACTTTGATGCAGATACCAAGTGGAAATCTACCTCCTGGGTTTGATCCAAGTACATGCCGCAGCGTGTGAGTGTGTTATTTTGTATTATTGATTGGCTGCCTTCTTGTTTATACTGGCATGCCTTGATTTTTACATACCAGTTAATGCTCTTGCTATTGTGATTTAGATACTGGAGGAGGTTCTTATAGATACGATGATTTTCCTTTGTTCTTTTTTTCCTCTTTTAAAAGTTCTAGTTTTTTCATTTCTGAGAAAATGCAGGTATATTGGGAATATTCACCCACAGGTGTCTGAAACTCTTCTTCATGAACTTTTTTCATGTACTGGTCTGGTTGAAGGGTGCAAACTTGTAAGGAAGGACAAGGTACATCTTTTCTCCGCGCGCAACTTGACAGCATTATCTGTCGCTACTGTTTAATATGTTTTGTAGATGTTTTCCCTTTCTTCTCCTTGTCATATCTAGGCATTTTTTCTATTATATGGCTTTAAAATTGATTTTGCTTTGTGTCGTGCAGTCATCTTATGGCTTTGTTCATTACTATGACCGTAGATCTGCTGAACTTGCTATAGTTACTCAAAATGGAAGGCACCTGTAAGTAGGCTTATTAGCTGTGTTTTGCTTTAGGCCTTTTTCCTTTTTACTGAGGTTCGTACCGTTTGTTTTCAGGTTTGGGCAGCCTATTAAAGTTAACTGGGCATATGCCAGTGGACAGAGGGAGGATACTTCAAGTGCGCTTAGTTCCTGTTTTAGTATAATGCAATTTGTGACTTCACATTTAGTACATTACGTTGCGTTGGAGTGTGTGAATTTGTGTATTAATTTTTTTTGTTTGTAGGTCATTTCAATGTATTTGTTGGCGATTTGAGCCCAGAAGTTACTGATGCCATGTTGTTTGCTTGCTTCTCTGTTTACCCTAGTTGCTCGTAAGTACCTCCTCCTCCTTGATGCCTCCCTCAGAAGGTTCTCTGTCATGGTCAATATATTTAATCTAGAAAGTGCCAAAATACACCATCACAAAAGATGACAGTTTACTTAAATGTGTACATCCAGTGGCTAATTATCCATTCCAATTGATAGTGATGCTAGGGTAATGTGGGATCAGCAGACTGGGCGTTCTAGGGGTTTTGGATTTGTTTCTTTCCGGAACCAACAGGTATCCTTTTATCTACATTTAGTTTCTAATTGTCTTTAGGGTAATGCATGACTTTGTTCCCATTTAATCTTTGTTGTTCTTATCCAGGATGCCCAAAGTGCAATTAATGATTTAACTGGTAAGTCACCATAAAAGTTTTCTGCATTCAGTTAATTTATTACTGATTGATGCACATGTTGGATTATTTCAAAGCAATTGAGAACCAGAAGATTTTGTTTTACCCCTTGCATCACAGATGTTCCTCTCCCAAAAGCTGATTGCTTGTGTTATGATGTCAGGGAAATGGCTTGGTAGTAGACAGATACGTTGTAACTGGGCTACAAAAGGAGCTAATTCTAATGATGAGCAAGGCTCAGAAATCAGAAGTGTTGTGGAATTAACTAATGGATCATCAGGTGTGTACAGTTTTCGAATTACAAGTCCTTAAATTTGATAAAGAGAATTATCCAGATCAAACTAGTGTTCGGTTTTTTTGGGAAGGTGGCTGGATTCAATGGGTTTAATTTTCTGATATTGATTCTAGCCTTCTTAATCGATGTCTCTTGTTGCAGAAGATGGTAAAGATCCAGCAAACAGTGATGCTCCTGAAAACAACCCACAATATACAACTGTTTATGTGGGCAATCTTGCTCCTGAGGTAAGATATTCTTCTTCCTTTCTGAATTCTGCCTGTAAGGGAAACAGTAAATGGTGTGTGAGACCTTTAGGAGTAAAAACCATAAGGGTGCCTTTGGCCTAGCCCTTGGTCCGATCTTGAAGTACCATTGTGCTTTTGAAAAAGCTTAGTCCTATTACTTTCATTTGTTTCAGGCGACACAACTCGATCTCCATCGCCACTTTTATGCCATTGGTGCAGGAGTGATAGAGGAAGTTCGTGTTCAACGTGATAAAGGATTTGGTTTTGTAAGATACAGCACCCATGATGAGGCAACTTTGGCAATTCAAATGGGAAATGCCCAATCAATTCTGTGTGGGAGACAGATTAAGGTAACATCATTCTACCTGCAGCTTTTTCCTGTATTACGCTTGCTTTGAAGTTCTTGCTGTATTGGATTATGATATGCTCCGTTAATAAAATGTAGGATGATACTTATTAAGACAATATGTAGGTTGTATCTCAGCTTTAGGAGTGTGTTTGTTATAATCAATTCTATTTGATCAAAACGTTTAAGCTCAATTTTCTCATTTGTATTTCCAGTGTTCTTGGGGTAACAAACCAACACCACCTGGAACAGCCTCAAATCCTCTTCCACCACCAGCCGCAGCCCCATTAGGCCTCACTGCCACCGATCTTTTGACTTATGAACGGCAACTAGCTATGAGCAAGATGGCTGGTGTTCATGCCCTCATGCAACCTCAGGGTCAACATCCCCTGAAGCAAGCATCAATGGGAATGAGTGCTTCTGGAGCAAGCCAGGCTATATATGATGGTGGTTTCCAGAATCTTGCTGCTCAGCAGCTCATGTATTATCAGTGATGTGCAGAAATATGTCTTGACATTTCGTTGCCTTTCTTTTAGACTAGGAGTTTCTATAAATGTCTAGATTTTCTTGTATTCTGTTTTCGAAATCGAGGCTTGGTAATGCGGTATTCATATGTATGAATATTATGAGGTGAACATTTTATGTCTGTGATTTCGTAAGGTGAGTGTATACTGCGAGTTTTATGTTTACTCCATTGTTCTTGTTCATATTTTCTTCATGCAGCAGCAGCATTAGCATCACATTTCGAGTGTTATATATTTAAAACTTCAAATGATTGTTTCCATCTTCTTTATAATTCATTCAAGTAATTATTTTGTTCAAGTGTGTTGAGGTTAATGTTTGTACTGCCGAAACTTTGATGGATACGAGAACCACCATATGAGAATCACCCTAACAGCTTTGAAGGTGAATTTCTATCGAGTTTGTGCTTGGTATGTTTTCCACTGTGACCGAGTAGATTGCTTGAAGACTGTTTTTGCCTAATACTGTTGAAATATTGACCTAAAGAAAAAACATTTTTCATCACAATGGAGAAAACTGAGCTACACTTCTCAACTTTGATTTTTAGGCCGTGGGGTACGTCATGGATGGCAAGATACTAATGAGCAAGACGCAGTTCTATTTATTTATATTGGCTACATATTTTGTTTCGTCCAAGCAGGATCCAATCTGTAGACGATTTGACCGTCCCTGCTACGGCTTTGGTTTGGTGGTGAGAGCATAATGCGTGACAGTGTATATATATAGCGGAATTCCAAATCATAGTTTTCAGCATTCGAGCACAATCACAATTGATGGGGAAACAAAAAGGAACGAGGGATGCGACACTATCGTAGATTTGACAACATTTCACTTAAAAATTTGCTTATGATTTTAACACAATTGCAGAATTGGAGATAGGTCCTGTGTTTAAAGGAAATATACTTAGCTGCTTTCAGGATGAAACTACATCCTACAAATGAACCTTCCTTTCTCTGTTTTCACATGGCTTCTTGTTATGTCGTCGACACTGCAGCAGCCAGAAAGGGCCATTGTTAACTCAAATTCATCCTTGAGCATTTGAATAACCTGCTTTACCCCCAGCTCCCCCTTAGCTGCTAGGCCATAGATAACTGCTCGACCAATCTGCAGGAATATGTTTTATATTAACAAAAGGCCAAATCACTGGTAGGAATAAGGTAGAGCTTAGAAGTTGAAGTAAAAATTTTCAAATAAGTTCACCAGAACAGCTTTTGCGCCAAGAGCTAAGGCCTTGAATATGTCTGTTCCTCGCCTCACTCCTCCATCGAAAAATACTGGAACTTTACCTTGAACAGCATGGACAACCTGAAATGGTGAAACCATTGAGATATGTGGATATTATATACGTGCAGAAATATTTGTTTCCGCTTGGACCTGTGATTCGAGTTTCGATTTCAAATCCAAATTTTCTTATATATCCATTCAAATACAAAGGATTAAACTTGTGAATGTGAAACACATAGTTAAATCCAATAACTAGCTTGATGTAAGGACCCAATTGATCTTGCTGTGGAACTCAAACATGACAGGAAGCTGCATTCAGCCATCTCCAGGAGTCTTTGCTATACATTTGATAGGTCATAGAATTTACATATTTCCTCCAAGGTATGTTGTATCTGTGGTTTAATTTTTGTAAACAAGAATTGAGAGTTCTATACTGACAAACTTTTGTGCTATGCCTGACATTACTGTTAAAAATTCTAAAAAGCTAATCCATTGAATTTATCAACATTCTATAAAGAAAACATTAAACATATCAGGAAGATAGGGAATAACCTCTTCAAGAACAGATATAGTAGCTGGAGCATAATCTAGTTGCCGAGCTCCATGGTTAGAGACAATGATTCCTGCAACTCCTACTTCAATCGCTTTTATTGCTGCAAAACAGAAGCATATGCCAAGTTTTTAGAATAGATGCTCAATTAGTGAGAACAACAACAACGCCTCAATCACAAGTTAGTCGGAGTCACCTATTTGCATCCTCGCTATCTGTTTTGCTCAATTTGAACCAATCTCATTCCAATATCAGTAAATTAGGTTCTCTATCACTAAGAGTTCTCTGTATATCCTATTGATATACAAATAGCTAACAAGATTAAAAAGACTCCTAGCATGTACTAAAAGGTAACTCCTAATTAGTGAGACCCTTGAGGTAGGAAAAATTGGATTGTTGTAAGAAGCTTAAGATCCACCTCTACCACCCTCCTCAGTAGTAGAAAAACAGAAGTTGACTGAAAAAAAGATGAGTTTATTTTGGAGAATGATGGCAAGTATCTGGAAGAAACCTCTTTTTTTGTCTAGCTTAAGTACTTAGAATTCATATTTATGAGAATTTCTCCCTAAAAGATTTGTGACTATGTTCTTCATGATGTTGGCTTTTACCTCTATTTTCCTTACTTGACTGCAGTTACTATCAGTTTTTTGCATTAACCAGCTCCCTTCTGAACTTCCCCACGTACGATTTAAAACTTAATACCAACCTCCAGCTTTCATGGCAATTAGCTTTGTACATGCTCTTAGATACATAACCAGTGCACAAAACTAAACTATGCAGACATCGAGGGTTCAGTAATAATTACCATCTTCAGAAGTCAGAACGCCCTTAATCAGAATTGGCAACTTGGTAATTGATTTTAACCACTCTATATCCTGCAAAGTTTTTGGATCATAAAAGGTTCGAAAAAAGAATGCAGTTGATCATATTTGTATTTTTGGTAAAAAAATGAGAATCTGATTCTCCTAAATGTACTTTGTAGCTCAACAATTTACTTATTTTGACATATGTTGACATCCTCAACCAAAATGTTTGTTCTAGGACCAAGAGTGTATATCAATGATACAATATCATCCTGTATTCTCATGTGGTATTAAGCAAAAAAATGAATAAACTTTAAACTTTGTACCTTCCAACAAAGAGAAGCATCAAAAGTTCCTGCAGCTAAGGCTTCAATATTTGAGCCCTTGTCCTGTAGAGTTTTATTAGTAGATCGATCAGTAAGCATGAACTATACCATTTTCAAGGTGATAGATTACGATGCTCTGCATATCAAACTAATGAATAAGAACGTGAAAGCATATAAAGCAGCAACACATAGATGAGTACAGAAGCGTTGTGCGTCATATTCAACAAACTGAAGTAGCACACCAGTGCAGTCAAATTGATTAACTTCTCTAGACAAATATCCTACTGATGAGGATGTGATTTCAGGTTCAAACGAGAAAAAAAGGGGGAAAAGAGAAGCAATGTTTAGGGGAAAGCCTGTGTCATTGTTACCAAATACATTGTAATACGCAGAAGTATCTTTTCCCAAACTCAAGCATAATAGCAAGTTATCAACTAGTGAAGAGATCAGCTAATTTGCAAGTCAAAGCTGTATTTCCATTGATGGAAACTTAGGTTCTACCTACTGGGCAGCAAAAGAAGTACCTACTTTATAGTTTCTACTTCATAGTCAAATTGACCATTTCAGTTTGCATTACTTGTGAAAAAACATGACCTAAGTGTTTGGTACTCAAGGAACTTTATTTTAGGAGTGATAGCATGTATTCTGGCATGTAAATTGTTGAAGCAAATCCTAGCGTCAACATCCACCATGAACAAATGGAAAGATAAATGAATGCATCATTCAGAAAGAACACCAGATTTAGTAGGAAAAAACAGCAAATTATGGTCATTTCAGTCGGAGAATAAATTTTGTCTCCTAAGAGAGTTATAAATTCTCCTCTTTCAGTTTAACAAGTGATTTGTCTGTAAAGCCAGAATATATGGTTTTACTTACAGAAACATATTCAGTTGATATAAGACCTTCGAAGTTCTTCAACTGAGGTGCAATCATCCTGCAATTGTGACTCTTTTCTTTCTAGATCAACTCAGGATTACCAAAACTACACGAATTCTTAAAAGTTCCTTAAAAGTGTGGAATGATGAAATGGATTTCTAACCAGACAAAATTGAAGAAAAACAATGAAAAGGATTGTAGCTACACTTGAATGACATCAAAAAGATATATAGCTTACTTGTTCTTTATATCTGCCTCCCTTCTACCAAGCCTCGGAGTATCAGCTGTAAGAATAATAGCCCCAAATCCATTCTTCTCAGCTCTATGTACCATAAGTGCTGTTATATCCCTTCTTTTGTAAACCTATTGACAAATGAAATGTAACATTCTGGTTCAATACATAAAAACCAGTAAAGATACATGGAGATCATGATAGTTGAGAAGAAATTTTACGTATATTTGGAAAAAGCGAACAGCATTGCAGCTGGAAGCAACCTCCTCCACTGTGCAGGTTGACATGTATGACAGTCCCTATAACCAAGAGAACTCAGTATCCACACGCCAGAATTTGAAATTGATCCGCTTTGGAAAAAAATATTACTCTTGTGTTTTAATTTGTTTGCCTGGTTTTGACTTGACACGAAGTTTAAGAAAATAGAGAAGACTCTTGAATCTTGTGGTCTTAAATTAAATATATGTGGAATTTACCAAAATGCCCTTTAATCTTGTAGAGGTATTTTTTTTTTTGAAATGGACTAAAAGGAAAACAAGACAAACATGGAGGAAGTACCATAATAACATCACATGCTGCAGCTCCTCTCGCTGTTGCAACTTCTCCTGGCATAAATACAACAGTTTGATGGAATCAGAGCTACATTGTATGTTCAGCTAAGCGACTAGGGTGCTAATTGATTTAATACAAACCTTCGTGATGTGCCAATTTATGCATGGCCGTTGGGGCAATCATAATAGGAGCTGACGTCTTGTGACCTAGAATAGTAGTTGACATATCTATCTTGCTCACATCAACAAGTACTCTAGGCTGAATACTGAGTTTTTGAGAAGTTAGTGACAGATATATGTCTGTGGCTAAATCAACAGCGAGAAATTACAAACTTACATGATTCTACGAAATGATTTTACATTTTCTTTAAGGGTGTGTTGGTCCTCAGCTCCTCCAGTATAGTAGTCGTAGTACATCTTCGGAAGGGATTGCCTAGCAAGCTCTTGGAATTCATTCACATTAACTGGCTCCCCTGCCATTTAGCTTGCACCTGCAAAACACGAGCACTCACATGTTGCATTTCTCGCATTGTAGTTTTTTGATCTTGTCTGTCTATTCAAGTGTCAAAACAGGGTCTTGTACTTAGAGGTGGATCCGGAATATTGCGTTTATGGGTTCTGAATTTTAAAAGTTTCTGCATACTAGGTGAATTGCTTAAGTTAAATACTAAAGCTACTAGGTCCTACCAAAACCGTAATTAGACTCTAGCTCTACCCCTGCATATATACAACTACTATGAATCAAGAGACTCAGAAAAATGTCAACCTTTCCGTCCTAAAATAAATCTAACTGTTTGAGCTATTACTTATTAGTAAGGTCAGAGTTTTCATATACATTGATCTAAAAATGTACTCCCTTTCATTTCAATTTATTTGTCTCACTCTTTAGCTCCCAACTTCCCATATGACATGTTTAAGACATGAGATTAATGAGCATTTTGACACATTTTACATACCTTTAATTCAACATCATTAGATCAAAAAGTTGTACTCCCCTGTCCCATTACTCAATTTCTTTTTTAGTCCATATAAAAAAAAAAATGACACATTTCTATATTAACTAATAATTTAACTTTAAAATGTTTATTTTACTCTTAATGAAACAAACATTTATCACTTATTAACTTATTACAGGCCATAAGTTTCAAAAGTGTTCCTTTTTTTCTAAAGCTTGGTGGCAAGTCTAACTAACTCATATAAAATGAGACGGATGAATATTTAATTTCTTAAACTCCCTACTAAGTCAAAACTAGACAAACAAATTGAAACAAGGAGTAACAAATTAATCACTCAAATTTGTTTAGGTATAGAACAAATCCAAGATGAAGGAGCAGGAATAAGTAAGATCATTTTATAATTCAGATTCAAACTTTACAACATGTGAAAACAGATCAAATTATTGAAGAAAGCTTCAGAAATTAGAAAGAAAGAAAAAAGAGGATTTTTCTGAGTACCTGCAAAGTAAAAGAAGAGTTGCGCACTTCTCCACTCCTCCCTCTCTTCTTCGTGGTAGTTGAACTTAGACAAAAGTTGCGTTGCATAAATTTTAACACTAGGAGGATTTCACTCTTTTTTTCTTTTAATAAATAAAGGTACAGAAGAAGGGGATTTCCAAGTGGCAATTGAACTACCAACAAAGTATGGACCTGAAACTGTTTCATCCTTAATAACAAATTTTGAGTTTGAATAGAATATAGGAAAAATTCAGTTGGAAGCTCCCCAAATGGATTCGGCACAGTGCGATCTAAATTTAGTCAGACAAACTAGAAAAAAAAAACTGCCATAAGGTAAAAATTTAAATAACAGCAACCAACGTGAAAATTTACATACTCGAACTGCTAAAATTTCTGAATGGTGCTTTACAGTTACGAAAACTGTTTTTTCCTTAATACAACTTGTTAATTGTTTAGCAATATCCTAATCTATAGCTTGGAAGCATATATTGCCGGAGACTTTTAGTTTTACTTTCCTTTTTAATTCATTTTAAATAAAATGTCTTTTTTTTTTTATAATTATTTAATATTTACTTTATCCATGACATATTTAATAACATTTCAATATATTGTACATATTTTTATTTTTTAGTTTAAGATAATAAAATTTAAAAGTTTTTTTTCAAGTTTAAATTAGAAAAATAAATTATTATGATGGGAGTAATTCTTATCTTAATTTTTAGATTTTTTAGATACAAAAACCCAAGTGTGGCTTAGTGTGAGAAATATGAAGTTTTACGTTCAAATTCAAATCTAGTGGACGTGGAATTAGTGAATGTGTGTGTGAGCTGATCTGAATATCATCAGAATCTACGAGTTGACTAGCTCTCTTGCTCACAATGAGAACTAAAATGTAAAATGATTTTATTTGAACGGCACAAAATTGTAAATTTTAAACGGCACAAAACTGTGATTTTTAAAAAACAAAGAGTAAACTTACTAGAAGATCAAATTATCAATCTAACACGACTAAATGAATAATGGGGGTGATATTATGTAATAATCAATTATAGATAGTCAAAATACAATTATGTGTAAACATGTTTAAATCTATTCCATCTGTTCACTTTTACTTGTTACTATTTGACTTGCCACACTCATTAAGAAAACAATTATTGATACATGTATTTTACCAATCTATTCCTATTAAATGATGTTTAATATTAAGTCTTGGAAAATGATTTGGAGAATAGGTATTTAACGGTGAGGGTAAAACATGAAAAAAAAAATAATTATCTTTTCTTCTTGATACGTCAAAAGTGACAAGTAAAAATGAAAATTTATTTTAATAATAAGTAACAAGTAAAAGTGTATAAAAACTGAATATGTGCTGAAAAAGTATTTATATTAATAAAGACGACAAGATATTAAATAGAATTACACGAAAAATAATAAGATTTCTAAACGAACTAAATTAAAGTAATCTAAATAAATAATAACTGCTGAACTAACTAATGCTATCCTAATATAACTAAACTACCAAGATGTCTGGACCTTTTTCAATTCATTTTACGTGTATAGTTGTTCATTTTGCTTCCCAGTCACCCGTAGGACAGGTTGGTCCAGAATCTATACAGTTTGACATTTTTAGGTATGAGGTGTTAAAATTTTATCTTGATTTTCATATTATATTAAAGTTTTACTTTTTCCTAAAAAGAAGAGTTAAAATATTATTATAACTAATTATATTTTTCGGAAGGAAAATATAATTTTCTTTCATATTTTATTGTTCTTTTCTCAAATAAAATGTTTGGAACTCTGTAAATTGAATCGCCTCTTCTCAGCCTCCTCAATGTAATCGTTAAAAAAATGTTGTTTATGGAGAGATTTTCTCTCTATAGTTTATTAGTTTTTAAATATATATGTCAATTGGTTAAATCATATACTAATATTATATTTTTAAATTTTAGTATAGTTTTATGTCGATTTATTGTCTCTATGATTTATATTCGTAAGTATTCATATGTCGCCCTAATTTTTTTGAACCCAACACAAAGTGTCTTGTGCAATAATGGCAAAATCATAAATTTCACTAAGATAAAATGTAATTTTTGACATATATTTGTAATATACACGATATAATTTTCTGACAAGACCATTCATTTAGAAAGGAACAGATGATTAAACTACATCCTACCTAGTAACCTTTCTTTCTCTGTCTTAACATAATTTCTGGTAATGTCAGCCACAGTGCAGCAGCCAGCAAGAGCAATAGTCTGTTCCAATTCATTCTTGAGTATTTCAATAACTTGTTTTACCCCAGATTCTCCTTTAGCGGCCAGGCCATAGATAACTGGTCGACCAATCTGCAGAAATATATAAAAAAAATATTTACTTTGTCCGTGTATATAACTTATATTCATTTCTTTAAATCATTAACTTTACCAGAACAGCTTTTGCGCCGAGTGCTAGAGCCTTGAATATGTCTCTTCCTCGTCTAATTCCTCCCTCAATAAGAACCGGAACTTTACCTTGAACTACATGGACCACCTAATTTAGGAGATTTCAAGTTAATTATTCTCAAATTTTTAAGATTCAAATAACACATTTCAGCTTTCAATTGAAAAGAACTTCAAAATGAGCTTGTATTTCAGATCTGAAATTTAAGGGAATCACCTCTTCAAGAACAGAAATAGTAGCTGGAGTGTAATCCAGCTGCCGAGCTCCATGGTTAGAGACGATAATTCCTGTGGCTCCTGCTTCAATTGCTTTCATTGCTACAAAAATATTCAGTGTTATCCATCAAACACATATGGAATTTAGAGAGAAATTCTTGGAATCATGTACAATGAGTTATGGAGCTGATTAGAGTTTCTGTTGACTTGAGCTAAGGTTTATGATAAATATTATACCATCTTCACTTCTGAGAATGCCTTTTATCAGGATTGGCAACTTGGTAACTGACTTTAACCATGCTATTTCCTGCAAATTTCATATTATGATCTTCTCATGTGATATTAAGGAACGCAACGCATATATTTAACTTTCAAATCATGTACCTTCTAGCAAAACGAACGATCAAGAGTTCTTGCAGCGTAAGCTTTTTCCTGCAGAATTCTATTAGTAAGCATGGTGTACACTGTACACTATTTCAATTTTCGCCTTCCAGCATAACATGTAATTTGTCTAATACTCCTATTTGCTTTTAGTAAAAAGCTAGAATATTTACTTACAGAAACAACTTTAGTTGATAGAAGACCTTCAAAGTTCTTCAATTGAGGTGCGATCATCCTGCATTAATTCTTTTAGTGGATCAACACAGGATTACCAAAATTATAAAATTTCTCAAGTACTGAATGATTAAATCAACTGCTTCCGAATTAGAATGAAGACGAATCATGAAAAGGATTATAACTAGATTTGACTGACAACAATTGTATATACAACTTACTTATTTGTTATATCAACCTTCCTTCTACCTAGCGCAGGAGTATCAGTAGTGAGAATTATAGCCCTGAACCCATTACTCTCAGCTCGACGTACCATATGTTCTGTTATCTCTCTCTTGAGAGCCTATTGACAAAGAATAAACTATAAATCTCTATTTGTTGCAAAACATGAAAAATCAGTATTTATGTATGAAGATAACGAGAGTTGGGAATAATATCTTACAAAAGTCTGAATGAAGCGAACAGCCTTGCACGTAAATGACAATCCCTGTATCCAAGAGAATTTAGCTTCCAGACACCAGAATTTGATAAAATCTGTTTTTTCAGAAAATATTAGTGCGATAACATCACATGATGCAGCGCCTCTAGCTGTTGCGATTTCTCCTGGAATAAATATAACAGCTTTCTGGAATCAGAGATACATAAGCGACTAAGGAGATACTCCCCCGTTCAATTTGTTTCTCTTACTTTCCTTTTTAGTCAGTTCCTCTTTCCTTCTTTGAGAACTCTTTAGTTCTAACTTTCCACATGACATACTTAAAAGCATGAGATTAAAGATCTTTTGGTACATTCTACATATCTTTAGTTTAAGATCAAAAGATACAAAAATCTTCTTTACTTTCTTAAATGTTATGTCAAGTCAAAACCCAACAAACAAATTGAAATGGATGGAGTAATTGATTTAGTACAAACTTCAGGGTGTGCAAATTTATGCATCATAGTTGGGGCAATCATAATAGGAGCTGACGTCTTGTGACTGAGTATAACAGTTGACATGCCTATTCTGCTCACATCAACAAGTATTCTTGGCCGGATTCTGAGTTTTTTGAAAATTAGTTAATAGTGATAGATATCTGTCCATGGCCAATTCAAGAGCAAGAAATTACAAACTTACATGATTCTACGAAATGCTTCGATGTTTTCTTCGAGTGTGTACTGGTCCTCAGCTCCTCCAGCAAAGAAGTCGTAGTACATATTTGGAAGAGCTTGCCTAGATAGCTCTTCGAATTCATTCACATTAACTGGTTCACCTGCCATTTAGCCTGCACACATGAGCATTCATATGTTAAATTGTTCTTGTTATAGAATTTTGGTCTTGTTTTGAGGGAAGAATTTGAGGTTTTGAAGTATGAATATTAGTACCCGTAGGATACAGATAGTAGTTCACACCTCCAGTATCTCCACCTTCTTGTTTGTTATAATTTAGAAGCTCATAGATCAAATTAGCTGATAGCTGTAGTTGAACTTGGAACTTTTGAATGCAGGGTCCATACTCACATATAGGCATAAGGGCTAAGGCTATTACCCAAAAGTCCTTTTTTTTAGAACTTAGAAGCTCAATTAGCTCTTAGCTGCGCTGAATTTAGAGATAGCCTTTTAAATGCAGGGTCCATTCGGCTATATACCTACAGCTTCTAAGTTATAAAACAAGAAGGTGGAGAAGCTGGAGAACTGAACTCCTTTCTGTATCCTACAGGTACTAAATATTTTTGCCTCAGAACCTCCGATTCTGCTCTCAAAAGAACCAAAATTCTACAACGAGAGTGATTTAACATACAAATGCTCGTGTTTGCAGGCTAATAAATGGCAGGTGAACCAGTTAATGTGAATGAATTTGAAGAGCTAGCTAGGAAAGTTCTTCCAAAGATATACTATGACTTCTTTTCTGGAGGAGCTGAGGACCAGTATACACTCAAAGAAAATATTGAAGCATTTCGTAGAATCACGTAAGTTTGTAACTTCTTGCTCTTGATTAGGCAATAGAGATCACAGCACTAACCTTTCAGAAACTCAGTATCCGGCCAAGAATACTTCTTGATGTGAGCAAAATACACATGTCAACTATTATACTCGGTCACAAGACATCAGCTCCAATTATAGTTTCTCCAACTTCGTCACATCAATTGGCACATCCTGAAGGTTTGGATAAAATCAATTAGTAAAAACAAGTCTGTTAGCTTAAGGTACCCCCACCGCGTAGTTCTTACTCCAAAAAGCTGTTGTATTTATGCCAGGAGAAGTTGCAACAGCTAGAGGTGCTGCAGCATGTAATGTTATCATGGTAATAGTTTTAGTTTGGTCAAAAACATACCTAAAGTATCTACTTTGAGTTTCATACTTGAACTATCAGGTGTGCAAGTTTCCTACCTGAACTATTGCCAACTATTTATCAAACAACAATTCAATTATCAGGTAGGAATATGGAACATTTGATAGTTGAGGTATCATTGGATACATAGTTGGTGATAGTTTAAGTAGGAAACTTGTACACATGATATTTCAGTTATGAAACTCAAAAAACAAGGATACTTCTAGCTATAATATTTTTGACTCTTCCCTCTAATATTTTCTAAAAAAAAAGATCAAGTTCGAATTCTGGTATGTGAATGCTAAATTCTCTTGGATGTAGGGAGTGGCATTTACGTCAACATGCACAATGGAGGAGGTTGCTTCAAGCTGCAAGGCTGTTCGCTTCATTCAGACTTTCGTAACTTATTATCCCCAACTCTCACATCCCGGTACATATTTACTGATTTTTGTGTTCTATAACAGATAGGTAATTTTTTTTTTCTTTGTAAATAGGCTTTCGAGAGAGAGATAACAGCAAATATGGTACAGAGAGCTGAACGCAATGGGTTCAGGGCTATAATTCTCACTGCTGATACTCCCAGGCTAGGTAGAAAGGAGGCAGATATAAAGAATAAGTAAGTTGTATATACAATTCTTGTCATTCAAGTCTAGCTAAAATCCTTTTCATGATTCATCTTCATTCTAATTCGGAATTATCGGTTTCATCATTCAGTACTTGAATTTTTTTTATATAATTTTGGTAATCTATGTTGATAAAGAGAATTAATGCAGGATGATATCACCTCCTTTCAAGAACTTTGAAGGTTTTATATCAACTGAAGCTGTTTCTGTAAGTAAAAGCAATTATTAGACAAATTACATGTTAAGCTGAAAGGCAAAACTTGAAACTCCTTGACGAAATTATCTTACTTTGCAGGACTACAATGTCTCAAATTAGCTGCTTCCTTCTACTATAAGCATTTGTTTTCTCTTTTATTTAGTTAAATGACACAATTTGCCATTGATATCTACTTGAAAAATACTAATCCACAGATAATATTCTGCAGGACAAAGGCTCAAATGTTGAAGCTTACGCTGCAGAAACTCTTGATCCTTCGTTTTGCTGGAAGGTACAAAATTTAAAAGTTAAATATATGTGTTCCTTAATACCACATGAAATGATCATATGATGAAATACAGTCTTGGTCCTTGACTGCAAATTTTATTGAGGCTGTCAACATTTGTTAAATTATGTAAAATTGACGAGCTTAACAGTACATTAGGGTGGATCATATCTAGTTTCGTAGTCTTCTGTAATCCTCACAATCTCCAAAAACTTTGCAGGATATAGCATGGTTAAAATCAATTACCAAGTTGCCAATTCTGATTAAGGGTGTTCTCACTGGTGAAGATGGTAATAATTTTTATCACTGAACCTTAGCTTAAGTCAACAGAAACTCTAACCAGCTCCATATGATTTAACATATATATATACTATACACTTAATTTTGCTACTAAGTCTCACCAATTGAGCATTTCTTCCAAAGAATTTTTTTCATACTATTCTTTGCAGCAACCAAAGCAATTGAAGCAGGAGTTGCAGGAATAATCGTCTCTAACCATGGAGCTCGGCAGCTGGATTACACTCCAGCTACTATTTCTGTTCTTGAAGAGGTGATTTTCTTCCTTACATGTTTGATGTCCTCTTTTTAGCATGTATATTGGCTTCCATATATTCTTTCCTGAATGTCCAAATGGTTTCAGGTGGTCCTTGCTGTTCAAGGTAAAGTTCCAGTTCTTCTTGATGGAGGAATTAGGCGAGGAACAGACATATTCAAGGCGTTAGCACTAGGCGCAAAAGCTGTTCTGGTGAACTTAATGATTTACAGAAATGCATTTAACTTATATACGCTAAGAGTTTATTGAATTTAACTTCACATTTACACTCTACAGATTGGTCGACCAGTCATCTATGGTCTGGCTGCTAAGGGGGAAACCGGGGTAAAGCAAGTTATAGAAATGCTCAAGAATGAATTGGAGCAGACCATGGCTCTTGCTGGCTGCCGCACTGTGGATGACATTACCAGAAGCCATGTTAATACAGAGACAGAAAGGTTCCTATGTAGGATGTAGTTTAATCCTATGTTCCTCTAAATAAACGGCTTATTAGCCCCAAACTCTACAATTATGTCACATCTTGCTTTCTAATAATCCTCTGTGTAGAGGCATTTCTGCTCCTCTCCAATAACTATATCCCTGTATAGAATTGTGCTAATTTCCTTATGGTACCTGCAGTGGCATAGCCACATACAATAAAGGTTCATCTGTTGAACACCTTTCATTGAAAACTTATACTTAATTGTATACATCAAAGTTATATTCTATACATAAATATTAAATTTTAGTGAAATTTATGTCTTCGTAATTAGGTACCTGCACTTTCCGGTGTGAGACACTTCATGTTTTAAAATGTCAACTGTATAGATTCTGGACCAACCACTCCCTCTGGTTGACACTGAAGTAAAGTAGAACACTATACACGCAAAGGCATTGAAATATATGCACCTATTTTAGATATATATAAAACTCAATATCCGCTACGAATGACCACACAAAACCAACAGGGGCATGACAAGTGTTTGCTCATAGTCTTGAACTAACTTTTGTGGTTGAGTTAACCAAAAGCTCATTTCTTTATTAGACTTCACCCTGTGTTACACCAGGGTCAATATCTCATGAAATTAATCTTCTCTTGTGCTCAAATCTTGTTCTGCATCATGTGTGGCAAGATTTGAATTGCTTTCCTGCAGTTATTTTGTAATAAAACTAGACTATTGTAATCCATTTGAATATCTTAATATCTGAAATCAATGCTTTAAATAGCAATATCGCAATTGAACAACATTACAAGCAAGATGTCACATGATTGTAGAGTTGTTGGGGCTAGGTCATTCGTTTAAGGAACAGAGATTACATCTTACAGAGGAACCTCTCTTTCTCTGTCTCAACATGGCTTCTCGTAATATCATCCACACTGCAGCAGCCAGCAAGAGCCATGGTCAGCTCAAGTTCATTCTTTAGCATTTCAATAACCTGCTTTACACCAGATTCTCCCTTAGCAGCCAGGCCATAGATAACTGGTCGACCAATCTGCATGAATATACAAAAAATATATATAAACTATTTACACTATCAGCATATACAAGTTAAATCCATTTCTTTAAATCATGAAGTTTACCATAACAGCTTTTGCCCCTAGTGCTAATGCCTTGAATATATCTGTTCCTCGCCTAATTCCTCCATCGAGAAGAACTGGAGCTTTACCTTGAACAGCTTGGACCAACTGAAACCATTGAAAATTAAGGAGGGATATATGGAAGTCAATGCACAAGCTAAGAAGATTCCAAATAACATATTTCAGCTTTCAATTCAAATGAGCTCGTAATTCAAATTCCAAACATGTGAGGAAGGAAATCACCTCTTCAAGAACAGAAATAGTAGCTGGAGAGTAATCGAGTTGTCGAGCTCCATGATTAGAGACGATAATTCCTGCAACTCCTGCTTCAATTGCTTTCATTGCTGCACAAAAGAAAAAGAGTATATGCCAGTAATTTTGTCGGAAGATTTGAAGTTTTCTATGCAAATTGCTAAGGTTCAGTGATAATGATTGTACCATCTTCACCATTGAGAACACCCTTAATCAAAATTGGCAGCTTAGTAATTGATTTTAGCCACGCTATATCCTGCAAAGTTTTCAGAGAGTGTGAGGATTACAGAATGATCATATTTGTCTTCAACTCTATTTGTAGCTCAGCAATTTCTCATATTTTAACATATTGTCGACACTTGAGAAATTTGAGTTCGTGTATCAAAGATTGTATTTCATCATATCTTCTAACGTGGTAAGTAATAAGGAATGCACACATTTAACTTTTAAATCTTGTACCTTCCAGCAAAGCGACGGATCAAGAGTTTCTTCAGTATATGCTGCAAGATTTGAGCCTTTGTCCTGCAGAATTTTGTAAGTGGATTAGTAAGCATAGTCTACACTGGTTTCATGTTAATATATCTATCAGGAGTTGATTTCTTAGGGTCACTCAACTAATAGTTATTATCTCAGAATGTCACATCTGAGAAATCAACCTTATCTACGATGAATAGCAGAATTTTTTATGGTTTTACTTACAGAAACAACATCAGTTGATATAAGACCTTCAAAATTCCTCAGCCGAAATGATATCATCCTGCAATTCCCACTCTTAGTAGATTAACACAGTATTACTAAAAAGAAATTCTTTTAAGTGCTAAAATGGTGAAACTGACTTATTCCGGATTAGTATGTAAAGAATTCAAGTATAAAAAGATATACGACTTACTTGTTCTTTATATCAGCCTCCCTTCTGCCAAGCCTTGGAGTATCAGCAGTGAGAATTATAGCCCTGAACCCGTTGTTCTCAGCTCGACGTACCATAAATTCTGTTACATCTCTCCTTTTGTAAACCTATTGACAAAGAATACATTCCCTATCTGATAACAGAACACTATATATATAACAATGATCAGAGTTTGGGATAATAAGAGTTACATATGTTTGAAAGAAGCGAACAGCATTGCAGCTTGAAGCAACCTCCTCCACTGTGCATGTAGACATAAACGACAGTCCCTATATTCAAGAAAACTCAACATCTATGTTGAAACATATTATAATTAAGCAATAACAACGTAAGCTTTTCGATGAGGCGGTCATACAATATCAATAATCCACGAGTTAATTTCTCAAATAGTCACTCAACTAATAGTATTATCTCAGAAAATCACCAATCTTCTTGATTTCAATTTTCGAAAAAGAAAGTGACTATTGAGATAATAATTAATTAGTTAATGATCATCTGAGAAATCGTCTTAACATTCCACACACCAGAATTGGAAACAGATATTTTACCATGATAACATTACATGCTGCAGCACCTCTTGCCGTTGCAACTTCTCCTGGCATAAATACAACAGCTTTTTGGAGTAAGAACTACACGGTGGGGGTACCTTAAGCTAACAGACTAGTTTTTACTAACTGATTTTATCCGAACCTTCAGGATGTGCCAATTGATGCGCAGCAGAAGGGGAGAGTATAATTGGAGCCGCTGTCTTGTGACCGAGTATAACAGTTGACATGTCTATTCTGCTCACATCAACTAGTATTCTTGGCTGAATACTGAGTTTCTGAAAGGTTAGTATTGCTACCATCTTTTTTGCCAAATTAATCAAGAGCAAGAAATTACAAACTTACGTGATTCTATGAAATGCTTCGACATTTTCTTTAAGTGTGTACTCATCCTCAGCTCCTCCAGCAAAGAAGTCATAGTACATCTTTGGAAGAACTTTCCTAGCAAGTTCTTGAAATTCATTCACATTAACTGGTTCACCTGCCATTTTAGCCTGCACACACGAGCATTCGTATGTTAAATTCATCTCATATAGTTGAACTTTGTATTCAATATGTACCTCAAGTTTGTTTAGGAATAAAAATAAATTTAGCTAAACAAATAATTATATGATCAGCTATGTTGCTCAGACTCTTCAAAACTGTTAAGGGTGAGTGTCGAAAGCATGTTTGGAGAGTCTGAACAACATAGGGAAGAGTGACATGATAAGGAGCTAGGTCATATTTTTCAGATTCAGATATCACATCATGTGATCGATTGGACGAGTAAACACTACTCAAATCAACAAACAGCAAACACGCAAATTGTAAAAGCAAATGTTGAGATATTAGTAATATAATTAATTAAAAGTAAAGGCGAAATGTCCTATGTTCAATTCTGACCGTCACCCAAAAGCAGAAACATATTTTCATTTTCCACAGGTAGGTACGGATCTATCTAAAGTTGATGTTACGGGTTTGGCAGAATCCAATAGGTTTAGTGGTGCTAACATATCCACTTAACTTAAACTTAAAAATCCAGATCCAGTTGTCATTCATAAACTTAAAATTTCGAATATGTATGTGTTGAACAAGTACATATGGAGAGAACAGAAGTTTAGATCAAAGTTTAATTATTTTTTGGAAGTAAAAACATTGAATACCTGTTGTATAGGAAACAGAGAAGAGTTGAAGTTCACTGCTCAATTAGCTAATGGCTGTAGTTGATTAAACTAGAGAATTATAGTTCACTGTAAATGATTAGCATGATTCAAGATTACAATAATCAGATAGTAGGAGGAGTATCTAATTTAGGGAGAAAGTGGTAAGTAATAAAGTTTCCACTTATTACAATTGAAACTTACGTGTATAATTAAGATAGATACATATTTTGTATGATAACTTAACTATTTTGAGTCAAACGTTTTTAATATGAATATTATATTATGTGTTTAAGTGCTCAATTAAGACATATTGTATTTTGAATGTATGAATAAAATTTTATAACAATTTAAGACTGCTCAATTTAATAAAAAGGACTCAATTACAAAATTAGAAGGGAAAATCGAAGGGAGTGACCCTTTGTTTACTGTTTAAACCCAAAATTGCCCACTTTCTGTCTTTCTCTGAATTACCAAAAATGGCCATTTTGGGTTAAACAATTACCGAATGATCATTTCTTTGGTGTTCGCTCTTAATTTTCTCTCTTTCAATTTTTTAAAAGTTGATTTATTTACTTTAATATTTGTTTCGATAATTTTTAATTCTATTAAATTAATGTTAGATCAATGGTCAATTTTTCTGTCTTCATTTGTTTATATATAAAACCATTTAGCTGCAATTTTTTTTAGAAAAATTATGTAATTACAAAACTTAAAATAACATAATCTCTAAAAAAATTTAACCATTTGAATTAATTACAAAACTCCTCTTTTTCCTTTTCTCTCTTAACATCTAGATACATCACTCCACTTCAATCAGATACATTATAATTTTGTTTGTGTACAATGTATCTGGTACAAATGTTATTCTTGATCAGTGGCGGATCTAGGATTTAGAGTCCGTGGGTGCCAAAACAACGTGCTTGGAGCCTTTTTTTTCCTTAAAGAATATCTGCAGCAAATTTCTCAAAAAGAATAGGTACAAATGGGATTCGAACCTGCAACATTAGCCATCTAAAGTTGCCCTCCAACCGTGACACCACAAGCCAATTTTGTTCACTGGGTGCCACGCTTTATATTTATATAAATATTATATATATATACCTATGTATATATAGAGTTTCCGTCGAAGTTGGGGGGTGGCGTGGCACCCCCCGACCACTACATAGATCTGCCCCTGTTCTTGATATATAACCTCAATAATTCTAAACCTAAATCAATATGAATCTAATTTATAGTTATGTATCTACTACACAACTTATATGTTTGATACATAACGTATGTATCGTTTGCTATGTATCAAGCGAAGGAGCAATGTATCCGCGAGTTTTGAAAACTTTACAGTTATTGTAATTTAGAAAACTTTCGAGATAAGATGTAATAGTACCCAAATTATTGAGGTTTATGTGTTTTATACTACTCTCTCTGTCCCTAATTACTTGTCCACTTTTGAATTGACACACCTATTAAGAAAATAATTAATGACATAGTTAGTTTACCATTTTACCCCTATTAATTATTAAGTGGATGAAAAGTTCTACATTTTTCAAAAATAATTAGTCATTTAATTAAGGGTATAATAGGTAAAAAGAATTTGTCCTTTCTTGATTTGTCAAAATAGACAAGTAATTAGGGACAACTATAAAAGAAAAGTGGACAAGTAAAGTATTTTTTATCGTGCAGTATATTTACGTAAGATACCCAAATCAGAATGCATTTAATGGACATTCCAACCAAAAAAGGGCTAATGGGCCTCTTTCAGGCTTGGGGGCTTATCAGGACCACCGCATTGTCCTCAATCATATGAGCCCAAACGATCTGTTAAAGTACCGGCCCAATTGGCCCAATAATACTCTGTTGATCTTCTCAATTCACATAATTGAAACAAATAGCAGCTTCTCAATTCGCATAATTTAAAAAATGAAAAGTAGTCATTGTCATAGAATTTTAATTAACTTATATGTACATTAGTTTCTTATAAATAAAATTTTAAAAAGCACATTTGATTCATGGTATATATTTAATCAGTAAAGAAATCAATTAGCATTAAATAATACCTATATATATATATATATATATATATATATATATATATATATATATATATATATATTGCATTAATATTGATATTACACGTGAACTTATTTATGTTGGTTTATTGCATACTATACTTTTATAGAAGACTGTGGATGTTAGACTAAGACTATCATATTAAATATGTATTACTATCTTATGAGTGATATCGACTGTATTGATCATGTGAATTGAATTTATAGAAAGAAAAAAAACAAAGCTTAATACATCTCTTTTAAATGTGTTATTGGATTTCATTTAAATACTTCAATTGGATATTTGAACAAATGATAAGTGTTCGTAATGAACATTTTTTGTTCAAATTTCGATTTTTTTTTTTGTCTTTTCTCAAATTGTCGTTACGTAGATAAGTTAATTAACCACTTAAAGTATGTTACTTCATTTAATTATACAAATTTGTCTCAATAAATCATAAAACCATATGCATATATCAGTTAAAAACGATTTATATATGTATATACAAAATGAACATTTGAGATCACGTCTAAAAGTTTTTTTCAAAATGTAAATTAAAAATATTTAATAAGAACACTTTATCTCATGTATTCAAATGCTCAATTAGAACAAGTCATAGTTCAAGTGTCAGTAATTGTTGGCAAATATAAGAGAGTATCAATATATTAAGTCAAAATATATTTAAGTGATTTAACATTACTACTTCTCACTTTTTATAATAGTAATCTTTTTTTCTTCATTCAAATATAGTATTATATTAGATCTGCCTTATCTTATAGGACACAACTAACAAACCAAGCAATCAAACCCCAAAAATAAAAATAAAATCAAAACAAACAAAAATTATGTTATTACAAACTGAATATCATTTTTTAAAAATTGAATTATCGAACCAAAAAATTGAATGACATACCTATATTTTTTTTTTAGGAACCTTAGGATAATCCGCTGCTACAATTTCTGTCCATCAGGTGAGCACTTTGTGTGCGCTGGGCAAACATCTCCACTATGTAATAGCATACAAACCACACAGGGGATGTAAACCACACTAGGCAAATCTTATGCGACAAACTCAACTTAGAAGGCATTGAGGAGGGTCGATCCCAGAACATCCGTGTGAATAACCACCCTCCAAATCAACTGAGTCATCCTTTTATTACAAGAGAATTTTCCACAAAGATCTGAAAAGTGAAAACTATCTTTACAATAAGCACATGATAAAGCCGGGCACAGAATAAATTAATGGAAGTGAGAATAGGACTTCACTTGTCGTTACGCAGGTAATAGCCGAGACATTATGCGCGGTTTAAAAGAATATACCATTGCAAAAAACATCATAATTCCTTTCATTTTTCTATCCTCATCATATTTACCCTTTCTCTCCTGCAACCCAAAGGTATTAGCAAATTAATCGTCATCGTAGAGTGATAAGTAATCACATATGAAATTACTTTTGATTGAGAGTGTTTTACTCTTCGAAACAAGATTTTCTAGTAAGAATACAAAGTAGTCGAGTCCAAAAAAAGTACCAAACACTGAGGAAATTTAGAGATACTGGGGCTAAGCATTTATGTGATGTGCTGTTTGTGGAGCTGCATCAAATTGACATTGGCAACTACCAAACAATTTGATTGAATTTGTCAAGGGTGCAAAGCAAAGAACAAATGTGAGTGTCTCTGTCTCTGTACTCCTTTTCTAAATTTTAGGACGGTGGAGTGGGCAGACACTAGTAGCGAAGCTAGTAGGGGCGAATTTATAGTCTATTTTTTTTAGTGCACATCACGAATTCATGATTTTATAATAAATCAGATATTCTAGATATTTATATTTTTTTTAAAATTAATCTAATATTATCTACCGACTATGGATACTTATTTATAAGAACTAAAATTAATGTATTTGGTTGAATGCTATGTTATTTATTGAAGAAATAGGGATCAATTCACACTTTCCCCCCATCTTTTCCAATATGTATGTTTTAATGATTTTGTTAAATTTATAGTCTCGATTTTCACTCATTTTTATTTTTCAATTATATAGAAGACGTTTCATCACGAGAATAATTATGTTTTTTAAAAATAATTTTTCACTTTCTTTTAAAATTAGTGTTTGTATTTATAAAAAATTCAAATTCAAACACTGAAATTAGATTTTAATCTCCAAATCTTCTTCAACTTAATTTTCATAATTCGAAATAAAATATTATCTTCCTCCCTTGCAAAAAGTATAATCAAATATGCAACTATACTTTTATAGTAAAAAATTTAAATAAAGGGAAAAAATATTTAAACTCTGGCAAAATGCCAACATAATTTTCAAAAGGAGGGAGGTAGACAGGTGGTTGCTTACTATTGGAAGTATTATTATTTATTAATTTATTTATTTATGTAGGGTGCAGATTTGGGCCAAGCCCACAAAGGATAACTCCTCCAAAGTCAACACTTGGAGATTTGGAAGCGTAATTTTGAAATAACACGTAATGCCTATTTTTATTCACTTCCTCTCTGCTCTGAACTGAACAAGTTGACTGTTTGAAATACAACTGATGGTCCCCTCGAACTTTCATGGCACTTTCCTATAATACTATCTTTCATTTTTGATCCAATTCATTTAGGGGCACTTTCGATTACCATTTTTCCAGTTTATCATCCAATTTCACATCTGGGTCACTGTTTTTACGCTCTAATTTGACTTTTTTCACAAATGGTGGCTTCTTCTGTGGCCTCTCCACTCTGTACATGGCTCGTAGCAGCTTGCATGTCTGTATCCAGCGAAAAGGATCAATTTTGGAAGCCTGCTTCTAATTTTCAGTCTTCCAAGTTGATGGGTAGGTCTGGTAGGAGAAGAAAAGCGATTACCAAGTGTAACAGTGGGAGTTTGATGAATGGTTCTGTAATGAACAGTTCTTGGCATACTTGTTTTGGTTTTGAGCCCTGTGAGGAGTATTATAAATCCGAGGGATTGTCTGCTTCTTTTGCGTCTTTATTTGCCGAAAATGCGTTTTCTGTATTTGGGTTTAAGCAGGTGCCATTGAATCGAAGGCAAAGGAGAATGAGTTCTGCTGCTCATTCTGGTAATTTTACTTAATCAAAGGCTTATTGATATAATCTTGATTAGTGTGACGAACTGTATTTGGTAGCTTATTGTCTAACGATTTGTGGATCGACTTTATCGACTCATTGGATTTTGGGTATATTCTATGTCTTTAGTATGTGACTATAGATGTGAAATAGCGCAAGCTGCGAAATTTGGACTGAATAATGAATTTTAATACAACTCGAAACGTTTTTGGGTTTGGTTCTTTTAATTCATAAATTGTTTATCACCACGCCAAAAAAAGTATTTTCTTTTCTCATCGGGTAAGTGCAGAAAGAGTTATCTGGCCCATCAAATGTATATGTTTGGCTTATTTACCAAAAGTTTTCATTAATTTTTTTTTAGCTAAAGATCTGTAACTGATGCTTTAAATAACAAATGTTTCAATTCTCAAAACAACTATATGAGCTTTTGCTAATTATTTTGGGAATGATGTTAGTGTTGTGTGAGGAAAATGTGAATGAGATTTGTGCACACTGAGAGAACTACCTACTCGAACTTGTAGACATGAAGGTGTGTTATCTTTGTTTATACATATTATTCAAGATATGTTTCACTTGCCTATCAAACATTTCTAGTATATGTCTTCAAAGAATGTTTAAACTGCATGACTCCAACAATGTGATGAACTGCGTTTTGATTTGATGTACTTCTAGGCAAACCTGTGGCTGTGGCTGCGCAACCTGCAATGGAAGCCACGGCAAAGAAGAAACCTCTTATGAGGAACAGAAGAGTTGTTGTGACCGGGGTCGGTGTAGTATCACCAATCGGTCATGATCCAGACATGTTTTACAATAATCTTCTTGAAGGCATCAGCGGTATAAGTCAGATTGAGGCTTTCGACTGTTCTGAATTTCCCAGTGTAATTTTCCACGATTGTTTTAGCACACCAAACTGTTTATCTATCTTCTATTTCGACTAATATTCTTCACTACCCAAAATATCTTTCAAGATGTTTCACAGTGGTCTTCCTTGCGACAGAGAATTGCTGGGGAAATCAAGGAATTTTCGACTAATGGGTGGGTTGCACCCAAACTTTCGAAAAGAGCAGATAAGTTCATGCTCTATATGCTTACTGCTGGAAAGAAAGCTTTGGCAGATGGTGGGATCACAGAAGATTTATTGCAGGAATTAGATAAGGCAAGATGTGGGGTCCTAATTGGCTCAGCCCTTGGAGGGATGAAGGTAACAAATGAACTTGCTTAAGATATATTACCTTTACCAAGGCTATGACCTATTGCGACTAAATGATCATTCCGAGAGCCCTAAAATAGAAGCTCTTGTAATTCATTGTTCCAAAGAATGTCATCTAGCAGAAAGATGATATAATTTTGAGAAGAGTTGTAAAACTTGTTAAGTGTAAAAATCAATTAATACTGTTACCATAAAAAAATAAACACAAATGAGGTTCCAGTTCATATTGTATTTTCATGATATCACGGCTGCCACTAACCATTCTACGGCATATTAGAATTCCTCTTTTTTTCCATCTCCAAATAATTGATTATTTGCTCTTTGATCAGGTCTTCCATGATGGCATTGAGGCTTTACAGGTGTCGTACAAGAAGCTGAATCCTTTTTGTGTACCTTTTGCAACATCCAATATGGGAGCTGCCATGCTTGCAATAGATTTGGTAAGTTACTTATTGGATGAGATCAAAATATGATTGAAAGAACTGTTTCTCCTTATTTTAAAAATAGTTGAAAGAACCGTGTCATTCAAAGTTGACTGAAACAACTGCAGGGTTGGATGGGTCCAAGCTACTCAATCTCCACTGCATGTGCAACAAGTAACTTCTGTATATTAAGTGCTGCAAATCATATAATTAGAGGTGAAACAGTAAGTGGGTGAATTACTCTTACTCCATCGTTTTAAGTATGTAGTTTCCAGACAATGTGAAGTATAATGACACTTTGTATATCATAACATGGAAATTTCAGGATATGATGCTTTGTGGGGGGTCAGATTCGGCAATTATTCCTATAGGTTAGTTAAATATGGTAAAACTCTCTGGGGAATAATGTAGTTATAATTGTTCTCAAAGTTTCCATCCTTAAATTGTGATCGGTGGCAGGCTTGGGAGGTTTCACTGCTTGTGGAGCCCTGTCACAGAGGAATAGTGATCCAACAAGGGCTTCACGTCCTTGGGATATGGTATTGCTATCAAATTTCTCTATTTCTCAGCTGTTTCAAATTTCAATCAACTGTTGATGAAAATTCTGCTTTCTGATGCATAAATTAGATTTCTTGATGTATTTTGAAATCATCAGCATAAGTGTCATTATGTGAATGATTAAGCATGGACTTCAGTGTTGTTTCTTCTAAAGATGAGCTTCTTGAACATGTACATGTACAGTTTGTTGTGACTTCCTACACATGTAAATATTTTACTTTAAATAGGAAAAGAAAAGAGAATATCTTCGAATTGTGAGTAATGTTTGCTAGTACTTTGTTATTTCCCTTTGGAAATTTCTTACTGCTTAGTAGCTTGGGAACCATTTTCTTAGTTTTGCTCTTAAAGATCCCTGCTGCTGTCTACTGAATCTGCATTTGATTTCTTGATGGAGCAGGACCGTGATGGATTTGTGATTGGGGAAGGATCGGGTGTCTTACTTTTAGAAGAACTTGAACATGCAAAGGTATGCTTCCACTTAACCAATATGCAGAAATATGCATCTGATAATGTGGAGTTACTTTAATCCATTCAGAAGGTTCCGTCAATTTGATTGTATCTGTGTTGTGTTTTTTTCTGATAAACTAACAGAAGAGAAAGGCTAAAATATATGCTGAGTTTTTGGGTGGAAGCTTCACTTCTGATGCTTATCACATGATAGAGCCACATCCAGAAGGTAATTTTATAAATGGAAATTACCAGCGTATTACTGGTATTCCAGCTCAGATATGATATCGTGTACATAGCCGTTATAAAGCATGGAAAGCTTGTATTCTTACTGATTTCTTCTATATGCTTTACAAAATAGGAAGTGGAGTTGTTCTCTGCATAGAAAAGGCCTTGGCTCAATCTGGGGTGAAACGTGAAGATGTCAACTATATAAATGCTCATGCTGCATCAACCCCAGCAGGTGACCTGAACGAATATCAGGCCATTCTGCATTGTTTTGGGAAGAACCCTGAAGTAATGCTCTTATACGCCTTTATTTTTGTTTTAGGACGTGTACTTATATACCTTGTTCTCAGCAACTGCTCTCTAATTCTCTTATAATGAATTCTTTCCTTTTCAGCTTAAAATAAATTCAACAAAGTCCATGACTGGTCATCTCCTTGGGGCTGCTGGCGCTGTGGAAGCCATCGCAACAGTCAAGGTAATAAAGTTTAAGATCGTTGCATACAAATACCTTATACAAGCTTAATATGGACTTTTAAACTCAGATAGGGATGGAAGGTTTAGATAGAAAATTACAAAAGTTATGTTTTCTACAAGTAGCTGGTGCTGTGGAAGCCATCACAACAGTTAAGAGGTAATGAATATTAAGATAGTTGCATACAAATACCTTATAAAAGCTTGAGATGAACTTCTAAACCCATAGTGGGATGAAAAGATTTGGACAGAAAATTACATAAGTACCAGTTATGTTTTTTTAAATAAGTGAAAGCACCAGGTATGCTTTTATGATTGGAAATAAAATTTCAGAAAATATTTATGAATTACCGCTACTAGTTTAGAATCGAGGCATTGTTGTTGTATATCTATAGAGTCGTCAATACTTAGCAAATTGACAGCCAGCTGTTGTAATGTAACTTCATAACATATTTGTTGGGCCTTAATAGGCAACTTTTAGCTGTTGAAGTGGGCATTAAGTCATTAGTAATCTATATGTTTTTGAGATTGCATAAGCTAGGTGTACAGATGGGAAGAAATCACCTAGTGTTTTTTGTCTTTGCTGGAATTTAAACCTGAGATCGCATGGTTCTTGACCCACTTCGTTGGCCACTAGGCCACACTGTGATCTTTTGTGCCTCTCCCATCAGGATAAAAACCTTGTTAAGGTAAATAGATTGGTACTGGATGTCTGCAGGGGCAAAAAGCTTTTAGATTGTCATGCCAAGTATTGAAGCAATCTGCAAGTTCGTTTTAACTCATGGGAGAATGAAGTAGTTTCTACTTCTATTGACTTGTTAGTCAATTGACATAAGTTACTGTTTGTGAAAGAAGTCCGTATCTGCAGTAATTGCATCTTGATATGTACTTTTACTTGAGGTGACCTAGCATCCATTCCCAAAGAAGAGCAGCTGGAACACAATCGCTTTCTACTAGTCTATTTGTGCTTAGAGTAATTACAACTATCCTTGCACCCTAGCTTTCAGTTTTGATATGAAAGTTTGCTAATACTTGTTTATTTGGAATTTTTTATACATAGGCTATACATACAGGATGGATCCATCCAAACATCAATCTTGAGAACCCTGACAATGGCTTGGTATGTATCTGGTTAATTAATGCGCTCAACTTTTTGAACAAGCTTGCACTCCCTATCTAATATTGTTGCGATTAAGAAGCCATTGCATATTAATCAGCTTTAATTAGTTAACTATGTTCTAATGTTGCTAAACATGATATTAGGATATGAATGTGCTGGTGGGCTCTAAGAAGGAGCGGTTGGATATCAAGGTTGCACTCTCCAACTCATTTGGCTTTGGAGGACACAACTCCTCTATTCTATTTGCGCCTTATAAGAATGTCTAATCCAATGCTTGCACATATCATTCTTATAGAATGTAATGTTGTGTTGATTTCATCAAGTTGCCCTTGAACCAACGAAAGCCAGAAAACGAACTTTTCATCTTCACTAGTTCATCAAAAAGGAAAGCAGGCACCGGAGATCACGAGTGTGTGAAGTCATTTTCCTAACTGTACTTCCTTTTTTACTACTATAGATATTTTGAAATTCGGTTCATCTTTCTATTAGTTGTTCTTAGGTATGAACTGTAGCAGCCAATATATAAACTCGTCTCACATCTGCTTGGAAATGAGAAATATGTTTTATTCTTTGTGATATACTATTGTTTTATTTGCTATGGCTATAAAAATATATGTTTAGTCAAAAGCCTTTATCATAAAATTATACGAAAGTGGTATACTTTATTGAGTGAAGCCGCTAAATGTCAAATTGCTAGATTTTTTTTTATTTGATGTCTTGAATGAACAAACATGAGTTGTTTTCATGTTGTAATAACGCAGGGAAACTGTATTAATTGTATATAAACACAATAATAAAAGCTAGTACATGGAATTTTGTATTTCATCATATAAAGCATGTATCAATATAATGGATATACTAGAAGAGAGGATATTTTTATTGTTAACATACATAAATATTTGTATGAAAATTCTGTTCTCAAACAAATATACTACAGAGAAACGAATTTATTAAGAGGGAAATCGAAAATCAAATGGATTTTGTGGTGAAAATAGTGTATTTGAAAATCGGAAGAAATTTAAGAGAAAGAGAAAAGTAGATATTTTGGGAACTTGGTAGAAAAGTAAAAGGAAAAAATACAAAATACAAAATGAAAAAGAAAAGTATATTGCTCTTAGTGTTGTAATTCTTCTTAACATGTTCTAATATGACCAAAAGGTAGTTAAGCCAATAGGAAAACTCCCTTGACTGATTTCACATACATAGTATGTCTGCAGGGAGAAAAATGACAACTTGTGAGTGACAATTTTCATTTTTGTGAAAACCAACCCCATCAAATATAGATTTACAAATACTACTACCTGTTACACTTTCTAGTGGGGACTTACAAATACCCAATGTTAGTAGGCACATGAATTCTACCGAGAGGGCAAATTACATTGATCATTAGCCAAGAATCAATGCAATGAATATGAAATATGTGCCCACATATGGTAAGTACCTGTCTCAACTCACCCATAGAAATATTGACAAGGCCATATTACATAGGTGAAATGATCTACACAATTGTTATCTTGTTTTTGTGCAATGGTATATTTAAAGCTGCAAAAGGTGATTACAAGCGACAACAATGACTTGACTGCACCTTTATGTGCACTTAGTATGGACATTACTGCTATCAGAGCAATGACCATCATCTCAATACTGCTTGATTTTAATATAATGTGATATTTGATGTCTCCCCTGCATGTTTATATAACATAGCGCATGGTTTGAGGATTATCCTCATAAAGATTTTGCTTTTGACTACTGTCCTAAACGAGGAAGGAGCTGAATTCACGGCTAATTTCGTGTTACAATTGACATTCAAAATCAAATGGTATGAGTTTGAAATTTTAATCAAGCAGTAACAGTTCAGTTTATGTAAGATGTCCATTACCATTCAACAATGTTGCTGAAAATAATCATGTCTCAGTTTTTCGACAGTATCATCAATGATTTTCCTGGAATATTTGTACAGTTCTTCTAGACCAATGTAACTAGTTGATTTCCTAAAAGATCAATACATGTTTGTTGTACTCATTCTCATTAACAGTATATGTACATAAAGAAAGAAATCAAAGAGCATCTAACCTCCAAAACAGAGAGAAAAAATAGAACTCAGAACCCAAAAAGGTAAAAGATTTTTCCAATTGGCTCATATTAGAACATGTTAAAGAAGAATCACAACACTAAAAGCAATTTACTACCTGACTTCTCCTCCTCCTCCTCTTCCTTGGACGATCATCATCTGATTCACTTGATCTGGAAACACGTTTGTCTTGCTGCAAGATAAGCCTTGGCATGTTCTTCAGACAGTCTCGCAGATTTTCAGTAATCCCACCTAGACCAATGGATGTGAAGAAGTTGATAGCAAACCTCATATTTTTAGGATTATCCTTCGGAAATATCGACTCAAACGACTCTTGCATAGAGGGGTCACTAAGACGCTCATTCAGCATACGGATGCCAAGGTGCCCTGACAACTCCTGGAATAAAATTTTGATGAATATACGAGAAGAAGATGTAGTATCCTCTTCTGTCAATCTTAAATAAGCCAAAACATGCCAAGGCAGTGCATCAGTGCCTAGTAAATGAGCAAAAAACTTTGCCACATTACGCAGTTTATTAGTTTCAAGTTGGTGGATCATCGAGTATTGTTGCATGAATGATTTCTCAAAATTCTTCTGGTGAACTTTGTTGATCATGCATAACCGCTGCCCCAAAAGTGCATAGTAATGGAGAAAAGTCTTCTCCTGACTGCAGCACTCCAATAACATTATGCATAGCTGCATCTCCTGACCAGGCTCTAGTCTGATTTTCAACAGCTTGTGCCCTGCTTCTTCAAATTCAGCACTTGACATAATTGTTAAGTAAACCGTCCTCCGAAGATTGATCAAGTTTGTCTCTGTCTCATCTTCAATTTTCATCTGTTGCTCGTCCTCGTCCTTAGATTCGTCATCATCCTCAGATTCTTCGTCCTGATCACCACCACCTAGAATCCTCTTCTGTAGTTGTTCATACTTATTCTCATTTTCAACAAAATTAGGATCCGGCTTGAAAACATCCAATTCAATTTGCTCGTCCACCTTGTCTCCGAGAGAGATTTCATGTGTTAATCGATCTTCCTCCTCAACAAGGTCAAGTTCTGGAGGAACAGCTGGCTGAAACTTGTGTTTCCGCAATGCAAAAAGGTCTTCAATTAAGAATTGAACCCTTTTATCTATTTCTCCTTCATGAAGTATTCCTCTGAATCTCTCAAAAATAGCGTGCAACCCTAAGGGACACAGATCCTGAAGCATCGAACCACATTCCTTAACGAAACCAACAGCAACATCAACACTATCATCAGTAGGTTTCTCGAGTAAAAGAGTAACTAATTCCAAAGCTACAAGTTCGTGAACAACTTGCTGATTGACAAGATGACCAATAAATTTTACAGATGCTAACATCTGAGGTTTATTATTATTGTTATAGGCTCTCCGTAATTGCAGAATGATCCTCTTACACAAAAGTTCACCAATTTGTGGGAATTTTGTGTTAACAACGGCTATCAATGCTGCAAAAACATCTGTGAAAATAGCAGAATTCAATTGTGATTTCATAATTGATCTGCAAAACAAGCCCCTACCACGAATTAAATTCTCTTCAAACAATTCGGGAATGATGTGTTTTATGTTGGCTTTATTGATTTTATTGAGAAGCCCATTTATGCTCTTTTTTAGAGCAATCCAACTCTTCTTCTGGTACTCTAGGCTTTCTTCCATGCCACAACAAGGGAAGGAAAAAAAGAGAGAGGAGATTGACAAAGAAAATAAGTATGAAAAAGTGAGAGTGTTGAGTTCTTTTATAGTTGTGCGCTTTAGTTCTTAATTTGATTAGGTTTACAATTCCTTTTCGTATAGGATTTCGAAAAAGGAAAATTACATGGGATCAATACTATAAAAACAATATTATTAAATATTTACTTATATTACCTATAAACTTACCAAAACCACCTCCACACACTTCCGGAACAGAGTAGACATGCATGATCTAATAGAAATTGGATCCTTGTAGGATTTAAATGAGAACATCTGAGAGAAATCCTAACACTAGAGACTTTGAGTTCTGATCCAAGAATACCTTGAGGAGAAATCCCTAATATAATTCAGAATAAACAAAGATACAAAATTACCATTAACAATCACCACTCAAATCAAGATTTGGAGAAACACAATAGATCGAACAAGGCGCTATATAAACTCAGCAAAGAAGTACAAACAATGAAGTAGCTCAATGTCGTCTTAAGTGTGAAATGATGCAAGAAATTTCCTCTGACAAGTTGAAGCAAGTGCATACTACATACAAGAAGATGGCTAAAAGGTTACAAATGATGCAAAAAGAGTATTCAACAGTGTGCAACTATACAACAAGAGTGTTTATATGGGCTTCGAAAGAATTCGTCTATGGCATGTATAAATCCCTCGACAAAACAACAACAACAACCCCTCTAACCGGAAAATTAATAGCATTAATGATGAAATGATTTAAAATTTGGAAAAATGCAAAATAGATAAACTTCCAAGACAAATTTTTGAGCAATTATTTTTTTTAAAAATAAATAAAAGAAAAAACGTAATTTTTTTAAATAAAGTTAAATAAATAATTGAATTAAGAAGAGTGTCATCATTTTCTATTTTTAACTTTATTATTTGATATGAGCATAATCGTATAGATCTTTAGCAGAAAAGATGATCTAATTTATTTATAAAATATAAAATCGAATTACATTAATAAATATTAATATATTTGTTACAAAGATTATAATAACTAATTTCTTATATTAAATAAATAATAAAAGTAGATTTTTATTTTTATTTTAAAAAGAAGTGATTTAATTAAATGATATAAATGACATTAATTATCAGATTAAGGTAATGAGTAAGAAAATTAATATGATTGTTGATGAGCAAAATTAAATATGGTTACCTTTGATATTTTTGTCTTTTAGTCTTTAAAATTAAAAAAAATTGTCACCAAAATTAATATATGTATGTGTGTATATATATATATTCATTATTTCTAAGAATATAAAGTATAATTAAAGACAAATAAAAAAAATAAAACAAGCATTAATTAAATGTGGTACATAAGAAAAAAAAAAGGGGAAAAAATTAAATACTAAAATTTACAAAAAAGGGAATTGGAAGAATAAAAATTGAAAGAAATAATGTGAGCACTAATTTAGGATCTTTTCAAATCACAATAAAAAAAATGAAACAAACATTAATTAAAGATACATAAGGAGAAATGAAACAAAAAAATTAAAGAAAAAATTTTAAAAAATGAACGGAAGAATAACATATATATTCATTATTTCTAAGATTATAAAGTATAATTAAAGATAAATAAAAATAAATAAAACAAACATTAATTAAAGGTGGTAAATAAGGAAAAAAAGGGAAAAATATAATAAAATTTACAAAAAAAGGAAATTAGATAAATAAAAAACTAAAAGAAATAACGTTAGCACTAATTTAGGATCCTTTCAAATCACAATAAAAAATAAAAAATAAACATTAATTAAAGATACATAAGGAAAAATGAAACAAAAAAATTAAAGAAATTTTTTTAAAAAAGAACGGAAGAAGAATAAAAATGGAAAGTAATAATCTGAGTACTAATTTAGGATCCTTTCAAATGATAATTGACAGCATATATTTCTCCTTATAAATTTCCTAATTTAATAATTAAATTGATTCTTTCTTTAAATAATTCTTCTTATCATTCATCAGTTTTTCTATAAGTTTTTCAATCATTATGATTTAATTTTTTTTTCTCAATACAAATTTTCTTGTAGAAAACATTACAGTGCAACATCCTCTTATATATATATTTTATTTTTTTTGTTTTGAAGAGAACATTTGTTGACTTTTCTTCTTACATCAATATCTCGAAGAATCATGAGATACTCTCTTTTTCTTTTTTCATAAAGAAATCATATTCTATCATTATCATCATCATCAGAAGTGACAAAGTTATGGTGTCCATTTTTATTGATTTTAATTATTTTTTTTTATTTTGTCGGCTAAATATAAATAATTTTGAATTTTTTTTTATATGTATATATATTTGTAATTGTACAATGATTTTGAAACATAAGATTCTTAACCTATTTTAGATTCCAACAACTTTAAAAATATTCCCAATAATTTTATTTTTGGATTTTTTTGGTTTTGATTATTAATTTTTAATTTTTTTTATTCTGAAGCTTCAAACACATAATTATGTGCTCAGTTATTAGTAATATATTTGATTATTTTTAAAAAAAAAAAAGAAAATGGTGCAATTTGTAGGTAATCGATCATACAGAATATCATACTAAATAGGATATTGGATTAACTCTTGCATAAAATTAATTCCAATTTTCATATATCTAACACTTACCGTCAATGATTTGACTATTGTTTTATGCTAAAACCGACGAAAAATTGTACATTCTTAGATGTCTTCTCTTCATTTCTAAATTTCCTTCTGAGGAGCTTTGTTGTTTATGTTTTTCTTTTTTCATTGCTTGTTATCCTTCTTCCCTTCATGGCTTTTTTTAAAATTTATTTGGTACGTTGTTGAATTTTTTTTCCCCTTGATGCATGCATGTTCAATATAACTTGTTTGATATTCCTGAGAAGTTAAAAAGTAAAGAAAGGAAGGAAAACAATTAAAACAAAGAAGATGTTTGAAACACAATCATAAAAAGGAATGAAATATTGAGAAAGGAGCTAATCAAATCATGAATTTTTCTACTACTCCGTCGATAATGAACACATCAATATTAGTTGGTGAATAACTTTTACCATATTTTTAAAATGCTTTGTGATTATCTACTCTATTTTAAATATTAGAGAAAACTCTTGACATTCTCTCATATAGGTTATCAACAACTATTTATTTCTCAATGTCTAATATTTATGTGCTACAGTTATGGGTATTAAAAACAACATAACTACAACTAATATGTTTAACATATTTGTTTCTTGATCTTATTCAATAATGTTTTTAATGAGAAAAATAAATAAATAAAAATATTGGCCATAGAGAAGTGTCACATAGAATTGCTTACATTCAACTTTATATATATATTTTAGGTATTTTAAGCAAAAATAAGTTTTAAATAGTTTTGAAGTGTTCATATAAAGTAAAAAAGTGCTAATTTTTAAGCAAAAAGAACAAAATAAACTAAAAGTTCAAAATTCTAACTAATAAGTTTTGACTTATAAATCGCAAGTCAAAAGTCAATTCAAATAGGTTCTAATAAGTTTTATTTCCGAAATGCCAACAAATTTAATTTATGATTATTGTTGTTAGTGGTTTTACTATAAAAGGAAGTAAATTGTAAAAGAAATATTCGTTAATATTAGATTTAACTTGCTCATTTTAAAATTTGTTAGTTGACTTTGTAAGAAGGATGAATTTTTATTTCTACTTTCAAAAAGATAAAAATAAGAAATATGTATTGTCTTTCACTTAAGCTGTAATTAACTATCCAAAGCAAAGAAGAAAGCGGTAGTAATAGGAGAGAAATAAGAGACAACAGTAAAAAATGTGGTTCCATCACATGATATTTATATATTTATGAAATTCCACGTACATAACTTATTGCTGCTAAAACTAAACAGAAGAGGAAGTAAAGAAGTAATCTCCATAATCGGATTGGTAATTAGCATAATATTGAAATTAATTTTTTTAAACTACAATAATATAGAAATAACAAAGATATAACACTATCTTCTATTGAAAATCAGTAAGTACTACATCATAGAAATAGTTTATAATAATAATTATGAAAATACACATTAAAATACAAACTACTACAAACATAGAGGACACTCAACAAAGCATTTGAGGATTGTTTTTCTAAATTTTCTTTTTTCATCATGTAATTGTGGCACCATGTACCAACATGTCCACATCATATTTCGTTGTCAAATATTTAAGCGTATAGTCATTTTCCTGACTTCCTCATGAAAAATATTTTGGTGAGAATGACTTCCAACGTACCACATATACCCCTATGACTTCAATTTATTAACCACCATCTTCTTAAGCATGGTGAAAATGTAATCCTTTTTTGACATGCTATGCCATAGTTGGATTACTGTTTTTAGTAAATTCACAGACCCAGATGAACACTATAAAAGATTCAAGTATTGGAAGGCATACAGCAACAAAGACGATTTAGAGTTAGTAAACAAAGCACCATACTCCTGTGCATAGCAGTCTGAAGGATTGTTTATATTTGCTGTATATTCTGAAAGTCGTTAGTTTCATAGCTGAAACTACAATGAGCTACCTCTTGGAGTTTTGAAGCTAAACTAACAAGACAATATATAAAGGAGAACCAAAATTAATGTAATTTCTCAAGGTTAAGGGACATAATTCATCACGGTTCCTTTCCTCTCTTACACTATAAAACTGATATGGCACAACACATGCTGGACAACTGTAATGTGAGGTGGTTGTTCTCAGGGTTGTGCACAGTCTGATGGTGACAAACAGGAAGAAGCATTTGACAGTATTGTCGTCACTGAGCTGCATCTGTATGGAAGCATCACCAAATCTTTGTTCTAAGCCAGAAGAAGAGAATGACAACTCCAAGCACAATAGCAACAGGAGCCCATTTTCGAATCAAAGCCTAAAGTCAAGTAATGAATCAGTAATTAAAGCAATGTCAAATATCCAGATCACATGCTTAAAGATAAAACAAATGAGACAATAACCATCAGTAACATAAGCTGCTTGTCTTTGCTTGTGTCGGAATCTAACAAGGTACCAACATGATGATTGCATTTTAGCAGAACTAAAATAAATCACACTGAGTATGTTCCTTCAGCTTCTTGTACAGCTTTAGCATTTCTATTAGTTTAAACTGTACAACTTTCAAACAAAATTATGAGGTGCATCATCTTGTGAAGCCAATGAAACTAACCTGACGATTTAAATCTTTTGCTTTATCAGCATATATCCGGGATTCAGATGTCAAGCGGCTAGACATCTGACTGACCTCTGCAAAAAATTGATATTCAACAATCTAGTCAGTAGCCACCTAAGATGATCATAAATGGAATAACCAATAGGGCAATGAACATAGGAAGGGTGAAAATAGGGGCGAGCCGACTATATAAAAATTATACATCATCATAAGAGTCCAATCAATGTCAAAGCGGCAAATCCTACAGCTGACTAATGTCATGTGCCTTTTGGATTTAGAAAGAGGCAAATATTGTCGGAACTGACACAACTCCCAATTTTATTTGCATAGAGATGGATTTGGTGTCCACTACTTTTACACCAAAAGCATCATATTTTTTTCTCAACAATATAGAGAACTCACTTTCCTTTAGCACAGACTTTAATGATTCCAAAATAAAAATCTCATCTCACAAGTTCACAACCACTATTACTCCATTTAAATTACCTTAATAATAAACTAAAGATTGTTATTTTCTTCCTTCAATATGGCATATAAGATGCAGCCTACACAATTATAGCTTGGAAGTTTTCTGATAGAAGAAATCATTCTGAATGCAATCTATAGTTCTCTGGGAGTTAATGAGGAGAGATAAAGGAATAAACACTTAACCGTGTTATATTACATTGTCAAATTTTAAGGACGTCTAACTGTGATCTTTAAACCATTTTACTTGTCAACAATCTTCCACAGCATCCATTCTCCTCTGTTTTTGTCTCCCGGCCTACTACATCAAGACATATAAACTTGAAAATTGTAGACATTTTAGACTTGTTATACACTACCAATGGACACTTGAAGTTCTGATAGGAAACTCTAGGAGACAGCCATAATTTAGAATTTGGCGAGGCTGCTATGGGAAAGATAAAAAAACCTTACCATAGATCCTCCAAATCTCACACTTGCCGTACATGGACCTACAAGTCTCTAACCAGACTAGAAAGACTCCTTATAAACACCAGAAGTTCAGAACTAATGTAATTGCACAAACTCAATTTTAATATCAATTAGTTGACATTGCCGATATAATAAACTGAAAAGTTAGGTTAATAGCACATTAGCACAATGTCTTTCGAGATAATCAAATCGAAGAAATCAAGAATGTACGAGGTATTGTTCATAAAAGAGGAATGTTAGAATGAGAAACTTACGGTCCAACTTCTCACCAACGCCAAGAACTTCTTGAACATTTCGAGTCATTATCTGATGAACTTCGTAAAGCTCATCATTCAACTTAGAAATGTTGCGTTGAGTTCTAGTATCCTGGTACAGTTTCTTCGTCTTCTGTATGAATGTATCTTTTACAACAAGGTAAATCACATGTTGCAAGCATCAGGATATCAGTTTCACCAAAATATAATTGGGCAGCAAAAAAAACATAAAAGAAAATACTCCAATAGATTACCAAATTTAATAAAAGCATATGGTCTAGCAGCAGTTTCAATTTGACTCCCATTGGCGCGCTCAAACTCATTCTTAAGGTCCTCCAGGTATTGAAAGGCAAGTTTCTTGGGATAAGAGCGATCACACATTGTCAGATAACAAACATGCCCTTCAATGATATAACTGAGAGCACGGGTTAAGAGAATGCTATATACATGGAGTGAACTTTCTCAAGAGGGTGAAATAGAGACAGAACAGCAATATTACTGGTGGTACAGAAAGCATACATGACAAAGAGAAGTAGTTAAGGCAACAGTGGTTACTCCGGAAGTTCACATACTTTGGATGTGTTAATGACTAAGATGCCAAATCATCCTTGATATTTCACATTCAGTCAGCCATGATAATGATGAAATTGATGCTATTCAAAAATCCAGAAAAAAGCTAGAAGTACAATGTTTTAGTTGTGAAAGCTTATCAAGTGGAGAAACTACTAACCAAACCAAAAGAATGTATGTCGCAAAAGGGATCAAGAGTATTTAACAGCTTCGACACACCAAGGTGAAATCTCATTCATCTAAAGCACTAAACCAGCAACACTGATCATTTCTGGAATATCCAGAAAACTCCAACTTGTCTGTTATATTGAAACCAAATGGAAAAGTTTTAAGGACTATGCATGCTGAGCATTCAATCACCAGGAGCTTTCCTTTTCTAACAGGTATTGACTTCATAGAGTTTTCAAATCAAAATACCCGCAATAAGCAGTACCAACATATAATTGAAACAAGGGCAATAGTACAAGTTAATTGAAATAGTTAGGGAAGGGGCAAATTGATTACTAAAAATGCAAAAAATTCGTTAAAAGTCTAAAATGAATCCCCCACCCCACCCCCGGCAAAACCCTATTAGAAGAAATAACTTGTCAAGCTCAGAAAGGAAGTTGCAAATTCTCTCATTCTTCAAGAGAAAATCAAAACACAATATAGTATTGAGTGTTGACCCATAAGTAAACTGGTGAAGTCACGTTGGAAAGATAACATGAACAAAAGGATACTGGAAGACGTAAGGTCCAGTTTCAATAGACATCCTTGAAGCGTCATTTTGGCGCATTGACAGGTTCTTGAATAAGGCCTTGACCTGCTGTTTGTAGAAATCTGCATTTTGAACATCACGACCATCATCCAGCCCCTCGGCTAAAGGAAGACCATCAGTCACACGAGCAATCAAAGTCAACTTCACCATATTTTCCCGCAAGCATACAGCTACATCAAAACACAAAAAGGTGAAAATTCAACTTTTTGCAGTCAAATTTCTATATTTTCTACTTTGTCCATGCCGTCCAACTTCTAACGCGATCATCTATACGAACAACATTCCCAGAAATGACAACAACTAATGCATTATACTTCCTGTCAGTGCAACTGTTTGCTTTCAATCTAATAAACGTAAAGCTGACGTGTTCTAAAATGATGAAGTAGAAGCTGTGCAGTTGGGATGGTACATTACACTTTACAAGGAGTACTTAACGGCTGAAGGGGGAGTTAGTTATTATTTTAAAAGCTTCACGGATTAGTCTTTATGTTTTTTAAGTAAAAACTATTTTTATTTACAAATTCGCCTAGTCACACTTTTGGCAAGGTAATAGAGTATATATATATATATATATATATATATATATCTGCAGCTCATTTGGAAGCACAAAAGAAAATCCCAAGTTCCATCTTCTTCTTAGCTAACTTAGCTTCTATATGCAATTTCCTTTCGTTTCTGCTTCGAGTTGCTTAAAAAATTCTCCCTCAATTACTTTCCTTTTTAGTTTATTCAGAATGACTCTTTCCTTTTTTTTGGCAACGCTTTAATTCTAACTTTCCGTGTGGCATGTTTAAGACTTACAAGATTAACAGATAATTTGGTAAATTCAAAAGTTTTTTTTTACTTTCTTACCCTCCATGTCAATTCAAAACAAGACAATCAAATTGAAACCACAAAATATACACATTTTCAACAAATTTCAACAGAAGTCGAATTCCTTAAACAAAGTAGATGATCTCCAAGGAACATTCATGTTACTTTACGAGAGTTTAATCCCTGGATACTTTAAGCAGTAGAGGCACATCGACAGAACTGATTTGCAGAATAATTCTCTAACCCTAACAATTCAACCAACGACATTCAATTCCAATGAAAAAATGACTAAAATTAAATCTAACAAACACAAATCACGCAAACAAACACAATGATATAAACAGATTGCTCACGAAGTTATTATCAGCATAGATCAAAAACTACCGATAGATCATACGCTTGCGTGACTGCTCGGAATCCCGTCGCCGATAGCTGACCGCCTTTGATAAACTTGTTAAGAGTTTGAATCGGAGCTGGTAATAAATTGGATGGGACAAAGAGGGGTTTTGCTGAGATTTGAAGAGGCACGGTTTTGATAAAAATATAAGAAGTGTTTTTATGCACTTGCATAAGTTGTGCTGATTTGTCAATTTTTGATTGGGTGAAGACGTGTAGATGGTCCCCAAGACTGTAGTTAAAGGGTTTTCACCACATTAATTCACCAAAAATAATTATATATTCATATTTATTTTATTTTATTTTTAGTGTGTGTAGATTTTGAATTTCCATAATAAAAAGATTAAGTGATTATATATATTTTTATTTTTCTTTAGCATTTGAGTTTGACTAAGAGCATGTTTAGTAATGCTGTTAAAAGCTATTTATTTGTAGAAACGTTTGTTTAAAATAACTTTTCACAAAAGTGTTTAAAAAAAAACAAACTTGCATTGACAAATTTATTTTAAAGCTGCTTTGATAAGCAATTTGTGTTTGACTAATTTTTTTTAAAAAGTGCTTTTGATAATCAAATTACAAAAAAGGACAAGTATCAATGTGCTTTTAATATCAAAATTATTTTATAGAGAGAAACTACTTTAAACATCTTAAACGAAAACTTTAATAATATTTAAAATTTAATTATTTAAAACGTACATATTCTAATTTTCAATCAATATTGTACATAGATAAATATTGTTGAAAATATTGAAAAGAGAGATCTTTTTGTTATTTGTTTACTATTTTTTTTATTCAATCTTAGCTATTATCCTTTTTTTTGTTGCAATACTCTAAAGTTTTGAAAAGTTCAAATTAAAATAAAATAATACATAAATTAAATCTTTAAGTTTTACTTTTTCTCCTTTTTTTAATCCTACAAAATATTGTTGTTACTTTTATTTCTAATTCTGTAAAATAATATATAAAGTAATATATACAATATAATATAAATAATAATATAAAACATAAATAAAATAAAATTTTACTATATAAAATGCTAAATAAATTCTTGAATAAAAATCAACAAAAATTATGAGATATGTTAATTAATTAATAAGGGATATATTGATAAATATGTATATAGGTAAGAGATATTTTAGTCTTAAAAAAATTAATTTTCTATTTCTGCTTCTGTTTTTTTTTTAAAAAAATATAATTTTTTAACTTCATCCAAACCGTAGAAAACCGCTTTTGGTTCCATTTAAAAATAGTTTTAAGAATTTGTCAAAAACTTAATTTCTTAAAATAATTGCTTTTTTGTCAAAAAAAAAGAAAAACAATTCTGATCTTCCAACAACAATGTTAAACGGGCTCTCTAAGTTCCAAGTTCGAATTCGTGACACTAATATTAATGACAATGTTGATAGCATAAAATTTAGAAATCATTTTGATGTCACTTAATCAATTAATCGAAACATCACAAACCAAATTTGAAGAGTAATAGAAGAATAATGTGATGTAAATTCCTTGAACACAGATGAACAAAAATACAACTATAAAGCTAAGTTAAGCAACAACTAGTAGTGTTTTCTATTTTCTTTGGTTGGGACGTCCTGGAGGCGCTGTCACCGCAGCCTTTTGTGAAGGTGGAAAGAGTATTCAAAATTGACTATTGGTGATGTGTCGCGTTTCAAGAAGGCATAGGCTACCCGAGGCTTTGACAAGAAAGTCATTCGATCCAATTCATTTTTGGGGTCAAGATGAACCCCCTTCTGCCCCATTTCATGATCAGACTCAGCAACATTATGTCTAATAATTTGGTCATATTAACAAGTTAACTAACATCACAATTTTTGTAGGCAAAGCTTCATTCTTTCAACTTAATAAACAAATTGGCAGAAAATCTTGGGAATTGGTGAATGTTTTTCATATACCTCAATTCAAGTTTTGAAATAGGAAAATGGGGTGGGTGGCTTGTATCTGTAATATTTAGGTTGCATTTGGTTGAGTATCTTCTCTTAAACCTTTTTGGCTGCCAAACTTAAACAGTCACCAAAGCGAAAAACACCTTCTGTTTGGCCTTTCTGCATTAGAAAAGCACAACAAATAATCTAATTTGCAAAAGCAAAAAACACAAGATCAACTACCAATCTAACCCGAAAAGTACTGCCAAGAATTCTTAGTAGGATGCATTTTGTTGAACAACTTAGTGTTATATATATACAAACATACATACCCTTGTTTGATCATCCATATTCCTTGGGCAGTGACTAATTTAACTGAAGAGCGTAGCAGGTACTAGGTGGACTAGTTAAGGTGCCCGCAAGAATTAATGATTTGTAGGTGACGGGTTATTTAAGCTGGAGAAGCAGGGCACATGCTAGATTACTCGCATTTCTATCCTCTGAGAATTTTGCATGTGCCCTCGCCCTCCAGCTTAAACCCCCGTGAAAAATGACATTCAAATATTAACAGCAATGCAGGGTAAGTCATCATTAACTTAATGTAGCAACCAGTTTGTTTTTTTGAAAATACATGAAATAATTAGATACAGTACCATAAATATCAGCTTATTGGCCACTTTAAGGTGACCTTTAAATAGCTTTTTGCATAATGTTTATATAAATAGAATATGAAGAACACATCTTAGGATCTCTGGTCCATTTCCATGAAATTATTGTCTATGAGGTCGGCTTTCCAAGAGCTGAAGCGGCTGAATCCACATAAAGCAGTAAACAAGTGTAGAGTTTTTGCTTCAATCTATCAACTCTATCAGCCACGTTGTTTTTGTCTGAGCATAAGGTACTCCTTACCTTTTCCAACCATTCATTTGCATGCTTAAGCTGTGATAATGTGAAAGCTATTTGATTTTTTGACTCCGTTTGGCGTGGTACACTTACTTTCGTTTTTTGTTCCTGCTTGTTCTGCCAGAAGCCAACTTCAAGTGCTCCCTCCAAAAATTTGAGAAACCAAGACTGTATTTCATTTAACAGAAGCTCTCTTAGTTCCACAATGTCTTTGGAACCTTCTCGTTTTGCCCACTCTAGCTTTTCAGCCCCAGAAAGTTCCATAGAAGGCTTCAAAGACTTGCTTGTAGCTTTACCATTCAAGAAACATGTCATCTTCCCTTCTTTCACCTTCTCGTGAACAGATAATTTGGTAGCAAAATTATCTGGGGTTAGCTCTTTTGTTTTAACAGTACTGGGTAGTTCAATGAGATTGTTGAGCGTGAAAAACTTGGAAAGAGATACATGGGGACATTCTGGTGATGCTGAGGTGCACAGTTCAGCAAACATTCTGGAAAAGAGAGAAAATGAAATGAAAGAAAGAATGGAAGATGAGGAACTAGATGGATATACAATTGAGGCCTTACATAAAACTCTGACTCCTAGACTGTACCTGAGGCAATGAAGTAGTTTTGCTGCTTCCTTCGCTTCTTCTTGAGCTTCTGCTGCTACTAAAGAAGCTAATAATCCCCTCCTAAGTATCCCCTTGTTATATGAACAAGAATGAGATTATAAATATACTTGATTCATTTTTCCTCTCTAATTAGTGCTCCATGTCTTTTCAACTATTAGTTTTCACCCAGCCTCAAAAGTCTGTCTATCCAATAGAAGAATGACAGCTTCTCTAACAGCACTCAATGGTAGACCATTAGATCATAATGCAATTAAATTGGTGATTAATGGGGTGTTGATATTAATAAAACAGTAGCATATTAAACTATTCAAATGATATCTAAAGAATCAAATATACCTTCCCAGGGTTTGCAAGGATGGTTGGTAGCGAGGACCAGTGCATGTACGCTTCTGAGGATTGACTGTTTTCTCTGATGCTTTCTTGTTTGCTTGTTGTGCGTTTCAATGTTGAGAATCTTGGAGTTTTCATATGCTTATTTATGCCTGAGTTTATCACAAATGCTTCAGACTGGCTGCGGAAAGGAGTTGAAGACCGTGTCTGAAATCAACCGAGCAGAAACTTTTCTTAGCAAGTTCAGAAGAGAATTCAGATTCAATTGAACTTTCCCTGAATATATTCATGTCCAACTCCCTACTTCTTTCCTTTTTGACCAGTGAATGCCTTCTTAATGTGCTGGTGTTCAGAACAACATTTTGGAAAGTAGGACTTAATATTAATTTACATAAATATCTTCGTTGGACATTGGAAAACTTGACAATCACAGAGTTGTAGCCAAAGAATAATTGGAATAAAACTTGGATATGAACTATTAGGAGTTTCACAAATGAATAATCTATTACACTGAATCATACCTGACCTTTAAGCTCACATTGTTTCTCTTTCAGAGGTACGGCCTTTTTAGCAGCTCCACTGCTCTCATTCTCAATGCCTTTCACACCAGTACCTTGATCAAGCCCTCCAATCTTTGTGTTCGAGGTTAATACTCCTTGCATGTACCTGGAAGCAACAACCGTCTTTTGCTCTTTGATTACAAATTTGTTCTTTGTGTCCGCTTTGTTCAATTCAGGTGATTCATTCAACTTCGAACCATTTACATCTTCCTGAGCATTTCGAACAGTGACTTCGGATGGTTCCAACATTTGCATTAAATCCTTCGGGTTACCTACAAATGGATGTCGCCCTGGAAGTGGTCTCACCCCTACTAAAACTGGAACTGGAGTTCCAGGCTCCATTCTTTCAACATAAAAGAACTGGCCAAGTTGCAATTTGTTGTTCAATATGAGCTCATTCTCCTCTTTGGATAACGTAACATATGTCGAATGAGAAGAATCCGAAACTTTAATAAAGAAACCATGGTTTGGCCATAGTTCTGATCCATTCAAGGATGGGACAATGCTGATGATTTGTAAAAGAATTGATCTATATTCTCCACGAACTTTTTTATTGGAATGCATACTCTGGAGAAGCTTAATCAGTACTCCTGGTACGAGGGCTGCCATTTTGTTTTGCTCCCAGTTACGCTAAAAACATAACATAATGCAAGTTAGCAAAATTAAAATAATCCGAAAACCATCAAGAAGATCCTATGGAAAATGAAATAGGACAACCTGTTTGTGTTTTTGCCAGTGAGAAAGAGGAACGGTTGTGAAGAGGCGCTAAAGCATATCAATTACCAGGACATATATACAAAGACTGGAGAAGGAGAAGTCCCGGCTTTCGGAATCCGGTGCCTGAACGATGTGGAAGCCAAGCCAAAAGCAATTTTTTTTAAATATATATCCATTGCAGGTACGTAGGCATTCAGGTTTACTTGACTTCTAAGCTAAGACGCCATCTTTCTGGTCCTGTTGACAATTCTATGGGACCATTCCATTATCTGGTCTAACTTCAAATGACCCTTATGTCCCAATCCTGAATATGATGTGTTTGGACTTTCAAGGGTAATCTGGTCAGTTTGTTCTGGATGTTGTGTTGGTAGCAGGGCAATTTCCGGGAAGAGGAGGTGTAGCCATTTAGAGAGGTAAGAAAAGTTTGGATTTTGATTTTGCAGTTGTATGTAGGACTATCGAAAATGACGTGTGCAATTACTTTTATATCTAAGCTTCCGCTAATAGAGTTTATTTTTTTTTTTGTAATCGTGGTGTCGGGATAAGCTTGTGTGTACCTTGACTAGTTACCAGTTACTTCCCACCATAGCGTATTCTTTTCTTAAAAGACGATTGATTACTGTGTTGCATATATTAGACGATAAGTACTGTGTGTTTGATTCAGGCACTGTCTTCAAGAATCAAAAACATCCTAAAAGCCAAACATGATTCTTGTTCATAGTATGTGTTTTGCTAAACTGCTTGTGCTAATATACATTTTCTTCCAAGATTACTAAATATGCAATGACTTTTTGCATTAATATACTGAAGTAATTCATAAGGACAATATTCTGATGAGTTTCTGATATTCACAATCAGGTTCAAGAAAATGCCAAGGCTTCTGTTTCTGCCCGAACTAAGTTAGAATATAGACCATCCAGATGGGAAGCCATGAGTTTGTCGTGACTTCCATATTCTGCTATTGTGCCTTCCTTCACAACAGCAATCATGCTGGCTTCTCTAATTGTGGAAAGCCGATGAGCTACCACAACTGTGGTAGCCCTCTTGGAAATCTTCCTAAGTGCATCTTGAACATGCTTCTCGGATTCCAAGTCCAATGCACTGCTAGCTTCATCCAGTAGGAGCAACTTAGATTTCTTGAGTATGGCTCTTGCAATTGCGATCCTCTGTTTCTGGCCACCTGATAACTGAACACCACTCTGACCAACCTGTAAAACAGTCATCAATAATGCCAACTCTAGAGATTAGTCAAGCCATGCCACCTCAGTGAAATAAAAAATATGTCATAATTGAGAGGCTTACCTCTGTTTCATACCCTTGAGGAAGCCCACTGATAAATTTATGAATGTGAGCTTCCTTTGCTGCTTCTTCGATTTCAGCCCATGAAGCATTAGGCTTGCCAAATGCAATATTCTCTCTAATGGTGCCAGCGAATAGGGCTGGCTCTTGACTGACCAGGGCTGTCTTCCTTCTCAACCATTTCAAGTTTAGCTCCCTCAGATCAACCCCTTCCATTAGTACTCTTCCTTGTGTTGGGTCATAAAACCTCTGTATCATCCATATCACTGTTGACTTTCCAGATCCACTTGCTCCAACCAATGCTAACATTGTCCCACCTCTGATCTTAAGAGTAAAGTTTCTCAACACTATGACATCTGGCCTTGATGGATATGCAAATGTGACCGTCCTAAACTCTATATCAAATGGCTTTGATATTTCAATCTTTTTTCCTTTCAGATGGTCAGTGCTTATTGAAGGCTTACGATTAATAATAGAAAGAACGGCGGGTATTGCAGTTGAAGCCATAGAAGTATCTGGGGCAAGGCCAGCAAGTTGTCCAACAGCAAATGAGCTTAGTACAAGTATTAGGAAAATCTTATATACATCGCCAAAATTGGTATACCCTTGCTTTACCAAGTATGCACCAAACCAGAGAGTCAGGGTATATGCTCCATACATGGCACCTTGAGAAAGGCCTAGTGCTAGACCAAGCATTTGTGACCTTCTGACCGATGTTTGCTTGGGCTCAGATAAAGCATTTTCGAATGATTTAACTATTTGCTCCTGAGTTGAGAATGTTGCCACAGTTCTTATATTTGACACAGCACCTGCAGCTATACTACTTGCTTTAGCATAAGAGCTGTTGTCTAGTTTCCCTCCTACATTTATAATCAAAGTGAGGTAGCTTGCTCCTAGAGTAAATGGTGTGACAGCTGTGGCCAAAAGAGCTAATCTCCATTCAAGTTTGAACGACACACCGAGTCCAACAGCTGCTGAGCTCAGGCCCATTAGCAGGACAGAGAACCTATCACCAAGAACAGACCTGAAACTGACACAATCAACAGAAAGCCTTGACACTAGAACTCCAGTGGAATTCTCGTCAAGATCAAACCAACCAGGTTCTTGTTTGAGTATAGATTTAAACAAGAAACTTCTAACTCTCATGGTGAGCTTGGTACCAGCCCAACCACAGAAGCCTTGCTGGCCTACCATAGTGAATATACATCCAAATCCAAGACCAACTAGTATCAAGCAGAGGTATCCAACTTCCCTTTTCAATCTTGACATGTCTGTATAAAAGTATACTTTAAGTGCTTGCCCTAGAACTAAGGGATAGAGGGAGAGAATTGCACCTGCAAGCATACCCATAAATAGCCCTACGAATAGCACTATCAGCTCCGGTCGCTGCAGGTTCCATAATTCTGAGAGACGATAACTCTTCATTTTTGCTTGCTCTCCTTCTTCCTCTTCTATGTGGCTTCCTTCCTGCATAGATTCTAGGTACTTTGATCTTGCAATTTCATATGCACCTTTTACTCTTGCCACATCATAATTTGATTTTTCATAGGCAGAGAATTCCTTTTCCTTTGGAACATCTCCCTGATTTGACATAGGTTTTGGGACTGCTTCTGAAGCAAGCTTGATGAGGCCAAAATATGCCCCAGCCTTTTCCATTAGCTGATCATGGTTACCTGTTTCAACAACTGAACCACGATCAAGAACGACTATAGTGTGAGCACTTCTTACTGTTGCTAACCTATGGGCAATCACTAATGTGGTTCTGTCCTTGGAGATCTTGTCAATGGCCCGTTGCACAATGGCTTCTGACTCGGGGTCTAAGGCACTTGTTGGCTCGTCTAAAAGAAGAATTTTTGGGTCTTTAATCATTGCTCGAGCAAGAGCAATCCGCTGTTTTTGTCCTCCAGAGAGTTGGGTTCCTCGGTCTCCAACCTGTCCAGGTACATAAGTTTAGTATTACTAGTACCTTTTTAATATGCATATGGTTATCTTGTTAGATTTATTTTTTGGAATAATGCAATGCATATACTGCACCTGTGTATCATAGCCCTCTGGAAGTCTTGAGATAAAGCTGTGAGCATTTGCTGCAACACAAGCAGCCATAGCCTCTTTCTTGGTAGCATTTTCTTTTCCCATCATCACATTTTCAAGTATGCTTATCCCAAATAGTACTGGTTCTTGACCAACCATACCTATCTGAGTCCTCAGCCACTTCACTTGCAATGTTCTTATATCATGACCATCCAAGGTAATAAGACCTGCCAGATATATGTAATTTGTTTTATCATTTATAAATATCTTTCCTCCAATATGCACAATGTTCATTCCACAGGTATAGTTTTCATATAAGAAAGATTCATATGCTTACCCTGAAGAGGATCATAAAACCTTTCTATCAGAGCAAAGATTGTTGACTTTCCACCTCCGCTGATGCCCACTAATGCCAATGTCCTGGAAGCTGGAACAACTAAGTTAAGAGACTGGAGAATCTGGACAGTTGGACGAGCCGGATACGCAAAGGTAACACATTTGAATTCAATCTTCCCTCTTATAGTTGACAACCTCCTTCCCTCTAGACTGTAGGGATCTATCTCTGGCACCCTGTCTATAACTTCAAATACCCTGGTAGCTGCAACAGTTCCTTGTGCAAACTGAGCAAAATAAGATAGGGATAGAGCCAAGCCTCTGCAAAAGTCGACATATGCTTACTTAAGCAAGAGTAGACATGTTGTCAATGGGAAAATTTTAGTTCTGTATATATTAATTGGTAAATTATTATGATTTTCCATAATGGAATAGTTTTCAATAAGCTGAATTCTTGATGAGACTGTTAAATGTTTGCTTCCCTGAAAGTTTGAGACTTTTATGGTACTTAAATTTCATATATTAATTTAAGTTGATTAGTTAATTAAACCTTCTTCTGGTGAGGGCATATACAGAGAAAGATGACAGATTAGTTACCTGCCTCCTACATTAACACCAAAGAAACAAGCAATGGCTGCACCACCTGAAAGCTCTCCCTTTGCTACAAGGATTGAACCGTACCAGAAAGCCAATGCCCATGTCGCATAGGTAACTAAATAAATAACACCAATTCCTGCTCCTTTAGCAAACCCAACCTTTGCCCCCAAACGGCTCGATTTCTGCAGAGATTCCACATATTTTGCATCTAAATAGTCCTCTGCTACAAAAGCAGTTACGGTCCTAATTGAACTCATTGCTTGCTCTGCAATGCTGCCAGCTTTTCTGTAAGATTCCTTTACAAAAGAACAACAAAACTCAGTATACAGTTTAAACTGAATTAAGCAGAGGAATATTAACTTGTACTTCTTTGTGAAACTATTTGACTAGGACCGACATTTTGATGCATTTATTACAGGAATAATAGTGGAAGAAAGTGCATTAAAATAACAAGGAAATGTTTAGGTTGAGGAGAAAATGTCACATTAGTTATAGCTGATTCTGGAAACTTGTAAAGGTTTTATGAAATAAATTTCTGTAGAGTGCTGTGAAACAATTTAGGACGGTCGAAATGGAAAGATTGTCATATAAATTGGGACAGAAGGATTTATGTTGAGTTGCACTGCATGCCTCTCACCTCTTCTTTCAGTGTGAGGCCAACATAGATGGCTTTATAGGCAAGGCCACAGAACATGGACAGTGGTGTTACTGCAAAAACTGCCAGGGAAACCTTCCATGATCTTCTAAAACCAACTGCGTAGCCATTGATGAAAGTGAAGATGTGGTGAACAAAATGTGCCATCTGCACGAGGAACAAAATTACACAGGATCACAGAGACAGTTATATGCCTAAGGCAGACATCGCTAGTTTGAGAAGAAGACATTAAACTGAATATGATACCAGACCAAATTACTTTTTTCTGAAAGAACATTCTAAACCACAGTAAACTACGATAGTTGATCATTATTATAAAACATAATGTGGCAATATTTATTATCTTGCATATCTTATTAAAATGAATCAGTTTCCGCATGTGTGATGGCCCAAGGCTATTCGGACGCACGGAGAAGACTGTGACTTGACTTGTTTTGGGTGCTACGAGTTATCTTTCAACTTAGGAATGACTCCCAATTTTCTTGTCTGAGCACCCTTCTAATTAATTTGCATTAGTGCCAACATAATTCCTTCATCCGCTCCTCTCCAATTTTCAAATGATTTTGCTGGCATTTGGTGTAAGTTCTCTGGAGTAAATTTGCCATTGTATAGTGGGAATGCTAACACAGCTTATTTCACTATAATAAGTGAAAAGTTATCAGTTAGTAATGGGCGAAAAATGTACCTTTTCTCCCATTACTTCTTGGATTTGTGCCACATCACTCGAAATTCCATGCATAATTTCACCAGTATTCAGTTCTGTGTCAAAAAATCCTATGTCCTGTCGCAAAACAGCTCTTAGATACTTAGTTCTTATTCTGTGAGCTGATCTTTCTCCCACCAATCTCCAGCAAGTTGTCTCTGGCATAATAAGATGATAAAGTGTCAACTGTGATTGCTCTCTTTCAAACTCAAAAATCCATACTAAGATGAGAATAAAAATGTCTAAATTACCTAAGTATGCTCCAACCATGACTACCACTGATAGTCCAGTCATAAGCACACACACCTGAAGGTTGTATCAACTGTTATAAGATCTCATTGAAATTCAGAAATTTCAATTTATAGGCAATTACATCTACTTAGGATAGTAGTATTTAGGAATATTTCTCTTTTTTTCTGCTTGCAGGATGGAAGTGTAAGGAGTTTTTTACTGAGAGCTCTGAGAGTACAATAAAATTCTAAAGTATATATTTACCATTCCCACATCCTTCACCATCTGATCTTTGTCTTTCTCCAGGGCAATTTTGTTTACAAAATTACCAAAAAGATAAGAATACCAAGGAAGAGATCCTCCATTTATTAGAGCCCCGATACAACCCAACAGCAGTAGTACTATATCCAACTTGGTTGAGTATTTGAACAAGCTTAGCAAACCAACTGGCTTAGGAGCTGCTGTGTCATCTTCTTCATCGTGTACTGCATGATTCTTGTCAGTATCATCGTACAAATCATTTCCATACAGACGAAGATTTGATTGCATAGAATGTTGAACATGGTGGCTCTGTTCCTCATAAACATGATCAACACATTTCACGTCAAAATCTGATGTATCAGTGTTGAAGCTATGTCCCATATGGTTAACGTGTCCATGATGACCTCTTACGATGCCATGATTATGAGCATTTGACCTGCAACATAATTTGACATGATTAGTATAATCTGTGTGCATGCAAATTGATACTGCGGAACCATTTTGAACTGTTGTGCTTGCTGAAGAAATAATATAAAGAAGCAATTCAAAGTTTTTATATGAGATGTTCACAGAATTCAGCATATATCATAGAATTTAGATGTCTTATGTTTGAGTCTAATTGTCATTCATTATCAAAAAGAAGTTCCATGTGCTTAGTCAAGTTCAAAAAGAACTAGGCTCGCATGTGAGGAGCATGTTGAAGGCATAATATAATTAAGTAGTTAAAATTTTGTTCTCTCTTAACAGTTTTAGCTTTAGATGATATAGTCACACAATTTAACAGTGTAGTTGATGACATATCTCACCCGTCGACCTGGAATTGCCTTTCAAAATCTTCTATTCTGTCATAATCTATTGACTGGAGCTCGTCTTTCACAGCCAACGGACCACTTTTTCCAGCACTAGTCCCTTCTGTGATAGTTGTCAATCTTGGAGATTTGCGGGGCTTGCCCTTATATTCACGAGAGACATGATTCCTTGAGATATAAGAATTCTCATTAGCCCTGGAATCAAAACTTTGAAGCTCAAGCCTTCCAGATGGCTGGAGGCCAGAATAAGAATGATCATAAGATGGATTAATGAAGTTATGAAAAACACTATTAGTCGTCCGCGATAAGTAATAATCGTTAGCTGATCTCCTGAAAATCCTACTGCCATTTGCTGCTGAAGTGAAAGAAGTGTCAGCTGCTGTCCATGGACTTAGTGCTGCACTAAGATTGTGATTATCACGCCACCCTGTTGGATCAAACTGCCAAGAAAGCTCCCCTTGCCATGACCTGTCACAGTGGCGGATTCAGAAATTTTAACGTAGTGATTCCAAAAAGAGATACAAAAACACCACACATTTTATTCCATCAGATAGCATTTCTCCATTCAACCATTTATATGCATCCAAAAAAAAACTTTGTTTTTAGCCTATTTGCATTGTCTTTCTATAAAAGAGGATTCAATTGAACTTCTTTCAAATACACCTAGCTGCATATGCGACTGACCTGTCATTATCAGAGGCAAAAGGACTAGCAGGGGTGGGATTGCGTGCACGGCTGAAGTTGTGGGAGCTAGTCATCGACATTGAAAATGATGTGGACGGTTGCTGTGACAACACCGGTGTAGTATGTCGTCTCTGCCTAGTCGTGGACGACGAGAACTCGGAATGAGCCATTTGGGATATTGCTGTTGAGTGTTGATGATGAAATTTTTTGGTTGTGGTTCTGTTCAAGTTATAATATGGTAGATATAGACAAATATGAACATAAAAAGGTATAATTCACAGCTCTTTTAGCAGTTGTTCCTAGGATGAATATGCTTATTAAAATGCCTTCTGGTTTCTCCAAGACTAATAGTAACTGGTTTAATGCCTTTGTGTTTGTCAACTTTTTGTAAAGTTAAGTGACTCAAGACAATATCATGATTGACCAATCATCACTTTTATATAATAAAGTTGATGAATGTTGACTGCTCTCATAATCTATATAGAGAAGAAAAAAAAAGAAAAGATGTTATATAGCTAGCAAACTTAATTTTATTTGGTGACATTTGGTAGGCCGGCTTTTAGTTTATAGTATATGCTGATCAGCCGGCATTAGAATGAATTGTGCTCTTGACAATCGGCAGATGTTTATAGAACATAGTTGGTGAAGTCGCAGTGGAAAAACCTGAAATATATCATTGTTAAACTAACCACCCTTGTTCATATGCGTCATGGGCCCCTCAAAGGGCAGAGAAGATTTTAAGTTTGGGAGTTCTGAATTTTAAGACGGGACAACAACCTCAAAGGTCCCCTCGAGAAGTCAATCAAACAATAAAACAAATTGCATTCCGAAAACAACGTTGCTCACAAGAAATATGATCTAAATGTAAGTATATAAAAATGATATATTTTCTTTCAAAATTAGACGCGTAATTGTTGCCTCGCTGACTAAATTGTACTGTACATAGAAATTATCAGATCACAAGAAAAATGTTAAAATCATTCAAAAACACCCTTCAATAATCCAAAGCGATGATTTTAGGTCTTATTAATTTATACAAGGATTCAAGAAAGTCACTGAAACTGACTGCCAGTAATGAAGACAAATACAAACTTGGACAATATGATATAAACTTTAGCATGAAGACAACCTTAATTTTACAATATTCCCTCAGTTACTATGCAGATTTGCACAGCATGTTGTTCTTAGTATGTAAACAAACATAATTTAGTGTCTGGCATTGTAGAATATGCAAAGAGGCTAGCCGTCTAGGCCTCTGTCATACTTGAATAATTAAATAGTTTCAACCTTCTAAATTATCGATACTTGATAGAACAAAATTTAACTTCTGATATTTACCAAAAAAATAAAGAGTAAATAACAACATAAGAAAGAATGCTATGACTACCAAAATCACATTAATATTCCGCTATTGTCCTCTCAAGACAATATACAACATATATTCTGGACAACTACTAGAAACAGCTAAAAGCACAAGCAAGGCTTCAGAAGCCCCGTGATTACTAAGTACAAGTATACAACATATTTAGATGATAGTAGCGCCATCTACCTTGACCTCTTGCATCGAAATATTGCCTGAAGTTACGTGCAATCAAGGTAATTCCAAGAATTAGTGGAACTTTATCCTTTGAAAGAGCTATCTATTGCTTTGGATAGTCACTTTGGCTTTGAGTCACTTCCCTTGCTTCTGAATGTTGACAAGGAGAAGAATGATCTTGGAGCTGTAAAATAATTAGGAACAGATAAAAAAAGTCAAGATCGCATACTGAAGACATCTTTTGTTGGGATCCTAGTAATCTCTTAATAGATTCACATAATATGAAAACACTAAATAAACGTAACAATTTATTTTTCATTTATCTTTAGATTCAATCCAACATTATTACTTTGCAATTGCAGTGGAATAAATAAGAAATCTTTTATCTCGAAATAGATTCACATAATATGAAAACACTAGACAAATGTAACAATATGCATGACAGCTAGACTCATAATGTGAAAACAATAAATAAACATGACAATACACGTGAAAAATAGATTCATAATATGAAAGCATTAAATAAATGTGGCAATACACGTGAAAAATAGACACAGACACCTACTATAAATTACACAAGCATTTCTCTCAAAATTGCTCAGGCTTATTCAGCCAAAACATCTTATTTTCTTCTTTAATTATTTGTTTTTGCAATGGATAAGAGGACTGGGAAGGGTAGGCAAAAGATTGAAATTAAGTTGATTGAGTCTAAGCCTCCAAGGAAGCACACCTTGTTACTTTCTCAAAAAGGAAAAAAGGTTTGTTCAAGAAAGCAAATGAGTTTTCAACTCGGACAGGAGCAGGTGTTGATGTTATGCTCTTGTCACCAAGTGGAAAATCATATTACTATGCCTCCACAAGTAAAGAAAAAGTAACTGACAAATTTCTTGAATTGAAACTAGACGATAGCCAACGTAATCATGTTGATGTGGGCAAATCAAATGTCTTTGGGGCATTTGAAGATCTTCGTTAAGAAGTACAAGTATTGGATGAGAAAGAAAAAGATCAAATATTAAGGTATAAGATCATGCACCCTGCCTCAGAAATATAGTCAGATAAACACATGTTGGAGCAGTTGGTGGCAATCAAGTTGCAGTAGGACAAAGTTTAAAAAGAAAGAAGAGAAGGTGGTGTTGCCCTTGAGCCACAAGGGGAGGAGAGTTCTTGAACTCATAATCATTATATAATTGGAGTTCTTGAATATGGAGTTGTGTTTGGAGTAAACTTTACCAGCTATCAGGTCTTTTAATATGGTTTATTCTTGTCTTTGTTTTTTTTTTATAATGTATTATTGTCTTTATTATTAAGTGAATTGTTGTTAGTCTTCAGTCAGTCCATTTTTGAGGTTTTAGACCACAAAAGAAGAAGGTTACGGAGTTCTTGTGTTATCAAGTCTGTTTTTTTGTTTGTTTCATCTTTATGATGTTTTGTGTTGCCTAGATTGATAAATCATTTGTAATCTTTTATTGAACTAGTGAACAGTGTGAAAGTGATTGTGACCTAATGCGTAAACTGGAAAAGACATTTTATGATTACGATTTTATGGAGCTAACTTGCGAATAGGTCAATACAAGAGGCTTACTAAACTATCTTTAATTTTTCTACTTGCAGCCAAGCAAGATAACTTCTTCACATGATGACATTGCATTATGCAACAAAACATAAAACACAACACAAGCAATAAGACAGGACAGGCTAACTTCTTAAACTAGCCGGTCACCTTTTATTGAGCTCCCTGATAATTGATCTTCACGCAACTTGAAGTTAGCTGGAGGTGCTGGAATTGAACTGCGCAAGGCTTGAACTGCCAAAAGAGAAGCATTGGGTTAGAGACTTGAAAAAGCTCTATACTGAAGTTGAAAGACTGAAGAACAACAAACAAAACAAGATGGAATCAGAAGCAAAGTGACAAGCAAGAGCACCAGCTGAACAATTCCCAAACAATCTCATTTCCAGTTATCTAAGTTTAAGGTATGAACTTAGCTTCAAACATCATTGCTACATTCCTTTACTATGCTTCTTTCTCTACACAAAGACCATTTGCAAAACTATTGGCAATAAAATATAAAAAGCTAGAATTGTGGGTCTCCACTGCTTCCCAACACTTCTTTCTTTTTTATGTAAAAGAATTTTGTTATCCTCCCTGGATCTTCCCTAGATAGACAAAACGGCACAATGATCTGTATGACTATCATGTGCTAGCAGTTAAGTTTTCTGGATATTAATGTACAAAAAGATTTTAAAAAATAAGAACTGCAAACTCAAGAAACAGAATTGAATATCAAAAATTGTAATATCAGCCATATTGAAACAAGTATAGTTTGTTTAGGGAGTGAAACACATTATTCACCTTGTTCACTGAAAAACTCATTCTCATAAAAGCTATCATCAGATTGATGTTCCTGAGAGAAGCCCATTCTTGACTTTCTTAAATCATCTGAAGATCGATTAGAAGGGTCACGTCCATCTTCTGTATCATCATCTCCTTCAGAAGTGGTAGCAGAAATCCAGTCAACCAAATTATCTGTGCCGCGATTTTTCCTTCCAAATTTCAGAAACCTTTTAAATCCTCTGGCCATATCTTTGCGTGATTGATTATGAGAAGAATTTGCCACAAGCATAGGTTTCTGAGCCATTCCCCATTTCTTCCTCATTCTAGCTGCATCACTATCTGTTTGACTTAGAGAATGTGAATTCCAGGACGCAGGACTTCCCACAGGAGAGTCCACGGATGCATCAACATCAGACATCTCATGAGGATAAGAAAAAGGGTGATGAGCATGTGTATTCCATGAGATGGGACTTTCTCCCGGTGAATCTTGCACAAGTCCACCAGATAACAACTTGTTAGAGACCATAGAAGGCAATACAGCTTCTGAAGCAGAGTTCACTTGAGAAAATGATCTCAGAACATCACCATTCTCTGATCCAGAGTTTTCCAGCTTCTCTGAATCATGGCTTAGTCTTGGTTCCCCGTTATCAAAGGTTTCATGAATGTCAGCCGTCATGTTCTCAAATTCTTCCTCTTCTTCATCAGGGCCCATGCCTTCGGAGTCTTCAGGCTCAAATACCATATCATCATACTCATCATTGTCGTCCACAATCTTAGATACAGCAGAAGCCCTTATCTTAGTCAGACCACCTCTAGAGCTGAAGTCAGTATTCTTACCCTTCTTAAGTAAAATCTTTGAACCAGAACTCTTTGGAAATTTATCGATACTCCGCTCCATCTCGTCTTTGTCAAACTTGAGAGGTGTCAGAATAACACCATCAGAATCGAAAGTGGATGTCTCCCTAAATTCCACAATATTGGCAGAGCTTTTTCTCAAGGATTGTGGTTTTCGTGATTTGTCCTCCTTGATAAGGGGTACCTCTTCACTTGTGCTTTTGCTACGGGTGTAATTTCTAGATTGTGAACGAGTTGTCTTACCAGCTGTGGAAGAAGGCTTGGTGTTCTCCTTTCTCATGTCAGAGAAGTTTGGGACAGACTGTGCCAGAGGATTTTCAGATTGAATTCTCCGCTTACCTGATGTATTATTAGAAGCTTTCCCAGAAGACCTTGGAACAGGTGCTACTGTGGTGCGAGGTGTGGATGAAGACAAACCTTTGACAGGTAAAGGCTTCTTACCCCGAGTGCTTTTACGAACATCATCCCCCAAGGATGTTTCATCGAAAGACCTGTCTTCACCATATTTTTTCTGCTTCGATAATTCAGGCATATCTTCATCGTTATCACTTTGCTCAAAAACTAATTGTTGCTGCCAAAACAAATTATTTCAGGGTCAAGCACATGTAACTCAAGAGAACCAAACCAACAAAAAGAGCATGTAATAGAAACAGCTACCTTATATATGCATAGGTAGTATTGTTATTTGAATTATAGAATAAAGAAAGAACTGTACCTGGTCTCTCCTTAGAATAGACCTCGAATTATATGATCTGAGTCTCTCAGCACGCCGATGGGAACTAGAAACCATATTGTCTTTATCAGCAGATCCAGCAAACTTAGCCTTCATCTCAGCTCTACTCCTCTCAAGGTTATTCTCCATAGCCCTCTGTTTGGCTTCCTTCTCTTCCCCCTTAGAATTCCATTCTTCCCTGAGTTTTCTATCCCTTTTCTGCATATACCTCTCATACGATTTTCCCCGAGAACCCTCCGAAAAACTTAGTTCAGAGAAATTCCTATTTAGAACATCCTTGGAACTTGAGGCAGGTTCATTAAACAAGTACTCAGAAGTCCTGACATTGTTATTATCTACCACAGATTTCCTGTAGGATGAAGAACTAGCAGCTGGACGGCTTTGCACATCACCTGGCCTGCTTCTCTTGGTAGAATTAGATTTATCACCAGGAGCACGTAATTTGTGTTCAGCAAAAAGCTTCTCTAGCTCATTGGCTTTCATTTTCAAGTCATCATTCATTTCCTGGTTTGCTTTGGGCTGCCGTGCCCTCTGAGCTTGCTCAATAGGGGGTGTCGAAAATGAGTCAAGTCCCTCCTCAGCCTCCAAAACCACTTTACTCGAAAGTGGTGTTTTGCTAGTTCCAGACCTGATCTCATACCCCCTATCTTGAGTCTTCTTGACCAGTTCAGCTGCACCAGCTTGTTTCTTAAATTTCATTGGTTCATGTCCAAGCTCTTTGACCTTTGATTGAGAAGCACTAACTAATTTCTCGGAAGGAGACAGCTCATCCTTTTCAACTTGCTCAGTTTCAGAAAGTGTTTGCCATCGTGGCTGCAGATTCAGTGAATTATCTTCGAGGATTTTAGCAGCAGAAGTTTCTGTAACTCTTGATGTAGAACCACTATCCAACTGTGCAGAGACCCCTGCAGTTCTTGGAGGAGCTTTATCCCGCTTAGAAACCAAATGATCAATTGATCCAGTATCCTCCTTCTGATACAAAATATTGGTCTGCACAGCTCCAGATTGCTCTGGTAGATTACCCTGGTCCTTCAGGCCAACAATCTGACGACTAACTTTTCCTTTGCTCTTCTCAAGCTCCTCAACACCTTGAGAACCCTTGAAGTCTGTGTTAGTAGTCAAACCAAAATCAGCACTTTTACCCATATTGAAAGAGGAGAATGGCCCTCCAATATCTTGTTGATTTTTCACATTCTTATCCTCACCCCCACTTATATGTGAGCTTGACCTGGCCTTCCCACGGCCCTGATCAACATCAGCGATGCCCGAATTTGAATTTGGCCTGGTCCTTGGAGAATCATGGACATTCCTAATATGGTCATCCAATCTGCTTTCACCACGTACATCTGAGGCAGAAGATGGTGTGCATACAGAGTTCTCCATATCCTTCCTATCACCACCCAAATCAATACTCATGTCACTAGCACCACTCCATCTCCTCAACACAGGCGGAACCGAGACATCAGATGACAACCTACGCAGCTCGGGGGTTTTCGCCACAGCAGCCTTGCCGCTGCCCCCAGAATTCTCCTTCTGTTTATTCTCAAACATGCTAATACGCTCTTGTACACTCAGCCGCCTTTTCAATTTCGCAGATTTCTCTACCTCCTCCTCCTCTTTCTCCTTTCTGTTTTCAGCAATGGAGTCCTTTACGTCTGGTTCCACGCTGGACTCATGGGGTTGTGGTTGCTGACACGTTGAGGACTTTTCAAAGCCGGCAGAGTGGGACCCAGTAAGTCGTTGGTCGGGAGTAGTGGGGTCCTCGTCGATGGACATGTCGGATCCATAAGAACATCGTACGGCTCCATCATCTCTTCCAGATACTTCGCGTGAGATGATCAATTCTGGCCGCCTCTCCTTTAAGGTTAAAAATTTGTTGCAGGCCTCGCTGAAAAAAACAAGAGAATCATATCAATCGTCAATGCAATTTTTTCTCTTTTTTATGAAATCTCCAAAAGTATATTACACACAAAATTATATACGCCCATATTAATTGATACCTCATATCATTGTGAGAAAAATCTATGTAAGTCAAAATTGTTACCTTTCTTAAAAATAAAAAAATAAAACAAAAAATTAGAGGTGTTTGAAAGTTGGTTTGAAGGTAAGTAATGAGGATTCCATTTATTTCTATCCATAACCCCAAAGACAAAGCAGAAAAAAAAACAAGGCTTTGATCTAGTGGGAGCACGTGATGTGTGGATTAGGTGCACATCACAAGTACAAATCTTGTTGCAAGCAAAACCATGGTATTAAGAAGAAAAGGATTGAGGGGCAGGCTCATTATTCACCAAGTTTTGAACTTTGCATTGCTGGCTCTCGAAGATTTCTCGGTTACCAAAAATTGGTAAGCTTTGCTTTTCTCCATCATTTTCGATCTCCAGTTATTTTGACAAGGCTTTGATCTAGTGGGAGCACGATGTGTGGATTAGGTGCACATCACGAGTACAAATTTTGTTGCAAACAAAACCATGGTATTAAGAAGAAAAGAATTGAGGGGCAGGCTCATTATTCACCAAGTTTCGAACATTGCATTGTTGGCTCTCGAAGATTTCTCGGTTACCAAAAATTGGTAAGCTCTGCTTTTCTCCATCATTTTCGATCTCCAGTTATTTTGACAAGGAAAAAAGAACATACATGTTTACTTTTCATCCTCCACCTTTTTGTGACACCATTCTTAGTAGGCGTTTGGCCATGCGATACCATATCACGATATGATATCGTGAGATGGAATCAGCGTTTGGCCATGCGATACCATATCACGATATGATATCGTGAGATGGAATCAGCGTTTGGACATGCAATTGGTATCGTGAGATGGAATCAGCGTTTGGACATGCAATTTTACACTGATTCCATCTCATGATTCCATATCATGAGATGTGATTTCATATTCTCCAAAAACCATGATATGGAATTATGTGGTAATTCCATATCATGATTTGAGATAGTTTAATACAAAAATTGATCCACAAGTTTATATTTTGTTAAAACAACCCACATTTATATCTACTAACCATTTATTTCATATGTAAATAAAATTTATAATCACATCATTACTTTTTAAAATTTATTATTCTCACCGACATAAAATTTATTATTCTCACCAACATATAATCACTTTAACTCACACCAATCGATTGTTAAATTGATGAAATATTTATGGTCTACGAGCATGAAAAAATAGTTGCGGATGATATTGACCAACAAATGGCTCAAAGTAACAATGTTGGTTCGTCTTCTCGGTCACATGATCGAGAAATGAAAGTTCAACGTGGAGAAATGAAAGTTCAACGTGAGAAAATTGTCCGTACTATGTGGGAGGATTATATTAAAGACTAGTACACTACAATTTATGTTCAATTTTTTTTATTAAATTAAAGTTAGATGAAACAATTACTTAAGTGGAGAACAAATAACTTTGTAATAATTTATTATGCAATTTTATAAATTTTTGTTTATTTGATAAGATTGAATTTACAACTTACGGGATTTTTATGTTTATTAGAAAATATACAACACCAAAATTCCATATCACATGTCCAAACAAAACTTCAATTTCATCTCATGATTCCATATCATGATATCATATCATGATTTCCATATCATGATACCATATCGCATGACCAAGCGGGCCCTTAGCATTCTGAAAGTAGTACTTCATAGGCTGCCCAGGGGCAGATTTAAGAAGGCTTATGGGGTGTCACGTGACACTGCTTACTCGGGAAAATTTACTAAATATGTATAAACCATTAAATGGGAAAAGCATATAAAAGAGATATATAGCGCGAGTGACACTCCTTAAACATAATGTATGCGTAGCTCAATTGGTAGGCCTTTCAAATCTTAGAGACTATGTCCCGTGTTTAAACCTGTGCAACTTCGTTTTTTTTGTACAAATTTTATGTTTTCTTCCTTCTTTCTCACTTTAGTGTGTGTGTGTGTGTGTATATGCAACTTCGTTTTTTTAATACAAATTTTATGTTTTCTTCCTTCTTTCTCACTTAAATGTGTGTATATATATATTGACACCACTGACGAAACTTCCTACGTACGCCACTGAGGCTGCCTAATGATAAATTAAACAGTCAGGAATAAAAACCGAGTTCAGCCTTTCACCAGTTTTAGTGTAATCAATTGACTCAACCAAAGGATTTGCACAAAAGTGCTACAAAGTAGCTGAAAAATTTTACTCCCACCGTTTCAATTTTTTAGTGTTACTTTCTTTTTTAGTCTGTTTTAAAAAAAAGTCTTTCTTTATTTGGTAATTCGTTAATTCTAATTATCCACGTGGCATCGGAAAGTCAAGACCACAAGATTTAAGTGCATTTTGATACATTCTACACATGTTTAGTTTAAGAACACGAGATTCAAAAGTGTTCTTTACTTTATAAACTTTGTGCCAAGTCAAAACCAGACAAACAAATTGAAGCAGAGGGAGTACATTTCTTTAGGTCTCAGCAGTGAACTCTAGATTGAATATATCTAGCATCAATATCATACTTCAAAGTCTGGCACAAATTATACTAGAGTCAATGACGGTTGAATACAAAGAGCTATATGACCTTGAATAAATTCCCTGCCTAATCTGCCAGCTAGGCCAAAAATGGGGCAGATCTCATGTTTCTTAATTTCATTGTATTTCCTCAAACTTGTTCTAGCGGTCATAATTAAACACGAGTCTTTATCTTTGATATGTTGATTAAGGTCTCTTAAGTGTTTCCAGTGTGCTTTTTGCTGGACCTCAGAGATACAGATCAGTTGGAGTTTCTTGAAACAATGTTTGTTTCCCTGATCCCTTCCAGCTTCTCCCAGGTTTTTCCCCGGATTTATCTAGATGCTGAGAATTTAACTACTTAGTAATAAAAATCTAATTAATAGACTACCATCCTGGCCAGAGAGGTATGCAGTTCTCCATTTTACTAAATCAACCAATCAGTCCAGTTGATCTTAGAAAATATATGCTCACTCTGAAACCAAGCACTAAAACTTAAATCTATTCTTCCCCCGAGATAAAGAACACCATATTGGTATCACTTGCTATTTGTTCCCCTTTCTTTGGTTAACCCGCTAAATATAATATAATGGTCACCTGGCATCATTAGGCAGAGACAGGAAATCCAAACGGCAGTGTGCTCCTATGTTAAACTACAATAATTAGGATATTTTGAAGAGCCATAATTCTTCTGCAAGCATTTATGCAGGGAGGGATGAAGGAGAGGCTGAGAAAATCTATTAACAAAGTCAAAGCACCAGGATCTTACTTCAATCTAGGGGCACCAAACCGTTCTGAAAAAGTTTGAAGTTCAGCTACTGTCTCCAGATTGAAACCAGCTGCTGCTGCACGAGAACAAGCTGTAGATAAGTCATGTTGAACTGTAGTGAGCCTCACATCAATTGCTCGCAGTAACTCCTTCCTGTAAATAGGCAGTAGTTAACATGAAATGAAGATGCTTACTAAGCGGCAAAGCAAAAACCAATGGCAAAAGCATTGAATGCATGAAGAAGCAGAATAAGGAAGTTACTTTGTCGCATCAGCTGTTATGGTAACCCCAGATCCACCACTACCTGGATTAAGTATTAAAGAAAAAAAGATTGTCAGATAAACACCACTTTGGGGCTGTAGAATCAATGGTCTAAAACAAAACGACTCATAATAAATTCAGCCTTCACTTTTCATGCCTAAATTTAACAACAGCGACATAAAATAAGATGAAACAACTAATCTCAAGGCCAGGCAGCAAAGCTTCCACATGAAGAACAGACATAAACACCATGCAGAAACCATCATATCTCCGACCACCAACAATCCTAACCTTGGCTTTTTCTAACCTAGACCCCAGTAAGATGATTCCGGTATCTGCAAATGCTTTCTAGTGAAAACTATGTGATGTGATACTAACGGAAACAGCAACAGCCAAAAAGAGAGAATGGACAGATTTTTAAGGAGATGACCAATTAGACGAGATGCGAGGTAGCTTAGCAGCAGGGGGAGTGATTGTGCAGCGACACAGGCAATCTTGTTTTTCTAAGTTCTAAGGTTTTACAAAAAATGGGGGTAGGGGAAGGGGAAATAGGGGAGGGATTACAAGGTGGGGAATAGTACTCTACAAAATATGAAAGCTCAAATTTGATCATTGGGTAACTTACCATTCCCATTAAACTGGTCGCCTGCTCCCTGAAATAAAGAAAGTAACAAGCAAATTATGTTAATATTTTGTAATTTTGGTCAACTCTAAATTACAGTGAGTCAGACAGTGTTTGCCACCTGTGAATATAACTTGCGGGCTGCTTCAAGCTGGGACATTTCGGCATCTAGTGTATTGACAAGCTCCAGAACTTCTGGCGTGCTGACAAATCTCACAAACCTGCAGAGGAAGACACAAAATCAAATCATTCTTCATTTTCCTCAAGTCTTTTTTTAAGCCAGCTGCAAAAGTCATTACCTTTCTAGGGTTCCTTTCGTGAACCATGATTCAGCCTTTTTGCGCCTTTCAACTTCAAGCTTAATAGATTGAACAGCCAATGCAACTTGCTCTTCTGCAATTTTCAAATGGGTCACAAAAGGCTTCAACAATCCTGATGCTAGTTTCTCTGTGTTTCCACCACGAGAAACAAACAATTCGCATCTGCCCAAGCAAATCCAAAAACACCATAACTATTAGTGCATTCATTGTACATTTTCACACAAAACTAAAAATATATCGACCACTCACCGAGAGCGCTTCGGTGACAGCTGGAAAACAGCATAATCAAGTAGTGAATCCGATTCCATCTTTGCCTTCCTCTCAATAAAACAACACAGTGTTCCCTTCAGCTTCTTTCATATAACCTCCCCGCCTCTTCAAAATCCGAACAAATACAATCAACAATGAGCACAACCCACTTTCAAGAATCAGAAGTAGTATACTAACAAAAAAAAGGACAAAGACACGGTCTTTAAAAGATGATAGATCTTATCTGATTTCAATATAATGTACATTGCTGAAAAGCACATTTCCTTTAGATCCACTTATATGCGAAACACAGTTCCAAATGCTAAAAAAATCCAATCTTTTAAGCTAAATTATTGAAGTCTTTATGAGTCAATGTCATTGAACATAAAACCCTAACAATTAATAATTGGGGAAAAATGATGAGACGATCGTAGAAATCAAAACTCACCCAATGCAATGTGAAGGCGGAGATCTTGAATTACGGAGCTAGATCGGCGGAATCCGGTTCATACCCAAACCGACATTTTAGTTTCTTTAAGCTGAATGTCAGTTGGAAAAAAAAGACCTCAAATTTATTAATTTCTGAAGAATGGGTTTTGGGGGTTTTCACCAATTTCAAAGAAAATCCGACAATGGATTTTGCTTTACTCTTTTCTCAAATGATCTTCTTTATTTTTCTATTTATTTATTAAAAAAAAAATGTATGTACAATACAGAGTTACAGAGAAAAATGGAGAGTGAATTAGTAGATACAGTAGAGAGAGAAAGAGAGAAGAAAATTGTGTTTCGGACAAAATAAGTAATCTTTAACTAGGATGAAAGACAAAAGAGAAATTTCATTATGCGGGTAGATGTTTTCAAATTAACCAATGAATGAATGACACATGTTAGTTGTCTCCCTCTCTATGATTATTTTTTTGTCTTTAATGTCCATTTTGGAGTTCGACTAATTCAGATTCATATCGAAAAAGGCATCACTAGAGGGTTACTACTCTCTACTAAGAAATTTTTTTCATACTCATTACTTGAACTCAAGACCTCAAATTAAAAAAGAAATAGCATCATCTACTACACCACATTAATTATGGATGAGTACTACTCCATTATTATTTTAAGATTTAGAAAATCAACACCAACAATTTTCAAATTACTTATTTGGCTCCTTTTTCTTTCAAGGTTTTCGACTATGTATTACTATTAATTAGTACTGTACTATTAAATTTTATCTACTATTTTCTTCTCTTTTAAGTGGAAAATGTTATTTATTTGGGTAAATATTAAGAAAATAGCTAATCATAGAAAATGACAAATTAATTGAAATATTTAGATTTGAACAATCTTTTGTGGTACTTTTCTCGTAATAAAAGTTTCAGCAATGAATCGAGAGATAAAGCATGGTAATAAAAAGGAAAGTTTGATCTGAAATTTATAAGATCTGTAATTATGAAGATTCAATAATATATATTCTTTTACATTGTTGGCGGTCACTTTTTTTATATTTAAGCTAAGCACTATAATTTGTAATAGTTTATTTAGATTAAATTAAATATATATATATATATATATATATAAAATCATAAAATTGATAGACAATTTTCATTTTTTTGATAATGGGGATATCATTTTTGTCGGAATATACTGTAATATATACTACTTAATTTTTTAACAAGTATTTACTAGAAAAATCATATTAACGTGCAATGATATGTTTCATTGTAGTATCAACTAATTGTATCTAAAGAAATTTACTAATTAAATTACTAATAATGAATGTCCAATAATATCCACAAGCATTTGGTAATGCAATATTAGTTGCATCTAAGGAAAAAACATTTAGGTGGTAATTGTCAATGATATTTTAATTAAGATTAATTTATAAAAAACATTAAAATATTCAATATTAACGTGCAACAATATGTTAAGTAGTAGTAGTATCAAAATTGAATCTGGTTCTCTGACATAACTGGCAAAAGGAAATGTTCTTTCTTTGACTTTATTAATTAAAGTTCATGTTCATCTCATTACCTTAACCCACCAACTAATGAAGCTTATTCTAAATTAATTAATTCTAACAACTATTTGAACATCTTTTATATGGGTAGCAATATTTTGTATTGCCCCCCAATCTATAAGCTAGCTTAATAGTTAGCGGTTCACTAAACTATAGTCTATAGTTGGATAATGATTTATGGGTCGTTTTATATGGAGTGACTCACAATTCGATTAGTAAAATAACAATAAGAAGTTTTCTACAAAGAAGTTATCATTACATATACTGTTGAAATGTAGGCCAATTTCTTTGAGGGAGCGATTGTTTCTCTACTGAATGGCTTCTTATCTCCTTTTCCTTTTAAAAGAAAAAAATGATAGTTGATCGTTTCCTAAAGTTTAAAATGTTAATATAGATGTATAACAGTCGTTAGCTACAACAACTAAAATATTTGGATAATGATGTCATTATAAAAAAAATTGAATTGTTTATAGTAAATAAAAGTATGGTCCATAGTATTTTTTGCTGCATCATTCTCGTATGTAAAACCGTTAAAGATATACATACTACATGATGGACAAACTTGTTTCTCACGTCTTTGGCCCAACAAGAATTAAGTGTTACTCATGGCTATTTTTCGAGGGAGAGTAAGGATTTTTAGTTTATGAGTTTCATCGATTACGATATTTTTTGTTTATTAAATTTTAAATAATTTACTTATTTATACATATTAAACGAACTTTGAGACTTTGATAGAAAGTTATTAAATTTTGTCAAATCCATATATAGCTTCTTTCCAAGTACTCCTCATCACTTCACTGATATCACAAAAAACATTTTCCATGTGAGTTTTACTGTTTTAGGCCGCATTTCGTGGTTAAAGCTAATTATGATCTGTTGCAATACGTGATTGGTGACAGTTCTAAAATAAAGTGTTCAAAATTTATAACAAAATGTTTGTTTATTCTTCCAGATATTTGTATTTAACTTAGTACTGTTATTAATTCGGAACAATATATTTAAATTGTCTCTAGAAGCTTTATTTCATATACATTGCTTCAAACAACTTTGATGTCCAAACTTTCTGTTTCTAATGCTAACCATAAGTCACACAAAGATGACTACAAAAAAAAAAAAAAATACACTATTCGGGGATTTCCTACAACAACAATAACATACTGGTGTGGTGTAATTCCACAAGTGGAAACCCTCGACTCAAACAAAACAGATCAAAATCAGTATGAAAACGAAATACAGTGGTAAGACAGTCATGGAGAAAACAAGATCCGGAGTTGCTTACGTGATTTCAATATTGTTAATATAACACATTATTGACATCCTGGAAGGCTTCAAACTTATGTTCATTGAACAAGTAGCTGCTCATTCTTCAACCCCAGGTTGTGATGGCTCATTCTATCTTAATTTTAGCTACTCAGAAACCTATTACTCGATAGAACATTGTATAAAAGCATAACACCTTTACACATTAGCCTTGATTGAGTGTTCAATCCTCTCGAATCAGAGCTCTCATCGTGGGGAGCAAACCGAAGTTGTTGCTGTAAGAAGCCAATGAACTTAACTCCATAAACAATTTGGAGTTTGTAGAAGTTAAAAGACTATATTATTATTCTGTTCAACTTGCTTTCAATTTGTTCAAATAAATGTAAGTCAATCTATGTATAAAAGGAAAGGCAAAGATGGAATGCTTAGTTCAGTTAAATAAACTTTCAATTGAAAATTAATGAACTAGTATATAATATTCTACAACTTCGCTTTCAAATGAAGACGCATTACAAATACAAACCTCTGTCAGATACCGAGCCTCATGGATCTTTATTAGACCTTAAATACTGCTATCACTGTTGTTGTTGTTGTGGTTGCTGGTGGCGGCAGCATGGTTGTTGCTATGATGGTTGCTGTTTCCACTTCTCCCATGCTTAAGCTGTGAAATTTCCAATTGTGTATTCATGAAGAACTGCATTCTCTGCAATTCCATTTCTTTAGCAAATTTCATCCTCTGCTTCTCCATCTCCACCATTTGTTGCAGCTTCGCGCTCTCTGTTTGTTCATATGCTTCCCCGAATTTTAGTATTGCCTGTGTCAACTCCCTCACTGAATTCCCCCAATTTTTGTTTCCACCTTCCTTTCCACTAGCTTCTCCAATTCCAATTCCTCCCTGCCTTAATGAGCTTGAATTCAGCATTTCCTTCTGAAACCTTGGTCTCTTTATTTGAAATGTACCAGGAGGAAAACTGTCCGTTGAAGCAGGTGAAAGGTCCGGTTCTGACTCCGATTCCGATGTGTCTGAATCCATGTGAGGCCTTTTCCGGGACGGTTGCTTCTGCTTCTGCAGCTGTTGATGTTGTCGAAGCTGAGGAAGGGACCTGACTCCCATAGGAATACCCATAGGCACATGTTGATTACCTGAATACAAATTAGACGGTCCAGCAGCGACGGTAGGATTGATCTTAGCCGTCGGACCTATCAACATATCGAGCTTATCAAAGAAAGGCCACTTGCTTGGTCCTTGACCCGCAGCGATCTTAGATTTCTCCAGCTTGTATTTCTTCTTTACAGTATCAATTCGATTTTTGCACTGAATATCAGTTTTAGGCGTTTTTCTATAATCCTCCCGACGGCTAACAATGTCAGCAACATCTTTCCAGTGCTTCTGCTTCAAATTACCCCTACTCAATTCCATGTACCGCTCACCCCAAGCCTCGATCAGTACAGCCGTAGCCTCTTCACTCCAACAATCCTCTCTTCCACCACCACCACTACCACCTCCGCCGCCGCCAGACGCTCCAGCAGGTCTCGATTGCTGTATTGGTAGAGCCAAAGTCAAGGTGTTCTGAGGAGGCGCTGATGCTACCGTCACCGTTATCCTCCCGTTAGATCGCGGCGATTCCGGAGATCCAGAACCACCAGACTGATGGGACTGAGTTTCTTCGTCGTTCTCCATAAACTTAAACCGATTCCGGTGCGCCGATCTGAGAGTTTGTAGAGAGAGAAGATGAAGAAGGAATTTTAGGTTAGGGTTTCGGTTGACCGGCGGTATATAATGAGGGAAGGGACTGTTTGGTTAGTATTTGAGTTTAGTTTTGGGTAAAAGTTTTATTTTTTGGACAATTTATCGGTGGACGGAAAAAACAGAGATGGCGTGACGGCGTCGGTCTTAGGGTGCCGAGGATAGGACACGTGGCGGCTAGGTATAGGTGGGAAAGCCGACTATTTTTACAGGAAATCCGTCACCGGCGGCGTAAAGATCAACTAGGCCGCCCTACGGATTGTTAATACTCCAATATTTTATATTATCACATAATTAATAGGACACTATAATTACTTCTTTTTTCTCTTCATAATTAATACTTCTGAAGTATTAATTATGAAGGTGCTAATGAACACAGTACGATGATGATATTGAAAATGATATTGTGTACACATTTTTCTCTTTGAACTTTACTTATGAAATTGAGTATAGTATTGTTGTTATTGTTATTTTATTTTATGAAACTAGTGAGGATATCTCAATAAAAGGCTCAAACTATAGAGAGTACAAGTTTTAGAATAAGTAAACATCCGTTTGATCAAAGATTTTGAAGCTAAAAGTATGAGTTTTGAAGTTTTGATTTTTGAAATTTAAAGTTATGTTTAAACTTATAGTTTCATGATTTTTTTAAAAAAAGTTGTGTGTGTGAAAGTTACAAAAACCCCAAAACTAGTTCGAGCCAACTTTTTGGAGATTGAAATATTTGAAAATCAAATTTCATAATCAAACAATTATTTGAAGATACATTTTCAAAATTCGATCTAAAATCTATGATCAATTGCTAGAAAAAAGTAAGACTAAATATCATATTTATAACCTTTTTACTTACGTGTTTGAACTATACTCTCTATTTTCAAATAATGAAATGTTATTAGTCATAACGTGTTGAAGAAATTTTCAAATAAAACTTCTCTTGGTCAAGTTTTACTCTTGCACACTTCTTTGAATTGACAACTTAATATAATTTTAGATTATTTTATTTTTCAAGTTTAACTTGAAATAGTTCGAATTGACAATTTAAGAGGAATAATGCATCACTCATAACAGGTTAAAATATGAGAAAAAAATAATTCCCATATGGAGATGCGGGGGATCGAACCCCGTGCCTCTCGCATGCAAAGCGAGCGCTCTACCATTTGAGCTACATCCCCGATGCTACAATATTGAGAGAGAAAATATATCATTCTGCAACATTTTAGAAAACGTGAACTCATCAAATACGCTTATATGTATTCTTATTTGAGCCGTTGATCTATTGCAAACAGTAATGTTGCATACACACCACTCTCCCTAGATTCCACTTATGGCATGTTGTTGTTAGTTGAATGTATTTTTATTATGATGATCTTATTAGAGTAATTTATTGGCATTCGACACCGCTTAAATAATATGATGCGTATGAGATAGATAATTAGTTGTGTGTTCATCATCACTAGTTTGTTGCTTTTCCTAAGGCTATATAAATCTTTCATACTATTACACTTTAAACATCTGCCTTTGCGTAAAGTGCGTATCAACTCCCAGTGACAACAACGTGAACACAATTTTGCCCCTACATTGTAAAAGTAGAGAGATTCCATTTTCGATAGATTTTCAGCTCAAGTAAAACATATCAACAGCATCAATAAGAAAAGGAATATGATGACTCCTTAGCTTCTTATTTCCTTACTGGGGTCGTTCATGAAGGAATATAATCGAATGCAAGTTACCAGTTTATACAGGTACATAGAAATCAACCATTTCCAGAAAGTGAATTACAGGAAATTCGTCCTCACTAGTCAATATATTTGAATCAGATGACTAATTTGCCGATCAAAGTTCTGCTAGTTATATATGTTGATGAAGGCAGTATATGATACGTTATAAATTCTCATAGCTTTTGAGATGATGATTGATAGTATTGCAGAAGCTTAGCTAAATCGGTAATAAGGTGACTGCTAGAGTGCTCTCTTGTAATGAAAATGTCAGAAGGATTTTCTATAGTAATTTTCACGTCTCTATCATTGTGAAATCTTAAAAGGTACCCTTGAAAAAAAAAACCGTTTGTGATTTGTAACGTCATAAAACCTGTTTGATACAGCATTTCAACTATGATAAAGGGGAAAACAAAGAACTTAACCTCATTCTTTGGTATCAGGAATTAATTTACAGGACTAGTCAACATGTTTTCCAGAGGGGTATGGTGGAGAAACCAAATTTGAGCAACTTCATCCTCACAGGCTGAATTAGCTACTGTAAACTGAACTGCGTAATTACAGGCATTCAAAACCATTCAACTATTGGTGGTTCATTCTGCAATGTTCCTTCAGATGCCTCCAACGTCTTGTAAAAACTTCCATTATGCTACACCTATATAACCTATGCCTCCCATTTCTTGATCTGCAAAATGGAGAATATGATCAGCTCCGTATATGTAAACATGGTAAGCAAAGTGCATGTCTAGAATGTAATTAGCTCCGTATATGTAAACGTGGTAAGCAAAGTGCGTGACAAAGAGACTTGTGAAATAAGAGATAAATAGAGTGGTGAGCTGGGAAATATGCAGCAAGTCTCCAGATGGATGGACCAGATCCCATCTGCTGTTTCAAAGTAAAGGTGAGAACAGCTTCCTGATGCCTCTAAAATTGGAAAGCATAGCTGTGGTGGCAAACTTACTTCCAAAAGCCCAAGTAAAACATTGTTTCTAACAGCAATGCATGCTCAATTGGCTCAAGATAGAGCCTTAGTGTCTTACTATATGCACGTGATGCTGACCTGTCCAGAAAAGGATATGCAAACTAGTAATTGTCATGGAGGATGCAACAACATCTCTTTAGCAGTATGTGTTGTTCAGAATTATGCCAGAAATTGAAGGTAGCATCCTAGACTTCTACAAAAAAGCAGAAAGCAGGCTTCCGTAGTCAAGTGGTGTAGAGCTTCAGGGTTTAGATTCTGACACACATGCAATGATACTAAACATGTTTTACACCAACAAATGAGAAGTACCCATTTATCACTAGAAGCATGTCATGACAAAAACCCTTTTTTATCGGACGTACCCAAGAACCAAACTACTGATTTGCAATGAAACCCAAAAAGAAATAACATTATTATCATTTTGAAGCAGCCAAGACATGATTTAGAACTCCAGACTACATACAGCAGCACATTTATCCAATGGGCAACTGATATTGGTCTAGAGAAGGATCGCTTGTGAAGTGCAAACATAGGATGGGGCATGAAAATTCAGGGCCGCTATAGGCTGGGCTCTCCAGAAAACAAGCAAATCACAGTAGAATTCATCTTAAAAGAAGTAATACCTACCATCAAGGTCTGTACAGTTAACACGGGAGATGCACCAAGAAATCCAGGGACCATCAAAACCTTGTCATCTCATGCAACATTTGAGAAGCATTAGACTGTGAAACCATGTTGTCTGAACTTGGAGGTCTGATCATGTGATTTGATTCACCCGCCCCTGGTCTGACGGTTTCCTTAGCACTACTATTTGTACTTGTTTCTGTTTGTGAGGTCTCCATCAAGGTACGTAGCTGAGTCAAATTAACAATGATTCTAAACATTATCCATCAAGATCAAGGCAGGTTATATTATCATATAGAATTGCACTCACCACATCCAAACGCTTTTTGTGGAGATCACTTGATGACTGCACAGAGTTAGAAACATTATGTCAAAAAGTAGCCTGAGATTCCACCCAATCTAAATAACTACAATCATTGATGAATAAGCAGATTACCAGCAATTGTGGACTACAATCAGCAACTAAACAAATGAGCAAGGATGAGTTAAAGATATTGTAACAGTTTACTATTAGTAGTCATAATTCTTTTTTTTTTTATAACCATGGTGTTAGGGCTTGCTTGCGCGCACCTCCACTAATTCCACAGGATATCTCCCACCTCCCAACAACAATAAATACCAGGTAACTTTGTCCACCAAGGCCAGGACAGAGAAATCACCAAGGTAACTTTGTCCACCAAGGCCAGGACAGAGAAATCACCAAGTATTTCTCTCTCTGCTGGGAGGTTCCTGAGACCTCATGGTTCTCAACCCACTTCATTCACAGGGTAAAACCCCCACTCCTATGCAATAGCTCACAAACCACATAGGAGAGGTAACCCGCACTAGGCAAGCCCGGTGCGACGAGCTCGACCCAGAAGGCAGACCCCTTGCTTTCGCTGGCAATGGGCTTCGAACTTGAGACCTCCAACATGGAAGTCCCAAGCCCAAATCACCGGGCCACCCCGAAGGGTCGTTCTCAACCCACTTCATTGACCACTAGATCACACCCTTGGTGCTCTTTTAGTAGTCATAATTCAAGTCACATCATTATTCTACATTAGTGCAGATACAAGAAGGGAATATACCACCCATGAAAAGGCTAAGAAAAAGAGGCAGAGCTACATACATTTTCTGGATAGTGTTTCCTCTCTTCACTTGAGAAGCCTGGAATAGTCAAGTGCCAGTTTTTCTCTGTAGAGAATCACAACAACATTTAGATTAGAAAAATACCTCAGTCTACTTTATTTCTTAATATATGATATAAAACATCTTTAGACGATACAAACATCTCCCTAAAATACCAACTGTAAAGTGTAAACAACGTACCCTAAATGTCTGTGGGTGTATGCACATGCTTGTGCGCCCACCGAAAGCATATTAGAAGACATCATAAAGTAGTCCTCTATGAGCGATAAAATATACGACATTGGGCAAAGCAGTTGGACATTACTGATATTGATGTTTACATATTACAAATATTTGAGATAGTACCTTGACAATAAATATACATGTATCACATTGGGTATGTTGTTGTAGTTAAAACATGAAATGGGTGGAAAGTTTCAAAACTACTTGATCTCTCTATATATACAGCTTATATGTGTATCTTTCAGAGGCAAGGTCATATTGTTCTACCATAAGGGTTAAGTTTGATGATTAAGTTCCTGGAACTCACATTCAAAAGCTTACACAGATATAGCATAAGCTGCAACTACTCCTAATGATAAGAGAGAGAGTTTGGTATCATTCCAATTTTATCAGATGTCACCGAAGGGACAGAGGGAGCTTGTATTAAAACTGCATTCCGTCATTGAAATTTTGCTTGCTACTTATAAATAAGAAAGTGGTGGCATTTCAATTCATGTATAGCATTTGGATACGTCCATAAGCAGATGAAAATCTTGAAATGCATAAGAAAATGAAGGAGATGATACGATAAACGTTGGTATCAAAGTGAAAATGCTGACAAAACTGTCATTACCCAGTTCAGCATATAGCTCCATTTGTGAACATGATCTATGACCTTTCCTATTATCATCAGAAACTAAGGAACACGGAGAGGACAACAGCTACTGGGAGAGCCTTAAACCTAAGGTATTTTATCTGTCTACAAACATAACAACCTTTGGTGCATTTTATGTCAATGAAAATATAGTCCAAATTTTGTGAAACTAAACATTCCACAGAGGAAGGATGGTCTCTTCCCTACATGAGGAGTATCTCACTGCATAAGACTGTAAAGAACATATGATCAACAAAAAGAAAATAAAGAAATTATACTAAAAGTTTAAAAACATATATAGCAGTAAAACACAGCTTTTACACCTAATAATATTATCTTTTCAAGTAATTACTATCCCAAGCCATCATAGCACTTTTTCAAAATAATGGAAACAAACTAAAGAACAGGTCTTTTATTTGCAGTTGCAGGCACAAACCTAGATGTAACAGTACATCCTTGGACTCCAAAGTTGAAGATTTCCGATGCTTCGCTAAATTGCAAGCAAATGTAGTAACCTACAATGAGAATCAACGTAAAATATATTCATGTATGTCATTTTTCATGAACAATTATCGGCAAAGAATTTCAGAATAAACTAGAACAAACTGGTACAAGTGCCCAGATTAATAAATTTTAGTTCAGAAAAATATCAACTAATATATTGCAGTGATAGTCAAATGTGATACACACAGCAAAACCCAAAATAACCCAGCAACCAACATCCCCCAGAAAAGAAAGACAAAAAACATGACTAAAGCATTTTCAAGCCTAACCGAATCAATGAAGTCATCAGCAATCTCTAGAAGAAGATCTTCAACTTCAGGATCAAGCTTTCCCTGCGCATCCACCTGAACATCAACATCAGTGAGCAAAATCAGCCGTAGGAGAACTTTACAATAGTACCAGTGTTGACCATAATATTAGGTTAGTCAGACTCAATCTCTTCAGTAAAATATTCCAATTTCAGTCAGTTCCATTCTCTTCAGAAAATTAGTTCAGAGAAATTCTACATGTTATGATTGGAAGCAAAGTGAATCTTTTGTAGTTGGGAGGGAGGGGAGGAATGTTATCACCATCAGTATTCATAATCTGTTAGAAAATTCTGAAGTTTTTTTTTGATAACCGTGGTGTTCGGGCCAGCTTTTGCGCACCTCGACTAATTTCACAGGATACCTACCACTAGCAGCCGGTACTAGGTAACTACTTTGTCCACTGGTTTCAATACTCGGTGGATGATGTTGTAGACAGAGCACCAGGTAACTCTGTCTACCAAGGCTAGGACAGATGGAAAGAAATCCATATTTCTTTTTGAAGTTCCCAACACTGATAACAACATTTTAAAGATTGAGAAAGTGAAGCAGAGGAAAGACCTGTGAAACCAAATCCTGTATCTTTCTCTTTCCAAGAAGCTGATTGCTTGCTTCAGTCCCCTGACTTGAACTCCCCCCCGGAGTAGTTGTTCCGGATCCAGTAGCATCTGGTTGTGATCCAGTTAAACTCAAAGATTTTTGGCCAGCTGGAGCAGCCATCCTCGGGGAAGATTGCTGCTGATGTGAAAGCTGCTGTTGTTGTTGCTGCTGCTGTTGCTGTTGATGCATCTGAGGGTGCCCAATCTGTTGCTGCTGTTGTACAATTTGGGATAGTTGTTGTGGGTTCAAACCCATTGAGTTTTGGTGTTGTAGAAGCATTTGCTGCCTTTGCTGTTGAAGACGAAAGGAAGGGGAATTAGGAGTAGAAATCGTAGGCATTGGCTTCAACCACTGCTGCTGTGATGAATTGTTCTGCATAATTGCAGATTGTCCATTCTGAGTCAACCCAGGTAACTGAGAGTTAGCAAATGACGTCCTTGGAAGACTCTGAGCCGATATTTTCTACAGAAAATTGTAACGTCAAAGTGAGCAATAAAAACAAACTATTGCAACGTAATAAGGAAGACAAGAGAGTATTGGATTATATACATTAAATTCCACAAGCGAATTACATGTGATCTACTGAACGGAGAAAGCAAAACTAAATAAGTGAAGATAATCATGAAATTATGACAGCCTTAAATGACCATCAGCTTCAAATATCTAGCAATATGACATCCACAACTATGAAGCACTTTATAACCAGATTTCATCTTGGCTGATTCAATTAACTTGTAATTACACAAGGATATATTTAATTTAATTTTTAAGACAAGGGAACCACCCGCCACAACCCTTCAGGTGTGCACAGGGTGAACCTTGTGCTAGTGTAATAGCCCGCCAACCACACAGGAGAAATAAACCGCACTAGGCAATCCCGTTGCGACAAGCTCGACCAAGAAAGCATGCAGAGGGTTTCTTTGTATCAAGTGCGAAAATTAGCAAGACGAGTAAAAGGAATTCCTACTGCTATGCCAATAAAAATATCTATTGGGAAGAATATTTTATCCAGAAAATCATTTATACTTCTCCGCAAAGTTCGAATTTTTTTAAAATCTTGAATAAGGTAAAGATTTTATTGATGTGAAGGAGCAAAACCCCAGGCAATATACAAGAGACATTAAAAGCCCAAAGATTTAAAAAAATCATAAGGTAAAGAATTTATTAATGTATAGAAGGAAAAACCCAATTTGATTGTTTGCATTGCTTATCCGTGAATTGTTAATTGCTGAAACAGACACCAAGATTCTCTTTCGTGCCTTAGAGCATAATTATAACCAGAAAGTTCAGATCCTACAGGCTAAATCTTCTCCCTTGATGAACTATTTGTTATCTAGAGAAAATGAAGTGATTGAAGCAACTAACTCAAAAATGGTTTTACACAAAACATAATCCAACTAGTTGAGGGTTAAAATCATAGGATTATTTAACAAAATGACATTTGTTAGAAGTCTACTAGAGGAAAGAAAAGCTTGTTCAACTTGAATAGTATAACAACCAAAAACGTTGCTAACTAAGAAAGTCAAAATTAATAAGAGATTGGACTTTGAAGTTACAAAAAAATAAATGCATCAAATTGTCCTGAAGTATTTTATAGAAAGTAGCAAATTAGGTAGTCAACAACAACCCAGTGTAATCCTACAAGTGGGAGATACATCATTCCACGTATGACAAAGAAATGATTACTTCTACTGCAGCATTCCCTAACATACCAATTTCAAGTTCATTGTCATTTGCATTTTCATTTTCAATTTTGTTTTTAAATTTCTTCATTTCAATGTTGTTTTCAAACGTCTTCATCTTAAGTATGAAATTGCAATGTGTTAGAACACTTCCATCCTTTTCATTCGGCAGAGTTACCACTCGATGAAGCTTCTTGCCCCTCTCCAAAACTTCCACTTGACTTTAAGTGTGTCTCCATCTCTCGCTCCTTCTAGACCACTGCACTTCCATGACGTAATGTCAACTTGAAGTAACTTGTTAATTTTTTAAAATAGTAAATCTCCTACTTTAGGTCAGCAGTTCTAACATGGCATGGAGGTCAATTGGATAGGAAAAAGAAGAATTGAAGGGAAAACAATAAATAAGATAGTGTATTTTAGCTTATAAATGGACGATCATTCTCATGCTTTCTTTAGCACTTCTTTAAAAAAAGGTTCAACCTCTTACGAAAACAAATTAATTATATCAGAATGATTGTTCCATTTATCTGCCCCACTAACCAAATTTGAGAAATTGTAAGTCGTAAAAGGGTCAGGAGCCGATTAACCCCAACGTTTTCATAAAAATGAACAGAAAGGGGGAAAACAAGTCATAAATTAGGTCTACCAGCAGTAACATATTTTTAGGAAAAAAGAAAACCAGAGTTCGACTCCATGAAGAAAGAACACCAGTTATGAATCTGTCCGCAAGAGAAACTGTGTTAATGATACTTCCACTGCTGTTAAATGCTCATAGTTGGCACCTCAAGACTTAGCTATTACAGCATATAAACCGAGAAATTGCAGCATAATCAATGAGAAACTGTTCGTTCAGATAAGAACGCCATGCTGGAAATAAAGTACTGAGGAACTGTAAGAGCAGCTAACTGCTAACCTATGTGTCTTTGGATCAAATTCAAACTTTTCACAAGGGAATTTTTTCCTTACAAAGCTATTCTCATATCTAACCATAAGATTTTACATGGATTGAAATTTTGTACCACCTCGAGTGGAACACTGTAAAGGGATAGTTACAGTGAAAAATCTCTGAGATACAGTACCATGTGCTAAAAGGCTCTTAAAGTCTCCATGTGTTAAAACTTGAGATCGTCCTAATGAGACATTTTTTTGGATAAAAAGGTTAAGCATGAACCTAGTGCTGAATCAGCATTTATTTACTATATGCTGAGTTACTTGAATGGCGTTACACATTTATGCATATGTGTCATTGTTGTGTTCGCATAATCCAAGTATCCGGTGATCAATTTAATAAATACAGTCATATCCTAGTTTCAAAGTTTAATTTATATCATTAGGAAAATAAAATATAAGTTTCAAGATACTCAGAGAAATCTTTCACGAAAATATCTCAATAAACCCTCCCACATGAAAGGAAATTTCCATGACAATGAGAACACAAAAAATTCTCTTTGGCTTGCTGTTATGACTAACAACCAAATTCATGACCTGATTGATTTGAAGAATAAATTATGTGGACAGTTTTTTTTTGGTTTATACAACTTGAGCTCAGATGTGACAAAAATTGCAACCAGGTTTCCTGAAAGAGTCACCTCCATTTTACCACGGTGTCATGTGGAAAATTCAGCAGAACAAATGAGACGGATAGTTTTTAGCATGAAACATATATCACTAGCATGTTTCAAGATTGGCACCTGAGTAGTGGTGAGAGGATTTTGCTGGGACAACTGCTGTTGCCTCAGCTGACTTTGATTCACCCTTTGTGCATATGCCAGGGCCCCGTTTGCCCTTAGCTGAGAGCTCATGTTGAGAGATCCCATCATCCCCATTGCCTGTAAGGACTGGCCATGGGAATTCCCTGTATGGAATTGATTCCCCTGCATTAGACCCGCCTTCTGCCGTGGCTGAAACCAGAATAAAACTCCTTTCAGCAACACTTAAAAGCACGGCAATTTACATTTAACCTCATCAAGAAAAATAACAATGACAAATAGCAGCAACGTTTCTTAATTTTTTTTTTAAAACAGTACATTGTCAAACAAAGTTATGCATTAAATGGCCTGGAATAGAGTTGGTAAAACATAATATAAAACTTTGAATCCATTTGCCTGAATCCTACAAGTGTTAAAGTGATAACAATTACTACTACTACTACGTGTTAGTCCCAGATAAGTTGGGGCATCTTTATGAATCTTCACCACGTTTCTCCATATCGTGTTGTCATCATACCAAATTAAAGTGAAAAGGGATTTAAATATGTACAAATAATAGCAGTAATAACAATAGCAATAACAATAACAACAACAACAATTTAATAAATAAGTTTTCTATAGGCATATAAATCTATGATAAGGTGTAATAAAAGTGCTGAAATGATACCGAATTCAAAAATTGAGATTGCAAATTGAACTGGGCAACAGCCGCTGCTGCAACAGCAGCTTGTCCAGATAACATGGGCAGATGGCCCGTCTGTCCCATTAAAGCTGCCCTAGCTAAATTTCCGCTACCCATCTGACCACCTATTTGCTGCTGTTGTTGGTTCTGTTGTTGCTGCTGCTGTTGCTGTTGTTGAAATTGTTGCTGCAACTGCTGTTGCTGCTGTTGTAATTGTTGTTGCTGCTGTTGCTGGAGCGAAGTACCTCCAACCCCAAAATTCATTTGACCATAAAGCCCTCCTGATTGCTGCCTCATCAAACCAAATTGTTGTTGCTGCTGTTGCATTTGCAATTGACTCATTCTCGCCATTGAGGGTGATCTCTGCAAGTTTTGCTGCATCTGAAAATTAGAGGCGGACATCAAGTTGCTGTTACTGCCGTTAAGATTACTCGAATTATTCTGCTGCTGCTGGAGCTGCATTTGCTGCTGTTGTTGAGATTGTGTCAATTGCTGTTGCTGCTGCTGCTGCATTTGTTGAGGCTGCTGCATCTGAATTTGATGCTGCTGCTGCTGCTGTTGCTGAGATTGGGTTAACGGGATTTGAGGGAGGTCAATTGAAGGCGATTGTGCGATTGAATTGTTGTTGGACGGAGAAGTCATCGTAATTCCGGGATTAGACGACGTCGCGGACGATGCAGCTCCGGCGGCGGATACTTGGTTTGTAGTATCGATTATAGGGTTCGATGGTTGAGTTAATTTTGGGGAAGATGACGGAATTTCAGCCATTTGTTTATCGGTTTGTGTTGTGATGATGATGATTCGTCGACTAAACGGAATTCAGATCAACAGAGTCATCGGAAACTTTGAATTTTCAGTTTGGGGATTTTGGGGACTGTGGGAGACTCCGTTGTCAAAGAAGAAAGTGAAATAGCATAGTAAATTAGACTTCTGCGGGTCCCATAGTAGCCAACGTGTAACAATTGTCAGAAGTAACAATTTCATGCGGTAACCACCCGATATTTAATATTTAACCACTTGTTTAACTATTGTGCACAAGTGAATTACTAGTATAATATGCTAATCCCAATTTCACTTGTTTTGCCAGTCTATATATTATAGAAAAAAAAACTACGTAAATGAGCCATAAAACCTAATAACTACATGTACATATTCAAATTCAAAGTAATTCAAGAAATACTCATTCTCTCGTAGATAATTATAATTCATATTTCATTTCATTAAGGCTAATAATTTTCGTTTAAATGATACTAAAGCAGTATTATATATTGTATTAATATCATTAAGGCTGATAATTTTGCTTAACTGATACTAAATCAGTATATATATACTGTATTGATATCATTAAGATTTTTTATTCACAAATTACTCATTAGTCAATGATACTTATGATACTATAATTATAATTGAATAATGAGTGACTTCTAAACAAGAAACCTTAACATATCAATACAATATCAATTAAGCGAAATTATCAGTCTTATACTTGTTTAGTATTAGTTAAGTGAAATTAGTTGGGGATATTAGTGTAATTATTTAATGGGGTATGAATGTAAAGGACATATGTTTATAATTATTTTATTTTTATGGGGTATTTGCTTTGTTTCCCCTATATTATTCTATTAATTTCGGGATAGTAACTTTACTATTTTAGGATAAATGGTGAGATAAACTAATTTCGCGATTATTTAATACTTTAAATCAAACATGAGATGGAGTTAATTTCAAATTTCATCTTGATATTATTATTTTTATCCTATCTACCAAACAATCCTTAATGGTTTTAACATATTAAAAATGATTAACAAATATCTCATGCAACATAAATAATATTTCGCTATCAAACTAATGATTGATCGTATTTTTCAATGTGTATAGCTATCTTTTTTGCCATGTACCTGGTGCCATGTTTGAGACAATAATTTTATTTGAGCTCTATTGACTCATCCCAATCGATGTAGTTGAACTCCAAGCAATGATATTCCATTTTTGATATACATGTAAAAATATTCAAAGCTGTAAAAATATATACGTTCTTAGTGTTAAACTAATTAAAATAACAAATCTTTTTTTTTTAATCAAAATAAACACATAAGTTCCAATTTCTTACATTTTACATAATATAATGTAATGTGAACTAATTTTGTACGTCAACTTTTGCTACTCAAAAGTATATTATCAATTTGGCCTTCAATTGATTTTCACTCGAGGAAATTTAATATGAATTACACACAATAAGACAGAAGATAAATCTTTGTATATAATTACATGACTTGAAAGAAAAATTAAATCTAAATTCTTGTATATCATTACATGATTTGAAAGAAAAATAAAATTTAATGGCAATGCAATTCTCTTGTAGATGAGATTTATCCTTCGTGTTTAAGAAAAATAATTAAGATATGTGACCTTCAAATTATATATAAAAAAATTCTTTATGAACTAATAACGAATACTTTTATCAAGATTCCTTAATAGTTAATCTAGTTGACGCATATTATATAGTATCAAACAATTCAATACTCTTAAAGATCCATTGAGTTAATAAATTAATCAACAATAACAAGACATCGACAAAAATGATTAACGCATTGATGAAAAAAAGGGGATAAAAATAAATTTCTACGAACTTACTCATGTACTAGAAAAAAACTCCAATCCAATCTTTATACAATATCAACGATTGTTTAGCTTGCAAAATACAACTTGACAAAAGCAATTTTCAAAAAAAATAAAAATAAATGTCTTAGATTGGATTGCATCGAATTCGATGACAAACTTTGAAAATGAGAATGTAATGATATAACAATAAATTTTAAGGTGATTGAAAGGAGAAAATACGATAGTATGGCTACAGTAAGGAGAAGCTCACATGTAGTTTGGTGGTGAAACTGTGATTTGAATAAAAGTTGATTAGTTGTAGATGGTATTGCCTAGATTTTAAGAAAATTAGATTATTTTGGTGCTTCCTCCGCTGCTCTATCTCTATGTTTTAGGTCTATACATATAGAAGGAAAAAAAAAAGTCGAGAAAAAAGCATTTATGAAAAATTTAAAAAATTTAAGACCCCTTATTACTAAAAACTGGGTCAATTTTTAAAAAAAAAATGTATTTGAAGTCAAAGGACCGGACTAGAATATTGATTGGGATATGAACGTTTGGGATGAGGAAAAAAATGTAGCACAATATTTTTTGAGTAATTTTTTTAGAGAAATTATATTTTTTCCGTTTAAAGAAAATATTTAACAGATGTATAATTATATGAAAAAATTGACCAAGTTTGAAATTTAAAAACTTATATTTTGTGATATTAGAGTTTAAATAAGATTAAACAAAAAAATATATGAAACTAATAACAGTTAAATTATTATGTAAAAATATAGTATAAAATTATTAAGTCATCAACTATATTTTATTGTAAAAATATATTTCATTAATATTTACAATAAAATAATTAATAACTTTGAAATATTCGCTTGAATATCTATAATAAAAAAATAAATGTAGAAGAGTGAAGAACAATATTATTATTATAATAATAATTAATAAAAAAATAAAGGAGAAAAAAGATAATACTTATTAGCACAAAATTTGATAAAAATAAAAAAATATAATATTTATGAATTCGCGAAAAATCCACATGTTCAAATAAATAAATTGATGAGGAAAAATAAAATGCAATAGTACATCATATGTTACGTTAGCAACAAAATCAAACGTTGAGCATATTCCCTGTTTATTTTTACTTAGGAAAATTTCATATATGTCAAATGGATTTAATGAAATAATGCTATATATGTATAGTTTATCTAATTGCATTCCATGATTATAGTTTAGTTTGATTTGGAGTATATAATTTGTATATTATATTTTTTTTTTATAATTTATACAATTTTTTATAATAAATAGATACACGAACACTAAATAAGGTAACAAAAAATTTATATAATCCCATAATTCAAGCACCATAACAACTGATTTCCTCATACCACTAAAGCAATATTAAATGAAAAAATGTATGGTTCATCAATATTCTTGTATATTCAATGCGAAAATTAAACGTCATGTTTTGAACAGCAAAAAAAAAAAAAACGATTGATTTGTATAGTATATAATTGAAATTTTCAAAAACAAATTATTAGTGTTTTGCTCATTCTAATGGTTCACAAGTATGTATTTTTGTTTATACAAAAATAGAAAAATTGTATATTAACAATTATATTATAATTGTTGGTTAGAAAAATCGAATGACACATTTTGTACAATTATATGCTTTACAAGTATAAACTATTTGTATAAATAAGAACTATTTGCGTTTGTATATAACTATAAACTCTCTTTCTCTCTATATGATTATAAGTATATAAATATAATATTTAAATATACCAAAATATACATATACCTCAAATAATTTTGTATATAACTAGCAAACTATACAAATAACTACATACAAACTTACTCTATACAATTACATGATGTTCTTCAGATTTGTGAATATATGTATATAGTACTTAAATATACAGGAATATACGTAATATATGTATGTAGTACTTAAATATATAGGAATATACGTATACAACAATTTATTCATTCCCGAGTTCAAGAACAAATATGAATAATTTATCATAATTCAATTTATTTTTTAATTATTATTTCATGTATTGAAAAAAAAACCTTAATAAAATCATAGTACAGTAATTATTTTGTAGCGCAATAAATATATTGAAAAACGTTTTTTTTCTATCTATAAATATAAGCATCACGAGCACTATACATGTAAAAACCCTAATCAGTGGCAGCCGCATCCACGGCGCCACAGCCATGACGGAGCCCCTCCTCGCTTCTGTGTGGATTCAACATTAGAGGAATCATCATTATTGTTAGACAGTGATGGATCCTCTAATACTAAATTCATATCAGAGATTAACATTGGGATCATCCAACTTACGCTTTGAATATCTGTACCAGTAATGGGTTTTGTTTACGATTTTAAGTTATTTCTCGATTCCGTTCGTTCTTAGTGGTAGTATTTTGGAGTAATTGTTTTCTTAATGCATCTGGATCGTGGTTTTTTTTAATAGTGTTTGATGTTTTTCGGTACTGATTAGCAAGCATTGATTGTTCTATTCCTCTTCCCATTACTATGTATGTAAAGAGGTCTATTGCCAATGCTTATATGAACGTTTGGAGAATGGTTGGCCTCTGGAATTTGTTTATGCCCTTGGGTTTTCAATATTTCTCCTACAAATAATTCATCATTGCTCTCTAGCTTGTATTTAGATCTACAATTGATCTATTATCTCTTTTGATTTCACCAAAAAACTGCTTTCGTTAACGTATCATCTTTGAATTGAGTACTGAATATCAATTGAGTTTAGAAGTTCTCGTGCACATTTTGAAACATTTAGGTTTAGGTATAGATTGTGGTGTATGTTGGCCGAATCGCATTGATTAAAGATGCTTCTTTACCCCTGCTGTATCATCGTTATTTGTTTGTCATATACCTTGGAAGTGTTTAGTTTAAATGAGTTCGGAAATTACCCCCTTATGCATATAGATATTTAAAATACGACTGGATTAGTCTAGCATTACTTATTATGATAGAAGAGTTTGGACAATACTTCTACATGTATAATTATGACCAGAACTCATCGTAATATATCCGTTTCCTTTTAGTTTAACTTACTATTTATGCCTGTAGCACTCCATTGAGCTGAAGCTGTTTTAAACTAAACTATGGACAATTACTTGGGAATCTTATAAATCATGTTAGAATCTTCAGAATCGTTTGATGTGATTTGTGGTGAGTGAAGGACTTCTTTAAAGACTGAGATGGCTTACTTCCTATCCGAGCACCCATTTTTTTAATACACTTGGGGATGGATTGTGCTTTATTATGTATACATAATGTGTCTTGTGACTTGATTATTTTTTTTTATGATTGTCAGTACTGATAAACGAGCATTGATTGTTCTATTCCTCTTCCCATTACTATATGCGTGAAAAGTTTTATAATCAATGCTTATATGAAAGTTTGGAGAATGGTTGGCCCCTTGAATTTGTTTATATTCTTGGGGTTTTCGATATTTCTCCTACAAATTATACTCTAACCTGTTGTCTACAATTGACCTGTTGTCTCTTTTGATTTGTGATTTACGGCCTCAAAATTCCTTTTATGTGCTATATAAGTGTACTTAGAGTTGACACTTAACTGTCTTCATAGTTTTCTTTTATGTGTAAGTAGTAGTATTTTCCTTTCAATGTTCATACGAAAGAGTGAGCATCTAATTACAGGTGTGTTTGGTGCCATGGAAAATGTTTCTTGGAAAATAAGTGGGGTTCTTATATATTTTCTAACTTTTGCGTGTGTGGGGAAGCGGTGTGAAGATGGTGAGGGGATGATGGCTAGTTCCAGTGGATTCTCTTTTTGTATTGCAAACCCCTTATTATGTACTCCCTTATTCTTGAAAAAGGGAGGGGTGGGATGAGACGTGTTGTGGATTGTAGGGAGTAGTCGATCTGTGTGGAATCCCCAGGATGATATTTGTTTCCTACTTCCAGTTTTGAAGCCATTTCCCTAAATTTTGACCTACCAAACATTGGAAAATGGAAAGCATTTTCCATACCAAACACACCCATACATGTTCTTTTTTAGTTTAGAAGTTGCTCCTGCGCTTGATTGACCATGGTTTATGACCAAGTATACTGTCAAGTATGTTTAACCTCTCTATATTGTCGAATGACATTGAAAGAGGCTTCTTACTGTGCTATATAATAATAATGTTTTTAGCTTGTCAATTTTTCATATTCCTGGAAGAAGAGCTTTTGTGCTAAATGAGTCTCTGTGTGGAACATATAAGTTTCTAAAATCAGAGTGTATTAGTTCTAGCATTGCTTAATTCTCTCCCCCACTTGCTAATGGGTGGAAGAGGCTACTCATCCATGCTTACATTAAATTTGAAGTTTGTCAGGCTTCTTTGAACTCTTCATGATAGAGGAGTTTGGAAAATACTTCTACATGTATTGTTATTACCATATCTCAATAATTCCTAATTTACCTATTTCCTATTAGGTTAAGTTATGATTTATGTTCGTAGCAGGTCCATCCTGCTGAAGTTGTTGATGAGGAACCTGGGGTGAATGAGAACCTAAACTGGATTGTGGGATCACCTTAGGGGTAGAATGCAAGATCATATTATCCTGTGTTTGCTTAGGGGTATTGGCTAGTCGTGGGATTATTTATCCCACCATTTATTCGATAATAATGTGATAAGTAGTTATCTCCACATATATGTTGGGATAATTTATAATTATCCCAACTTTGTTTATCCACTGTAATGTTAAGGAAATATGTAGTTTAGTTATGTTTGTCAAGTTACTACAGTCAAATGAGCAATTATCGCATTACATTCTAGCTTTGCTCGTCTATTTTTTGATCTGCCTATTTTATCCAAGTCTCTCTAGATATGCATGGATCTTAACCGTTCTACTCTTTGTTTTTTAAACTGTTTGCTCACTGTCAATTCTTTTTCAAAATCTTTGCTGAAAATGCTTGCAGGTCCATGTTTAAGGTTTACTCAGATTAGTGATTTACCAATCAGAGGAGATTAGTTTAGTCCTATGACTGCCAGAAAGTTGCATGAGGCGTGTGATGTATTTGATTTGTATATGTTAGAATAGAAGGTTTTCTGTACAAAATCAGCTCACCCTGAGAAAGGTGGTGTCATTGCACTTCGTATTCACTTCTGTCTGACTTGGAATTAATCTGTTTTGTTCATCGACAATTAAAGAAATAACTTTTGTTTGACATGATGATCCCTCATGCGTTCACCATGTGTCTTGTGGTTGTATGCGTCATTTAGCGTAATAGTTTTGATTATGCGTCAGATCCATTGGCAGTTGCAAACTGAAGAAATTGTTATCCATTTTTCACGCCTCTTGACAACTCAGCAAGCAAGGAATCGTTGTCTATTTCGACTTAAATATACTAACATCTGTTGAGAAAATTGTTGCGAAATGCAGGATGTCCAAACATACTAGTAAATTATTAAAGGGTCAGCTTGTTCTGATACTGCCGTTTTAGTAGGTTTTAATAAACATTTCAACAGAAATTAAATGATTTAACATTATCATATATTTAAAGAATTATTAATATATATTGAATGATTAAAAATATTTTGAGATTTAATTATATTTATGTTTTACATAATTTATCATAATATATGTTGGGATAAGAGTCGAAAAAATATCTCAACTTTGTTTGAATTTGCTGTTGCGATACTAAATTTTCATGAGGATTTATTATTTTTCTAGACTATTTAATAGTTTATTTTTTAGCCCATGAACTATTTAATAGTGTATTTTAAAAGTATATATGTGCCCACGTGGATACATTACTATTTATAATTTTGCATTATTTTTTATGTTCATGTGGGCAAATATATATATATTTAAAATACAGTATTAAATAGTCTAGGGACGTAATAGGTCCTCATGAAAGTTTAGTATTGCAATAACAAATTTGACCAAAGTTGAGATATTTTTTAGACCCTTATCCCACATATGTTTGATTATATAATTGTGTTATTAAAATTGAGTGATGTTTTTATGTAGCGATTAAACATAACTTTTTTTTATCTTTTTGTACATGAAAAATATAAAATCTGATAATTTTATAGTTAGAATAACTCCTTATGAAAAAAAATTTATGTAAAAGTTTTCGATAATCAATATTAATTATAAATAAGTTACGATTGTTAAAAATGTACACCACAACAACATAAATAAATTTTTTTACAAACGTTCACTATTTTTCGTTATTGTTACTCTAACAAAATTTATTGAAGGAGAAAAATTAATTTGAAACAACAGCAAAATAATACTGTTGACCATTTTAAAATTTCAATTTTTATTAAACTGCTGTTTTGAAGGATTTTCAAGATAATTCATCAATGCAATTTTATGACTTTTTTAGAAATATGTATGTATAGTTATTGTATTATGAAATTACAAGTAGATCAAAATGTTGAATTCTAGACTCATGTTAAAGAAATATTCTCGAACATTAAAAAATTAAAAATGAGTCTAACCTAGATAACTCAAATGCTCAGCAATAACTTGAGACATAAAGGACAGCAAATCTATGTTAATAGGCATATCTTTTGTAGCTTAAGATATTACTTTTATTTAGAGCAGATTTTGTTTCATATTTTTCAAATTAAACTTGCCGAAAATAACATAACTGAAACCAAAAATATTTAGAAGAGTTGAATGAGAAGGAAAAAAAGAAAATATTAAAAAGACGAAAGTTTTGTCAAAGTGAGATCTTGTTACTAAAACAAATTATTAGTGGCAACTATTATAGGCATTAGCAGTGATTAATGTTGCACTAAAATAGTTTTTTAGTGGCGACTATTTTAGGCATTAGCGACTAAAGTTGCTACTAAACAGTCTTTTAGTGGCGACTATTATAGGCAGTAGCAACGACTAAAGTGGCCACTAAAATAGTCTTTTAGTGGCGACTATTATAGGCAGTAGTAGCGACTAATGTTGCTACTAAAAAAGTCTTTTAGTGGCGACTATTATAAGCATTAGCAATGACTAATGTGCTACTAAAACATATTTTTAGTGGTGACAATTAATGTTGCCACTTAAACTGCCTTTTAGTAGCGACTATTATAGTTATTAGCAGCGACTAATGTTGCCACTAAAACAATGTCCCGTTAAGGAAATTATTCTCCTCTAGTACCCGAGTTTAAAGAAATGGATCCTCTTAAGATGAAACGATTCTATTTACAAGTGTATTGATACAAAATCAATGGTGTCAATGAGTCACTCAACAGAAGCAAAGTACACGAATATTTAATTGTGTAAAAGAAGAAGAAGAAGTTCAGAATTTTTGTTGTATTAAAATGAGAGGAATTTTCTCTATTTATAGATAAAAAGGGTAGTGTAAACAAATACTTATTGTACCTTATCGAAAATGTCACAACTATTTAGAAAAGTTACAATCCTTTAGAAATGTCACAATCTTTCATAAAAATTATATTTTTTTTATAAAAATCGCAACTGTTCTTAAAAGTCACAATTTTTCAGGAAAGGAAAAGGGTATTTTTAAAAATAAATAAATTTAAAAGAAAATTCTTGCTTGTAATGGCGTCACATAGGCGGACCTTGAATCTCTTTTATATAAATATATGATTTCGTTAAATTCATCCATCCAACCAACATATTATAAGTGGTCTTGAGTTTTTGCGACACATCCAATTTTAAACGTCACTACTCACTAGGTAGGTGCATGTCTTTAAGCCCAATAATTATAAAGCCCAATTGCCTCAGGAGTCAGGGGAGTGCTATTTCATAAAGTCGGACTTCACGCGCTCTTAGGCGTCACACTTTCTTTCCTCACAAAAAAATTTCGGTTCCGCAACTTTTTGAGCGTCCTGGAAAAGCAATTTCCCAAAACAAGAAAAATACTGCAGTTTATTTCTTGATTCCAATAAAACCATTTCTTGATTCTATTTTTATACAATCTTTTTTGGCTCTTCGATTTACGCATCTCTCCCTCTTTTTTTTTAATCTTTTCAATTGGCGCTGTTATCAAAATTTTGAATTTCAGCTGGGAAGAATGAAGTGATTGTTCTTGTGGAATTTCCTTATGGTGAGTTCAATTTCAATTCCAGTATTTGTTGATTATGATTAAATTTAGTTAAAAGTTTTGATTGAGTTTTATATACATTTATTAATTATTCTTCCGATATTGCTGTAATTGGGTGGATTTTTGTTCTGCATGCACCCTAGGTTTTGATTTTAGACGCATAATTATTGAATTCTCTCTCTCAAGTAGTCAAATTTGTGTAAGCTCCTTTTGAAACACAGCCTCTTTAATTCCACCAGGTAAAGCTGAGGTTTGCACACACTTCAACCTCGCCAGATCACACTTGTGGTATTTAATTGGATATTTTGTTGTTGTAAATTGTCAAATGTGTGTGTTTCAGAAATTCCAGTTACATATTATGCATTTGCAATGGAGGCAAGTGAACCCAAAATTGAGGATTGTGCTGTTCCGGTAACAAGCACAATCAGGGCTTTGGAGAAGGAGATTGCTCATCCTATTGTTTACCAGCTTGTCCGGGTATGACTTGTGAATACAGTAATTGAAATTTGTCATTTTATCGGTCTAGCACCATAAGGGCTTATGTTTTATTTATAGTTTGTAAACATAATACTAGGGTATATACTTGTGTTAATTTTCTGTACTTTATGGAAAGATCTGAGTTGCTAGTGATCAGCTAATGGTTGGAGAATAATTTGCTTCCTCAACATGGAACAAATGTTTTACTTACAGTTTTGAGGGAGCTTCTTTGTTAATAACCTGATCATTTTTCTACCTTCCATCTTTATTCACCATTCAGCCAAATAATGGAAGAAAGTTCATTGTTTAAAAATATTGATATGAATCATTTGCTTCTATATTGATAAAAAAAATGGAAGAAGGTAAGTACTAATTCTCAAAAAAAAAAAAAAAATAAAAAAAAAATGGAAGAAGATCATGATTTGTACTTGGGGATAGAAAAGCAGCTAAAGGCTGAATCTGCAGGCAAAGAGAGTTGAAAGAGAATTTTATTGTTCTTCTCAAATGGGAAGGGGGTGGGGGTGGTGAGATAGTTACTTGAGAAAATTTTAGGTCATTATCTAGAGCGTTGATGTTAGCTCCCTTATTTTTAGATAATAAGTTCAGCGAATAGCTCTAGGTTAAGACTTATTAGAAAGAAGTATCCCTTGAGCTCACTCTATATAGTACTCCCTCCATCCCAATTTGAGTGTCTCAGTTTAACTAGGTACAAAGTTTTAAGAAATAAAGGAGGAGATTTTTGAATCTTGTGGTGTTAAATTAAAAATGTGTGTAGTCCTTTAAATCTCGTGGTCTTAAACTTGCCATGTTGGAACTGGAAAACTTACTAAATATAGAAATGATTATAGAAACAGGCAAACTTTTGGGACATACCAAAATGGAAAGGCAGACACTTCAATTGGGATGGAGGGATTAATTAGCATCACCATCGACCTTTTGAATATCTTCCCCTATTTTGTGGTAACAAAGAATTATTTTCTTTTTGTAAGGGTCTGGGGTCATCATATTGATTTTAGGTTTCCATCCTCAATCTTGTCGGAAATAAAAACAAGTTTTGGATTTTCCAGAAAGGTAGTTCTAGAAAGGCGTTTTCTTTCTACACTGCCTTCTATGTTACCTTTTGTTTTGTGGTTGACATTTCTTCTCCTCATAAATGTTTTTTTTTTAAATTGGTCCTATTTTACATCTCACAGTAGCTTTTAAGTGTAGTACCGTACTTGGGTCTATATTTGTTAGAATTCTATTAGGAGGATTATATTTTTCCTCCAAATTTCCTTCTGGAACTTTTCCCAAGTTGTAAAGGTAAATCACACATTCAACTTGTAGCCGGAAACCAAGTTTGGTGTGGTTTTAGAGAGTAATTGATGGCCATTACAATTGTGTAGGTTGATGGCGATGGGAGATTAGTCCCGGCAACTCAGGATGAAATTATGGTGGTTGAGGACTTGCTTGAAGATGATAAGTGTGAATCCAAGCTTGTTCCAGATACCAGACAGATTTCAGAATCCTGCATAACTGAAGGATACCTTCTTGAGAGAAATTCATTTCAAGTTACAGAAGGTTTAGAACTTGATTTTAAACAATTCACTTGTCTTCAAATTAATTTGTGACTATTTTTACTTCAAATTATTGGAGCTAAAGGGTGGCTCGTTTTGGCCTTTCCTCAATGAGAATTATTTTCTGATAAATTAGAGTCTGAATATCCTGTCGTTGGTGCAGAAAAGTCAAATGTGTTAGTTGACCCAGTGCCTGACTTGGGAAAAATAGATGCTCCTGAAAAGGTATGTAAGTTGCACTCTTCAGCTTTGCTTTCTACATCTCCTTGATCTAAGGCCTTTTTCTTACTTCCTTTCTCTCATTTTTTGTGTGGTGGTATTTGACTGGGTATGGAGTTAGAAAGGAAGAACAATATTTTGATCTTTTGGTCTTAAACATGCTATAGCATTTATGTGGTTATAAAAGTATGCCATTAAAGGTAAAATGATAAGTTAAACGTTAAACTGCTTCCAAGTTTAGAATCTGACGTTTGGAATAAATTGGAATGGACAGAGTGCCATATAAAATTGAACAAAAAGATGGAGAGAGTGATTTTTTAGTATGAGATGTTGTGTTAGATGAAGGAGGGGGTTTCAGTATGCTGACTATATCATATTAAAGATAGTTACAGCAGTTTAAAAAATAGGAGGAGGATTGCTACTCACCTAAGAGTGCTTTACATTGGCTGACATGAGCCTGAATTGAGTGGAATTGATTCAGAGTATTCATATCGCTGGAATAAACTAGTTTGGCTCAACTTATTTGTCATGTTACTGTGTCTTAACAAAAATTTTCTTTGTGATCAACTGTAATTGTTTGATTTTGAATCATTCAACTATTAGAGTTAGTTGTTGTATCTTGTTTAGTGTTTCTCTTTTGTGTGACATTAGAGAGTCCAAAGAAGTATATTATGGTTTTTGTATACTTCGTTTTGCTTCTACTAATGTTAGTAGTGACTGTATTGCGACTTATTAGTCGTCTTTGACTGATTTAGACTGGAATAAACTTCCAGGTGGCTGTTCATGGATTGGCTCCTCTCTCAGAACTCAGCAATGTTGACCAATCTGTGAGGACTGATGTATGCTCCCATTCCCAGGATGCACCAAATGAGGATGCACCAAATGAGGATACACCAAATGAGGATGCACCATCAACTTCTGCTTCTGGTTCTAGTTGGAAGCCAGACTTTTCAAAGTTGGAGGGAAAGATATGTTTAGATGATCTACCAGTTAAAGAACTTCAGGAAACTTTTAAAGCAACGTTTGGTAGGGAAACTTCCGTTAAGGACAAACAGTGGCTTAAGAGGAGGATTACCATGGGTCTGACCAATTCATGTGATTTTTCATGCACTACTTTCATAATAAGAGATAATGTAGTGATGAAAAAAGGTGAAGAACAAATATGTCATCGTGTAAAGAGCAGAATTTCTGCAGATTCTGAAGATGGAGTGGCAAATTCAAACTTTAGAGGGTCATTAAGTGATCATGATAACAGAATAAAAGATGATTCTGATCTTTCTGGGGCAGATGTTTGCAGTTCAGCCTTTGAAAGTTGTAATGTTACTAAAGATTTGAACACAGAGCAGATAACAGCCAAAAGAGCTCGGAAACCAACAAAAAGATATATTGAAGAGCTATCAGAAATAGAATCTAGGGAAACCAGTGAAAAGTTAGCATTGCCAGATAAAATCTCCAGATACCAATTTGCATGTCCAGAAACTCATATAAGGCCCGCCAAAAATGTGAGGTCAAATGTGAGACCTCTGGTCACCAGGCAAGATTCTCTGGGAGGTTCTGGGGTTCAAATTCCATTTGTTTCTCGGATTCGAAGGAGCCGTCCGCGTGAGAACTTCATGCCTCTTTTGGTAATATAAATATCTTAAATATAGACTTATAAATGCTTACATGGTTCATTCCTAGCATGCATTTGTATATTGGGACTTATAATTTATAATTGTTTCTATGAGTATAAAACCCCACATATAGACATGACTTTGCACTCCCTATCCATGTGAATGAAACTTATGGGCTAGTTGGATCACTTGCAATTTGGCTCTACTTTTCTTCCTTGCATAGATTATTTAATTTCAGTTTGAACTGCATTTGTCAGATGATTCTCTGTTTGCATTTCCAACGTACTATGTACCTCTCAGAGTGTGTGTGTGTTTCTCAATGAATTCATTATGCCCATCTATATCAAGTTGAATCATTGATCTTTTGAATTAAATTACATGGTTTTTAGACTTTGAATTTCAGCTTTAATGTAATGTACTACTATGGCTGATGGAAACATTATTTTTGTTCCTCTGGGTTATTGATGCACTTCAAGTTGAAATATTGCAGAAACTTCAGCCCAGTGGTATGGACTTGGCGACCAGACAAGTAAGGAGTGCTTTTGACATATCTGGGCCACAAGAAGATGATAAGAGAAATAATGACCTGATCAAGACCAGCTCATCTCCTGGATGGACTCAACAGCCTGTAAATAGAACTTCCCTTTTCTACTATTTGCCTTTGAATTCTGTGTGCGCTTAATTTTTTCAAGTCACTTACAATATTTCTTTAGTCAAATATTGCTCCCTTTAACCCAAATAAATCATCCCCCTTATTTTTTTGTTGTTGGTGACTCTATTTTCCTTTTCTCCCTCTCAAATTGATGATGATATTTTGTGGAACTCCTTTTGTTTTCTAGCTTATTCCTGCTTGTGAAAAGGATGAGCATTACAGTGGGATGAAAATTGTTGAGCTAGAGAATGACATTGAGGTGAATGACTGCTCTGAGGACAATTCAGATGATAATGTGGTGACTGTACCCACCCAAAAAGGAGGAATGAGGAGAAAACATCATCGACCTTGGACTATCAATGAGGTTGTTAAGCTAGTGGAAGGTGTAGCCAGGTATGGTGCTGGTAGATGGTCTGAGATAAAACGGCATGCTTTTTCATCTTGCCCTTATCGAACTTCGGTGGACTTGAAGGTTGGTATTGGCTTGTCTATTTAATAGAATCTAGTATTTGGAATTCATTGGGAATAAATTAGTTCGGGACTGATTTTTGTACATGTGATGTAATGCTGCAAATTATCTATGTATTTGCAGGACAAGTGGAGAAATCTTCTGAAAGCTAGTTTTGTGCAGTTGCCTGCAGAAAAAGGGGTTAGCATTATTTGAATTATTATTATGCATGTTGTTTCATTGTTGTTGATGATTTTATCAAGGACTTCTTTCAACTATAAGACGGCTTCATACATTCACTCTGTTTCACTAGAAAGTGGTGATTTACCTTATGTGATATTATAAAGAAGGTAAGAGTTTCAAAAAAAATATTATAAAGAAGGCAAGGGATTCTAGAGGACGTTGATATAGTTAGTTTTCAACTTATCAACAGGAATTAGTTATAGGACTTTACTCTATTAGACGACGATTGCATTTTTAAACATGTTTTTGTCTTGTTTAAAACTTCTTTTCACTAATTTTGTACAGGCACAGAAAGAGGGGGAGGGGGAGGGGGGGGGGAAGCTGGTAGGCTTTGTTTCTGTATTTGTTAACAGTTTGAACATCTAAGTTGCTCGGACTCTTCACTTTTGGTGCCGCACCCATGTCGAGACAACATGGGTGTGGGATCCGTATCCGATCTGGTCAACTGGTTTTGGCTACTTTGACCAAATTAGAGTGGAGAAATTCTGGAAAGCTTCAATGATTTCTGTAATCAATACAAAACCTATGGCGAAATTGAAGAAAATGGAATAACCTTATAAATTTCTTTTGTCACTCCATTTCCTTTCAACTCCTTCTAGATTCTCCTCAAGTTTTCCTCATAACATCTCATAATTTAGGTTTAATAACTCTGTTTTTAGATATTTGAATTATTTTAAGCCAAATCCCCGCACCCGTATCCATACATGAATCTGTATCCCCGAATCATAAAATGTAAATTATAGAGGATCCGACCTCTAGATCCACACCCGTATCAAACACCTGCACCCGAGTTTGAGCAACTTAGCTGAGCATTAGCCCCCACCTTTTTTTGGTGGAAACTATGGGACTGATCGTAGTATCCTTCTTAACTTCATATTTGTGATGGTGCAGATTCTGAATTCCCGGAAACAAGCTTCAGTTCCGATCCCTGCTCCAATTCTCTCGCGTGTGAGAGAGCTTGCTGATATGCAAGGTCAGATCCCACCAGTTATTAGTGCATGCAAGTCAAGTGGACATAGTAGTAGTGATAGAAGTGTACATGAAGCTAGGTCTGGATTCCTGTAATTTCAACATCATAAAAAGTTTTTTTTTTTTTTTTTTGGAATAAGCCCGATGGTGATTGGCAAACAGTTCACTAGCCATTATATTTCATGTGCTAATGCTACTTTTTGTGTGATTCAACTTTTTGTACACACCTTGGTAGCTTTTAATTCAAGGTCGCGAAGTTGAGAGCAATTTTGTTTTCCTTCTACATCAGAAGACAGCTAGTAAGACTGCTATTCCTGCTTAGATTTTTCTAGTTGGTCATATCCCAGCCAGCGTATTTTTAATTTGATGGTCATATCCCAGCCAGCATATTTTTAATTTGACGTTGAAAATTGTTCCATATCCCAGCTCACATTTCCCGCCCGGTATCCAATGCCCATGAATTCTTGGTGGTACAACCCCCAACTTTTTAAAGCAGCGATTTGGTCTACCATGTGACATGAGTTGACCTTGAATGAAGCAGTAAAGATTTATACAGCCGACCACTTGTTTGAGATTGAGGCAGAGTTTGATTTGATCTACCATGTCAAAAGATGTGCTTTCCAATTCGTTTGACATATGTAACAAGATACTGGGTACATCTCCATCAACTACTGCACTGCCGTGTCTGCGTCAGTCAAAGTGGTGGTTAGTGTTCTTTAAATAAAGCTCATTGAACCCATACTTGAAAGGGAGAAATAACAGAGTTGTTGTACATCCTAAGGTTTTTTCCAACAGAGCAAGCGGCTAGCTACCTTCAAATTTTCTTGGATAGCAAAGGAAAGATGAGGTTTGTGACAGATGAGTATTGACAATCAGATCTGCAAATAAAAGTATGGTGGATTTGTGTACACAGGGAACTTGAGAAACAAGATTGGTGTTTGTGTGTTAAAATGGGAAATTCCAGCAACATTGATATAGGAAAAATGATATCTTGGTATAGCAACCTAGTTTTTAGAATGAGTTATGATGGATGTCCAGACTCTGAATGATGAGGTCTCATCCCCAAGTCAGTACAACAATATATCCAGTGTGTGCTCAGATCTTACACAATATAATAAGTTCATCGCTGCTCTTTTATAAGATGGATCATTGGTATATCTTTCAAACTCAAATGTGCATGAATAGGAGAAGAACAAATTGTAAAGAGTTAATCGGTTTCATCATATGTTTATTAGATATATGCACTTAAATTTTGCGAAGGGAGTATATAACAAACTAGAAATCGTAAGGTGATGTGAAGTTATAAATTATTGTTTGGAATATACAATTTTACTACTTATCTATATATATATATATACATAAATAATATTTCATACAAATTTAGAAAAAAACATTTATAAAATACCAGTATGTATATGCATGGTATTTTTTTGGGATATACAATTTACATGTTGTATTTGCTTGTTGCACGAGATAACATGGAATATCTCAAAATTAAAAATGGGGTAAAACTTATACATCGTTATCAAATACTTATATATAAATTTTATTTCAAATTTAATTCTGATGACCTACCTTATTCCATATCAAATTTGGGATAAAATTAGTTTAAGAATTGTAATTTTGAAATAATTTAATCCGTGAATCAAACCACTCTATGTAAGTTTTTTTTTTTTTAATAATACACAACAACATCAATTACTATCATTACTAGATTATCAATTAATTTGTCTGTATTTTTTTTTTTAATAAATGAAATAATTATGTAAATATTTCTTACCATCACGAAATAGAAGTGTATAAAGTTAAAATTAAAAATGAGGGCTCCAATTTGAGGCATTCTTCATTCTGAACCCTCCTCCTCGCGGCGAACGGCTGCTCTTCTTCTGCTATCTTTTGCTTCCAACTCACTTTATCGGCGGAGAAGCAGAATCCAGTGGCCGGCTGCCGGAATCTCAGCTGAGCTGCGTGGTTAGAAGTAAGAGCTGTTTAAGTTTATAAAACTGTTCAATTTATGCACAATTCCATTCCTATTGTTTCTCTTTGTTAAATATTCTGCTGAATCACGCATTGACTTAAACATACCGTCTCGTATTCTGAATTGAGCTTTTCTATCTAAGTGGAATTTATTGAAAAAAAAAGGTCAAATCGAATCGGTATATCTCAATGCCGTAGGTTAATGTTAGTATGTTAGTTTATTTGCTAGTTAACATTTGAGTATGAAGAGTATTAATCGCACGCCTCATTTTTGTTTAAGTATTGGTTAATTCCTGCTGTTACTTGCCCCCAATTTTTCCAATCTATATCTACTGGAGTCTAGAGTGGCCTCACAGTTTGATACTCCAATACTATTGCCTATTGTTTGATTTATTTTATCAATTTGTGTGGCATGTTTATCCAATTTATGCTCACTCCTCGTTTTCGAACATTTTCTATATGGTGGTTTGAAATGGAAGTTAAAACATAGCGAGTCCCATTTACATGTGACACGGACGACCTATGGGTCATTGTCAAAATATATGATATCTAACTTGGTCCCTGTGTCTCTGGCTTCCTTGTTCTGCTTGTCGGTCTTTTTACTGCAACTTTATGTCTTTTCTTGATAGATTAGTTGTTTCATGTTTGGTTGCATGTACTTTTCTTGAGCATTACTTTTGTCATGGGACTGTTTGTTGAACTGAACTTGATCTTTTCTCTTCTTTATATTTTATGCAGATAAACTAAAGAACCATGGGGATTGTAGAGAGGATCAAGGAAATTGAAGCCGAGATGGCTCGTACCCAGAAAAATAAAGCAACTGGTAACTTCCATAGTCACATCACTAAAGCCTTTATGCCTACATATAGGTTGTGTCTTATACTACTGACTTAGAATTTTTTGTTTCACTTTGAGTACTGTTACTGAAGCCCCATTAGGCATCACCCTCAATGAATCTTCATTGCCTCTCAGTCTTAGTGCACATTAATCAACATAGACACTCAGAAAGTTTACTAAGAGTCTGTTCAACATTCGTAGATTAGAACTATAGGGTTTTAGTCCTACAAAGGACACCATCTTTTTCATTGGGGAACCACTGGATATTCAAAATTCAGAAACGAGATTTCAAAGCAGGAATTTGTCAAAAGAGATCACCCTTTGCCATTTAGCACAGGATATATTTGTTTGTGACTCAACTATTTGTTACTTTTTCGTCTTATATATAGAAGACAAGAGCTTAAGCTGTATGCTAGGACAATGTATAGATTTTCTTACACTAGTTGGTTCAATGGCACTTATTGTCCGTTATGGGCCTAGGGCAGCACAAATTTGTCTGTTTGGGCTACGCCACATCGAGCCCTGCGTACCATGTGAACTTGATTTATGCTTTATAAAACTCTTCACTTTCCTCTCTGTGGGATTCACCGAACGTGTAATGTGCACCTTATCTTCCGAAGCATGCCAACCTAGAAGCCTGCCCATCCTGCTTGACCTGTCCTCGTCACTTTCTGTTAGGGGAGTCACAAGTATATATTTACCTATTATAGAAGGTTGCTTTCTATTTCTTTAAGGTTATAAATTGATATTTGTACCAAGAAGCACCTGTTGTTGCCTTCTAAGTTACATGATTGTGCAAAAATTTTTTTTACACCGACAATGCATATAACTTGTACTCAAAAGAAAATTATTTGTTACATTTCTTGGAGTCCCTTGGAGATCCATTCTTTATGCTCTTAATTCCTTTGTGATTGAGGATCTTTTGTGAACTCCTCTCTGTTTATTGAACTTCTCCCCAAATATTTTCTTCAGAAGCTTAATAATCGACTTCAACTGTCATGCAGAATATCATTTGGGTCAGCTGAAGGCTAAGATAGCAAAGCTGAGGACACAATTGTTAGAGCCCCCCAAAGTATGTCTTTTTGGTATTTCAACTGTTAATTGGGAGGGGTCAATTTCCTGTTATCTTAGTCTCATGGAATTCCCATGATATGATTGTGTCCTATATTATCATATCAACAAAAATAGTTGCACTCATTATTTTTTCCACTGGTGACCACCTTTTCTCGTGTTCTTGTTTTTTCTGATAGACCAAGCAATAACTTCCTGATTATGTCTGTGAAACAGGGTTCTAGTGGTGCTGGAGAAGGTTTTGAAGTTACGAAATTTGGCCATGGACGTGTTGCACTGATCGGATTTCCAAGGTTTATCATTTCCCTTTTTCGTGATTTTTGGCCAGTCATAAAAGCTTAATTGTCATCAGGCAGAACAATTTCCAAAGCAGTTGATATACTCATAGTTCTGATAGATTATGTAATTGAATCATTAATTGCTTTTGATTACTTCTTATTTTGATTTCCTTCCTTGGTCTTGATATATTGAACGTTAGTAACTTAAGATGCTGATGCCCTTTGACATGAGATTTGGCATGGGAGACCATATAAATAGTGTTAACTTAATCTGAATCTTGGTGACTTTTAGTGACATTTTAAGTGTGGCCAGTTTGGTAATTGGAGCAGAAGGTTGATCCTCATCATTTAACTATGATACTAGTGCCCCTTTTTCTGATATTCTTAGGCGAGGAGAATTGGGCATGGTTTTAAACTAAGACATAATAACTGGTCCTATTTGGTAATGAGGCACACAATTTCAGTCTGCACTTGCCTGAACTACCTGCTCCATGGTGTCTTAGAGCCTGTTCGGCCAAGCTATGAACTTATTTGGAGAAGTACTTATCAGAAGTGATTTAAGAGAGTAGCAATTAGTATTTGGTTAACTCGTTTGAGAAGTGCTTTTGTTAGTAGTTTGTGTTTGGCCAATATTTTAAAAAAAGTGTTTAAAGTGATTAACTTACGAAAAGTATATGTATATAAGTTTCCAGTTGCCACCTATTAATCAATTAGCAAATTGGCTCACAAAGATTGGTTAAACACTTATTTTCTGGTAATAAATTTGTCTAATTTTAATAAGATATGGGCTTCATTAAAAGATAAATATCATCTAAATAGATAAATAAGCTTGCATGTTATGATTATAGGAAAAGAATATTATTGAATTGTTGTTGTAAATTGTTACATTGAGACCCTACTTATAGACACTACATTAGAATCCTTTTCCAACTAGGATTCCTATTCTTATTCCTATTCATATTCCTATTCTAAGTAGGAAATACTTATTTATATTCTAACACTCCCCCTCAAGCTGGTGCATATAAATCATATGTACCTAGCTTGTTACAGATGTAATTAATACGAGGACATGTGAGAGACTTGGTGAACATATCTGCAAGCTGATCATTTGACTTCACAAATTTCGTAACAATATCTCCTGAGAGTATCTTTTCTCTGACAAAGTGACAGTCAATCTCAATGTGCTTAGTCCTTTCATGAAACACTGGATTTGATGCGATATGAAGAGTCGCTTGGTTATCACACACAAGTTCCATCTGATCAATTTTGCCAAATTTTAGTTCTCCCAGCAACTGTTTGATCCAAACTAGTTCACAAGTTGCTGTCGCCATTGCTCGATATTCTGATTCTGCACTTGATCGAGCAACCACATTCTGTTTCTTACTCTTCCATGACACCAAATTACCTCCTACTAAAACACAATATCCGGATGTCGAACGTCTGTCAGAAGGTGATCCTGCCCAATCAGCGTCTGTATATCCAATGATATTCTCATGGCCTTGATCCTCAAAGAGTAGTCCTTTACCGGGAGCTGACTTTATATATCGCAAAATACGAACAACTGCTTCCCAATGACTATCACAAGGGGAAGTCATAAATTGACTTACAACACTCACAGGAAAAGATATGTCAGGTCTAGTCACTGTGAGATAATTCAACTTTCCAACAAGCCGTCTATACCTTTCAGGATTACTAAGCGGCTCCCCCTGTCTTGGAAGGAGTTTAACATTCGGATCCATTGGAGTGTCAATAGGTCTACATCCCATCATTCCTGTCTCCTCAAGAATGTCTAAGGCATACTTGCGTTGAGAAATAACAATACCTGATCTAGACTGAGCAACCTCAATACCTAGAAAATACTTCAATCTGCCAAGGTCTTTAGTCTGGAAGTGCTTAAAGAGATGTTGCTTCAAATCGGTGATACCATCTTGATCATTACCGGTGATAACAATATCATCAACGTAAACAACCAAATAGATACATCGACTTGGTGCAGAATGCCGATAAAATACAGAGTAATCAGCTCCACTACGAGTCATGCCAAACTCCTGAATAACTGTGCTGAACTTTCCAAACCAAGCTCGAGGAGATTGTTTCAGACCATAAAGTGACCTACGCAATTGACAAACAAGGCTACTAGACTCCCCCTGAGCAACAAAACCAGGTGGTTGCTCCATATAGACTTCTTCCGCAAGATCACCATGCAGAAAAGCATTCTTAATGTCCAACTGATGAAGAGGCCAATGACGAACGGCAGCCATAGATAGAAAAAGACGAACATAAGCTATTTTAGCCACAGGAGCGAAAGTGTCACTATAATCTAGCCCAAAGATCTGAGTATACCCTTTGGCAACAAGGCGAGCCTTAAGTCGATCAACCTGACCGTCTGGACCAATTTTGACTGCATAAACCCAACGACAACCAACAGTAGATTTACCTGCAGAAAGGGAGACAAGTTCCCAAGTACCACTCTTATGTAAAGCAGACATCTCATCAACCATAGCCTGCCTCCATCCAGAATGAGAAAGTGCTTCACCTGTAGTCTTAGGAATGGAAATAGAGGACAAAGACGACACAAAGGCATAATGGGGTGATGATAGACGATGATAACTTAAGAAGGTATAATGTGGGTTAGTATTTCGAGTGGATTGTATACCTTTTTGAAGTGCAAGCGGTTGGCTAGAAGGAGGCAAGTCCGCAGTAGGAGCAGGGTCCGGCGCATGACATGAATCATCTGGAACTGGGTTTGTACGTGGACGACGATGATAAGTTAGTAATGGTGGCACTACAACTGGAGATGTAGAAGTAACCATAGATTCCTCAAAGGTTGGCACAGGTAAAACCTGAGGTATGGGTAAAACCGTAGATACATCAGGATGATCAGAGGATGTATAGTAAGGCTGAGACTCAAAAAATGTAACATCAGCAGACATAAGATATCGATGAAGATCATGTGAATAACAACGATACCCTTTTTTGGACTCGAGAGTAACCAAGAAAGACGCATTTGAGGGCACGAGGAGCTAATTTATCTTTTCCTGGGGCTAAGTTATGAACAAAGCATGTGCTCCCAAAGACACGAGGGGGGATAGGATAAAGATGTGACTGAGGAAACAGTATGGAATGTGGAACCTGATTCTGAATAGAAGAAGAGGGCATTCTATTTATCAAATAACAAGACGTCAGAATTGCATCTCCCCAAAAACGCAGCGGAACATTGGATTCAAGGAGAAGAGTACGAGCGGTCTCAATAAGATGCCGATTTTTTCTTTCAGCTACACCATTTTGTTGAGGGGTGTATGGACAAGTAGTCTGGTGAATAATGCCTTTGTGAGTCATAAACTCCTGAAATTGGGAGGATAAGTATTCTAATGCATTATCACTACGAAAAGTACGAATGGAAACACCAAATTGATTTTGTATTTCAGCAAAGAAACTTTTGAAAATAGCAAATAACTCAGAACGATCTTTCATTAAGAAAACCCAAGTACATCTTGAATAATCATCAATGAAACTAACAAAATAACGAAATCCTAAGGTGGAATTGACTCTACTAGGACCCCAAATATCAGAATGAACTAATGAAAAAATAGACTCTGAACGACCCTCAGTACTACGAGAAAACGTAGCACGAGTGTGTTTCCCAAGTTGACACGACTCACAATCTAATGTGGATAAACTAGACAAACTAGGAACCATCTTTTGCAATTTGGATAGACTCGGATGTCCCAAACGTTTGTGAATTATATCTGGAGAATCTGTAACGGAGCATGCTGTTAAGGAATTTGAAGAGGTAAGATAGTAAAGGCCTTGTGATTCATGTCCTGTTCCAATCATCTGTCCCGTACTACGGTCCTGCATGAGAAAAAAATCATCGAAAAAGGTTATGCTACAATGTAGGGCTTTCGTTAAACGACTAATAGATGCTAGATTAAAAGGAGAACCAGGGACATAAAGAACAGAGTCTAGGGTGACAGAAGATAGGGGTTTGGCTTTTCCAACCCCTTTTGGTTTTGTTTGGATCCCATTGGCTAAAGTAATACATGGAAGAGATTGTGAATAAACAATATCAGATAAAAGTGATTTGTTACCAGAGATATGATCAGAAGCCCCAGAGTCCATGACCCATGTTCCAAGAGTACTAGATTGTGACACACAAGCAAAAGAATTACCCGCAACAAACACATCAGGTTGTGCAACTGAAACTACTTGTGGAGACGTCTGCTTATTTGCACGATACTGAAGGAACTCATCATATTCTATCTGAGCAATATGAGCATTATTGGATGGTTGATTAGGTTGAGCACCATATGCTACTGGTGGAGGTGTCTGTTTACTTGCGCGATTTCGAAGAAACTCATTATATTCCTTTAGAACAATAGGATCATAACTGGGTGGTGGACCATGCAAAATATAACATATGTCACGAGTGTGTCCAGGCTTATGACAATGACTACACTTGGATTGAGGTTTCCCAAAACGCCCTCCCCCTCGCCGATTCTCCATAGACTGATATGTACGTTTTTCAAAGGTTTGAGATGCGAGAATAGAGGAGTCAACAGTGGGTGATGAAACTACTTTATGACTGGGAGGTGCCGCAAGACGAAGGAGACGAGAGAATAATTCATCAATTGTAGGAACTGTAGGGCTAGCTAAAATCTGATCACGCACAGAATCATGATCAGGAGGAAGTCCAGCAAGAGTAAGAACTAGAAACAATGTTTGTCTATGTTCTTGTTGTTGTTCCACATTCGTAGTAACTGGCATCAACGTGTCAAATTCCTCCATGACTGCCTGTACCTGTCCCAAGTAAGTAGACATATCGGATTCTTGTTTCTTTAAATTGGTCAATCGAGATATCACATCATAGAATCGAGATATGTCATTAGTGTATAAAGCACGAGCCTTTTCCCAAACTGCATAACACGTCTGGAATGGGCGAAACAAGGGCATCAATTTGGAATCAATAGAACGCCATAGGAGACTACATAATTGAGCATCTACTTTCTCCCATTGTGCTTTGGCTTTTGCATCTTCCTCACTAGTTTGTCTTTACATCTACCACATAAGTCTTGTTCGTTAAGTGATCTTGCACACCTTGACCCTTGCACCACAGCTCAACCGAGGAAGCCCAAGATAAATAGTTTGAACTTCCCAATAATAGTTCTGAAGTGATTATAGGGCTAGAACTTCCAATCCCTATATTTTTAGAACCAAAAACATCACACCCAAAAGACATTATGCTAAATTTGTCTTGGAAACAACAAAAAAATAAAAAAAAACTTGATTATTGAGATCTGATTATCGGAAAAGTCGCCGGAAACAGCCTGAAAATTGCCGGAAACTAATTCCGGCGATCGAATCTGGTCAAAAACAGTATGGGCCTGGTCGGAATGGCTGGACGACCCTAACTGTCAAAAAATTTCTCAAAAAATCTGATCGGAAAAGCCCTCACGCGCCGGCGCGTGAGACAGAACTCGCCGGAAACTGCCACCTCCGATCAGCGCGTGAGAGCGCGTGTGGTGGTATTTTCCGGTGGTTCTGGCTGGGGTTTGGTCGCGGGAGCCTTCCGAGCCTCGTGGTGGTGTTAATTTTCGCACAACACCCACAGAAAGAAAAAAAGAATAACAAAATCAGATCCAACAGTCACCGGAAATTGACATAGACATACGGTGACTTGTTTGTTCTCACCAATGCTCTGATACCATGTGAGAAATATAGGAAAAGAATATTATTGAATTGTTGTTGTAAATTGTTACATTGAGACCCTACTTATAGACACTACATTAGAATCCTTTTCCAACTAGGATTCCTATTCTTATTCCTATTCATATTCCTATTCTAAGTAGGAAATACTTATTTATATTCTAACAGTAATTTCAGATTTAGCTTAACAACTCTTGAATTTAACACCAAATAAGTTTCAGTGGAACTAAAAGAAAAGAGTGAGCTCTGTTTTTTTTTAATTGACTTTGGTTATGCTCATGTATCCCAAAGTGACGTATAGTTTTTGGTAATGGGTATGCTCGAGAGAAAAGGTTTGGAATTCTACCTCCCCTTATACAGCAGCTTTGTGGTGGACCACCACATTGACCTGTGGTGGTGTTTGTTATTAAGTCTTGCCCTAAACTATAAGAACACACAAAGAAATCATGCAACACAATCTATTAACATTATCTACATTTCTATTAGGTTCCACATTTTATATTTTTCATACTCCCCCCCTCCTTGTTGCTAGATCAAGAAAAAACCTTTGGATTGAGATCCACAACAATGCATAACAACTATGGATTCCAATTATTCTTCTCAAGATTCTGATTCATCCACTTGAGATTTTTAAACTAAAATAGGTTGGGTGAGCTTGCAAATTCACATATTCTCATTGTAAGTGTGGGGCAAATGGCGCCCTCTACTTCTACTTCTAATTAAAGGCTAACAACCGGCATTGCAATCAAATAGAAATCCCCCGCCCGTTTGAGACAGCAAGGACCTACATGTCGTCATTATAAAATACGGAGAGATTTAAAAGCATGTAAAATAAGTGTTCTTTACTTTATCTTTTCACCGTTGTTGTAGACATTTCAAAAGCTTGTTGAGATGACTTTGGTTTTTCTTTTTGATAGTGTGGGAAAGTCTACACTTCTTACAATGTTGACAGGAACACATTCTGAAGCTGCATCATATGAGTTCACAACACTTACTTGCATCCCTGGTATTATCCATTACAATGATACTAAAATTCAATTGCTTGATCTTCCGGGAATCATTGAAGGTGCATCTGAAGGCAAGGGGCGTGGTAGGCAGGTAAATTGAAGATGGCTTTAGCAAATTGACAAACATTGTATGTTGTACCTTGTATAGTTGCTGGTGCTCTTGATTGTGAATACAATCTCTGAACAATAGTCATTTTGTACAGGTCATTGCTGTTTCTAAGTCAGCGGACATTGTATTAATGGTTCTCGATGCTTCAAAAGTAAGTGATGTTAATTTATTTTGATAATTGTGCCTGTTGGGGTTTATTTTTATTCTCTTTTGGTAATATTCGTTTGGTTACAATTGCACCTCAGCTCTGGCCAAGCTCAGGCAGTACTAAATTAAGCTGCTCTGAGCCCGCCTCAATCCTTGTAGCAGATTCGAGCTTGGGCTGAGTTGGCACAGCCAGAATTGTAGGTAAAAGTGTCATAAAAAAGAACTGAATAATTAAAAGAGCCAGTCTGTTTCTCAGCTGGTGAATTCCTTGGGATGATCCCTCTATATATGCTCTCACCTATTAAAAAATTAATTACGCACGCCAATACAGAAAAAATCACAAACAACATAATAGTATATGACCCAAAAAACATAGTATGTATTGTTCTTTGATCTCAGTGGTACAGAGAAGAAACAGAAAAAAGAAGGCACACCACACACATGGTACCAAAACAACAAAAAAATGGAACATGATAAAAGAAGAGTTCATTTAGGTTTCTATTCTTATTTCCAGCATTAATCTCGAGCAACATCAATGTTTCATTACATGTTAAACCGAGTTAGAATTAAGTCATCCCTCTGTCCAGACTTTCTGTTAGCTTATGCTTTCTTTTTTCCTTGATTCACTTGACTCTTAATTAAATATACAACAACAGAGTGAAGGCCATCGGCAAATATTGACAAAGGAGCTGGAAGCGGTGGGCCTGCGATTAAACAAGAGACCTCCTCAGGTGATCCATTATGCTATATTGTTCATGTTGCTGTTCTGTGTCCTAGTTCTGATAACATATATATTCATTTGTCTCCTTTTCTCTATCTGTTTTTCTGATTCCAAAGACTTCCACATGTGTTTGGAAGATCTTCTCAATAATTAATTGCTTATTCACACAACTAGCCTGCCTTATTATTATTGCTTGATCTTATAGCAGGGTACATTATATAGATCTAGGTTCCTTCCTGTCCTTAAGTAGTTAGCTAGAAAATGTTCTTTCGCACAATATTTCTGTCTAGAAAAGACCTTTTCCTGGTCTTTAAAGTGTTAATTTAAAATCCATGCCATCATTGGCTATGTTGCTTGGACTCTTCAAAAATCTCATTGGGTGCGTGTCGGATCCTTCAGAAGTAGTGCATTTTTGGAGGATCCGAAACGGGTGCGGCAACATTTTTGGAGAGTCCAAGCAACTTAGATCATTGGTTGTGTATCTTCCGATAGAAAAGATTGAATGTCAGGGCTTAACTTAATTGTGCAATGGTTGCAGATATACTTCAAGAAGAAAAAGACTGGTGGAATTTCTTTCAATAGCACTCTGCATCTGACTCATGTGGATGAGAAGCTTTGCTATCAAATTCTGCATGAATACAAGATCCACAATGCTGAGGTATTGTTGAACGCGGTGATTTTTATCATTGGAAAACTCCAGTTTGAATTTTTTTTCTTCTGCTTTGTTTCCCTACCTTAAAGTCTCTTTGTTCACCTTTTTAGGTGTTATTTCGTGAAGATGCTACAGTAGATGACCTAATTGATGTTATTGAGGGCAATCGTAAATACATGAAGTGCATATATGTCTACAACAAGATAGATGTTGTTGGTATTGATGATGTAGACAGATTAGCCCGACAGCCAAATTCCGTTGTCATCAGCTGCAACATGAAGGTATTTCAAAATTTGTGAGATTCATTCAACTGCTGATGAGATGAGCTATAGCGTGTTTTCGTGACCCATAAGCTCATTGCTCTATCTAATTTTGTGTCAAGGTGCTACTTTCATTATAATTTGTCGGTTTTTGACATTTGCAAACATATATATTGGGACCAAGATCAAATAACATAGTTGAGTATTTTGGGTGCGCATAAAGTTAACTGCAGCTCATGATAGTATATGAAGTCTTTTCTTTTGTGTGGCTCTGGAGAATTTCCAAAACTTGGTTTGACAAGGAGACATCTCTCTTACCTGTAGTTTATCCTTCTGCAAATAATAAGAACTCTTATTTTCCCAGGGTCGCCAAGATACTTTCAAGTTGGTTTTTGATCTTGATGATGGTACAGAAAAAAAAGATTTACTTTGTTTTCCTTTGCCCAATTTGGTCATGGCTTTGGAATAAGGGCTCACTACTTCTGATTTTTGAATTTGGCAAACTATCTCTACATACTGACATGCTCTTTAGAAGTTTTCTGTCTTGTCTATTTAGTTAATGTTGCACTTCTTTTTATGATACAGCTGAATCTGGACAGATTGCTTGCAAAAATGTGGGAAGCGATGGGTCTTGTCAGAATTTACACAAAGCCTCAAGGCCAGCAACCAGACTTCACAGATCCTGTGGTCCTTTCTGCTGTATGTTATGTTGCACATCATGCTTGAAGATTTTCTTTCTTTCCATGCTTGGTTACTCTAGAAATTTCATTCACTGATCATAGATTGGTGGAGATGGTCTCGTGTTAAAATAGTAACTTGAGAACCCCCACAGAGGCAAATAATTAATTTCCTGCTCATTACTTTTCTCTAATTGTGTTGATGCATCTTCTTTGTTGTTAATGATTTTAGGATAGAGGTGGCTGTACAGTAGAAGATTTTTGTAATCACATACATCGGAGTCTTGTTAAGGATGTGAAGTATGTGTTGGTGTGGGGTACTAGTGCAAGGCACTCCCCCCAGCATTGTGGCCTTGCGCAAATGCTTGAGGATGAAGATGTGGTGCAGATTGTTAAGAAAAAGGTGAAGGATATCTGCTTGTGCTTTTCACATTTGCTCTCCATCAATAGTGTTATCAGCTCTGGCAAATCGAGCTATTTCTTCTGGCCATCATATTCACAGTTGTATAAGCTTCATGACCATATGGTGATTTGGCATTTCTTCAGGCAACATGCAATGTCATTAGCTTCTTTCTAGTCTAATTAAATAGGAATGTGTCACAAAAGTATGAGTGGTCTTATCGACCAAGGCACCCAGGATGTGGAAGTTAGGACAGCTAAGGTTAAGATGTATAGAGGTGTAGTTTGGTGCCAATGTCATCAAACTAGGTGTTCCAGAGAGAGTTGATGCCTGTGATGCTCACAAATAGTTTATGTTATGCAGGAGAAGGAAGATGGAGGAGGTAGAGGCCGGTTCAAATCGCATTCTAATGCTCCTTCTCGTATATCTGACCGTGAAAAGAAGGCTCCATTGAAGACTTGATTGAGTCAGATAGTGGAGGTGCTAGTTCTATATGCCGATCTGGAAGAATGCATGTGCCAGGTATTACTATTGAAGAATGAGCTATACAATGAGAATAGCTAGAGGTTTCTTCAACTTTATGAAGTGAAACCTATTTATCAGAAGTGCTCGAAGATTTCAGTGTTGTATTCTATATTTGATCATGTTACACTCTAGAGCTTATAATATCTGGGGACATGCTTTATTCCTCCAGATCATATTTACTGCTGTTCATTTGTGAAATGTGAGATAAAAAGTTTTGGTCTTAGATCCTTAAAGTGTCTAGGCGATAATAATTGGATATCTTAGCTTCATGTTATCTGCAGTCGAATTGAGTAACTGCAAGTTTGTTCATCGTTGAAGAAGTATATTTTAAGGACTACATGCCAATGCAGGTTAGATAAATATTCTTTTCGTTGGATTTAGTGAACTTGACATTCTTATAATTCGACAGTCCGTATTAGTGTCAGACTATAATTTCCGTTGCAATGATTCACAAATTGCCAACTTTTTAGTCATGAAAAGTTTCAGTGATGGTGTCTTAAAACTCTTTAGGTGCAATTATGACATTATTATGGGGAATTTGAAACCTTCTTAAAACTCCATGAGAATATGGCTACTTTTCACTGTTTCTACTCTTTATTGCTCATTCAAACATTTGGACTTTAGAAGTTGAGAACTGGAAATGGATCTCAATAGTTAATGGGCCGACCATCACATTCATCCCTCGATGAATGTAGTCATTTTGTTTAACCCAACTGTGAGTCGTTGAATAGCTACAACATAGTCAGTAATATAAATCATAAGTGGAGTCTAAAGATGGGTGATGTGTATTCAATTTTGTTCCTACTTTGTGAAAGTAGATAGACGGTTCCAGGGCATCCTTGGCATGAATTGTAGTTTAAAGAATTTATTTTTAAAATTTAATGAAGACTGTGATTAGTTGTTTCACTCGATTGCAGTTTCTTGTTGTTTCTCCAATATTTCTCGAAGGCATAACTTATAAATGTCCTTTTTAACTTGAACTCAACTAGTATCTATACCCCTCAATTTTGGGTGTAGTGTATAAGTAGACATTTAAATTTGTATAAGATAAAACAAGTAGATATACACATTCTATGACACAAAACGCGTAAAATTCTACATAAAATATGTGTATTTACTTGTTCAAATCTATACAAAATTAAGTCAAATGCACACCCAGGAGATAGACCAAATTAAATGAACACTATATTTATTATGCTTTTGTCAAATGAACCGAACTTGTGTACAGTAGCCTAACGCATAGGCAAGGTCGGCAAGTCCAAGAAAGAGGCCTAACTTGTAATGCCTAAAATTTAGTGTATGAAAACAGTGAACAAAGAAAGGTAACCAATGGAGTATTCCTTCTTTTTCAGTAATTATATTTTGGGGTCAGTGCTTTTGTGCATGTCAGGTAACTCTTTTATCTCATAATAATATCATTTAGCTAGTATATATATGTGGGGATATCGATCACTTTAGATTGCTGAGGAAGTGGTTAACGTCCAATCATTCTTGTCTAGTCTCTATCCCTATTCTTAGTGACTTTCCCTTTTACATTTTTTAGTAGGGTTTCACTTTCCTACACTTACCAATTCTCGTAGAACGACTTGATTATGAACTACGACAATGAAACAACATATTTAATGTAATTTTACAAATTGAATTTGAAGGGTGGAGGATAGTGTGTATGCAAGCCTTACTTGAGAGGTAGAAAGACATTTTAATTTCCAGTAGACCATCAACTCAAGAAGTTTGGGAAGAAAATTCACCCAAGTGAAAGAAGGTATAGTAACTTTGAAAAATAAGACAAAATAATCTTCTCAAGAAAATTAAAGTTATGGGGTGGAAACTAGACTGAAAAATACTCGCTTAGTTAGGTGGAAACAAGTTCACATAATAATTATTTGAAACTTACATAGGCCGAACTTTTAGGTAAAAGTAAATGATGGAGTTACGAGTTTTGAATTCAAAATTAAATGCCTTTCATGCTTCCTTTTCCAATTACTAGATTTTTGGAAGATGCTGCTATAAATCAATATTTCTTACCTCCATAATTTATTTATGTACGTTGCATCAAGTTTGGATGTCCATGATTGAAGTGTTTAATCGTCCGTTGATGCCTGATCAAATTTGAGTGTTTAATTATGTGCCTATGAATTCTTTTACCAAATAAAATGTGACATATAGAATTATTGTCCCATCAAAATCAGATCAAAGTTAGTGGAAGTCATTTATAAAACATGATGTCGGGTTCCTCAAAAATTACTAACACTATAATTTAGTTATGTTTAATTAATAGGTACTCCCTCCGTCCCTATTTAGTTGTCCACTTTAGAAATGGCACACAGATTAAGGCAACAATGATTAGCATAGTGAAGTTACAATTTTAACCTTATAGTACAATTTACAATTTCAAAATAAATTCACTCAAGATAAGTAATTAATGCTGGGAAGTTCATAAGTTTATTTACTTTATTTATGATAAATTTTCACTTCAAAGTTACAGCCACTTCTTTGAATTCAAGTGAAATAAATTGGAGGGCAACAACATGCATTTTTACAATTTTTTGTAACATTTAAAAATTTCCCACCAAAATATTTTGTTATAAAAAAATGCTTCAATGAAATGAGAAATTAAACAACCAATGGATACAAGACAAAATAAATCAAGTTCAATGAATGGAATAGATTTAAATATTTCGGTTGAAGTGGATGATTCTTACGGTGTTGCACAATATATACCCGATCTTCATCTTTTCTTTTTAAATTTTTGACTTCAATAATTTTTGGATCTTCAATCAATATAAGTGAACCTTTTACTTTGATAGGAGTATTAGTTGAAACTTCAACTTTATTTCTGTCCATTTTTTTAGTAAAAAAAATTTTCAAAATTTTTACTCATAAACTAACAAAATGCTTTATGGGTAACTTAAAGGATTGTGTAACTCTCCAAGCATAATAAATGTATTGTCTGGTTTCAAAAAGGATGAATTACAACTTACTAAAAATTTTCAAGAAGTTTAAATAAGGGTATAATAGGAAAAAATTTGTTGTCCTTTCTTGATTTATCAAAATGGACAACTAAATAGGGACGGAGGGAGTAGTACATTACCATCAATCAATCAATCACTAGAAAGAAATAAAATAAAATCAAACGAGTCATCATAATTTAAATGAGAAATTATATAATACTAATATTTATATACTCATGACTCTAAACCCTAAGTTGCATGGGCGATATACTAGTGGGACACTCGATATTATTCTCTTCTGTGAGAAACCTTATCTCTTCTTCACGGAAATAAAGCTAAATGATTTAACTTATTATTATTGTTATTATTATTATTATGAGAAATATTTCCTAAAATGATAATTTCAAAAATGAATTAAGAGTATAACACAGCTTTAACTGATAATATGTCAAATCATGTTTGAAATAATATAAAATAAGTAACAATAATGTCTTTTATTAGAAGGAGGTAAGAAATGTCACACTCCGAGTTCATATAAGCAAATCATCAAATCAGTTCATTACTCAGCTGATGCAGACTCTAATCCATTCTAACATCCTACATGCTTCAATTGTCAATATGAGTGTGAACAATATACTACGTAGAGGGGGGAGGGGTGGTGTTACTCAGTCTAATATAAATATATTTCTTAGAAAATATTTTTCTTCGCACCAAACATATTATTAGTTGATCAGTTGCACAAAATCAAGGATAGAGAGTTCTTGATATACCCACCATGCAATATTCATTAGTGAGATTAATTATGAATTAAATGCATCTCTCTCTTGTCAACTTTAATTTCTTAAAACCAAACGTGTGATTGTTATTAACAATCTTTGCTTGCCTTCTCAATTTTCAATTACAAACAGTTTGACACATTAGACTGCGACTTGAGAGACCAGTAACACTAGACAAGCAGACAATAGATATATATTAATTAGCACCGCAAGGATTTGAAGATATTGGTAAAGATTAGTTCGAGATTTTTTATTTATGAGTTTTGAAATTTAGAACAAAATTACTATTAGATTCAACGACTAAAAGTTGTCTATAAGTTGTACTTGAAAAAAAGGACAATACGGTGTAATAAGTGTCCACTATGTGCGGGATCGTCCTATTAATTAATTGTACTTGAAAAAAAAGGACAGCAAGAGATTATTTTCACAACTCAAACTCGTAACATTCGAATCACATGATAATAATTTTATTAGTTACATACGTCAAGATTTCCCTTTCCAATCTATCAACAAATCAACGATAGAGATACAGTTTTGATAGATTCATGTCCTTACCATTCAGTTATATTATGAATTAAATACATACTTCTCTCTTGTCAATTTCTTAAATTAAACGTGTGATTCTTATAAAGAAACTATGGTTGCCTTGTCAAATAAAAAAAAAAATACTAGACAGTAGCAGTAATTCAGATTGTGACTGGAGAGACTAGTTACAGTAGACAAGCAGACAACAGAAAAAACATCAATTAAGAATAGTACAATCCCATTAAAAAACGGATTCAAAATTTTAAATTTATAAATTTTAAAACAGTATAACGATTAGATTTTTCATAATTAGATAACTTATGCGGCATACTAAGTAAATTTTTAATATAATATATTATTTGAATTAAAATTATTAAGTTCTGTCGAACTTGTTATAGCTGGCGGTGTAGATCCTTCCACGTGGCCGCTTAGGGTTAGTTGGGGTTATTTTTGTCAATGACTCTGTGCTATGTATTAAAATTCAACAGTTGCCATCATCAAACCAAACTGATGCAACTCTTCAATATCTGCATTCAAGACTCTTTGACCACACAACACTTCGTTCGTTAATTTGTTTGTTTGATTTTTATTTTGCATCAAGTTTTAGAAAGCAATTTTTATAATGCAGAATGTGATCTTTAATATGTCACACGAAATATCGAAATTAAAGAGATGCAAAAGAATTTTTTTTTTTTAAACGAGCTAAAATGAAAAATAATAATGCGAGCAAATCAGAACGAAGGAAGAAATAATTAATTAACCAACAAAACTTCTTTCATGAAAATTAATTTGGTTTGCTAAACAGTAAATTCGGTTTTGATCTACTATTGTCCTTTTAACATTAATTTTACAGCAATATCAATTAGTGCTCATCGTGATCTACCATTACACCTAGGAGTAAATTAAATTTGTTTTTGGCTTTTTTATTTTTATTTTAAAAGGCTAGAACATTAACACATTATATATAGGAGAAAAAAAAAGTTGGTTCAACTATATGTGAGTTAAATTGAGGAGCAATAAAAAATTAAATTTAAGTTATATCCACTAAATTAAGGTAAAAGGAAATTAGTTATAAATTCATACATAGTTTACTTAACCTCTTTTTCTCTACTTATCACAATATTAAATTATAATTATGTTTTAAGTTATCTAATACATTATCTTGGATATTCAACTTCTCTCTCTTCCAATTTTTTAGCACAAAAAAGTTGTATTATTTCTTCTGTTACAAAATAAATGTGAAAAAGAAATAACAAAAGTATAAAAAAATAACAAATAGTATATAATATCTCATTCGTTTAAAAAGGAATAGTCTAATTTAGTTTGATATAGAGTTTGATTGAGCGATACATTTTGTAATTTTAAATTAAAGTCATGTCATGTCAGAATATTCTGTACAAAACTAAAATTAAAATATTGCAAGAAAAAAAATCTTATAAAAAAAAGAATAATATAGAAGAAATTATAACAAAATAATACTATAATCGAGAATGAAAATCAAAAATTGAAAAAGGAAAAAGGGGTGAGTCTACTCTTTCCCAAGAAAAGCCAAATAAAACAAAAGGCTGCATCCACTTGAATAATACTGAAAATTGAAGGACAATATATAACATTGGGATCACCAAAACAAAAGAGTATTACTTTGAAAAATATGTTGTACTGTTTTACTTTTTCTTTATTCCTCTCATCTTTATCTTTAACCAAAGCTGCATTTGCACTCTTGTCTCTTCGTCTTTTTTCTACGTCTTTAACTATTTCCACCTCTTTATTGTAATATATATATTTTTGCCTTTCTTCTTTTTTTTTTTTTCAAGGCCCATCTTGCAACTTGCCTACCCACAGACACTGATATTTGCCACCCTATTTCGGGATCATCATTTAAATTCATATTCAGTGACGGATTCAGAATTTAGTATTCGTAGATGTTAAATAGACTTATTGATTAATGTGTCAGCTTTTTTCTTTTAAAAAACATGCTTGGAGCCTTTTTTTTTTCTTTAAAAAATGTCTGCAGCAAATTTCTCAAAAAAAAAGGTACAAATGGGATTCGAACCCGCAACATTAGTTATCTAAAGTTGCCCTCCAACCGTGGCACCACAGGCCAATTTGTTCATTGGGTGTCACGCTTCATATTTATATAAATATTATATATATATATACACCTATATATATGTAGAGTTTCCGTCAAAGTTGAGGGGTGGCGTGACACCCCCTGACTCCTTCATAGATCCGTCCATGTTCATATTCGTAGTATGTCAAAAAATATAAATGTATCCATTTCAAAATAACATTATGTTTGAAGCCTTATATAATTGAAGTTGAGTCGGTTATACTTATGTGTAATCTGAAGACAGGTCCGACTAAAATTCAATTATTTTTATTTAAATAATTTTATTTTTAAAAAATGGATATAAGTTAAATAGCGATGTTAAATATAAGATATCTCGTTAAGTTTTTACACGAGATTTTCGATTGTGTAAGCTTAGGTTAGGAGTGACACCCACAGGTGTTGATAAATGAATGGTATATTAAACAAATCTAAAATATTTATGTCCCTACTGTGTTTTGGCTAAACCAATAATAGAAACCGTGTGTCTTTTATAAATGTTTTTATAATATAATATAGTTAAGTGGCATATTTTCTCACTTGAAGTATAACTACTAAAATTAGATATTAATGGCAGATCACATAACTGATAAAAGAATTAGATTTTTATTGAATTTTTCTGTTGGAGAATTATACTATTTCAAGTAAGAAAAAAATAAATATGCTCAATATTTGAGTTTTCGAGTCAATTTATTTAGGATTTTTCGAGTCAATATAGACGTAAACATTACAATTACTACATATTTAATATAATTTCATTATATAAGTAATGTCTAGTGAAGATAGGGTGTATAAATTACACAACTTTAACTCTACCTTATTATGATAGATAAATTATTTCTGATACATCTTTAACTTAAATAAAACATATCAAACATCAAATTTGTAAAGTAAGAACAAAAAACAAAAAGAATGATAACAACACAAATAATATGATAATTGAAGATTTGAAGTAAATAAAACAAGTAATAACACTAAAATCCCATCAAATAAGATTTCAAAAGAGTAATACTAACAAAATGAAAAGAGACAAGACGTGCTTGATTATTTACTGACTCAACACCCTTATATGATCCCCGACTTTTGTATCTTCGATAATCTATAAATATATATATCATATTTTATCTAATTATCTCTTTTCAAAACTTTTTCGACGGGACCATGGTACTCACTGAGTGAAGAGTTTTGGGGGTGGGGGGCAGTAATGGGGATCGGTGAAGAAGGAACGCACGTGTGCATGCGCGACAAAAGGGTACTGTAGATGCAGGCCAGCCCATCACGTGCGCTCAAAAGTCATTTTTGGGCCCGTACCCAACCACATATTCAGATTTGCCAGATCAACACTGGGCCCTCATCCTGTCGTCTCACATTATTTCTCGATAAAATTTTAAAAATAGCAAATATAATAAAATTCTATGACTATAATTTTGATAATTGTGCTTTATTATTATAGCTCCGTTTGCTATGAAAGCGTTGCAGTTTGTTTATTTCTGTCTGTTTGTATGTTTTGCTTGCGAATATACAAATAAGGTCAGTATATACAAATTACGTATTTATATATTTATAAAAAAATTCAGAACTTTATTTGTATATTTCGCTTGCAAAGATACAAAAAGGATAATTTATTATGATTTTTTTATAAATCGTATACAAATAGATTGGATAAATATATACAAAATTCTGGATTTATGTAATTAGAAACCGAATTAAATAAATTATGAATTTATACAAATTAGGCTAATTTTACAATTCACGCAAATAGAAAGAATTGACTGTTTGCCGCAAATTACAATTTTCTTAACCTGTAGCTATTGTACCTAATATAGGCTAAATGTTTGTTAATCTGCATAATTTTTCCTTATTTCTTCTTCTTCTTCTTTTTTCCTATCCGAAACCCACATTAAGTCTCGAACCGTGTAAGGAGTTTTATTCCAGATTAGATTCATTCTGTTTTAGCTCGAAACTTCTAACTATAGGCGTAAAGCAGGTTATGAACCCACAATTTTGTCAGAGCTTTGAAATTGAAATCCACATGCTAAATGCTAGGCTTTTTAAGCACATCTTTAATTCCACAGTTGTATGCATCTGAAATTCACATTAAAGTCTTGGCTAAAATTTGAATCATGCGGCTTATTTCGAGGTGGCACTGTCTCCTTTTTGTGGATATTGGTTACGACAGTAATAAGTGTAATCTGAAAAGTGGGATAAAATCTCCCTATTTTATTAGAATCTATTGTATTACTTGCCTTACGTGGTATCATTCTCACAGTTTACCATATTTACTGCTATATGTTATCACTGCAAAGTAATTAAATGATATAACTCTATGTTTTGGTCTTTGATTAATATGCATAAACAGACCGATCACATAAACTTAACATGAGGTTTATGGTATATTTGTTTATTGTATATATATAATAATAATAATAGTACTAATAGTATTGGGAATTTTTGTGAAGCAAGATATTGTTAAGCACATAAAATCTTTAGTTGAGTGTATATCTATTTGTTAAGCATCTCGTTTGCAATTTCAATTTATATGACATTGTTAGACTGAGCATAAAATTTAAGAAAGAACTAAGAACTTTAAAAACATCTGGTACTCTAGAACATGCAATAAGCATTTTCGTTGCTATAAACCATGGAATTAAGAAAAAGATGAGAAGTTCAAGTTAAATTTTACTGAATATAAGAATATGTGTTTCTTTTCGTGGTAGACTAAAGAAAGCTTGTCACATTAAATAACACGTAGCTGGCAGTACTACACGGTAACCTATAACCTGGTTTCATAAGTCCAGATAAATGTTGTACTAATTAAAATCAAAATATCTATATGTTCTTTTGTTTATTTTTCACTCATTGTCTCGAGCCAAAATATCTAATCAATAAGGAGTCCATAGTGCAGCCCTAGCTTCCACGACAAGGCAGTTCCATGTACAGGCAAATAATAGTTTCAGCATCGATTTGGGACTTCAATTTTATGAGTTTTGAATTTTTTAAAAGATGAAATTTACTCAGATTATGAAAAATTTAATTATACATATTAAGTGAATTTTTAACATAAATACAACGTTTAGGTTGAAGCTATTAAATTTTATCAAACTCGTAAGCAGAACTATAGCTCAGTTCTAATCAAATCTTCTAGAAGTTATTAATGTAGAGGCAAGTTTAACCTGACTACAACTATATTTTTTTAAGGACCCGAACAATATAAATATGATGTTTCCATTGTGAATACATGTAAATAATTCAGGAGGACAATATAGAGAAACTATTATCATCAAGACCAGCAATAGACAAATAATTTTATAAATAAAAAGACGGTAACAAGTCAAGAATAGATGAAACACAGCCTTACAAAAGGATCAGTTTTGTCTGGGTAGGTACCTTACTCTATGACCCTCTATGCACCCTTCTAAAACAACAACTTATTTATGAAGAACCCATTGATTAATTCTTCTTTTTCAAATCACAAATAGCAAATATATTCAGTGTAATCCTATAAGTCGGTTAGGTGAGATCAACAGAACTTACTCATAGGGCTTAGCTCGTAGAGATAAAGAGGTTGTTTTTAATGCATAAATGAGAACAGTAACAACAATGAAATAATGCGAAATGAAAAGTAGCACACAACATATCAAAAGAACAAACCAACTACTAATAATAAAAACAAAAAACATTTAATTTCTACCTTTTATGTGTCATTCTTTTGAGTATATAACTTTGAATAATCAATGTGTCCTACACACTTGATAAATTCAGTAACAGCAGCCACATATATGAAAATTCCATGTGCATGGTTGGTATGTAACAACTCCAGCATATTACAAATAATATATAGAAGAAATAATTGTATATAATTATAATATAAGAATAATACATAGTCAAAGATGAGTTATAGTTGGATCCTCTATAGGATATGCACACAAAAAGACACTAACTATGCTGTGATTGTAACAACTCAGATTGAGTTTGAAACATTCATTTAATTATTGATTGGGGCAGCATATTATTCCAGATTATTTTGGCTAGCTAATTAGCTTCACTGACATATGTGTTAAAATTATTCAATATTAGTATAGTTAGATGTAAATTCAAAATTTGAATTTATTAGTTTTAAATTTATATTTTGTAAAAATCTATATAGGATTTGAACCACAACTATTGAATTATGACCAACTTTCTGTTTTACCTACGGCTCAAGTGTAGTATAACCTGCTATAACAGTTGATTATCAATTACTCCCTTGTTTGTCAGGTATATTAAAAATAGATGTTCAAAATTAATTGTCAATTTGAACAATCAAGAAACAATTAGTCAGTTTTTTCCAATTCTGCCCTTAATAATTACATTACTACTAGTTTCAAAAAGTAATCATTTTAAAGTTACAAAGCTACTTTAATGTGAAAAAAATTATTTTTACAGTTTTAAAAAAGTACAAACCATTTTAATAATTATTGATAGTAGGGTTATATTAGTCAAATTACACATTATATTAAATTTTTCTTAAGGATTGTGCATGATCTTATCCTGAAAAACAATAATGGACGGAGGAAGTGCAATTTTTACTAGATCACTAATTAATGATTATCCTAGAAATTAACTATTAGTGAGCATTAGAGTAGGTTATTTCTTTTATTTTTCAGGTTACTAATTTCAATTAAAATGAATTATTATGAGTAGTTATTTTTTTTAGTTGACTTGGTAAATCTTACCTTCTATCTATCTCGATATATATATATCGAGATAGATAGAAGGTAAGATTTACCAAGTCAACTAAAAAAAATAACTACTCATAATAATTCATTTTAATTGAAATTAGTAACCTGAAAAATAAAAGAAATAACCTACTCTAATAGGAAATAATTATTAAAAATTGTATTAGCTAGTTCTAGTAAGTTTGTCAAACTTTACATTATGGAGAAGATTAGGATCATGATTATCTATATGCTTAAAACTAAACAAAATAGTCAACTCAGAGTGGTCTCACGTCTAGACTCCTATTTAATTTCATGATTAATTGAAGTTTAACTTAATTTCCCCAACTCACCAACCATATATTATAAAGCAAGTTTAGAATCTTATCTCAACGCGCCATTAATTAATAAAATATATACAAAGATTATGACTTAAATTAAATTAATTTGTTATTTTTTTTTCATTTGAAAAATCCATTTCTATATATGTATCCAAACTAAATAAACTTTAGAGAATGTTCTTTTAGCAACTTTTGACTTGAGTAGAGGAGTTTCCTTTTCTTCTCATGATTAATGTGATTCCCCACTATTCCTTGGTTAATGAATAACTAGACTTTTTTAAAAAATGAATTGAAAAAATAAACACACATTTCATGTATAGTTATGGAGTTTAATTTACTTTTATAGATTGAGATTGTAATTAAATTTTAACACGTTCATTACACATAAGATTGTTTGGTATGTGGGATGAGATAAACACAAGCATGAAATTAGCTATGTCAGTTTCTATGTGAGATAAAATAATCTTGTATTATATCCTAGGATATATATATATATATATTTCATTGTCGTTGAGGGAAGTAAATTAACAAATGCATGCAATGAAGGATGAAATTCAGGAGGTATATTTCATCTAAACATTCATTTATAACAAGAACAATTGACACCGACATTTTGGAATTAGAAACTAGAAACAGGTCTGCATACATACATACATGCACGCACACAACTAGAAACAAAGGTTTTTTCCACAAAACATAATTTTTGCACTCATTTCCCATCTAATCATCTCACTAAAAAAATATATGGTGAAAATTAAATAGATTCTCACGGACATATTGAAAAACTTCTTATTTTTTTCGTGTAAAAACACTATTATTTTTTTCACACTGATTCAATCAAAATATATTTTTTAAAAAATAACCACTAAACATTATTTAGCACAAAATTGCATTGAAAAACTAGTAATTTTTCACTAAATGACCAGAAAATTTGGCCAGAAATTTAAAAAATATATAATATCTTTTTTATTTTAAATTAAATTAATTTTTTTTTTTTAGTTAAAAGATATTAGAATTAAAAAGATAAAAATATTTTTAAAAAAAGTTAAATAATATAAGTAAAATATCATTTTGATCAAATTTCTGTCCAAAAGGATTTTTTCTTACATATAATTATCCATACAAATGAAATCAATAACCTGAAAAATAAGACAGGGCTATATATTGTAGTACCACTAATTTAGCTAGCTAGTTTAGTGTAATGTGAAATGGGACAAGGAATCTGAGCATGCAACATGCCTACTTTATAGGCGTGCATGATCAACAAAAGTATTATGTACGTATTCATATATGAAATTAATTAAAATTTTAGTATATAGTATGAAATTTAAAAATCATAGCTTATAATTTTAGCATATCATATACTAGCTAGGTCTTAAATGAGCCATACCTAATAATGAGTATTCTCTTTTAGTACTAAAATTCATTGATGTAAACCTCTTATACACTTCAAAGTCTTTTCTATAATTAATTACATTAAATATTGTACGTTAAAGTCCTTAGAGCCATCAAACTTTGGTTGTGAACTAACAAAAATGGGTCCTAAATAAAAAAAAAACTATATCTTTTTTTGGGCATAGGCAATTCAAAGTCTATAAGTAGGATATAGGCTTTTCTTTTCCTGTAGTTCAAGCTTAGCTTTGCGATTATATTATATTATACTAATGTGGAAGTTAAGCATAAAATATACATAGTTTAATTAGCGTATCAAACTGTTATGATTTAGTGGTCCTCATCTCTAATCTCCTATTTTATTTTTTAACTTCCTTTCTAGGGTACTTACTCTAATTATAAGTGGGGAAGGTCCATCTCTCAAGTTAAGAATTTGACATAATTTAATAATATTAAGTTAAACTGTATATTAATGTTAAGACTTTATTTTATATGTTGTATATATTATGATATTTTCAATTAATTAATATATGTGTTTTTTATTATTTTATGCGATTAATATATTATATTAAAATTATTTTTAGAAGAATATTACCGTCAAATGTGCACATTAATAATTAAATGTCAAAATTTCTCTATCTTCAATATTTTCATTATAGCTTTCTTTACGCTTGTACTTTTCTACAAAAAAAAAATAAAAAATTCTTTGTGTTGCGTTGATCGTCTGTGAGAAACAACCGTTCTATCTTATAAAGGTAGGTGGTAAGATCTGCATACAACTTGTCCTCTCCAGACCTTACTTGTGAGACTATACTGATTTTGTTATTGTACTTCGGGAAATTTATGATCATTAATGAGCAAAGGAATCAAAAATACATATTTCAAGTAATCAACGGTTTAAATATACTTAGTTGGCTATTACAAAGAATAAAATCAAAATCATAACTAAGTGAGAAACGAAAAAAAGTTATTAACCCATAAATTATTTATTCTAAACCCAGTTATTGTTCTGTCCCAAAATTAATAAATTTAAAATTTTGAATATGTTTCTCTCTCCGCATTGCTTTTTCTTAGATTTCACATATCTTTACAGTAATCACAAGATAATTAACATTACAGTTGCTAATTAGTAGAGTAATTACTTTAATTTGAACTTTTGATCGTGGACATCACGTGTACTAATTAATTAAGTTGCTTTAGTATACTGTTTACAAAATTTCTGATTACTTCAGTACGTATCACAGCTCACAATAGGCATACTTTTAGCTGTAGAAATTGTACATTTGGCCCCTAACCAGCAATTAATTAATTAAAGTTAACAGTACTGGGATGAGTAACAAATGAACTAAACCTAATCATCAAACGAATAGTAAAAGCATGAATAAGAAAATGAGAAACTTTTTATTAGTTCTGAAAAAAAAACTTTTTATTAGTAGTAGTAAATTTTAAAATTGTCCTATAAATGCATATATATATTATTTTATATGAAACGGAATGTGATTTTTCTTTTTTAAAAATATTATTATAGTCATAACTATAAACGCTAAATTTGTAATAAAAAAAAAAATTAGGGAAAAGAATCTGAAAAATACTCCAACTTTGGTTGAAATTGCTATTACAATACTAAACTTTATGGAGGACCTATTACCCCCTGCACTATTTAATAGTGTATTTTAAAGGTATATATGTGTCCACGTGGACACATTACTATTTAAAATGATGCAATATTTATGATGCCCACATGGGCATGTATATACCTTTAAAATACATTATTAAACAGTGCAGGGGTAAAAGGTCCTTTCCAAAGTTTGATATTGTTACAACAATTTCGGTCAAAGTTCAGGTATATTTCAGACTTTTTTCCCAAAAAATTAATCTTCGTAACAATCACTACTAAAAAGTAACTATTTTCCTACTAAAGTTTTTGAGGCAAAAATGTCTAGCTACTATTTTCATAAATACCTAAATTGAATCGTGAGAAAAAAAATTATAATGTTTGCTTACGGAAAAATTAGAAAGCTTCTCACTAATTAAGTGAGAATCTATTTTTCATCAAGTATTTTTCAGTGAGCTGGTTTGGTAGGAAAATCATGTTTTAATTTATAGATAAATGTTCCATTGATTTGTGACGGAGAAAACAAACATTTATATTGATTAATCAAATAATAAATACAAATTTTCAATTATACGTTATATACTAATTTATACTTGATATTTATACTAAACACCTAATAAAAACAATTCCTGCATTGCATTATTTAGATTACTGATCTCTCTATTACAATTTATGTATTATTGATGATCCCTACATATTTAACTTGTCTCTAAAATAATTTTTTTTTTAAAAAACTTAATGCATATATTACTATTGTATATATTTATTTAAAATAGAGTTATTAAGCAACTTAGGATTCCAAAATAAGGGCCCTCAATCTATTAATGTTTGAACTCTATACGTGGACAACCACACATTATTATTAATATTAATAATTATAATATAAAGTTTTTATATGATAATTTTAATATAGTTTCTTGAGAGTTCCACTGGAGGTCATCATATCAATGTGGTTCCAGTAGGAACAAAATTGTATATTGTTGGCATATTGGGGTGAGAAGAAAAACAGTTCCCTTTGAAAAATAAATTAAAGACCCATTAATTTGACCTATGTGTACAAAAACCAGTAGCACTGTCAGTATACTTAATTAATTTCTTGGACTATTTCATTTTTCTACATAAGTAGGTGGTAGTAAGCAAGGTAGAACTAGGACCATCAAAGCTTGTGACAAATATCAAGGTTATTGTTCTATTTTTTTACTTTGATAAAAAGTAGAAATGGAAAAAAAAGACTAGTTTCCTCACCCAACAAAAAATTGATCTTTTAAATTTGGACCAAAATTATTCAGCTCGATTAATTTATATTTTAGCTATATTTGTTCCTAATTCCTTTATTTTTAATTAAATATCTTAAATTTGAGCATTAAGAAATAAATAGACTTTGGAAGGGAGCCGGGGTGGAGCCAAGGTACCATATGTGGTTTTATCCCAACCTCTTTTTTTGAAAAAAATTACATTTTATATTATATATGTAATATATATATAAGGTCAGAAATACTTTTTTTATCTATATATAAATAGTAAAGGTTGAATTTTCTTGATTTTTTTGTGTTTTTACCTTTTTATATTTAGAAATTTTTAATAAAAATCTTGGCTTTGCTACTGAGAATGTTTTACTCCCAAACTGAAACTTGTCATAGAAAATTTGAATTAGTTGAGATGAAGTAAGTATCGAATATCGAGTAAGAAATAAAAAAAATAAGAATAGGTAAAGGGTGACCCAACAAAAATCTGACCATAGATTTTATGTCCTAGACTTTTGGAGACCATGAGCAATCCCTCTTTGATCCTTTGATCATCTTTTTCTTCCTTCAATTATCATTTTCATCATCCACATTTTTACTTTGCTTTATTAATTACCATCATGGTTAATGTCTCCTATTCTTATTATCTTATCTTTTAAAATATTTATACACTTGTTGAAATATTAAATAACTTCAATTTTAATTATATTGGCCTAAATTCTTATTCATTTCTCTCTCAAATATCTATCTTAATTAATTAACACTTTGCAGGAGCAATAAAAACAATTATTTTTTTTTGAAAAATTGCTACATGCAACTAGTAGTAAAAGTAGCATTTACTAGCAGTGAAATATAGTTCATAAATAAAGGAAATAATAAATGTATCCAAGTTGAAGAAGTAGCATTTGTACTACTCTAGTTTTGATAAATAAGCTATAGAAGGAGTTGCTTTTTGACTTGATAATTCGAAGGGTATATTTATGGTAGTGATGCTAGCGCCATCTTCAAGCAAAAAAAAGGACCCACAATAACCAAGAAAAAAAAAAGCAATTGAATAATGATGACAACAGTAAATTCAGTATAATTTCATAAATGTAATCAGGAGAGAACAAAGATATGTGTGACCTTATTCTTACTTTTATGAAAGAGGAAAATTGTTTTCGATTAATCTTTGACAAATCTCTTTTTTTATCTGAGATTCGAAATAATAATGTGAACGAGCTCATACAAACCGAGTTCAAAAAGAAAGAAACAGTCTGAACTCTCTCTTTGATGAATACAACGATCTGCCTTTGTGACCTTTTCTTGAATTGCTTTTACTTCATATTCTTCTCGTGTGAACATGATCTCTCAATAATCCTCCTTTTCACTTTTGGAGTTTAAAAACTATTACACTGAACTTTTTAAAAATAAAATAAAATTAAGCTAACCTTATTTTACTTTTAATAATTCAATCATATTTAAATTTAATTACCAATTTAAACTACTAGTATTTACATTCTTTTCCCTTAATCAGCCAAATTAATATTAATTTTAACTTTTCCAATGACATAGTACAATGTAAAATCAAATATTAAAGAATCAAACTCAAACTTGCTCAACTCAATTAGAGTTCAATTATACTCAAACAAGGCTTTGTTAAACTCAACTTAATACTACAACAAGCTCGATTGGATTCAGCTCAACTCAATATTATTTATAACTCAGTTGAACTCGATCTCAACTCGACACCCAACCTATGACAAAGAGATAAGTTTACCTATTTTTCTCCTTAAGCAAACAAGCAAATTGATGTAAATAAGTCACACATACATGCACAAGATAGATATTAAAGATTAATTTTGAGAAGAAATTTCATTTCTCTCAAATGTAAAATAAAACCCCCAATCAAACCAATTACAAATATTACATTAGTTAACAATAAATAATACAATTATTACAAAATCAAACCATTAGCAATGGCTCGATTAGTATCAAGATGAGTAGTTTCATAAACTGGTAATTCTTCAAGATACCTATTACTATCTATTCCAATTGCAGAAAGATTATCAAGTTCGAATAAATCTGAACTAGCACAACTTGCACCATCATCATCATCTTCATCGTCGAAAATTTCCATTTTCTTGATTTGGGAATTTGAATTTCTCTGATAATTTCTCAGCAACTCTTTAGTAGCTTCCTCAACTCGACGATTTTTCTCCATTGAATGGAATTTGAGCTCTTCGTTAATGGAGTTTCTGATATTCTTTAGAGATTCTGGATTGGGTATTTTTTCTTCGTACAGATTTTTGTGTCCACATGGCTGACAATCTTCGTCTACGATGATACTCACCGGGTAAAATCTAACTGAACGTTTCGTTCCGTTGCTGCTGGATTTGGGTGTGCTTTTGCTTAAACATGACCTAGAGAACGAAGAGGCTGAAGAACATGTAGACGATGCATTTGCAGAATTCGAAGAAACAACTTTGGGTTTTTTTGCATTTCCAGCAGTGAAAAGTGAGTTCAAGAAACTTGCTAATCGACCTCCCGGAGAAATTGGTTGCTTCACTTTCTTTAAATCTCCGTAAATCTTCAAAGCTTTTGATTTTGTCTTTATAAAACCAGTTTCACTTTTGGTTTTTGGAGCGAAATCTCTTTCCATTTGAGGATTATTATTGAGCTGTTTGGCTTGGTTTTTGCTGAGTTTTTCTGGGTTTGTACCGGAAATTGAGGTTCTGATTGGTTTTGGCCTGTTTAGACCATAACAAGAAGAAGATGACCCAGCTGGATTTACTACTACATTATTGTAACTGGATTCAGTTTCTGAAGAAGAAAACACACCCCCACAGCTGGAATCTGAAGAACTCGAGCTCGAGTTCATCAGATTCCTCGATTTCCTCTCGAAATCAGCTAAAGATTTTCTTCGAACAACAACTTTTTCACTTACTTTATGTTCCATCCATTTCTCAATCATACAAGCTTTTTGAAAACTCTCCATATTGTTGCTCTGTTTCTTACGCATTGTTTCTTTGTAAAGAACAATCTCTTCTTCTTCTTCTCCTCGATCAATTGAACGGTAAATTGCGTCAAGAAGTGTAGAAGAGAAAGATGGATTTGAAGAATGAGAAATTTCCCTCTCTCGTTGATAACTATACCTATCCATATATGAGAATTTTTATAGAAGAAGAAAAAAAACAGAACAACAGGAAGAAAAACAGAGGAAAACAGGGGAAGTGAAGGAGTGGGGTGAAAAATGATTGAAGGAATCTCTTTATTGTCTGTTATAGATGAGTCAAAAACTGCGGGATAATAGAGATGTCAATGAGGAATTCATGCCATTGATCATCATACACATACACACAATAATAATAATAATAATATGAATGCGAAGAAGAGACAATGGAGACAAAGAGTTATGGATAACTGATGATGGTTTTAGGGAGAGAGAAAACAGAGCATAATGAGGGATTGTAATTTGGATGACACGCCTGAAGAAGAGAGAGAGAGAACACTGTGTGTGTATGTGTTTTTATTCTGTGTTCTGTTCCACTTTGAGCTTTATATGATTATCAAACTTGAAAACAGGGGAACAGTGGTGGGTGGTGAGTGATGCGTGGGGGTAAGTAGGGGGTGGGGTGATCCAACAAGGACGCAATGCCAACCTGGCAATGATGGCAGTACGTATTTATTTCTTCACGAGGAATACGTACGTTAAAAGAAAGTTATGCGATTAAGTAAACTTATACTACTTAATTACTCATCATAATTATAATTTACTATAATTATCATTCACGACTCACATTATACATTAATTACATGGGCTGGCTTTAAGTTTATATAATTAGTCACGTTTGCATATGTATAATTCACAAAAATATACAAATACATATGTATAATATACAATTATTAAACCGATATACATATACAATTCACCTCTCTCCCACTTTCTACCCTCTCTCGCTCACGTCTCTCCTTCCTCTCCCAATCTTGTTCGCCTCTCTCCTCCCTCTCCTAATCTCGCTTGCCATATATACAAATACATATGTATAATGTATAATTATCTAACCAACATACATATAAAATTTGTAACATCTCGCAATTTAAAATAATTAGGAAGAAGCTAAAAATTGGAAATAGTTTTTTTTTTTTTTTTGGAAAGAACGCAAATCTGGAAATTTGTTCAAGTTAGAAAAAATTGTGTTTTGGTTAACTTTAAACGATCATAACTCCTAGCTCAGGATGAGTTAGTACTACTTCCAGATATGGTTGGAAAACTCTTGGAATGATCTTTCCAATGCCGCCGAGTTTGCACCGAGTTCATATGAGTAAGTTATGCCCTTTGGAAGTTAGGCTATTGAATTAAGGAAAGTCTAATCCGAATTTTGGAAGGGTAAAATAGTTTTTTCCTTACCTAATTATTCCTATTCATTTTTAGGAGTTTAATTGGGGTAAAGTCAGATTTTAGTTGGTTTAGAAAAGTGAACTTTACGCTAGGGCTTGGAAAAGAGGAGAAAAGAGGAGAAAGGAGAAGAAAGAAGAAGAAAGAAGAAGAACGTTCAAGATTCGTCGATTTCGCCAAGGATAACTTGTGGATTTCATCGGGGATGATCCCTAAAAAGGTATGTGAAATCACATATCGTTGGGTTAGTTCACCCACGCGCCAATCATGATTCAATTTAGCGAAATATTTGTGATTTGAAAGTAAATCCTTTGAGTTCTTGATGAAATTCGTTTGAATTCTTATGGGTTGTTTTGTTGAAGTTTCTTGCAATTTGATTCATGTTTTCGGGTATAATTTTGGTTTGAATCTATCATATATTAAGGGTATAAATGATCCTAAGTGTTTGGGGAAAGAACCATTGAAGTCTCAAGGTAGTGTGACACAAGGAGGTAACTGAGCTCCTATATGTGCTACGTGTGGTAGGATCCACCCAGGTAAGTGTCGTAATGGCCAGACAGGTTGTTTCAAGTGTGGGCAAGAGGGTCACTTCATGAAAGAGTGTCCAAAGAACATGCAAGGTAGTGGAAATCAAGGCAATAAGGCCCAGTCTTCATCAATTACTCCACCAGACAAGGCTGCACCTAGAGGAGCTACTTCAGGTACTAGCGGAGGAACAAACCGTCTTTATGCAATCACCAGTCATCAAGAGCAAGAAAACTCTCCAGGTATTGTCACTGGTATGAATCAAAGTATTTGCTTTTGATGTTTATGCTTTGCTAGACCCAGGAGCAAGTTTATCTTTTGTAACCTCTTATGTTGTAAATAAGTTTGATGTTCTTCTTGAGAAACTTTGTGAACTCTTTTGTGTTTCTACACCTGTTGGGGAGTCTATTCTACTGAGCGAGTTTATCGTGATTGTGTTATTTCCATCAATCACAAAGACACCATGGCCGATTTAATTGAGTAAGACATGGTATATTTCGATGTCATTTTGGGTATAGACTGGCTTCATGCCTGTTATGCCTCCATTGATTGTAGGACTCGAGTTGTCAAGTTTTAGATTCCTAATATGCCAGTTTTAGAGTTGAAGATTAGTTCAACAATGCCTAAGGGTCATTTTATTTTGTACCTTAAGGCAAGAAAGTTAGTTTCAAATGGGTGTATCTATCACTTAGTCCGACTTAATGACTCTAGTGTTGAGAGATCTCCTATTCAGTCAGTTCATATAGTAAGAGAGTTTCCAGAAATCTTTTGTGATGATCTACCCGGAGTCCCTCCTGAGAGAGAAATAGATTTCGGCATTGACATCATTCCAGATACTCGTCATATCTCTATTCCGCCATATAGGATAGCACCAGCAGAGTTGAAAGAATTAAAAAAGCAGTTAAAAGATCTCCTAGATAAGGGTTTTATTTCACCAAGTGTCTCACTTTGGGGCGCTCCGGTCTTGTTTGTGAGAAAGAAAGATGGTTCCATTAGGATGTGCATTAATTACCTCAATTGAACAAGGTTACTATAAAAAAACAAGTATTCGATTATGAGAATTGATGATCTTTTTTATCAGGTTCAGGGTGCTTCTTGTTTTTCTAAGATAGACCTCAAATCGGGCAACCATCAGTTGAAAGTAGGGAATGTAATATTCTAAAGACAGCATTCAGGACCCGTTATGGTCATTATGAGTTTCTGGTTATGTCGTTTGATGTAAATTATGCACCTACAGCGTTCATGGACCTTATGAATAGAGTTTTCAAACCTTATTTAGATATGTTTATTTTCGTCTTCATTGATGACATACTAATCTATTCAAGGAATGAAGAAGATCGTGCTAGTCATCTCAGAATAGTTCTTCAGACTTTGAAAGATAAGGAGTTGTATGCTAAGTTCTCAAAATGTGAGTTTTGGCTTAAGTCTGTGGCATTCTTAGGCCACATAGTTTCTGGTGATGGAATTAGTGTTAATAGTCAGAAGATAGAGGCAGTGCAGAATTGGCCTAGACCCACATCTCCAACTGATATTAGGAGTTTCTTGGGTTTGGCTGGCTATTATAGAAGGTTTGTGAAGGGGTTTTCATCTATCTCATCCCCTTTGACCAAGTTGACACAGAAGACTGTTAAGTTTCAATGGTCTGAGGCTTATGAGAAAAGCTTTAATGAATTGAAAAAGGGGTTGAATACTGCCCCAGTTTTGACCTTACCAGATGGTACTCAAGGTTTTGTGGTGTATTGTGATGCATCTAGAGTTGGTTTGGGTTGTGTGTTAATGCAAAATGGCAAATTGATAGCTTATGCCTCCAGACAATTGAAAGCTCATGAGATGAGCTATCCAACACATAACTTAGAGTTGGCTGTTATGGTTTTTACTTTGAAGATATAGTGTCATTAATTGTATGGTGTTCATGTTGATGTATTCACTGATCACAAGAGTCTTCAATATGTGTTCACTCAGAAAGAGCTTAATCTCAGACAAATGAGGTGGTTAGAGTTACTCAAGGATTATGACATGAGTATTCTTTACCACCTAGGTAAGGCTAATGTTGTTGTTGATGCTTTGAGCAGGTTATCTATGGGTAGTACCGCCCATGTTGAGGAAGAAAAGAGAGAGTTAGCGAAGGATATGCATAGACTTGCATGCTTAGGAGTTCGACTAATGAATTCCACAGAAGGATGAGTATTGGTAATGAATGGGGCTGAATCTTCATTGGTGTCAAAAGTGAAAGAGAAGCAAGACCAAGACACTATTTTGCTTGAATTAAAGGCAAATGTTCATAAGCAAAAAGTATTAGCTATTGAATAAGGGGGAGATGGTGTGTTGAGATATCAAGGCAGATTGTGTGTACAAATGGTAGATGTATTTCAAGAGAGGATCATGAAGGAAGCTCATAGCTCCAGATATTCCATTCATCCGGGTTCCACAAAGATGTATCGCAATTTTAGAAAAGTCTATTGATGGAGTAGTATGAAAAAGGGCATTGCAGAAATTGTTGTTAAATGTCTACATTGCCAACAAGTTAAAGTAGAGCATCAGAGGTCCGGTGGTTTGACTCAGAATATAAAACTTCTGAAATGAAAGTGGGAGATGATTAATATGAACTTCATCACAGGTTTATCAAGGTTTCGCAGGTAACATGATTCTATTTGGGTGATTGTCGATAGAATGACAAAATTAGCCCACTTTTTATCGGTAAATACTACCCACTCAGCAGAAGATTATGCTAAGATTTATATTCAAGAGGTGGTAAGACTTCATAGGGTTCCAGTCTCCATTATTTCATATATGGGTGCACAATTTACTACACAGCTCTGAAAATCTTTTCAGAAGGGTTTAAGTTCAAAGGTGAACTTGCGTACTGCTTTTCTTCCTTAGACTGATGGGCAAGTAGAGCGCACTATTCAGACCTTAGAGGATATGTTAAGGGTCTATGTGATTGATTTCAAGGGTAATTGGGATGATCACCTACCTCTTATTGAGTTTGCGTATAACAATAGTTACCATTCTAGCTTCTAAATGGCTCCATATGAAGCTCTTTATGAGAGAAGATGCAGATCTCCTATTGGATGGTTTGAAGTTGGTGAAGCAGGGTTGATAGGACCAGATTTAGTTCATTAAGCTATGGAGAAGGTGAAAGTGATTCAAGAGAAGTTGAAAATGGCACAGAGTCGTCAGAAATCCTACACTGATGTTAAGAGAAGAGAGTTAGAGTTTAAAGTAGATGATTGGGTATATCTTAAAGTTTCACCTATAAAGAGTGTTATGAGGTTTGGTAAGAAGGGGAAACTTAGTCCCCGATATATTGTACCTTATCGAATATCGAAGAGAGTTAGCAATATAGCTTATGAGTTAGAGCTACCACAAGAGTTAGCCATGGTTCATCCGGTGTTTCACATGTCTATGTTGAAGAAGTGCATGAGAGATTCTTCATTGATCATACCAACTGAAGATATTGGGATCAAGGATAGCCTATCTTATGAAGAGATTCCTATTCAGATTCTAGATCACCAAGTTCACAAGTTGAGGACTAAGGAAGTAGCATCAGTCAAAGTCTTTTGGAAGAGCCAATTTGTTGAGGAAGCAACTTGGGAGGCTGAAGAGGATATGAAGAAAAGTTATCAACATATCTTTGAATCCAGAGAAAATGCAGACCAAGGTACTAATTCTCTTCTTAGTACTCTTTAATTATGAGTGAGCATATTATTTGTTTGCAATTGCTTGTTGGGTGATTAAACTTGATGTTACACCCTTAGCCTAGTAAGAGTAATCTCATTCGAGGACGAATGTTTCCAAGGGGGAAATATTGTAACATCTCACATTTTGAAATAACTAGGAAGAAGCTAATAACTAGAAATAGTTTTTTTTTTTTAAGTTAGAAAAAGTTGAGTTTTGGTCAACTTCAAACGGTCATAACTCCTAGCTCAGGATGAGTTAAAAGTACTTCTAGATATGGTTGGAAAGCTCTTGGAATGATCTTTTCAACGCCACCAAGTTTGCATGATTCCGAATTTATGTGAGTAAGTTATGCCCTTTGAAAGTTGGGTTATTGGCTTAAGGAAAGTCTAATCCGGATTTTGGAAGGGTAAATTAGTCCTTTCCTTACCTAATTATTCCTATTCGTTATTAGGAGTTTAATTGGGGTAGATTCAAATTTTAGTCAGTTTAGAAAAGTTAACTTTACGCTAGGGTTTGGAGAAGAGGAGAAAAGAGGAGAAAGGAGAAGAACGTTCAAGATTCATCGATTTCGTTAAGGATAGCTTGTGGATTTCATCAGAGATGATTCATAAAAAGGTATATAAGATCACATAGCGTTGTTTTAGTTCACCCACGCACCAATCATGATTCAATTCAGCGAAATATGTGTGATTTGAAAGTAAATCCTTTGAGTTCTTGATGAAATTCGTTTGAATTCTTATGGGTTGTTTTGTTGAAGTTTCTTGCGATTTGATTCATGTTTCAGGGTGTAATTTCAGTTTAAATCTATCATATATTGAGGGTATAAATGATCCTAAGTGTTTGGGAAAATAATCATCGAAGTTTAGGGGGTTTAGAGTTGAAAAATGGAGAAGAAAAATCGTCAAACACCTTGGGAAGGGGGTGGGGCGTCGCGTCAGCCAGAGCGCCCCAAAGCAGTCCTTGAATGTGGGGCTCTGGGGCGACACACCAGCCAGGGCTCCTCAAATTGTTCTCTGAATCTCAAGGGCTGGCGCACAGCGCCTCTCAGAGCGCCAGGGACGCCAGTTCTTCCCATTCTTCCACCATCTTTTCGTACTTGTTCCTTAGCAATGTACCTATGATTTCTAGTTGATTCCAAAACTCTAAGGTACATTTACACATCATGAAATCATCCATAAACATGAGATCATGAACCTTGAATCCATAATCCAATTCAAGGAAAGTTAGGATCAAAGTCAAGAGAAGTTAAGAGTCAAGTCTAGAAGTTAAGAAGCAAGTCAAACAAAGTTTTTTAAAGTTTTCAAAAGTCTTTAACAAATGTTATAACTTTGTTTTAAGACTTAAGTTTCAAGTTAAGCAAAGAGTAAAGAGTTGAGTTCATTTCTCAAAAAGTTATAAGGGAACTAAGTATTCCCAAAGAGTTTATAAATGTTTTCACATTTGAGCAAGAAAAGGGAACATCTATTCCAAGAGAGCTTTTAATCTAAGGTTTGAGTAATTATATCAAACCAAAGAAAGAAGTTGTTTTAAAACATATGAACTAAGTATATTTTTAGGAGTAATATTGAGCACCGATATGGGGATGCGAGTTCATATTAACTCAAGTCTCCATAAACCATGTAGCCATCATGGGTATTAATGGGTCATGCTTTTTAGATGATTACATAAGTTAAGCTAGTGGATCCACTAAGTTAAGCGTTCTATATGACGGCAAAGTATAAGATAGTTCTGGCAGCTTGGGCAAGATATTGAATCATCACTTAAGCTCATAGTGGTGGTTGTCAGTTAGAGAATCTCCCACATAAACTATATTACTTTATTATATAAGTAAAGTTGTGTTTGTTATTGCATTTTCTTTAACGAACTAAGTTGTTTTTATTGTTTCACAAAGTTTTCATTTATTGCATGTGTTTCATTGCTTTATTTTGAGTGAAGTATTCATAAGTTGAGAAGAGTCAAGGTAAGTGTTTTTTTCAGAATCTTTTCAAGTCTATGTATTGTTTAGCATTCCAATTCGTATACTCGTACATTCAATGTACTGATGCCAGTTGGCATGCATTTTTTTATGATGCAGACACATGTAACCAGGATCAGCATCTAGCGCCTCGTTAATCAGGTTCATCACTCCGAGTCTGTTGGTGAGACTCTTTGTATTTAGAAGGACTCTTTTATCATTTGCTTTCTAGTTTTCAATTGTTAGGATGACCGAGGGTCCTATCCCGACATCCCTCTTTGTTTTAGATGCTTCATAGAGTGATAGTATTAGTTCTTTAGTCTTATTCATTTCAGTTGTATACGTTTAAGACTTGAGTTGCCAATTTTGGCTAAGTTATTATCTTTTAAGTTATGCATGAGCTTTATCCCTTGTGTTTAAGTCTTCGCTGAGTAAGTATGCCAGGCCAAGGGTTCGTTCGGGGCCAGTATTGGTTCTCGAGTGCCAGTCCAGCCCAAGGTATAGGCTCAGGGCGTAACAAACTTGGTATAAGAGCACAGAGTTCAAGAATCTTATGGAGTCTATGAAGCCGTGTCTGTAAAGTTCTAGTTATCGGTGTGAAGCGCGCCATATCTATAATTAAGAGGCTGCAACATTTAGGAATATTTCTCACTTTTTTCACACTCATTTCGTGCGTTAGAGTTTGATCTCTAAAAGTTTCCTTCTAATTCGTGTTTGTGCATGTTTTCAGATAATCATGCCTCCACGAAGAGCTGTTAGAAGTCGTCCTGCTAGGCGTAACGTTGAGGAGCAAGAGTTACCAAATGCACCTGAAGTGCAACCTCAAAGGGAAGTCACTAATGCTGAATTCAGGGAAGCAATTATGATGTTGAGTCAAACTGTGACTAACCAGGTTGGGAAGCAAAGTGGAGCTCGACAAGAAGGGGCAGACACTTCAAGGATTCGTGAGTTCTTGAGGATGAATCCTCCAAGTTTCACTGGTTCAAACACTTTTGAGGATTCGGAGAACTTTGTTGATGAACTAGTTGCATACCAATGGAAGAATGTTACTAGAACTTGGTTTGACCAGTGGAATGGGGGTAGAGCTGAGGATGCACCACCTGCGAGTTGGGTATGTTTCGAAGAGGCTTTTTTGGGGCGTTTCTTTCCCCAAGAACTGAAAGAGGCTATGGCCCAAGAATTCCTAACACTGAAGCAGGATTCTCTAAGTGTTCATGAGTATGGGTTGAAGTTCACCCAACTATCCCGTTATGCTCCGGAGATGGTTGCAAACATGAGGAGTAGAATGAGCTTGTTTGTTGCTGGGTTGTCTCGTTTGTTGAGTAAGGAAGGTAGGGCTGCAATGCTTATCGGGGACATGGACATATCAAGGTTGATGGTTTATGTGCAGCAGGTTGAGGAAGAGAAGCTGATGGACAGGGAAAAGTTCAAAAATAAGAAAGCTACGACAGGGAATTAGTCTGGGCAGCAGAAAGGTAATGTGAACCGTTTGTTCTTTCAGCAAAAGCAAAATGGACCTGCTCCATCATCTGCTAATGCACCTGCACCCAGAAACAAAGGTGAGTATAATGGCTAGAGAAATTCTTAATTGAAACCAGAGAAATTTATTGAATAGTCTTTACTCTCTTTTTTTTTCTTTTTTTTTTATTGAGTAGTCTTTACTCTTTTTCTCTTATTGTGTATTTAAAATTTAAAATTTCAAAACATTTTAAAAGCTACGATATATATATATATATATATATATATATATATATATGATGTTTGAGCGAATTGCTGCTTCCAACTTTTGTTGATGTCGTTCATTATTTGAAGAAAGTATAGTAGATAACTAAGTGTCAAGAGATTATAATTTCGGACAATAATATATTTTTACTTTTTCATTTTTACTCCACTTGTGAAATTAAACAAAGGGGCAAAGATTTATATGTTGAACTTTTAGAAATGTAAATTCACGTTAATTTTAATTATTATGATTTATAAAATGAACTACAAAATATAGTTGACAAGACATAATTTAGACCGTTTATTTATTAGATTTTTTATCGTATCTGAATTACTTCATGTATTAATATGTATCTTAATATATGAATAAACAGTAGGTATTGATTTAACAAGCGAGTGCGAAAGAAAATACTATTGAGCTGTTTGGTATTATGTTTTATTCAGAATAATTTATCCTAACAAAACTGAAATATTATATAAAGTATTCCCCTTTTAAATTTCTTTTATTTATTATATCTATGAATATAATTAATTTTTGTATATAAATAAATATAATAAAAGAATGGCGAGTGTGAAAACTGAAAAGATTTAGCAAAAAAAGAGTCTTAAAGATGAAGCAATGTGCCATATTAAGCTAGACATTCCTTTAACAGTCTGCGTATTATTTAATTATGTTACCTTAATCTCCAACATTATCTTTCTTTTTCTTTTTCCCAAACAATATCTCCCTTTTTAATCTTATTAAACTTGATAATTTCTGCTTTGAAAGGGGAAAAGGGAATGAAGATAATCTCCTAGTCATTATCTTTAACAACAAAATTACGAAAATAGAAGACTCAAAATAGAAAGGAAAAAGGGTAATCAAGATAATCTAATTATAATATCCGTGAAGGTGACTAAGTTGGTGTATTTGATGATATCTTATAAAGGAGGTCGAGATTTGAGTCAAGCTTATTTATTAAATTTGTATAGTATAATGTATATATTTTTTTTATTTATGTAATTTACAAGTTATTACATGAAAACAGATATATCCGATGCTTATTTGAATGATAGCGGTTGCATGATTTCAAGATAGTCTCATATTTTGCTAATCTCAAAAGATCATTACTTTAATTTCTTGTCCTTTTTTTAGTTTTTTACTTTGCCTAAAATAAACATTATATATACTTGTATAGTCTTTACGATTTTGCGTTCATCCCAAATTATGTAACTGTATATGAATTAAATTAAAAGACGTACTATATCTTATTAACAATTACTGTATATGAATTAAATTAAAAGACGTACTATATCTTCCATCCCGTCTATATTATTTAAACGGGATTGTTGTTGCACTTTCATTCATAAAAAACATTTAAGTAATAGCTCTAAATTCTAGTTATTAGAGTTTTGTCCAAACTTATCTTTTCTATTCAGTGTACTTGTTAAATATCTCAACTACCCATTAATTGGAGCACTAAAATTAGGTTTTAAAAAGGTAGGATTCGTAAGTAACTTTTATTTCTCTTTTTCGGATCAAAACATTGCAACATTGATCAAAGAAGATGTCATATGTGGAATAAGTTTGATAACACCTGAAAAATAACGGAGCCTTCTAACCATTAAAATTGGATTACCTAATATATACATTAACAAAGCAAAAAATCGACCATAAAGAAGAAAGGAATAGGGGTAATCTAAACCTTCCCCTAAGCTCTAGAGTCTAGAAATACCTAAATATTTTGAAATAATCTAAATTTACAAAAAACGATTTCTTCTTTTTCGGGACTTTGACTCTATGACATATACAAGATTAATTATTTTCTCAAAATTATTAATCCATTTTAATCGACTTTTCTTACTTTTATTTTCATCGATCAGAAATTATATTATTCACCTCAAAGATTTAATACGATTACGAAAATGACTATTATATGAGATCGTAAAAAGGATTCTCTATCATATAATAAAAGAAAGATGGTAGAAATTTCAATGATGTGCATAAGTGCATACTTCCAAGTCGTTCATTATTATTATTATAATTATTATTTGTATAGAAGATATGTGTTAGATCGAGAAAGAGACCCCAAAAGTGGCCAACTTTATGTCAAACATGATTTACATAATGCTAAATTAATCATTGCACTCGTGGCTGTCAATCTTTATGGAGTAACGGATCAATATCACAAATATATGACGATTCATAAAAATTGACCTACAAATAATTATAAAGAAATTCAATTTATGAATTCTAATTCTACTAGCATAAGAAAAACTATACAATTTCTTTGTATTATAACAAGTAATTTATATTATTTTTCAAACTACTAATTCCAAAATATAAAAATTCATTAATATACAGGTGTGAATAGTTGGAAATTATAAGATTCAGACCTTAGTAAATGTAAAAAATAGTAGTTGTGATTTCTCCTCATCTGACCAAGTTTTGGTGAATAGAATTACTAGATAAATGTATTGGATGAAAAGTTAACAAATACTCTTCAACACATTCAAAGTTGTTTGAGTTTATTCTGGATCTATGAATATTACTACCATAGTGAATCTAAATCTCCCTTAAAAAAACGAGATGTGCCTCAATCAGAATATATATTTGTTTACTCGCTTCTTTTCATTTTATTTCCAATTATAATTTATAATATTTTCATCAACAAACATTACATACAATTAACAAAATTCTACATATAAACTGGCTCAAATACGACGATTATTAAAAAGGTCTCTTGAAAGTCCAAGTGATATACGTGAGGAAATGAAAGAGGAGAAGACTAAAACAAAAGATTCTTAAATTTAGGGGAAATAATATAAAAGAAGGGAGTTCGATTCCTTTTAAATATTGACATGACCAAATGTACAATCCATGAAAGTGAGAGGAAAACAATTTTACTTTTTTTTAGGGAAAAAGTGTCAATCCGTTTTCGATTCTATTTCCATGCATGGCAATAAATAGAAAAACATTGTACTACGTTGGAGTCATGTTAGACGTAAACTAAAGTTCATGAGAGAAACACACTCTTTGCTATCCTCCATTGCACCTATTACACTTGTCTTATCAATCAACGTTAGTGCTCATCCCAATACAATTTGTCCCCTTCTATTAATGCTACTATATCGTGTCATCAACATTTTTTTGTTAAATTATCATGTGTCTGAAATATACTGATCCGATTAATTCAATTTTTTATGATGTAAAATAGGAAATGAGGTATTCTTGTTCCTAAAATTTGAATGTGACATATCTAATTAAGAGCGAAAAGATTTGTCCATTATACCATATTTTGACGGTGAGATGTATATATTTGTATATGAAGATCTATTTAAAAGACTGATTGTGAATTTATATAAACCATATATATGTATTTGTAGATTCAATAATTATTATAATATTAACGTTGAAACTTATAAATTCAAAATCATGATTAATCCGCCTCTATTATCATCACGTGGCATAATTACCACTACAACTATTATGCTAATTGCTAACAATTTTAAAATTAATTTTAAGATAACTTATTCTATATTTGAAACAGTTTCGAAATAATTTATTCTGTAATAGTTAATTTTAGAATAACTTGTTCTCTAACAAAACGTAGCCTAAGAGAGTTTGGATTTGTCTTTCTCAAGAGAGGCCGGCCCTAAAGAAAGAAAACAAAATCAGCTATGTTTCGTAATCACTGTTTAAAATTCAGCGCCAACAGTCTAATTTAAGCACAAATTCATTCAATATATTCACATATACTGAGAGCTCAGTCATTAAGTGAAGGGTTTATTAGGGTTTAAGACACCTTAAAAGCTTCCACCAAGCAAGTCCATTAAAATTGGAAAATATTGAAGTACAAAATTCAATAACGGATGACCACTACTTTAATCAAATGACTAAAGGCCTTCCGGCCCCTACCGAAGATAGGTAATCAAACTACAACAATTTCTCCTTTTGAAGCATCAATCAACACGTAGGTTCAAAATTTAAATTATATAAATTCTTATAACAATTACAAGTTAACATATGATAATAACCATATTTACAGTTAATTATTTGTAGAGATTCCATGAATAAAAAAAATTTACCAGATTCATGTAATCCACCCATAAACTTTGATTACCTAGCGGCGTAGGCCGATTCTATATAAAAAAAAGCTTTAATGATTCAAGGTTCAGGTTAAGAACACCATTATGACTTATATATAGTCTTAGTGGTACCAACGAGAGCTCATCATGAAATAAAATATTAATTCAATTTTCAGAATTTCCTATTTTCAACAATCCGACAATGACGTATTCACATATAGCTCAGGGTGGCCTATTCGACACCCTTCGTCTTATACTATGTAAATAGAAAATTATACATGTCAAAAATTATTTTTCATATATATTCTATTAAATCTTAAATATTCTTAACGAAATTTCTGACTTTAGCACTGCCGATCCCTCATGTGAAATAGCAGTATTAAGAATCTACATAAAGTATTGGATCAAATTATATATGACCAAAGAGACAAAGAAGAAAGAAGAAAAAAAGGCTTTAGTTTCAAGTTTAATAAAGGGAAAAAGAGCGCAAGATTGTTCCATATTCCTCCAAAGTATCAAAGTTTTTTTCCTTTATTCTGTTTAAAATTAAAGAGGTGAAGAAAAAATAAATGAAGAAGAGGTATATAAAGAAGGGAACTGCAAAATGGTCAGAAAATTTAATTAGAATTTGGCCAGAAAATAAAAAAAAATATAATTTTTTTTATTTTTAAAGAAACTAATCTTTTTTTTATTTTTTAGTTAAAAAATATTAAAGTTAAAAGAGTAAAAATATTTTAAAAAATAAAATAACATAGATAAATATCATTCTGGTCTATGTCGAAAAAGTTTTTTCCTATAAAGTAATCTTTGTTGATCCCTAGGTGATTAAACTGCACGCTTGCACTAAAAAACAATTGAACAAAATATAAAGGAATCATCTTAGATGTTTAGATGTGAAACTTGAAAGTCCGTCAGCTTCTCTATCAAGCAAAACACCTTAAAAGCAAAAAAAGAAAAGAAAAGGGAATTAAAGTGAGATCAAGAGGGAATTTTAAACTTTTGTTCTGGCTGTTCACACGTACTATAAGTTACTTTAAAATTAGTAACTACCAAAGCAGAGCAGCAGGAATCTGAAATCATGATGCAAATCAACCAAACCTCACTTGTCTTGTCTCCCAAGGGTGATGTTCAGGTCAACTTGCATGCATCACAACAATTATGCCTCCCTGTGTAATATTGTTCTCGTGTCTAACAGATTATGAATGGGATCTTTAATCAAATAACTAGCCGATATGTTAACTTTACCTAATCAGTATACATAGATAATACACATATATTATACATATATACTAACTATTTTTAGTTTAAGGAGTTGAATTGAGAACTATTTAAGTGAATTCATCTATTAGTGTATCTAGATACGTCTAGATATATGTATCTCGTTCGCCTCCTTCCCCATCTCGCTTGCTTCTTGGGAGCTTACGGTTTCATGTTCTATTTCACTCCCCGATGGGGGTTCTTTTCACCCTTCCCTCACGGTACTACTTCGCTATCGGTCATCCAGGAGTATTTAGCCTTGCAAGGTGGTCCTTGCTGATTCACACGGGATTCCACGTGCCCCATGCTACTCGGGTCAGAGCGTAAGCTAGTGATGCTTTCGGCTACTGGGCTTTCGCCATCTAGGGTGCAGCATTCAATATTTTAGTGTATCTGATAGAAAAACATATGTATCTAAGTGTATATTCTTCAATATTTGGTAGGAAACTCTTAATTAGTGGTAATATACGTAGTATTTTGAAACTATAGATAGTAATAGTATATATGGTAGTAAAATATCTCTAATGAAGTAGGTTTTTCCAAAAAGTTACCTAAGAGTAGATTTATCAAAGTTAGTCTCGAAGCTTAAATTCACCTAATAAATCAAGTTTGATAAATCATTGCAACGATAAAAAGATGAGGACAATTTTTCATATCATAGCAACACTTGATAAATAAATTCAACCTCTTGTGGGAATTCATCAAAGTTAAAAGTAGATATTTAACTGTTAAGTGTCAATCAAACAAAGAATAATAAGAACAAAACTTGAATGAATTCAAGCCGTAGCCCAAATTTTTTCTACTAAATGATTTTGAGCTTAACCCAATTCTTCTCTTATTCCTGCTTTTCCTCAAAAAGTTGGGCCTTGGCCCAACATATTTCTCTGCTCTTAATCTGCATCTGTTTCTTGGGCCAAGATTTCTTCTTGGATCAAATTTGAGTCGAAACGAAAAACTTATACTTAAAAATTTGAAATCAAATCATGTTTTTTTAGAACTTAAAATTATGATCCCAAATCACATGTATTAAAAGCTTACGTACAATAAGCAAATTCTTTTGAATCAGCTATCACGTAAAAATTCACGGGACAACTTATTTTGACACTGTTATGGTGTTATTTAATTTGTACCTATTTTTAATTATTTTTTTTGCACATATGATACTTCAGACACGTGATGCAAAAATAGATGAATTTTAATTATTTTTAATTGAACGTTGACTATATATATACTTCTAATATTTACTCATTTCTATTTAAACTTTAATCTTATGTGCATGAACTTAAAATATAAACAAATGAAGTCAACCAAAAATAGTTAACACAAGCAAAAAAATAATTTAAATCAATTTTTCAACCATATGTGACGATATCCAAATTAAAGATTTTGCATATCACTAAATTAAATCCCTCCCCCCCCCCCCCCCCCTCAAAAAAATAATAATAAAATAAAATAAATAATTAAACATAAAGTCTAAAGACATGAAGACATGTGACGACACACGTTAGCTTTTATTCAATCAAAACTAACTATAGATCTGTGTGACATGTGACTAAAATTGCACATCATTTGTTTACACAATGTATAATTAATTAATAGGGACAAGCAAAATCTATATTTTTAAAATGTCAAACAAATAATTTAATATCCCGTAAGATGGAAATGGTGGCAAAAGGTTTCACCTAACGTTTATCGCTTTTTCCCATTTTATCAAATTCAAAAGTTAACAACAATAATAAACAAAATAATTCAACAATGCAAATTATTCCAAACGTTTATTACCTTTTTCCTTTTTTCAAATCCAAAAGTGAACAACAATAATAAACCAAAGTACATAAAAATACAAGATTGTAAACTATACCTAGCTTATGCGTTTTCTAACTCACAAATTCTTTTTAATTGACATATTATTTATTTAGGTCAATCGGGTTATTATATTTTTTTGTGTCATTTGATTATAGGGAATATATTAGATCATAAAATTGCTCTCAGACCTAATCATAAAAAAGAAGCTTTATCTAATGTATTGTTCCACACTTGATCAAAACTTTCAGATCCAAATTCTTATATCATACATTAAATTAAGTTAATTAACGAAGATCGTGTGACTACATAAAATTTGCCCATTATTACTTCATGTGGTCCAATCATGGGCGGATCTATGCATGGGTGTGGGGTGTCACGCCATTTCCGAACTTCGACGGAAACTCTATATATATACATAGGTATATATATATAATATTTATATAAATATAAAGAGTGCCAGTAAACAAAATTGGCTTGTGGTGCCACAGTAGGAGGGTAACTTTAGATGGCTAATGTTGCGGGTTGAATTTCATTTGTACCTATTTTTTTTTAGAAATTTGCTGCAGACATTTTTTAAGGAAAAAAAAAAGGCTCCAACCACATTTTTTTAAGAAAAAAACTGACAGATTAATCAATAAGTCTATTTGACATCCATAAATTCTAAATTCTGAATCCGCTACTGAATCCAACATTAGAAGTTTCCTGAGTAGTAACACTGACAATTGGCTGTTTTCTTCCATACTCAACCCCCTACAATCCTACTCAAAAAGTTTGACTTCTTGTGAATTATTGAGTTGTGTCCCCACTCTCCATACAACCAATATATTGATTGATTTCCTCCACAACTTCACGCATGGGTTTTACGCTGTTCATATTCAAAATATTTGATGCGTTATTAAAAATATCAAACATCAAATAAAAAACGAATCGTCCAATTAATCAGCTCCTTTGGTCCTCTATGGCACGCTGATTATTAAAATAAAATGTACATAACAGTCTTCACCAATCAAACAGTATCTTAATATAATATTTCACGCCACGTTACGTAAATTAATTGTTTTCCCTCTTCCGGTCCCACACAGCTCTCCGCCACCCAATCGCCCCCTCTAAATTACTCGCATTTTTTTTTTCTAAAATTCAGCCACCCATCATCTTCCCCGTTTCACCGACACTTCTGCCGTTGCCGGCGGTGGCTGCCGGTGGTCTCTGTTCTAATAGAACCCTAGGAAGCTATATATATATATATATATATATATATATATATATATATATATATTTTCATTTTTGTTAATTGAAGCTATATAAAAGATAAAGAGATGTCGTTATTACGAAGAAGAAAAGCACCTGAAAATGAAATTCAATCGGATGTGGAGCCAAAGCTTGATGCGGAAGAAGATGATAAGAAGAGTAAGAAGAAGAATGTAAAGTCTGGAAAGAAGAAGAAATGGTCGTGTATCGATAATTGCTGTTGGTTCGTAGGATGCATATGTTGTGTGTGGTGGATTTTGTTGTTTTTATACAATGCTATGCCGGCGTCGTTCCCGCAGTATGTGACGGAGGCGATTACAGGGCCGTTACCTGACCCGCCGGGTATCAAGTTGCAGAAGGAAGGGTTGAAGGCTAAGCATCCGGTGGTTTTTATTCCTGGAATTGTCACGTGTGGACTTGAACTGTGGGAAGGACATCAGTGTGCTGAAGGATTGTTTCGGAAGCGGCTTTGGGGCGGGACATTTGGAGAAGTGTACAAAAGGTAATGTTTGTGTCTCTTCCTGCTTGAGGTTATTGGTTTTGCAGAGATTTTGGTTCTTAGGTACTGTTTTGATTGCAATAAACTTGATTTACCTTAGTTTCAGCAGTATATTGACACTGATTTTATCTCTTGAGATAGCTTCTTTCAGCTAAATATTGCTGAATAAGGAAGCTGTTTGACATTGGAAACCTTCTAGTTTTATTTTGTTCTATTGCTTGCAATTTCAACTCTGTCAAAATTACAACTTACAAACTAATACAATGTCTTTAAGTTGATGTACTTAAGTATATCTTCTTTCTCACGTTAGTTCATATAGTAATTATCGTTGATGATTAATAAAAAGCTCAATATAGAATATACTTCTTGCATCAGTAAATTCTACTAAAAGCGATTCTGTAGTCATGATAAAAGATCTAGCTTTACAACTTAAGTGGTTCAAGTAGAGGAGATTGTAGACCCTTATCATATTAGACTGCTGTTTCCAGATTGACCAAGAAACAAACTAGAGATTTCAATTTCCATAGCGAAAACTAGCATATAATTAGCCTCAATTTTTTCCAAATGTCATGGACAGTTTTACTCAAGAACAACTACTTAGATATTCTACCTGTCTCAATTCACAAGTGGACAATCCATTTTAATCTGTTTTGGTTTACATGATCCTTTGCTTAATTGAAAAGGTTTCTCATACAAACTATTACTCCACTATATTGTAAATTTTGAGCATCATATGATACATCTATCAAAAAGAGGAAAGGAAGAACATCATGTTATGCCTTTTCAACAAAGAAGTCCACTAATTTCCAATTTTTTCCCTCATATACATTCTAGTCAATAAGGCCACAAAATGAGGCAGAGCAAGTGCAACGAAGAAATTTCACTTGTCGGAAGGATGTACTGCTGAAATTGTTATAAACGATCATCTGTCTTTGAGGTAGAACAACTGTGGCATTGAATTCACTGAAATTGTTCGGTCAAAGAAACTACTAATATCTAGTAATAAGGTTGAAAAAAATTAATAGGGAGTCCACCATAATTAATTTTGCCTGTTGAATTTTGCCCTCCAGGAATTGTATGCCTCACAGTGTAATACATCTTTCAGTTAGGCAGTGTGATTTTCTGATTTAGTAAGAGACTTCTGTTTAGGAATGAAAGGATCTCATATTTAATTTCTTTCTTGTATTTTTTCCACTTCAAAGTCATGGTTCTTAACCTATAACCTTTTCTCTTTTAAAGGAAAAACAAAAATAAAAAACATCTTAACCTCTAGCTCACCCCGTAAGAACTAAATCTGTGTCGCCATTGCTAGCATTTTCTTTCACTTCTTAAATTTTATGTATGGTCCTTTGCAGACCGCTGTGCTGGGTGAACCACATGACATTAGATAATGAAACTGGGATGGATCCTCCTGGTATTAGAGTTAGACCAGTTAGTGGACTTGTTGCTGCAGATTACTTTGCTCCAGGATACTTTGTCTGGGCAGTTTTGATTGCTAACTTGGCTCGAATAGGATACGAGGAGAAAACCATGTATATGGCTGCATATGATTGGAGGCTTGCCTTTCAGAACACCGAGGTTCTAATGTCTCCTTATGTGGTGTCGTCTGTGTTTGTATTTGATCAAATCATGTTAAAGCTGTTCCATTAAATCATTTTAAAATGTTATAACTGTGATGCTCAATTTTCCTCAATAGGTGCGTGACCAGACCCTAAGCCGGATAAAAAGCAATATAGAACTGATGGTTGCAACCAGTGGCAAGAAGGCAGTAATTGTTCCACATTCCATGGGGGTTGTATACTTTTTGCATTTTATGAAGTGGGTGGAGGCACCAGCTCCTGTGGGTGGTGGTGGTGGACCCGATTGGTGCGCTAAGCATATTAAAGCAGTGATGAATATTGGTGGGCCATTGCTAGGTGTTCCAAAATCTATAGCTGGCCTTTTCTCAGCTGAAGCACGGGATATTGCTGTTGCCAGGTAAACTAACTCTCTGAAAATCTTTCTTCTTTGCCAGCTAGTTAAAAGGAAGGGTGCAAATTATGTAGATCTAAATCCTTTTATTTGGTTACTGAAACTAATTTGTGACCCATGCAGTAACTTCCTTACATGCCATGAAATTTTCCCTTGTTTTGTGTCTTTCAAGCTGCGTTCTGAAAACTTCGAGCATCTCCAAAATGTTAACCAGATTCCTGAAAGCTTTCTATTAATATCCTTTCAATCATTGAACTATTAAAAAGTATGTACAAAATTGTTGTTCATATCAGCACAATTCATTTTAGAGTAGGCACTAAAAGGAAAAACAAACTGCTCTAGAGCCATAAACACCCATCAACCAGGCAACACCACACAAACATATTACTCCATAATGTCCTCGCTCAGTAGTCAGTACTCATCTTCTTCATCCTCCCTTCGTTATCATTCATTCCAGCACCAACATCCTCCTAGTCCTTTTCCAGAGCAGCAAGGCCTTTAAGTTTGTCTTCTATGTAATGCATTTTTTCTTCTTCTTTCTTTAGTAATTCACCTCAATTTCAGGGCTCTGGCCCCAGGTGTTCTGGACACGGATATATTCCATTTTCAAACATTAGAGCACATAATGAAGATGTCACGAACCTGGGATGCAACCATGTCAATGATACCAAGAGGAGGGGACACGATCTGGGGCGGTCTTGACTGGTCACCCGAGGAAGGCTATTCTCCTTGCAAAAGTAAGTCCAGAGACGATGCTTCTCAGAGTTCAGGACATCCCGAGAATCATACTACAGATTCTAAAGAAAAATATTACAGTTATGGAAGGATGATGTCCTTTGGAAAGGATGCAGCAGAGGCTCATCCATCAGATCTTAAGAGGATTGACTTTAGGGTAATGTTAATCCGAAACCAAATTCTCTCATTGTTTCTCTCGTATGCGCTATTTTCCTTTATTTGTTTCAACTTTGAGCATTGATTACATTGGTGGTGGGTGTGGGTGATTCTGGATGACCAGTTTATGGACTTCTATGATCAGCAGAAATGCTGAAGTCCAAGGGATTTAGTGAATTAATTGTGTTCATCTTAACCCAGTAGCTTTGGATTAGACCATGTATATGTGTTAAAAAATCAACCAGATAAATACAAATACTAGATTTCAGACCCAGTTAATATGGAATGTGACAGAATTCCAAATCTGAATCCATATAGCTCAAATCCTAGATTCGCCTTTGCCAGAGGCGCCAAAAATAGCATAAACAAAACTATCGACAAAGTAGTTAGCACTTTGATGTGAATTTCTTGTTCTAATTATGGGTCTTTTACTTATATTTTTATGCTATATGCAAGCAGGGGTATGACCTGTTGCCTTTCTAAAAACTGCTTCTTTTGGGGAATTGCCAAAGAATGATTTGGATACCTGGCTGGTCATAATAAAACCAGTGGGCACACATAGCATGCGTTGCATGTTTAAGAGCCAATGTGATATGCTTGGTGTGATGTGAGTGTAAAATAATGGAAATAAATGAAGTCTAACCATATATTACAAGTGGATGATGTCCTTATATATCAATTGTTTTTCTACACATCCTTAATAAGGGCTTTTTTTGTGATAAATATTAGATGTGGACTTATCCACTTAAAAAAGAAAGAAATAAGGTAAAGTACTGCACGAGGCATTCCTTAAACACTTGCCATCTCAAAGAAAAAATCTGCTCAGAATTTTCTTTAAAAGAAAAATATGCTGCCAATGTAAATGGGACGAGATGGTTACAATTAAGGTCATATTGAACTCCCTGCTGAAAAGTGTTTCTTTACTTGCAAATTATACTCCAAGCTTGTCACTTGTCTTCTTTTTTCCTGAATGAGGAACTCCATTCATTATGCCAGTTCATCTGAATTTTTTATGCTCCATAAAGATCACAAGAGTCAAAAAATTTCCATGGGTTTGCTGAAAAGCTACTGAGTAGAAGCAGAACTAGCCAAGCAAAGCACATCACAACTACCAGGAAAAGCAATGGAAAATGGAACCATGTTCTCTCAAATATTTCAAATTTGAAGACCATATTGGTTATGCTATACAGTGTGCTTCGTATAGAGCAACAAAATATCTATTTCCTTTTCTTCTTGTACTTAATACTCATGTTTAAGATCCCTACATCAGCAGCAGCATATGTTTAATGTGCATCAATCAAGTAATCTGAAGCAGATCTGGAGAACCATTCCCATATGCATCTTTTGGACTAATGGATGGAAAACAAAAAGGCTTGCTTTGAAGGAAAAAAGATGCATGTTTCTAGAATTAAGAACTCTTGTTTGCTTAGTTTATATTTCTGGTGTTATAGGAGTAGGGTAGATAGCCTAGATCAGCACATGGATTTCCTTAGCTTGCTAGAGGGGGACCTGATGCGGTGATGTTTTCTTATGCAGTTAGTTTTTGTACTTCCCTGTACCATCTTGGTACTTTTTAAAAATAAATTTTGACCTCATGAAAAAATAAAAGTTACCAGGAGATTGAACTGAATAACATTAAAGATGGATGGTCTGTGATGTCTCAGTGTCCTTCTATGATATGGGTGCCATTTCTTCCTATTTATGCAAGTTTGTAACATCTTTTGTCTGTCTTAACTTCCTTATCAGATTTTTTTTTGTGCTCACAGGCTGTAATTTCCAAAATAAATTGTCTTTTCCACTTGCTTCCTGATGTTTGTAACTAACTAGCATTTATTTACATGCAGGATGCTGTTAAGGGCAGTAATGTTGCAAATAACACCTGTGATGTGTGGAACGAGTACCAAGACATGGGTGTTAGTGGTACTAAAGCAGTGGAAGAGTACAAGGTTTATACAGCTGGAGAGATTGTGGATTTGCTCAACTTTGTTGCTCCGAAAATGATGGCCCGTGGTAATGCACATTTTTCGTATGGGATAGCTGATGATTTGGATGATCCTAAGTATTCACACTACAAATATTGGTCAAATCCATTGGAGACAAAGTGAGTCCTCTCATATTGTTGCTTTTGTGTCTTATAATGTTGTTCTTACTTGAATTGTTTCAGATAAGATGAAAAGAGGTCTTTAACTGTATAGGTTGAAGTTCAAGAACCAAAACCAAATTTGCTTTTACAGTTAAGAGTCTTGACCATCCTACTTAAAAACACACAAAACTTCAGTAGCGATTTCCAATCTGAAGAAAGACAACACTATTAGGCAGTAAAGCTCTATCATTTGCCTTCTTGCGTGGTAAATAAAAATTAATAGCTTCCACTTGGGCAAGAATTTCTTCCCCTTCCATACAGCTCTTTAAACAGGAAAAAGTTAGGATCACAAGCCCTTTTAGATACTTTTGTTTTCTTGTGGCTCATGAAAATACTTGAACTGTCATTTAGATTCTCTTCTTTTGGGTTCTCTTTCCCTTTTCCCCTTTTTGGACTTCTCAGAAGGTTTAGTCAAACTTGAATGTCCATGACAAGGCTTTGCTAAAATTTGCTGCAGCTTCTTTAGTTAAAACTAATCTTAGTTATTTTGTTTTGATCTGATTTGTTTCTTCAGGTTACCAGATGCTCCTGACATGGAGATCTATTCAATGTATGGAGTTGGCATTGAAACTGAAAGAGCATATGTTTACAAGCGGATACCTACAGCAGGATGCAATATTCCTTTCCAGATTGATACTTCAGCCGATGATAATGATGAAGGTAGCTGCTTGAAAGCTGGTGTTTACACGGTAGATGGTGATGAGACTGTGCCTGCATTAAGCGCAGGATTCATGTGTGCAAAAGGATGGCGAGGAAGAACTAGATTTAATCCCTCTGGTATCAAAACTTATATAAGGGAGTATTTTCATGCTCCCCCTGCAAACCTTCTTGAGGGTCGTGGTACACAGAGTGGTGCACATGTTGATATAATGGGAAATTTCGCTTTGATTGAGGATATAATGAGAGTTGCTGCTGGTGGTACAAGTGAAAACTTGGGAGGTGATCAAGTTTACTCAGATATCTTCAAGTGGTCTGAGAAGATCAATTTACGTTTGTGATCATCTACTCACCAGTTTCATTGTTTCAACAGACCAGCTTGACATCTTATTTATAAACTTACATACCCTTTCCACTGGATGCCATTCAAAATCTTAAGAAATGAACAGGTATTTTTCCAGATATAGTGCAGGATTTATTGCTTCCGGTGGTGTAAAGTGTAATATTAACGCAGCTCATCTCGCTATGCAATAACAAAGAATAATAGGTGTGTAGTAGGGATTGAGTTGATGTTGTATCATTTTGGCATTGTGAATTTGTTGTAAGTTAAGGACTTGGGATCGGTGATTGTTGATAATATTCAAATGATTGTGTAGTCAAAGATCAACCCGTGCTATTTGATTTGTTTTAATACATAATTCAAAAAGCACCATCAAAGCTTATAATTTAGCGAAAGTTAAGAGTCGTACAATAGATTGTGAGAATTCGATTCTCACTATCCCTTTACTTTTTCTGCTTCCTTTGACATGATCTATTGCCTTGAGATTCTTGGGAATTGATTCACCAAACAGGGAGCACGCAAGGTAAGGTGTACATCGTGTCTGTTTCATTGGAGATTTGTCAATATTCTTTTCTTTCTAAACTTGATAGTAATAAAGATAAATGACGTTTTGAAAGGAGAAAAATTGTGATGAAAATAGCTTTTTAAAGGCCTTGATTCAAGTGGATAAAACAAGGAGTTTAAACTTATACATGTGCAACTTGTAATACTCACACATTTATTGATACTGTCACCTTCTTTAATGATATGATTTAGTCTTAATAAATTATAAAACGTCAAACATGTTTCAATGAAGATTGATGTGTATAACTAAAATAGACAAATATTTTATATGATTAACTTAACAACTTTTTAAACACACAAAATTTCTAATGTTTCCAGGTTTAATTAAAAAGTAAATAGTTATCGAAAAGAGATTAAAGCATACGAGAGATAAATAATAACTAATTTCGGGATTAATTTATCCATATATTGATTGAAATAAAAATCACGGGATAACTTATGCTAAAATTAGTTAACCCAAAATTATGGAGTAGTATTATTTTTATCCCGTATTAAAAATAGAATGATATACTGAAATAACCAGACACGAACCCAGGATTTGAAGACGATGGGGGCTTTACTAAAGGTGGATGCGGGTTAGTCAAAGCACTGACACTTCATCGGAAAATAATGTCAAACAAGTACAACATCGAAGCTATATATAAATATAAATTAAACAAAAATATAACATAGTTCACTCTATTGTTGGATAGTCTTGACCCTCGGTGTACACTTTGAGGTTTCTAGTTCAAATCTCGCTTGAGGTTTTTAATAGGAAAAATTGTATGAAATAGCAAACTATTAATTCAAATTAAATGTTATAGCCATAGTTTCGTTTATTTGTAATTTGCAGCAAACATTCCATGTTTTTTGTCATCCCATTTGTATACCGAAATATACAAATAAACCCATTTGGTATACATATGTGTTGTATAAAAATTAATTGTAGGACCCATTTGTATACAAAAATATACAAATAGACCCATTCGGTATACATGCGTTGTATAGATGTAGTAATACCAGAATATACAAATACAAATTTTTATGTATATGTATATCGAAATATACAGATAAATAGCCATAGCATACATAAAATTTGCTATTGAGCGCAATTATACAAACTATAGTGATAGCATACAAAAATAATTTTTATGTTTGTTAAACCTAAAATTTACTCTTTTCAATATGCCTTTTTTGAAAAAAAAAAAAAAACAAAGGACAAAAAAAAAGGCAACACCAGAATAGAACTCACATACTCCGCTTGCGAAGAAGCGCAATGAACACGGTCAGACCAATGCACCAACTCAGCTTATGTGTTTTAGGGTGCACATTTAGTTATATGATCCTTATTTAGTTATATATATGTATATACACATAATTTTTTTTTGAAGTACGCGGGTGCACGTGCACCAACTCCCTCAAACGTGGATCCACCTTTGGAAATAACTAATCTCCAAATAATTAATACCAAAATAACTTATTCCCTAGTCAAAGGATCAACGTGCGCTTAAAACTTTAGACGGTAACAAATACTTAGCTCCTTGGACGAGATTATTACGTATTTCGGGTCTTGGGTTGAGTCCGGAACCCATATTATAAAACGGGCCATTGAGTCTCTCTTTGGTCTAAGTTGGGCTATCCGGTACCGGTAGACCCGCAAAGACTATTGTGTTCATCTTTCAATTTTTCTTCGACACAGATAGCATCGTCGTCTCCGATCAATCCCCTTTCTTGATTGCTACCTTCAATCTCTCTCTTTATATATATCTATCTATCTATTCGTAAGTTTCTTCATCCGTATTTGATCGTATATTTGTTGGATCATCTGTTTTGGATCGGCAAAATTGATGAAGTTTCTTATCTTGTGTCTGAGCTAGAATTTTTAGTTGATTTATTAATGTTTTTCGTTTTCTTGTACAACTTTATTGATTGTCTTGTGGTGAATTCGTGCGGTTTGGGGAAGATTTCTTATGGGGTGTTTTGTGTTTTCTTGTACAGCTTCATTGTTTGTGCTTGGTACGCTACACTTATTATATCTTTAGTGTTTCTTGATTTTTCTTGTTGCTTATATGGGTTAATTCTACGTGATAACTGTAAGCTATATCTATTGTAAATTACAGGAAAAAGAACCCCCCAATGTGGGTTAGTATAGAGACTTTGGGGTTAGGGTTTTTATATGGAATAGGGAAAGGTTGATTGTGTGGGTGGGTGGGGGGTCAAGATTGCTCCAAGAATTTAGAACTACTGCCAGTCTACCAGACCCTAAAGGTTTTCTGTCGTTTCTGCGTATCCAACTCAGGTGTTTTCCTTACTTTCAGGTGGTTAGCCAAGATTCTTGATCATATTTTGGTTGCAATTACTTGCTTTAGTAATTTTGGATTCTTTTAAAATCTAATGAGTTTACCTAGGCCAGGTACTAAGACTGATGGAAGGTTTTTACTTACTTGAGAAGCCATTTACTAAGGCCTAGTTTCATGTCTCCATTTGGATCAGGAAGATATATGTGCTTAGGGAATACGTCAAAGTCATAGCGTTCCATTTGTATGAGACAATGTTAAAATCTAAGCTAGTGAAGTTTCCAATACTTCTAATGGTGGTTTAATGTTGATATTCCTTTGACTCTCCTCAGGGTTGATACATTATTGATGAGCCTAACAATTCAGTGAATTTATCAGGAAGAACATCTGATATAGAAGAAGTTTTTTTGTTGTTCAGGTGTTGTTTTATTGTATATTATGTTCCATTTTAAATTTTAGTGATGATTTTGTTTTGATCTCTCACTAAGAAGAATATTGTTGGGGGGTGGGGGTAGGGGGTTGAAGTCCTTAGTGTTGTAGGGTATTTGAACTTATCTAGTACGTACAATTGCTAACTTGCCTAATTATTGTTTGTGAGATACATTTTCTGCTGAAAACTGACTCTTGCAGAAGCACAAGGTAAGGCTGTGTATGATAGATCTGATTCGATATGGCCCTTCTTTAGACCCACGGATAGAGCGGGAACTTAGTGCACCTGGCTGCTGTTTGTATCGTTCTTTTTCCGTGTTCTATTACATGTTTTCTGCTCAAACTTGGTGTGTGGATAGATAATATGTCATATCTGAGAAAGAATATGCTTCACTAGCATTTTCATCTCTTGGGCAAGGACTATGTATTTACTGGAGTATTGTCCTCTGCAGTCTGTAGGCTGAAGCTGAGCTGAACTGTATCCTGCTTATATCTTTCGGGAACAATATGCAGCAAGCTGTTCAGTCAAGATCCTTTGCCAATGGATTTGGCATTCGGAAAGGCGAAAAAGAAATGGGGACAAGGTTGGAAAGTAGAATGCAGCCTACAAAAACGACTTCCAGCAAGTCGACTATTGTAGGTGAGAGCTGCTAACTAAGAATTGTCTAAATTCCTTCATATGCTTAATTCTAACTGCCATAACTTTCAGGTAAAAGGGGATCATACGAAAGTCCTTCACATGATCGACTAGTTTATTTTAGTACATGTCTTCTTGGACATCAAGTGGAGGTACAAACAATGGATGGATCTGTGTTTTCAGGGATATTTCATGCAACAAATGCTGACAAAGATTTTGGTATGTCTGAAAAATTAATATAGATTTCTAGATTATTTTATCTGGTATTTATGACTTTGAACAGTGCTCTGGCATGTATTGAGCTAGTTTGCATTTGATGCTTTATTCTATCGTTGATCTTTGCACAGGTATTGTTCTGAAACTGGCCCACTTGATAAAAGATGGTTCCCAGGAGAGTAAGAATACTCCTGAATCTCTGGTCAAACCTCCATCTAAGACTTTGATTATACCGGGTAAAGAGCTTGTGCAAGTTTTAGCAAAGGTTTGTGTGTTACTTCTATGATTTTTGCTTCCAATTATTTTATGTACTCTGTTATTCTAACTTTAATATAGTTCTTAAATGATCAACCAAACAATTGATGCTGTGATGTAAGATAGTGTTGGCATTTCATGCAAGACTAAGCTATAGATCACTCTTGACAGATGCTAGAATCAGATTTTATGTCTTGTCTATATGTTAGACAGTTAAAGCTATAATAATGAGACTATTGCTTTGGAATAGGGTGTGCCTGCAACTTTAGATGTCTTCAGAGCTGAATTGCTGCGGGAAAAACAGCTGGAACTGTTGACAGATTCCTGCATATCACAGTCCCGGCATGGTGAGGTAGAGCGACAGTTGGAACGTTGGGTGCCTGATGATGATGCTCTTGAATGTCCCGAGTTGGATAACATATTTGACGGCCACTGGAACAGGTAAAACCCCTCCCCCCACTCCCCCCCCCCCCCCACACACACACACACACACTCTCTCCACCACCAAAAAAAGTAGTGTGTGATTTATCTAGATGTTATAACTATCCTACGATCTTGGATAAACCGACTATTACAATGAAAAATTCAAAAAAAAAAAAAAAAATCTGTTTTCAGTTACCATCTTTTTTTTGCTGTTTACCCATTCCTAATCACCCTTCAATGTGCTGAAAATGTTAAACTTCAAGTGAGATTGTGTTTGATTCTCTATAGGTAATCATACTCACATAAGCATTTTATTAGTTTGAGTCTCTCTCTCTCTCTCTACTTAGACAGCTGTTTACCCTCTTTGTTTTGGAAGTTGTTTGTGATCTTCTTGCATTCTTTAGAAGTTCTTTCTAACAGATATTTTGGAATGAAAGAAAGACAAAAGAAAGGTGAGAAGCTGAAAGATAGAATGAGTGGAGAGAGCGGAAAAGAAGTATCAGATTTTTTTTTGGTTGACTAAGAGAGAAGGAATGTAAGCACAAGGTTTTCTTGGGTGTTGCAGAGGTTCCATTAAAGAGGTTTCCTTTCCCCTCTGTTCTTGTGTGTTGATTCCTGGCCATGTCTCTCCAGTCTACCATTCTCCCCGGTCATGGCCAAAAAATCCAACAGGAAAGTAAGAAATTAGATATCCCTCTACTCTCCTTCTTTTTCACCCTTCACATCAATAAACACACATAAACCTAAGCGTATATGAATTCAATGTTTTCTGGAGTAGGGAATTGAGTTGGGCTATGAATTCAATATTAGGTGCAGAAAAATTTCATTTTTTAAAAAACCTTTTCCAGAATCATTCGAATCCTCTTCTAATGCCTCTAAGTTGAATGTCTCTTGGTGGAAATTGTTAATTCATGCTTATGTTTTGCTTTTCCTTTGAGCTGTCTATTACCAGGGGGAGAAAGCGGTGCCTTCCCCGTGTTCAAAGGTCTCTTCTACTTCTTCATTGGAAGTTTACCGAAAGTCAGATTTGAGTCGGTGTTCTTTTTCTGCTCAATAGTGGTGCCAGATAAATGCATAGGATGGTTGCTCAACAATTTCATTCTTCAATTATTAGTGATACATGCCTACAAGTTTTCTTTTTCCCACTGTTGTCTAATTTGTGCTAGTTGTGAATTATGTTTCTTTAGCATGGCAATGTGTTTCACCTCCTATATCACTGAATAAATATGTCCTTGCAGGGGCTGGGATCAGTTTCAGGCCAATGAAACACTATTTGGAGTAAAAAGCACATTCAATGAGGAACTTTATACTACAAAGCTTGACAAAGGTCCTCAAATGAGGGAGTTGGAAAAAGAAGCTTTAAGAATAGCTAGGGAAATCGAGGGTGAGGTAACACGTGATCTTCATCTAGCAGAGGTAAGATTACATAGTTACCTTTTACTTGTGCAGCGTTCTTAAAAGTTATAGCTCAGTTGCTTAAAGCAATGAGCAATGAAAGCAAGGGGTCCTCTCATCACATGGGCGAAGCAAACCAACTTCAAAGAAGCGCGAGCTTCTGACAGTTAGTGATTCGATCAAGAAGTTGCTGCTTTAATTTTACTTGAAAAGATAACAATAATAATAAAGTAGTGCTGTTTACTTTCCAGATACACTCCAGTGTTCTCAGTCTTTTTTTCATCGCAGGGCAAACAACTACAGTTTGTTGTTTTTCTAGATTTGCTTCTTTATTATTGTTTTCTTCTTTAAGATGACTCGTTTTTCCATTTGTCTATTCTTCTTCTTCTCTATTTCATTGACTATTTTCCATTTCTTGATTATAAGAACGAAATGCTACGGAATTTTTGCATCTTCTGTAAATTTTGCTTCTGACTACAAAGGAGCGTGCTTCACTCACTTCTTGCTTAAAACCCCAGGAGTCTTTTCTACTTTTGAGAGCACCAATTGTGTGAATCCTTGGTTTTCTTGCCATTCTCTAACGGTTCTTGTTCTTCTTTTTTATTTTAACATGGTCCGTGTCTTTGAATTTTATTTCACAGGAGAGAGGAATTCAACTTCATGGGAGCCTTGAAGTTGATGAAGAAACCAGATTTTCAGCAGTTGTTAGAGGGGTTGATGATAGTGGATATGGTGATTGTGAGGACATACTGTTGGATTCGCATAATGATGAAACATTTCAATGTATCTCTAGTTCTTCTATGGGGAAGTCATTCGCTGGTACTAGTGTTGGGGAAGTTGTTGACGGTGTGGAATTCTCATCAAGATCTTCCTCAGTGGTATGTGTATGTTCATTCAGGTTCATTGTGTCTTGCATAAATTATTCCTTTGTGGTATGAGAACTTTAATCCTTTGAATTGATGTACTACTAGTTTCGGTTTTACGTCTGTGCTTAATTTATTTTCAACTAGCCTAGGCATTTTATTTGGATATCCCTGATATAGGAAAAGTGTTTTCTAACTAGTCAAATGTCTCATCTAGTTGGGAACTTTGTTGCAGAGTACTGCTATGAAAGTGCTGGCAAATACGAGAAGTCGAGAACTATCCTTGTCTTGTAGACACTAAGTCCTGCTAGCAAGAGATTTTCCCTAGCTTTTCATAGTTCCAATAAAGTGGATTGAAGTGGCACTCAAAAAAATTTCCCTAGCTTTTCATAGTTCCATTAAAGTGGATTGAAGTGGCACTCAAGAATGTGACCTAGTGGTCAATGTAGTTGGAATCGACTGCCTGATTAACACAACAATCTGTCAACAAATATCAGGTGCTATGGAAGAAATTAGGCACCGGAATGAGGTGTGGTCATATGAGCTTTTGGGAAGCTAATTAGTTACAAGATTTGCAAGCACCATATCTGTACTAGGAGATACCATAGTGACTTGCTATGGGGGTGGGTTCTCCGTGGATAATGTCACATTAATTATTTTTCGTCTTCATCATTCGATTCGTTCTATACTACAGTTAGGTGGAGGAACAGTAAGAGAACAATTTCAATCTGTTCTCTAACTTAACATATTCGTCTTAAATCTTATTTAATCATGTGTTTCTTCCAAAATCTTTGACATCTTCAGTGGAGTTTTCATCTTTCTTCTGGAGTCTGCGATTCAAATCCCTGCCAAGGCAAAAAACTTTAAATGATTTCTTTTCATCATTCTATGATTATTGAGTTTCCGGTACCTCACAGTAGGTTAGTTGAGGTGTGCACAATCTGACTCATAAGCCATCTCTATCAAAAATAAAATTAAAAAATAAAAATGGTGGTTTAAAGTGCCCGCGTTCATGTGGTAGATCTATACCTTTGGGTTTCTGTTTGTGTCTTAAGATTATATTGCCGGTGTTAATCTTGTCATATTATTGTCTGTAGGATGAATTGCAATCTTCTCAGCTGAGTTCCAGCAGGGATGTCTATCAGACTTACTATGATGATCATAGCAAACAGTCATCAGCTGAACATGTTCCTCAAAGTGCCTTGAAGATGGATGAGAGCAGGTTGTTAACAGTTTCTGTCTGTCATTCTGACATTTCTTCTCTACTTAGTCTGAGAAGTCTACATTCTGGTATCATGTTTATTACTGTTAAAGAGAAATACAATAAATCCTTACCCCTTTAGCAGTCAAATTTTGTTGCTCCTAACCAAGTTGTCCTTTAGGGGGCTCAAAATCACGTTCAGTGAACATGATGGAGCTAGCTGCAATGAAGAGGAGACAAGAATGCAAATGGTAGCATAGCTTATATACTTATTGCTGTCATTGAAAGCTCCATCTTTATTATTCCTTTTTTTCTTTCTTTGAAAAGCTCTCAAGGTCTGTACTTGTTTCTTGTAGTTAGCTGAAGGGGCTCATACATCAATACCTGAAGGTGAGTTTGTCTTGAGGTGCTCAAGTAGTCAAATATCCATGCCTGCAACTTGTTAGAATAGGGTTTTGATAAATATTTCCCTTCTTGCTACATGCTGCTAGCTGACTTGTAGCCTATCATCTTCCCTCCCCTCAAAATAGCTCCCCCCGTGAATTGATATTTAAATAGGATGTCATACTAGAAGATAAAAGTTGTCTGCCTCAAGATTGTAGAGCATGTAACTTTGGTCTTTTGCCATCAGTAAAACAAAAAAAACTCTCTTTTTTTTTTAACTACTGCCCACCAGCTAAAAAGAAGGGGTGGGTAGTGAAGGTCTAGGTATGCTTCATTAGTTCTTGATAGATTTTGTACATCTCTGAATTCTACTTAAACGAATTGTAAACTGGGCAGTCAAAGTATGGTGGCATTACTTTTATGGATGTTCATGTGAATCAAGGATGCATGGGCTCCTTAAAGATATTCTTTTGTAATGGTAAATCTTAGACTTAACGGTCTCCCTTTCTTACTATAGTTCATCTCCTTTACAGTCATGCTTGTGTGATGATAGTTACTTCTAGGCTGTTGTACAGTATACTGATCCATGACAACTGGCGTGCTTTGTGCTGTGTCTATTCTTTCTATCTTGTGTGTTTAAAAAACCTGTTTCTTTGTCTCGTTTTATTGCGGGTTAAAAGCAGTGTTATCAGAACTGCTCTTAAATCGCGCTTAATCCCTGAGCAAGGCTCATAACTTGTTGAGTGCTTTGCCTCGCTTAATGTGCACTTTATCTTCGTCATCAAGGCACTAAGGCATACTTTTCCATTCCTATGTGCCTCTTTTGAAAAGACGGCACTAAATTATTGATATTTCACTTTATCCTAATTTTTTATAATCAATTTCTGTTGATCATATATTTGTCATGCATGCTTATAATTATTAGTCTTGGGCATATATATTTGTATTTTTCTCCCTTTGTGCCTTTTTTCATTAGAGTCCACGCTTTATTTGTGCTTAAAGCTATGTACCTTAGAGCTTTTTTGTGCTTTTAGCTTTTAATAACATTGGTTATAAATTACCTTTCATGCATCTCTGTTGATTTTAAGGTTTTTACATGTAGATTCCAAGTCATCACTAAGAGTGAAAAAGGAAACCTTGGTTAAGGGTGTGTCGCCTATGGATGTCTCTGCATTGCCTCCCCTTCCTGAATTTCAGGAAAATATCACCGGTTCTTTTAGTGAAAAGGGGGCTGTCGGGTCTTCCAAGAGTCGAGACAATACCAGATCTGCTAATTCTTGTGTCAGACCTAGCAGTTCTGCTTTATCCTCTATTCATGGAGCAGGTACTGCGTCTAGCAATGGATTATCACGTAGCTCTTCCGTGAGTTCATTTTCTTCAGAAAAATCCACGAAGTCCACCTTAAATCCACATGCTAAGGTAAGAGTTCCTCTTTGATACCTTTTTCTATTCAGCAAACCATGACTGTCAGCAAGCAATCATTTCATAGTTTTAATGGGCTCTTAGCTTACACTGTCCAGTTATGCTTATGTTGAATTTTCTGTCAGGAATTTAAATTTAATCCCAGTGCGAAGAGCTTTGTCCCATCTCAAGCGACTTTGAGACCGGCATCTCCAGTGTCTGATAATTCCTTCTACTATCCAGCAGGGATGGCTGCTATGCCACAGATGCATGGCATGTCTATGGGTGTTGGGGTAATGATGCTTGTGGTTATTACTGCTTGGTCTTGTGTTTATGATGCTGCTGTTTTTGTTTATCTGGGTACTTTTGAGTCCGTATGATCTGGTTAGGACAAGATATTTCATTTGATAGAGTTGGACCAATATAGAATCAAAGTACCAGTATGGGATGTAGGACTTGCAAATGATCGCCTCTCTTACTTTTTTTCTTAAAAAAATGATTCATTGGATGGTAGCTTCTGTTGGCGGAATAACGGACACTGAATCTTTTGATAGTTTATTCAAAGTATTACTTATATATTTACCATAGTGGTGTTAAAATGAATACTTTGTGGTCACTTCGTCCTGTTATATTTTGTTGTTACCTCATCCTTTATTTGCTGAGGACGTGGACGAAGTTCATGGGTTGCAACATGAGGACTTCCATTCCGAGGGGATCATCCTTCCTAGTACTTTGCCCAAGCACACTTGACTTGGGAGTTCTATGGTTAGTCAACATAAAGGGGGTATAGAAAGAGATAAAAGTAACAGCCACCTGATTTTGCATATGCCCTTAATTGATTCTTTTCCAGTTTCCACTGGTGACTGTATCATGGCTGCAATTCTGTTGACTAGGGATGACTGTGATCCTCTTTAGACTAGATATTTGGAGTATTCTTCAGGAACATAGCTACGAGATTGAATTGGAAGCTATTCCCAAATTTGTTGGATAGCTGGTGAAGTTCATGAATTTTTGAATCTGTTTGTCTTGTGTGATTGGGCATGCTGTTGCTTCTCTCTCATTGTGTCTTAACTTTTTCCTTTGGGCGTGGGGTGTTTCTGATGTTTACGTTGCTCACATACTTTTTGCAGGTTGGTCCATCGTTTGCTGGACATCAGTCTGTTGTATATAATCCACAGGGTACCCCTGCGCCACAGCCGTATTTTCATCCAAATGGACCTCAGGTTCGTCATTATCTTGGCAATTTCCCTTTGTACATGTTGATTGTGTTGATTGTTCTGCCTGTACTATTTGAGAGATTTGGTCAATGCACTAATCATTGTGCCTATTAAATTTAAGTGGTTTGCATAATGCTTAAAATTTCTTCCTTCGGTTGCAGTATGGACAGCAGATGATGATTGGTCACCCTCGGCAAGTTGTCTACATGCCAACTTATCCCCCTGTAAGAATCTGTGTTTGGCATTGTACCTTCTACTTTTTCAGTATTGCGCAGTTACTGTCTTCTGGCCATTTTAGTAGCTCTCATTGTGATAAAGTTAAGTTTTGGTACCTTGTTTGATAATGAATTAATGATCATTCATATTGGTCCTTGTCCAAAAACAGGTTATCAGTTATCTGAATCCATAATATCCAAGTCACTCCATTTAAATTTGTCTCGATCCAATTTGATAAAACAAAATTAGTTCTTATAGCACTAGAAACTTTCTACTTTCTGACATGGTAGCATGACTAAAAGTTAGACCCAACTAATTGGTATCTCCTGTTGAGATCTTTTTTTCCAATCCATTTTTTTTGCTAGGTCTGCTTAGATCTCAAGAGATTGTAGGTATTGGGGGATGTCTTCCTTTCTTTCATGTGATTTGGGGTCTACCTCATTTCTGTTTAACTCATTCAGTTACCAATTTACCATGGTTTGAGGTTTTACACTTACCGACATCCGAAGGTTGATATAAGACATTCTTTTCAAGTAAAAGTTCTCATTAATAATAATATGCCAAACTTGGCCATAGACAAGAGATATACCAAAAAGGGGGAAACCTACAAAACATGGTTTTCTCCAAAACACACCCAATCCTCTATACAAACAGGAACTACAATGGGTGTGTTACAACCCCTTTTTAACCAAGTAAAAAATGCTTCATAATTTGCAAAAATAGAAGAGCTGTCACGTAATTTCTAATGGATATAGGAAACTAGTCACTGCCTCCAAGCCGAGATAATGCAACCTCTTTATCTCGACTACTTTTGCAATATATAAGGTGATATAAGTTAATTTAATGCCAACAAAAAAAAATTATTTATAACGTTACCAGTTTCAAAAAAATAAAAATAAAAAATTATTTATAATCATTCAAGTTATTGTATATACATTTGGAGAAATGAACACTGTCAAAGTAGAGTTGTTATAATGTAGTAGAATTATGTCTTTTAATATGATGTTACAGGGATTTATTCATATCTTTAAATGTCGACATCACTTGCAAAAAGATCTTGTGTAAGCTGCTGATCACACTCGACTGCCAATATTACATGTGCTTAGTTGAGCATGCCCCAATGTTTTCTGTATTTTTAAGGATACATCATCCTATTGGTTAGCTTCACATTGGCGATCAACCTACCACAACTTTCCTCTTTTATCAAGAGTCAGGACTATGCAATCTAAGCAAAGCTTCATACAAGCCATGTGATGGGACCTTCTTCCCATTTATCTGATGAATTTTCTGTTTATATAAGGAGAACATATGATAATAGAATTACAAACTATTAGCTTTAGCTTTCTTTCTTTATCTATCTTGATTGATGCCAACAGGAATCACCGTACAATGGAAGAGGAGAGTATTGACCAGTTCTTGGTGACCTGCATCACTTGGTGACTTAACCCTTTGCTGATATTGGAAACAAATTTCTGACTGTAGATTGCATGGATCATTTATTGGTGCATAAAGTCTTCTGATAAAATAGCTGCAATCTGCACCTGCTGGTTGAAATGGTTCTGTTAGCACTCCTGTATAATGAAGAATTAATTATTCTGCTTTCCATAATCGTAGTGTTTTTTTTTTGTAAGCTCTTAGGTGTTCTTTGTCATACTGCAGATTATTTCTCATCTTTCGGGTTTGTTCAACCTTTTTGTTTCCTTGGACAATATTTATCCAGTCTGTACTATATTCTCTTATTTCGTGATAGTTTTGGTGTGTAAAATTCATTTCCGTTCATCTTTTTGCTCTTTGATAGTGTTTGCGGTGCAAAATGATTGTTCTATGGACAAATTTTGCAGTTGTTAAGTCTGATTTTAGTATTGGTGTCACTTCCTCGTGTCTCCGGCAATTTAACTGTGATCATGGGCGGATCTATGCTTTGGGGGTGCTACGCCACTCCCGAACTTTGACAAAAACTCTATATATACATGTAGATATATAAAATTTATATAAATATAAAGTGTGGCACCTAGTAAACAAAATTGGCTTGTGGTGCCACGGTAGGAGGGCAACTTTAGACGACTAATATTGCGGGTTTGAATTTCGTTTGTACTTATTTTTTTTTTTAGAAATTTGTTGTATACATTTTTTAAGGAAAAAAAAAAGGCTCCAACCACGTTTTTTTAAGGAAAAAAGCTGGCACATTAATTAATAAGTCTATTTGGCACCCACGGACTCTAAATCCTGGATCTGCCACTGACTGTGATCCATGTCTTTGCATATTCATGGCATTGTTGAAGAATAGGAGGTGGTTATATGGCATTGATAGTTTTTTAAGGCAAAATTCATCAAAGACCACTAGATATATAGGGAGGGTAGGGAGGTCGTGGAGTAAATGGAAGGTCAGTAAAGTGGTTGGGCGTTCTTTTGTTTTTCAACGGGATTAGGCATGGTGGTAGTTTGTGGCACCGTGTTTGTCACAGTAGTAGCCGTATTCATGTGATTTCTTGCTTTGGTCATCTGTTGTAGTTTTCGTCTGTTGTTTATTATGCTTAGGTGATTATACTACTTTTTTGATGTTACTGTTCATTGACTTGCATCTTAGACCACTTTGAACTTTGAGCATACTTTCATTTGAAAATTTCTATTTTATTCGAACCAATTGTACTCGATAATCAAACCGTCGGAGTTGACAACCATAAAATGAAGAATTTCCCATCCATTTGCTTCTTGAAATGTGGATAGACCAAAAGCGGAAATGAAAAGATAGGGATATGAATTATAGTACAGTGATTTCAATAAAAGGCTAGGCTAGATTGGCTCATAGATCTAAAAGGAATTGTCCATAGGCTTGATTAAATATAGTTTGTCCATTGTTTAAATAAAAATAAAATAGGTGTTTTGTAACAATATAGACATGTTAGTGAAATGCCTAAAAGAATCAAATTGAAACCCAAACTTGATTAAAGCTTACAAATAATATACAACCATAAGTCTTATTTCATCTTTCTTGAAATAAAGGAGGACAAAAACTCAAATATATCTTTAATGTATTCAATATATAGTAATTGTATTCTTCGATTCAAACCGTATGGTCAAATAATCCATATTTGTCATTATTAACCAATGGATCCCAATTTTATATTAAAACTTGTAATTTAGTTTTATAAAAAAATTTAAAAAGATGCTTCCTATTTCACCCGTTTGTCTATCTATTCTCACAGTGAAAATAGTGGTTGTGTAGTATGCACATCGTACTCTTCTAATCTCATTTGTGAAATCACATTGGGTAGATTTTTTTGTTGCCATCTATTAAAACTAAAAAAGAGACATCTAATGATTTCTAAAAGGTCATTTGATAGCTGGGTAAAATTTATATAAATATTAATAATAATACAAAAGTTAGTTAGGAAGTAATCTATATTATTTTGTATGCAAATTATCTATGTGGAGTATTAATTATTCCATTTTTTATCCATAAATTAAATCATAGGTAATAGGTATAAATTAATTATGCCAGTTTTTAAATAGCAAATTAAACAAAATGTTAAACTTACCTGGACAAACCACCAACATTATATTACTTATAAAGAATTTAATATCCGCATAACTAATCTCGGAACAATCTCTCATGTTAGAGGAAGAGAGTCCTTTATACACATCACATAAAATGACAAAAGAAGTTGTTGATGTAATATTAATCTAGTCAAAAAGAAATACACCTCTTCAAGTTTCTCTCCTTTTTTTGGCTGTCTTTTTCTGCAGTGCAATTTTTCTTGCTCAAGTAAGAAGGAAAAAAAAACAAAAAACCTCTTCTGTGTCCTTTTCGCAGCCAAAGTTTTGTTGTTCTGTGTACAGAGAGACTGGACTGGGACTCGGACTTCTTAAAGAAGCAAAATAATCAGAGGTGTTTGAATTCTGGGTTTGGTTCACCCACAAACTCTGTTCAATTTTCACAAAATCAACAAGGTTTGTTTACTATTTGTTGCATGCAAAAATGGGGTTTTTATCTTTAACTTGTCCAAAAAAAGGGGTTTTTTTTTTTTAAAAAAACAAGTTGATAACTACTTTGTTTTTGTTGATTCTTTAGGGAAATACTAGTATACTACTCTGTTTGTTACCTAGTTGCATTTTTCATTTCTTTTGAGTTTCTAAAAAGTGCAGTTGTTTGTCGGTTCTATGCCTGATGCTTTAGTATCTCTATTCATTGTTGTGAGATTTACCATTTTTTAACAAGTAAAATTAGCTTCTGTTTGGCCTTAGATTTTGAAGTTAGAAATTTGAAAATTGAGTTTTGATGTTGTGATTTTTGGAATCTGAAGTTGTGTTTGGACATGCATTTTACTTTTTGAAGTTTTGCAAGTGCAAGTGTCGAAAGCCCAACAATAGGTTCAAGCCCCTTTTTGGGAACTTGAAATATTTAAAGACTTCAAACATTTGATCAATTTCTTTTGCCAAACAGATATTTGAAGATAAAATACATGTTTCATCTTAGAGTCATAAGCAGTGGAGGAACCCGAATTTTCACTGAAGGCTAGTCAAAAAATATGAAGTACACACAAAGAAGCCAAGTTTATTCAATATGTAGTATATATAGATTTAAAAAGTTACCTAGCTATACAGTGTAGAAGTGTATTATGTCTAAGTCTGAGGATTGTAAAGTTATGACTTAAGTATGTTGTATTACCTATGGTCAGAAAATGCAGGATTTCTTCCGAAAGGATTCTGAGCTGAGTTAGTATCTTAACCCCACTTTGTTAGTGTTAATGATCATCACTGAATTCTGTAGATTTACAGATGCAACAAATGTCGACATTTCCTGGTCCTCAGAATTCCAAGGTATTGAATTATCATATTCAAGATCAGGATTCCTCGTCTACGCAATCAACGAGTCAATCATGTCCTGAAGCTGCTAATGAAGGAGAAAGAAAAAGCCACGGGAAAAGCAGTATGCCTTTGCGAGCAGGTGAGAATATTCACTTTTGTTCTGCATCTTTTGAGATTCATATATAGAACACTTTTAAGTTATGTCACAGAATTTTTGAAACAAAGTAAGCATGTTTGCGATTAGCTTGTTTATACTATTTTCTCTACATCAATTAGGAGAAGCAAATTGATAGGAGTGTAGAAGAGAAATTTGCAAATTGATTGTTTAGTAGGTTGATCAAATTAAGTACTTCCATGTTGTTCCTCCAAATCTGATCGGGCACAGCCTTTTAATGTGGTGGATTGTATGTTCTTGCTAGCCTGCTAAGGAGGCACCACAGAAATGAACTTGAAATGTCGATACAATACCTGTACTACAGATTGCTTCACTTGTTTTTTTGAGTTAGAATAGAGAGCTCATTTCTTGAAAGTAGGTTATAATTCTATTGCTAGACAGTGATGATTGAACAGACTGGAGAAAGTTATCTCTTTCTAGCTTTATTGCTTTGGGGCGTAATACCCGTACACCCCCACTTAAGCATCGAAAGATATACGCATACTAAATGTTGTGTCATGCTGCCCTTCATTTCTCGTTCCTTTAGAAGGGCAGACATTCTTAATATCTAAATCATCTAGGTATTTCATGACCCACATGATGTGTAAGGTTGATTAGGTTGTATTTCCTATTTGGCTTACTAGCTGTTAGTGAGTTTGGTTATTTTTAACAACCTTTCCTTTTCCCTCAATTTTCACTTATTTCTTTTCTGACTTCTGCATTTTCTTAATCTGATCCTGTGGATATCTGCTTGGACCACACCAGGCAGTGTTAGAAGTAGTGGGAAGTCCGATGATTCCCAAAGTGTGTCAAGTCAGGAGCATGGTTGGACTTTTGATACGTATCAGAAAAATTTTGTGAGTTCATTAAGTTAGTTTTTCCCTACTCTTTTTATACTCAATCTACAACAAAATAACAACATACCCTATGTAATCCCACAAGTGGGGATATGCAATCTCTAGTAAATTATTTATGTATTTATTGGTCTTTATTAGGCTGTTGTTCCTTTTCCTCATCCGGATCCTTACTATCACGGTCTAGTTGCTGCCTATGGAAATCAAACCATAGTGAGTACAATTAAAGGTCAATTATTTTTGTATTGATGATGTGCACTGCTTATTTGGTTGTGTAAGACACTTAGAGAAAGAGAACTGAACTTTTTCCATTTGATTGTTTTATCACATTCTCTTCTTTATGATGATCAGCAATTCTTTTGAGTAATTCTAGCGCAACCGGCTCTAAAAGAGCCATTATGTCATCAATATTTTCACTAGAATTTCAATTAAAAACTTTGGTTATGTCATCTAAGAAAAACCTCCCTTTTAAATCTGTCTGGCTGATTCCTAATTTTACATTGAAATCTCCCCCCCCCCCCCCCCCCCGCCTTGCCTTTTTTTTTTTTTTTTTTTTTTTTACTAGTTGCATTTGTTGACCCTGAATCTTCATTACATATGCAACAAACATATGAAACCTCTTGTAGACATTTTCTTGTCTCCAGTGATCTTGACTTCTTAGGGCGAGTAAGTCATTTAGTCCATTGAATATGAGCAAGTTATACTATAGCTTTTAGTGAGGCACTTATATTTGAAAAACCACCCAACTAGTGAATATCCAGTGTGCTCCAAATAATCACTCAAAAGTGAAGAACTTGTTTTCAACTCTTCTTCTCTTTTTTTTTTTTGTTCCGTAGGAAAGAGAACTTTTTTTGGGTGGGGTGGGGGGGAGGATAGGTTATATGGTTCTCCGTATGATATCTAGGTCATGATCCACCTGCAACACCCCCTCCCCCGCTACCCCTCCATCCAATTTATAATATTTGATATGTACTATTAGAATAAGTGAAAACCACCTAAAACCACTGATCAGTGTTTGGACTGACTCAATCTGGTATCAGCACTTTTTAACTTTTTCTTCAAAGGAATTAGAGATGCGCTAAACTTGTGTTGGCTTTGCATTTCTGTGAAGGATCATAAGTAAATTCTAGAAAAGGTCTATGCCATTTTAGAGTTCTTTGGATTATCCTAATCACTTTGCATCTGCTTTACTTTGATGATTCCTTGCTTTTTTTGTCCAACTTATTCTTTGGAGAAGGAAAGTCCACTCATTTGTTCAAGTGAATTTAAATATTATAACACCAAAATATGAGATCCTTCATACAGACTTGTTCGATTAGATATTTGGCATTCGCTACATTAAATATCAAAGGCATCTCCAATTAGTGGTATAAGTATATGGTTCCCATCCCTCAGTTTCTCTCTTATATAGATACCTCTTGTTATCTTTTATGTCAAGCTGCCCATGATTAACCAAGTCTTTTGTTACGCTTGTATTTTGTTTAAGCCAGTGTGATATGCCGATGCCCCCTGTTGGATCCTTACCATTTAGTTTTCTTCAGGTTCAATCCCAAATGTTAGGCATGGTTTCTCCTCGTGTGCCACTTCTGCTTGACCTTAAGCAAAATGAGCCTATATTTGTCAATGCTAAACAATATCAGGCTATCCTCAGGCGTAGACAGTACCGTGCTAGGCTGGAGGCTCAAAACAAACTCTCTAAAGGACGGAAGGTAAGTGTTTGATAATGGTTCAGCTTCACCCTTCTTGTTGCTTAGTATTGAGTCACTCGTACGAGTATACATGTGTTAATGTGCTTTCGGTGCAAATCCAGGATTTACACCTAATGCGTATAGCTTTTATGTTCTCACCACTAAATCCATTGTATTTTTGCAATTATGGGTTTGGATATTTTTTGAATCTTTAATGATTTTTCATATATACCGTGTTAAAGAAGCTGGGTTCATTTGAACCTACTATCACACTAAAACAACCCAATGATCACCCTTAACGTGGTGTAATATTGTCTGCTTTGGGCCAAGCTTGCATGATTTTCCCTAGAAGGTCTCACACTATTAAGTGCATCCAACACCGTATAAGTAGTTTGTTCTTTTCTACATTTCATGTTGGGCTATGTTCACACACAGCTAACACCTGCTAAATCTAGATTGCATCCGCCTTTGTGTGCTTTAGTCATCTTTTTTTTTTTTACCACAAATTTCAGCCATATCTCCATGAGTCCCGGCACCAGCATGCATTGAATAGGGCTAGGGGACCTGGTGGGCGCTTTGTCAATATGAAGAAGCCTCGAGAGTCCAAATCCCCTGATTTGATCAATGGTCAAGACAATCAGGTATCTGATGAGCTGCAACTCAACACAAAAATGTTAGCGCCCAATGTTCATCAATCCGGAAGCTATTCCACACCAGTATACTCTGGAATCACTAGTGGCTCGAACGGTGATGCTATTTACCATCACCAACCATTTAAGTACTCCGCCTTCTCAGCGCGTAACAGAGGGACCTCACAGCTGGACAAAGAGAAGAAAGATAACATGAGCAATCCATGTTTATCATCTTTTTGATGCAAGTGTTGCTATTAAAAGTGGGAAGTCATCCTTGGCTATGTTAGTATTGTAGTACATTATTTTGAAAACTTTATAGTTGGTCCATAACCTCGCATGGTTGTTTTCTATTTAATGTTTTAAATACCTCAAATCCAAAGAGTAATTCTTAGTTTATTGTGGCAGGTTTATGTTAGTTTTCTTCGCAATTTTTTTATCGAATAATTGCGTGGTCTTTTTTCCTTTTTTTTTTTCCTCATCTAGTATTTGCTACCCATATTGGAACTCAACTAAATCCGGATTTGTGTTGGAAAGTCCTACATGCTCTCTATTAAAGGCACATTGAAGTCGAACCTCTACAAAAAAGCTCTCATAAAGTTTTATTATTAGGAAACTTGTATGAAATAAGAAATTATTAATTCAAATTAAATGTTATAGCCATAGTTTATTGTAATTGTAATTTGCAGCAAACATCTCCTTTTTTTGTCATCTGATTCGATATACAATTAGTCATTTTTGATATACAATTAGCCATTTTATACATTTCGATATAAAATGCGTTTTTGTTTGTATAAAGCAAGAGAAAAGTGTATATATAAATACAAATACATATATTTTCGTTCTATACACTTATAATTATATAAATACGGATCTTATTATATAAATTACAATGTATAAATAAATTTATACAAAACTGAACAATTTGTATAAAATTGAATGTTTATAGCGAATTATACAAATCAAAAGTTTCATAGCAAACATAAAATTTGTTATGGAGTGCAATTATGCAAATTATAGCTATAACATACAAATATGATTTTTATGTTTACTATATGTGAAAGTTGCTCTTTATTATTCGTTCCTATTTCTTGCTCTTTTTACTATTTTTTTTTATTTCCCACCCGGTGTCCGGAGCCCACATTAGTGGCCGACTAAATCCGTACTGCGCACTGCAGGGCCCATTTGGAGGTGACGCTCCCAACAGGATTTTCTCCATATCCAAGGCTGAAACTCGAGTGAAACACTTCTATCAGTGCACCACATTCAAGTTAACCTAACACTAATATGTCCATAGAATCAGAATTAACAATAATACATAATGAAAAATTCAATTAGTCCAAAACTTAAAAACATCATAAAATGATCATACTTAATATAATCTATTACTCAAAAGCGATTAGAATGTGCATAAAGTAATACAATAAAGACATAATATGCGCCGAACATTAGTTAGTTAATTATGTTCTTGCTTTCTCAATTCTATTAGGATATATTTAAGTTAACTAGATTGACAATTTTCGAAAAAATTCACTATTAGCAAAATGATTGAAAATTTATTCTTTGTACTCAAATATTTTGTTTAATTATAAATATCATAACTTTCTTTTGAAAAAATAAATTATTAAATATGGAGGATATATATATATATCATGCATAAAAAAAAAAAAAGAAGATTTCCCGTTGATATATATTGGGAGAAAATAGAATAATTGGTACTAGTATAGTAGTATCAGAATTGGTAAGCGTATTATCAAATTCTCTTAAACTCAAAAACCTTGTAGGAAGTCAAAATTGCTTTTGACTTTCTTCTTCTTCTTCTTCTTTCATATGATTTTTGACGGTGCTGTTTGTAGCTGCAAAAGTGGTGTTTGATTTTTTATTTTGTTGAAAAAAAGATGGAATTTGGAGCCAAAGGACAGAAGAAGCCTAAACCCATTGATGTCTTTAAGAATGTCAAGGGCAGATATACTGGTCTAATTAAAGCTCTCACAACAGGTTTTTTTTGTTTTTTTCTTTTATGTTATCCTGTTTAATTTTGCTTTATTTAATCGATTTTGTTTGTTTTTTTTTGGTATTCAGATGTGGATGAATTTTATAAGCAGTGTGATCCTGGTAAGAATATTTCTTCTTTGTATTCTTTTTAAGTTATGGTCTCTGTTTGAATTTTGGGTTATCAGTGGAATAGGGTTGAAAATTTTCTGTTTCTGTAATAATTTGTAATATGTTATATGCATTATGTTAAATTCGGTATTTAAACTTTATTAGTTCAAGTTTTAAAGTTAATAAGTGCTTTTAAAATTAAGGGTTCCTTAAATACTGGGTACAGTTGTATCATAGTATATACATTTTGGATTATCCATTAAGAAGATCAATTTCACTCTCTCCAATGATTGTGGTATCTAAACTCCATCCGCCTTTGGATATATGTCTTTTCTTTAGATAGATATTGAAAGATTTTGGACAATATTGAATTAACGAGTAAGAACATCAATTTCACCCTCCAATGATCAGAGTATGTAAACTCCATCCACCTTTGGACTCTTGATATGTCTTTTTTCTAGTTATTTGAAGTTGGAAGATTTTGGACTAATATTGGGAAAGGCGGATTTAGGATTTCAAGAACCTAGGTAGACTACTAAACAAAGGAGAAAAAATAATATATTAAGTTGGAACTGTTCCTTGTCTTTTTAGATAAATAACTCAACATTCAACCAAGTGTTCATTCAATGCTTTTGGAGCATGGATAGCAACAGATAATTCTAGAAAATACATTAAATACATAGTTTGGTGAAGAGAGATTATGGGTGCATGCAGGGGCGGAGCTCCATGGAACTTATCCGAACCCCCTTTATCGAAAAATTACATCTATTGATTTATGAATATATATTTAATAGTGAACCCCCCTCAGCATAAGCTAAAGGCTTGTTTCAGTGGTAAAATGGGTTCAAGATTCCATCAAATCTACCCTTCGGGGTGGCCCAATGGTTTGGGCTAGGGACTTCCATGTTGGAGGTCTCAAGTTCGAAACCCCTTGCTAGCGAAAGCAAGGGGTTTGCTTCGGGTCGAGCTCGTCGCACCGAGCTTGCCTAGTGCGGGTTAATCTCCTATGTGGTTTGCGAGCTATTGCATAGGAGCGGGGGTTTTACCCTGTGCGCACCCAAAGGATAGCGGCTGCGGATTTCCCTTGTCATTAAAAAAAAAGTTTCCGTCAAATCTTCTCGGCTGCGAGAGTTCGATTCCAGATAGCATCAATTTTTCTAATCACATTTTAGCTTGCTGCTGTTATTTCCTATGTTTTATCACATTTTAGCTTGTTGCTACTACTTCCTATGTTTTATCACATTTTAGCTTGCTGCTGCTTCCTATGTTTTATTGTTCTTGTTGATGTAGAATTGAATTTTATCTACTTACTTAAATCCGACCTGATCCATTTATATCTGACCCGACCCGTTTATATGTGGATACTATTAACCTGCTTACTTGTTTTTTTGAACCCCTCAATGAAACCTGTCTCCACCACTGGGTTCATGTGCACACTATTTCTAGAGTAGAGCCACCCCTGAATATTGGATGATAGTAAGAACATCAATTTCACTCTCCAATGATCATTACATTGCTTTTAACATCATTCCATATCAGTAATCTTTTGTTCCTATATCTGAATTTTTATATATGGAAAGATGAAATTCAAAACATTTTAGTCATTGTTAACCAGAACATAGAATTTCTTAAAAAAAAAATTTATGATAAGGTAGATCTGGATATGAATGTTCTCATATCCACAGGCATTATAGGGAAATCTTTACCCTTCCTTGAAGCAGAAGAAGAATCAAGTTACATCGTACTTAGCTTAAAAGTAACAATTCTAATTCTAAGTCCTTGCTTTTGATTTGGTAACTCCTTCCTCGTTTCAGCGGTGAAAAATAAGTATACATAGGATACTAAGCCTTACAGCTGCAATTAGTGGTAGATATCGAATGAAGACATTGTATGTCATGTTTTTGGAAGTGATATTTAGGGTATCAGAGTAATGTCATTGATTGCTGGGCCTTCTTTTTATTCTATATCACGGATACTTTGTGTTGCTCGGACTCTTCAAAAATGTCGATGAGTGCATTTCAGATCCTCCTAAAGTAGTGTATTTTGAAGGATCCGACACGGGTGTGGCAGAATTTTGGAGAATCTGAGCAACATCTATTATAAGCTCCCTCCTCACCATACCTCCCCTGTCCTCCTTCAAGTTTTGTTATGGTCAATATGTTTAATCTGCCTTATATCAAATTGATTATAACGTGGGGTACTCCTATTTCTTCTTGTTCGTGGTCAAACATATCAACTGTTTTTATGCAGAAAAGGAGAACTTAAGCTTGTATGGACTCCCAAATGAGCAATGGGAGGTCAATCTGCCTGCTGAAGATTCACCACCAGGCCTTCCAGAGCCTGTTCTTGGTATCAACTTTGCTAGAGAGGGGATGCAACAAAAGGAGTGGCTCTCTTTTGTTGCCTATCACAGTGATTCTTGGTTGCTTGCTATTGCCTTCTACGCTGGTGCTAGACTTGGATTTGGTAAAGCCGACAGGTACTTCTTCTCACTTGATTTCTTTTATGCAGCCAAAACATCTCCGTGCTCGTAAAAGTATCTTTGAGAGCATTTCCTGATGATTGACAATATACGTTTAGCGATTCTGCCTGCTCCAGTACCACATTTGACGTTTTTCTTTTGTGTTGATTCTGCTTCTCAATGCATTAAAGTTTTTCTCAATGCTCTCTGTTATAAGCAGAAGTAATGCATCTGATTAATGTGTTTTAGGTTGGTTATATAGTAATACTTCTATCTAGCTAACACTGACCGTACCTATTACTAGCAAGAGAAGCTAAAGGCAGTAAGCTTGTTTAATTTCAGTTCATTGTATTTTGCACCTTTGGTGCACATTTCACTTTCTGGGGAAAATCATGAAAGTATTTTTTGGTCCAAATCTGAATATTCTACTTATTTAAAATGGAACTACTACTCTATGAAATGAATTTCTTGCCGAAATTCCTAATAGCACTCTAGTACTTACGCAGAAACAGTGGAGGATGTTCAGGATATAGAAGTCGTTAATTAGCTTTATAAGTAATATATCCATTTTACTCCCCATAGAATGTTCATGTTTGAATGGAAACCTATTTTAGTCATTTTGTAAGAAGATGAAGAGGTTCGGAGGGAAAAGTGAAAGGAAGGGCAGGATCAAAGTACAAAAATATGCATAAAAAGAGGTGTGAGAAATGCAAATAGCTCGTTGAGTATTACCTTGAATATTAGCTTGCACTTGTAGGAGTGGCGTTAACAGGTTAATAAGATTCAACTAGCTTGGTTTATTATAAAACATTGGCTTGGTTTATTTAGTAGGTATTACTCTCAAATGAGCGTTGATCATTGACCTCTGGGCTCTGGTTTCTTGACATTGTATGATGAACGTAACTCATGCTTGTCAAGCTGATATTTGCAGTTATCTGAGTTGACCAACCAACAGCAATATGGAATTGTGTGGTTCAACTTAAATTGATCTCTGCACTTTCGTGTTTGTTGTATGTGAAATTGTTCATATTGAATGGTGATTCTAATGGGAAGCCCTTGTTCTAGATTTTTTTGCATTGAACTTTGTGCATAGAGGATTAGTACATTCAGATATCTATTAAGCAACCAGAGATAGTCTTTTGCTAGAAAATGTATCGACTGTGCCTCAATTGTGACACAAGTCATTGTGCTTTGACACTTCATGACGTTTACTATGTTGTTGCTCATAAGTTGCCTTCTCTTTTCCAGGAAGAAGCTCTTTGACATGATAAATGATTTACCTTCAATACATGAAGTAGTGATTGGTGTTCCAGAGACGCAACAAAAAGAAAAACCTCTAGTCCCTAATCAAAGTAAAAACAAATCCAAGCCAAACGTCAGTAAGGTAAAGAATTATGTTCCCGAAGTATGCTTTATTTGCATGTCAGCTCTGTGATACCTTTTTGCATGTTGTTAAGACTAAAATGATGTGTTTGCAAGCATCTGAATATCAATCTTATGGTCATTTTTGGCAGATTTTGATTCAAATTCTGCTTTAAAGTTCTGATTTTCTGGTATCTAGACTAGTTGTTGCATGAATAGCTTGTCTTAAACTAGCTTAATTATCCGTGATCTTTCGACTGTCTTGTACCCTTCTACCACATAATGTTAACTTCTTTTTGAGCTATCGATGTTTTCTTTTCCACTTGATAAAACAGAGGGCATCGGAGCCTCAGGGTATGTTTACAAAGTTGCAGCAAAAATATGAAGAAGATGATGATGATGAAGAAGAAGAAGCAGGAGAAGAAGATAAAGAAGACGAGGAGGAATGGGGTATTGAGATGGATGTTGAAGAGGAGGAAGGTGAGACACTGTGCGGTGTATGTGAGGGGAAGTATGCAAAGGATGAATTTTGGATATGTTGCGATCATTGTGAAACATGGTTCCACGGCAAGTGTGTGAAGATCACCGCTGCCACAGCTGAGTACATTAAGCAATACAAGTGCCCGCCTTGCAGCAGCAAAAGATCCCGGACTCACTTTACAGAATACTGATCAACAAGAGTTCTCTTGCTGCTAAGTGCAGCTAACTGTTTTAGTTAGGCTATTCATGATGTTTGGCAAAAATGTCTGAAGTTCAGTCTCAGCCATGTGAAACTTCAAACGTTTTATCTTAAGTTAGACTTTGTTAAGACTAACTTCGTTGCATGTCTGAAGTTGTCCCAAAGTAAGTAGATGTGCCAAAATTTTAGGACATAACTTAAACAGTGACACCAAAATCGGGTCTATGTGTACTCCCCTACCCTTACCCCACCCAATTTTAAAAGTATTTATTTTTTAAACCACTTAGCTCGCTATCATTAGCTGTATTTTTTTTTTTTTTAATTTTGATTGATTAGGACAAAGTTTTCGATAATCTTCGACTTTTTTAAAATATCCTGAATAGTTCCGGTAGGTAGGGTTGATGTCATTAAGAAATTAGTTGAATATAACAAGTGAAGCAATCAGGTTTTTTCCACTAAATGTTTTGTTTTTTCTTAAAAAAAAAAAAAAACAGAAGAAACGTGGTTGCTGATATAATAGTTACATATAGACAAAAGTTCTATTAATATAAATTTATGTAAATGGTCGGCTACTTGTGTTGTTAACCACTATCATTAGTCATCTGAATATTAAACAATAAGATAATCTACTAAATCTAATCTCTTAATGTTGGATAATTACGTTGGCCCCACCACATTTTCCTATCTCGTAAAACAATAACAACTATCCTCGTTTTCAAACAAGTTGGGGTTAGTTGCATGAATTTCCACTATACTCATGTTACAATGACATTAATCTCACAAACGGAGTGCGAAGAGAATAGGATATACACAAATCTTATCCCCATCTTTGCGGGCAAGAGAGACTATTTTCAATAGATCCTCGACTCAAAAAAATAGAAAGGAGACAACAAAATAACAATACACATAACATATGTAGCAACGGATATTGGTACACATTGGAGAAAAAAACTGTGTGATACCTAAATCATACTACTAGAGTTCTAGGAGTATGACAAACATTCACTAACCTTATACCATGATCCTCGACCACCATGTCAGTTGAAATTGTCATATTTTGTTTATCACTTTCCCTTTTTGACCTATCTGTACCTCTCCTAACTCTTGCTATTCCCAAATTGACAAATTTTATACAAGTTGTCCGCATTCAACAACCCTCCTCCTATATCCAAACTCAGTACCAACCTACCTCTACCTCTCCTAACTCCTATTGCTCCCAAATTGACAAATTTTACATAGGCTGTCAGACAACAACACCCCTCATCCGACAATATGAACAACCTCAATCTGACTGAGTTCCTGTCACATTAAATCAAGAATAAATATGCTAAAACCTTTGTGCACGCAACATGTTCAAATCAACATCATGATCAGGCAGAATCTTATCTTCCATTGGCTGAGATTAGCTAAAAGTCAATTAAGCCCACTACAGATTCTCATCTTACTATTTGATCAGAGCCTGAGAAGGATAGATTCCTACTATTTGGCACCATTATTGAAAAAGTATAGTTCCTGAAGGAAGAAGAAGTATCACATCTGGAAGTAGACAAATTGCTCAGTACGTACAACAACAGCAACATACCCACTTTAGTTCCACGAGATGGGGTCTAAAAAGGGTAGAGTGTACCTGCCTTAACCCTACCTCATAGAGATGGAGAAGCTGGTTCAGAAAGACCCGCATAGATAACACAAATCAAAAAACATACCAAAGATGAGAGTAAAACAAGTATTAGAGAAAGCATAGGATAGCATACAGGAAAGTGAAACAGTAACAACAGCCAAATAAATTTAGTGAATTGGACTATATATACAGATTCATACTTTGTACATGAACAACTTACATTCATCATTCTTTTTGCTCTTGATCTAGGCTTTGTTAATGCCTAAACTCAGCATACTGATTCCTAAAAAAAGGATCATTCAAAAAGAAAACTTATGCATGGATCAACGAGAGAAAAGTAAACCTAAGAAGAGCGATAACTGTCTATGGGGATCACTATGCCCAATTTTCTTGATTCTTCGTGGAGAGGCGTTTGAGGAATTCGTAAGTAGTGATCATTGTGGTTGCAGACATGGACATTGAAGCCCATCGAGGGCCTAATCCTCTGTAGCAAGCCATCCACCCACCTTCCCTCACTAAATTCCTTACAGTCTGAGCTACTGTTGGCGCTCTCCGTCCATTCTCATCACCATCCAGGACCTGCAATCTAGTCTTGATTGTGTCTAATGGTGTTGTAATCAGAGCTGAAACGCCTCCGGCCATGGCTGCACTCACTCCCTGAACCATCATAACAGTCTTCGAATCAGGCTTCAGAGTACTCTTGATGTTATCCTCAATTCTGTCATCACCATTCTTGCTGAAGTAACATCCATACCCACTCCAGACAAACCGCTGAGTGATGGCGTAGGATGTCCACCACAGTGCATTGGATGGAGCATATGTCAAAATTGAAAACCCAAAACCTCTGTACAGTCCCTTAGGTCCATCTGTCTTGAGGATTCTTCGAAAAGCATCGATCCCATTGAGATATTTACACGATGCTGGTGCAGCGCAAACACGCTGCACCATGAGCCGCTGGCTCACCACATCCACCGGAGTCCAAACCAGTTGTGCGGCAACGGCTGCGCTCAGCCCAGCAGCAGCACTGGCTAACGCGGTCGCAGTAGGCTCAGGAATGCCGAGCCTAACCGTGGCCGTACCAACACTACTCTTGGTAACCTCAAGAGCAGTCATATAAAGTGCCCTAGCAGGAATTGTACCCATCAACGAAGTCCCAAACCCACGATACAATCCGCGAATTCCTTCAAGCCTAACAACGGAAAAGGCAGTTTTGAAACAGGAAAGATGAGCTTGCGCTACCTGTTGTCGAGTCTTCAACACCACAACAGGATAAAGCACAGCTGAAACACCGGAAAATAAGGCGGCGCCGAGGAAGAAAAACTTAGATTTGTCCAGCATTTGCCAGTCTACATCCGCCGGCAACTGGATTTCCTTACCCGATTCCTCCTCCGCTACACCTAAACTCATTTTCCCCAGTTTTCCTGTCTCGGTCTCAATTTTCTCAATCCTTTTTTTCCCTCCCAGAAATGTACAGTACCAATCAACGTTTATTCTACTAAACTGAAGCTAGATGGAGAAGGTAAAGATTTTTTTCGCTGGCGAATCCATATTTTGGATCGGAAATGGGTAATAGCAAAAGGACCTAACATTTCTGTATCCGTATCATATGGGAAAGATTCATAATGGTCAACTATACAAATCAGAACGGCGTAAGGGATCGGGAAAACTCACCGGAAAATCTAGGATCTCGCCGGAGATATTCAATCGGAGCTTATCTTAAAACAGGTGAGCTGCTTCTTCTGCTGCTATTTCTTCTTCTTCTTCTTCGTATGAGCAATTTTGTGTAGTATATATTTTTTCAGGGAATTTAGAAAAAGTGGAAAGAAGGGCACGTGTCAACTGTCAATTGGCAGAGTGGGTAGGGTTATATTCGTCCGAACAAGTTCATGTTGTTCCAAACGACGACATTCTGACGTGCCCAACCTTATCGTTTCATCAGTAAAACCGATACGCTGCGTACACGTAATTTAGTCTTCCCTGTACCTGCATTTGCCCAATTGTTGGGTCGACTAGCCATCTAATTAGGCCCAATCACACTTTGCGGTCCCTTTATTAAATGATTTTTGGTAATACAAATTTTTATTTTGGATCTTACTATTTTTTAAAAAGAAAATAATTAAATTGATTCGATAGAGGATAAGATATACGTAAATTTTATTCCTATGCCGTAAAGATATGTAGATTTTAAAAAAAAAAAACTTGAATCAAGTGAAGTTGAATAAAAAGAAAAAACTGTTGACACCTAATTTTGTCCCTCCACAATATGTATTGATCATCGAGCTTCTTCAATTTCAAACGATTTGAAATAATTAACTTTTAATAATATTCGCAATGTTTTTCAATTTTTTTAAAAAAAATAGTTTTGTCACTATTTATAAATTTCAAATAATATACATATTTTATAAAATTATATTTAGTACCTTTAATAAGTATTCAAAAATAGTCTCAAAAAAGTAATAATTTAGTTTTACTTAAATATTTGGTTAATTTAGTTTAGTTAATTAATAGCTTATATTTTTGAGTTAATTAATTTATAATTAAGTTAATTATTTTATTTTTTTAAAATTAAGAAGCTCGTTAATTAATTAGTAATAATTCATCTTATTTGATCTTTAGCCGAATTCACTAATCATTGAATTGGCTATGTGTTAAAATTCCATTGGTTAAATTTGGTAATGCAATGAGCCATTTCAGCTAAAATTGCAATACTTGGCCAAATCCTAAATATCAAATGGTTTTATAATAAACCCTTTTCCCAAATCTTGGCCCAATCCCATACGGCAGCCCATAAACAAAACAACAGCAATACATACGCGACGACCCCGTATGTCGTCTTCCTCGTTCCAAATCCAGCAAGAGAACTCTCTCGTTTGAGTCCAATTGGACTCCTCCTCTTGCATTTTCCTCTCCGAGTCGACCCTCCTTTAAACCAATTGAAGGGGAAGTTAATATCATTGGGTTGAAACTCAAGTAATACCAACGGATCAGTGGCAGCAACAGCAGCTCCAAAGAGCTAAAATGAGGAGCAAAATTGGGTTAAAATCCATAATTAACGAGGCAGCAACAGTAGCCTTGGAAACGCTGAAATTTGATAATTTTTGGACTCTCAAAAGTCCACTGAGTGCAGCAGATTTGCAGCAGCCTCAAAGGGCTAGAAGAGTAGCATTTCTTGGATTTACAAAGTCTGAGAATAGCACAGCAAGAACAGAAAGCATTTTGGGTCAAAGGCCTAAAATCAAAGCAGCAAAAGGCATTACTTCCAGCCCCGAAGTGATCGTTTATGGGATGAAGTTCCTTAGTTATCTCATTATTGTTTATGTTTATTTACTTTGTTATTTTTGTGGCTGTTGATTTTTCTTTTAATCAACTTAGATGAATCATTCAGAGGTTTTTAAATGGCTTTTCTATTCCGTCATTTATTTATTTAAGTTATTCAAATTTTAAAAACCATTTTTAAGTTAGACAATCTAAGCTTCAAGCCTAACTTGAGAATTATTCATATTCTTTCATAGTTAGTATTTAGCTTTCAAATTCACATTTAAGTTATTGTGTTGATTTTTTGACTCAAAAGACTCGGATAAAATGATAAGTTAAAATTATTATTTTGGCACTTAAGCATTTGATTTATTTCATACTTGGATTAAGATGAGTGTACAAGTATTGAAAGACTTTTGCTACTTTAAAACAAGATTTTCCACAAGTAATCTTTTTCCTTAAAAATTAGCCAACTTTAAATCCGTCGGTCAATCGTGTGTTAGCGAATAGTCTAAGATGTCTACACCCTTCCTTAGAGAATTATTTGAACCTAATATGTTTTTCTTTCAAAAAACTCCTTTTTAAATGGTTTTTTTAATTTTTTCTAAAAATTAAGTGGCGACTTTCGAATTATAAATTTTTTCAAAACTTAATAAAATTGCCAAAGTTGCGAAAATGACTTCAAAACCTTAGTTTTCGAAATGAAATCGTAACAAAAACGACAACAAAGAAAATATAACAACTAATTATACAAAAACAATATAAGGCATACAAATAATTAGGAATAGTTATATATTATCAAAACATAATGGACAATATATGCTAACAAATAACAAAAGTAAGAAATTATATAAACAAGGATAAGAGTGCGCAACGGACCGGAACGGAACCACCGGACCGGAACGAACCGGTACCGGACCGGACTGGAACGGTTTGACCGGTTTGTTGACCGGTACCGGAATGAACCGGACCGGAATTACCGGGACTAATACTCGGTTCCGTCCCGTCCCACTATATACCGGAATGGAACCGGAATGGAACCGGAACGGACCGGAATGGAACGGGATGGGATAAACGGAACGACACATTTTGCTATTTCAAAAAATGATAAAAAAAATTTTAGTTATTTTGATTTTTTGAATTATGAAAATATGATTATTATTTTTTAATTTTTCTAAGTTTAAACTTTAAATTAATAGTTTTGAAATTTATAATGTAATTTTAGTTTTTACTTAAGTTTATTTTAAAGATATATATATATTTTTTTTAATTTTTACCTATTAAGTTTAATAAAGTTTTTTAAAAAAGTTTTTTAGCTTAGTTTTCAAATTTCAAGATTTGAATCTTTTGAAGTTTATAAGTTCTTACTTGTTAAGTTGTTAATATGTTATAACTTATAAGTTATATTTATAACTTGTAATTTAAATAACTTAAGTTTGTAATTTAAAAAAAATAAATAAAAATAAGGATAAAACAATGACACAAATGCAAATTTAAAAAATATCAATCCAACTTATTTAAATTTGTATTACAAATTACAATTATAATTTACAACTATTAGTAGAGTGCATACTTTACGTAGCCACCTTTTAGGAAGGGTTCTGTTTCAACTAAGCTTCAAATATAATACTAATAGTTGTATAGTCCCGTAAAGCCTTTCTCTAATTCAGCTATAGATTGACCGCAATCAACTACTGGTCTTGGTAAAGCTCGTTGACGATCTTGAAGTTCCATGCCATCGTCACTACCACATCCAATGGCTGAATCTATGAAAAGTTCATATTGACTATCTAACTTTGGAAGTCCTTGATTTCTACGCTCAGCATTTATCCAATCTCTAAAAAGCACCGATATCTCCAAACTGTCTTCTGCTAATGAATATCTGTGGTCTCCAATTTGAAATCTTGCCGCGTTGAAAGCTGCCTCTGAAGCTACTGATGATCCTTGAATTGCAAGCACATCCTTCACCATCCTACTAAGTTTTGGAAATTGAGTTCCACGAGCCCTCCACCAGTTCAGTAATTGTGGTATACCTTCCTCGTTTGTAATATTATCTGAACCCTGTTCAAGATATTTAACAAATTCACATTTATTAGGAGAGTCAAGACCAAGTTTATGTTTCACTCTACCATGAGCACCTACTCGAGGCATAGACATTTGAGGATTTTCAACATTATCTAAGGAACAATATTTATCATACATTTCTTTAGCAAGTAATTTTATACTATTTTGACATGTTACCAAATCAGGTTGTTCTTCTGGTTTAATATCTAAATTTTGATAAATGCATTCAACTAAAGCTTTTGCACCATATTCTTTATATTCAGGGTTGAAAAGAATTGCAGTTAAATAAATTTGAGGGATAGGAAAAAAATATTTCTTAAATTTTATAATCATAACTTCAATAGCATTAGCAAATAAGTCATTTGTTTTATATTCAGAAAAGAGAGATGAAATCTCACATATATGTATTAAAATTTCGGAAATAGTAGGATAATACATTCCAGAAAAAATTTTAGTAGCATCATAAAATGATTTCAAAAATATTCTAAGTTCATTTACTTCATCCCAATCACTATCATTAAGTTTTAATTCGGGATAACCATTATGACTATTAAATTGCATAGTAATAGGTTCTCTATATGTATAAGCAACTTCAAGCATATCATAAAAGGAATTCCATCTAGTTTTTACATATTTAGGAACTTTTCTAAACGGAAGTTTACATGCATTACAAAGCTCTTTAAATTGGTTAATTCTACTACTACTATGCATATGAAAAATATAAAAACAAGCATTATCAACTTTATCACAACTATTTTCAAATAATTTCACACCGTCACTAACAACCAAATTTAATATATGTGCAGCACATCTAACATGAAAAGCATATTTACTAATAGGACAAATTCTAGGTTCTAGCATATTAATAGCATTTAAATTAGCAAAAGCATTATCTAAAGTAATATTAATGACTTTATCACAAAGACCGAAAAAATCTAAAATTTCCAACACAGTAGTAGCAATATACATTCCAGTTTTTTTCTGTTGACAAATTTTATAACCGATAATTCTTTTTTGTAAATTCCAATTATAATCAATCCAATGAGCAGTAACAGTTAAATAATCAAAACCATTAGGACTACGACCCATATCAGTGGTAATAGCAACTCTACAATCCATTATTTCAAAATAGGCACGCAAAAATTGACAATGTTTTTCTTGAAATTCAAAAATATCTCTTTTTACCATGCTTCTTGATAAACCTTTAAAACTAGGATTATATGTATCACGAATATATGCAATAAAACCCGGATGTTCTCCAAAACTAAAAGGTAAACCACAAACAACAACCATTTTTGCAAAATTTTCACGATTATGATCCTTATTATATGTTCGATGTGTAAGAGGACCACTTGGGTTCGAAGTATTTAATTCACCTTGAACCATATTTGACCCTCTAGCCGATGCTCCAATGCTAGAATTTTCACAAACATTAATAGAAGATAAATATGCAAACCATTCTTTACTATGTTTTTGCATCAAATGCTTTTTTAATCCCCCCGTTGAACCTCCACTCCCACCAGATGTATATTTAAAATGTTGTTTACAAAGATTACATATACTAAAAGTTTTTTCTTCATTCAAATAACAAAATTTCCACACATGTGATTTTAAAGTACGTTGTACCTTGATTTTACCTCTAGTTGGAATAATAGGGGGACGAGTAGTTTCAACCGGAGGATTGTCCTCTTGAGGTGGAACTTCAGTACTATTGAGGTCGGGACTAGTTGGTGTATCATCTAAATTTTCTTCATCAATTTCTACTTCTTCATTTTCTTGATAATTACCATAATGTCTTTCATAAACCTCTTCGGGAATTATAGGAGTATCCGAATTAATTTCTATAGGACCGGGACGAGAAAAACTAGTTTCATTCACATGAGTAAATTCATCAGTATTCATTCTAACAAGAGGAAATTTAGATTTAGAAGAACTAGAACCATTCTTATTTTTTGTAAACATATTTTTTACTCCGTGTACAATACCTTTTTTACCTCCACTTTTTTTAGAAGACTCCATGATATAAAATTATAAATTATAAAATATGAAATTTAACAAGAACAAATAAAATATAACAAGAACAGCTTACAAATAATAAATACAAAAAATAAATATAAGAATTAAGATTAGAGAGTGGAACGAAGTTACCAAATGTATGTGTAAATAAAATTGATGTCGAAACTCGAAACTTCAAGTTTGAAGAAGATTCCTACTCCAAAATTCACCAAATGATTATTGAAATCTTCACAATTACAAAATAATATGATTGAAATTTGAAATTTGAATATTGAAAGTCTGAAACTTTGAGAAAGATTGAGAATTGAGAGAAATTGATGATTGCTAATTATTAAACATTGTAAATATGTAAATTGTAATTAAAAATATAAAGAGAGGGAGTATATATAGTTTTTAGAAATTGTGATTTGTGAATTTGTGAGTTGTGATTATATATTAGGAATTGAAAAATATAGCCGTTTTGTTATTTCCGTTGGGGTTTTTGGGGATGGGACAGGTCGGTCGGGGCAGGGGGTAGGGGGCAGCGGGCAGGGGCGTAGGGGACTGGGGGCAGCAACTTTTCTGAAAAGCTGCTGCCTGGGACACAGGGACAGTCAACAGTGGGACTGTGGGAGTGGACAGCAGTATAGCACGCCTATATATATATATATATATATATATTATTTTCAATATAGAAATTATAAATTTATAATATAAAAAATTAATTAATTAATCGAAATCAGACCGGAATCGGACCGGAACCGGACCGGAATCGGAATAAACCGGGATAAACCGGTACCGGGACACCGGTATCAAATCATGATACCGTTCCGTCCCGTGTACCGGTTCACGGTGTCCCGTTCCGTCCCAAGACTACCGGACCGGAATGGTACCGGAACGGTACCAGACCGGTACCGGTCCAACCCGGTCCGGTGCCCAGCCTTAAACAAGGATATTACTTTGACAGATATGGTCCCTAGACTAGCATCAAGGCTAATCTCGTTGAAAAACAAGTAACATTCAATTACCTATTAATTTCTATCTTAATTTGTGATTTAATGTCCTGCTATCTAATGCTATATTCTCGGTAAGTTGAAATTGCATTATGTCTTGTTTAATCATATCTTTCCAATAATTTTTCGATCGACCTCTACCTCTTATCGTACCCACTATATCAAACCTCTCACGCTTTTTAAATTGGATATATATTTGTACATCTATTCTTCACATATGTCCAAAACATCTCAATTTTTATTTCTTCATCTTATCCACTACAGATGTCATTTCAACTAATCCCGAATATCTTCATTCTTAGTAGTAGTATGTTCACACATCCATCCCAGTATTTTCATTTAGTGAAAATTACATGTAATTGAACAAACTAAATTTGAAAAAAGACAAAAATATACATAGATCCTACACTTATTTTATTTTATGAAAATAAATAAATTATTTTCAATAAATTCTGAACACAAATTAGAAGAGTTTATAAAACAAGGTAGTAAGAAAAATAAAATAGATTGCAAAATACAAAATGAATAAAACAAATATAGTAAAGAAAACAAAAAAAAAAAAAGATTTTACTATACTACAGTCGTTCAACTAATTAACGGAATAAGCTCAAAGGAATATCGTTTTTTTTCAAGAAAAGACATAAATACACTATCAAAGTTGTCTCGTATTTGCATAAAAACACCTTAACTTTCAAAGTGTCCTATCACCCCACAGAACTATTTAATATCTTTGTAAATGGGCCATTTTGACCCATTTCCTCGTCTATGTATTCGTGTATGTTGCTCACTCCCTATGATAGAATTCAACCCGATCCGAGTCTGTTCTTTGAAGAAAAGTCGTTTCTCCTTTTCTTTTCTTATTTCTCAACTTCCCCTAAAATCTAAACCAATAGAAAAGTTTTCTCGTCGTGTTGGTGTTGCTAATCTCGTTGTTGATGTATCTTGGTGAAGATTCTTGGAGATTGAAGGTCTAACGGGTTAGGGCTCTACATCATATGATAAAGATCTTCTCTTTTTTCGGTTATTATGATTTTAGGGATTATTATAGAGTAAAAGCGTTGGAATCGACCTCCTATAGTTGCCATTGTTAGGATATTGTTAGGATATTATAGTTTTTCGTTGTTATTGTTAGGGTGTTGTGTTATCGACTTAGTGTGACTGTTAGTGATTAGGGTTTTATGTTATCGATTTAGTGCGACTATTAGTGATTGTGTTTTAGGTTAGGATTTGATGTTATCCATTTAGTTCGAACCTTATTATTTGTCTCTTATACATTTGTAGACTTCAATTTGTACATTATCGACTGCTACTTTAGTGCTTTTGTTCTGTTTGTAATGGGGCTAAATTTTAGTACTGTTAGTCTCTTATATTCATTGTTACTGTTAGGGCTAAATGTTAGTGCTGGGGCTTATACATTTGTAGACTTTAATTTGTTTATTATACATTTGTAAACAATATTTTGTTCTGTTAATGATGGGGCTAAATGTTAGTGCTACTGCTACTATTGTTTGCTAGTGATTATGTGTGTTGTATACAATTTGTTAGAGTTTGTTCTTAAAATGTGTGTTTGAATTATGTTTGTCTTTGTTACATGCTTTTTCATGATGACTTTTACTCTGATAACTTTAAGATGGTATCATGGAGGGTAATAGAATTTGGCCCCCCACCTAAATATATTGGGGGCATGTGACAGAATTCCTAGATGTAGATGTTGATAGGATGTTTTATTTTGAGTTAAGAGACTACATAAAGGAACTAGGATATACAGTAGATTGTGATTTTTTCATCAAGTGGGAGGGGTTATTGGTCCTTGTTGATAATGATAAGGTTATATTTGACCTTTTCAATATGATAAATGATGGGGATACAATAGAGATGTATGTTTTTCATGGGCTAGTGAAGCCAATCAGGCCTCACTTGAATTGGAGTTTGTCCCCAATGTGAGTGATAGCGGGGTAGGTGAGGAATCTTTTAATGAGGCTTCTAACCCTAATAATCAACCTCCTACTGGTCCTTCTAAAACTTCCAGCCTTTCTACTGTGCCTTCTTGTTCCACTGTGCCTCTTTCTTCTACTGTGCCTCTACCCTCTTCTTCTACTTTGCCTCATCTTTCCTCTGTACCTTCATCTGATCCTATAATAGATAATGATCCGACTGATGATGAAGTAGAAGATAAATCAGAATTTGAAGGGGATACTAATGAAGATACTGAGATTGACAGTGATGTCCAACAAAAGTATATAGATATAAGGGCATCAAAGAGGCATTTCAAAAGGTCACAAAGGAGAAGTAGAGGTACTACTTTAGATTAGATTAATGTTGATGAAAAAGGTCCAGATATAGGATATGATGAGACAAATATTGGTACTAGGGAAAGCTTAGTTGGTAAGCTAGGAAGTGATGAACCTTACTATCTGAGTGATGAAGCTTTTAGCTTTGAAATAGATGACGAAACAGGTTGGAGAGATGGTGAAGAGGTTGATCGAGTAGTGCATAAACCTGTTAGGAGGAAGAAAATCCCAAATAGAGTTGTGTTTAATGCAACTTCTGAAAAGATTGTTTGGGAATTAGGATTGATTTTTAGAATTGTTGAACAATTTAGAGTGGCAGTGACAAGATATGTAGTCCGAGAACATATTCAAATTAAAAAATATGTGAATGAGCCTGGTAGAGTTAGAGTGAGATGTTGTAAAGAGACTTGTCCTTGGTTGTTGTGTGCAAGTAAGAATAAAACTAGTGGAGATTTCATTGTTAAAACATACAACCCTGTCCATAAATGTTTGACATCAACTCATAACTATAACTCAACAGCCAAACATCAATATTGTGTTGTTGCAGGACAATATTAGAAATGAGTTGGTTATTAATGTTGGTAGGGCAACAGTGAGAAGAGCTAGGACTAGAGTGTTACAAGAGATCATAGGTGATCACATTGTGGAGTATGGTAAGATTTTTTATTATACAAATGAAATTTTAAGGAGTAATCCAGGTAGTACTTGTGTAGTGAATGTTGGAGAAGAAGATGAAACTAGGCAGAAATTTTTTGAAGGATTTTATGTTTGCTTCAATGCTTTAAATAAAACATTTTTTGGAGGTGCTAGGAGGTTTATTGGTTTTGATAGGTGTTTTCTCAAAAGTGTATGTAAAGGCCAGTTGTTAGTAGTAGTTTATATAGATGGAAACAACCAAATACTGCCTATTGCTTAGGCAATTGTTGAGGTTGAGAATCAGTTTACCTGGACATGGTTTCTTGAACTAGTGAAGAATGATCTTGACCTTGGAGAAGGGCATCAGTTATCCATCATTACTGATATACAAAAGGAAATTATCTTACTGATCTTACTGTTTTATTGTTGTTGAGTTTTGCATTTTAATTATTCTTTTTCAATTATGTTGGTTTGTTAAGGACTAGAAATTGCTATTGAAAATGTATTGCCACTGGTTGAACACAGAAAATGTGCAAGACATGTTCTTGCAAATTGGTGTAAAAACTGGAAAAGGAGTTGATAGAAAAAGAGTGTTTTGGAGGATTGTTAAATCCACATTTGAAGCTGAGATAAAGGATAATATACAGGCAATAAAGAAATTAAGACAAGAATGTTGATGATCTTTTATGGTACAACTTGAATACATGGTGCAAGAAGTATTTTTAAGACTATAGCAAATGTGATGTTGTGGACAACAATATGGCAGAAAACTTTAATGCTTGTATACTGCCTGCAAGGTATAAAACAATAATCACAATGCTTGAGGAGATAAGGGTGAAGATGATGAAAATAATTAGTGATTTGAGAAAGTTCTCAAACCCTTGGATCACTGATATATTTCCTATGTCTTTAAAGATTTTGCAAGAAAATATTGAAAAGTCTATGCAAACTTGACTTGGAATGGAGAACGAGGTTTTGAGATTAAACACCATAGATTTACACATACTGTGGACATTGTTAGTAGGAGTTGTAGTTGCAGATTCAGGCAACTTAGGGGCATTCTTTGTCCTCATGGTGTTGCTGCTCTTCATTATAAGGAGTTGGAACCAATTTATTATGTGGCAAGTTGTTATAGCAAGAAAACCTACCTCACCATATATGCCCATTTTATTCAGCCAATGAATAACATGAAAATGTGGCCAACATCAAATAATCTAATTATAAAGCCACCAAAGATCAAGAAGTTACCTGGAAGACCAGGTAAAATTAGAAGAAAAGAAGTAGATGAAAGCAGAAAAACTGGAAAGCTTAGCAAAAGATATGCTGTTATGACTTTTAGCAAATGTGGTGCACAAGGACACAATAAAAGAAGATGTCCTACAAGAAACCAAGTTGGTCTAAGTCACTCAATTGAACCATCTTCTCAGGCAAGAGGTACTAGTCCAACTCAGTCAGCTGAACCATTTTCTCAGATGCAGATACTTTTATTTGTTACTTTCAAATGTAAGTTATATATACATATATTGATATATTAATATACAGGCTACTGAACGTGGTAGAGGAAGAGGCACAGAAAGAACAGCAGGAAGCAGAGCAAGGGCTAATAGTTCAACTCAACCACATAGAGCTTCTTCATAGGCCACCACAAATAATGAAAGTGGTAGAGGAAGTGGCACAAGAAAAATTTCAAGTTCTATAGGTGTTCCAACTTAATCACATGAAACTGCTACAAACACAGAGGTAATATATCTAATTATTATATCATTTTTAGACAACATAGATATGCTTTAATATGTTGGTTTCAAAGTACATACTGTAAATGGTAGAGGGAGAGGTAGATGTAGAGGTAGAGGTACAGGTAGATGAGCAGGAATAGGTAGAGGAAGAGGAATGCCTCAAGAAAGAAATGTGAATAAAAGACTAGGTAGAGGAAGAGAAATGGCTCAACATAGTCAAACTAGTTCTGAAGCAACCTGCAATGGAAGAGGCCTAGAAAGAGGGAAAAGACCAGTAGAACATGAGGACACCAGTGGAGGACAAACAAGACCTTTTAAAAGATCAAGAATGGTAATGCATATACCAAGCTGAAGATGGATTTACAACTTTCAATGTAAGTTTACAACTCTCAATGTAAGTTTACAATTGTCAATGCAAGTGTAAATGTCTTATATTTGAATGTGTATTTATTTGACTAAGCAGCCTGGATTGCCAAGTAGAAGAGTCATCAATACTGGTACAAGAGTGACAAAGAGGGCTGATGTTGTTACTGGTGATAGTGGCTACACACCAGTACGTGGATTCAAATGGAAGGGGAAGACAACTATTATCAGTAGCAACCTAGAAAGAATAAGGGCTGAAAAGGTTATCCAAACTAGGTCTGTAACTGCTGCTATTGCTAATAGCCAAAGCTAAACAACTTCATGTAGGAAGGCTTTTATGCCATGAAATAGGGCATTTTAATGTTGTCTTGTTCATTTTGACAAACAAAATTTAATTATGTATCTTTTGGTGTTGTTTTTGATTGGAATCAAACTAAATTTTGCATGTAACCAAACAAAACTTGAATGATTATGTTGCAATGAAGTCTTCTTTTTGATCAATTTTGTTGTTGCCTTTTTATTGTAGTTGAACATATTTTTGAAGTTTCTCAAATGGTTGCCATAATAATATAGACAAGAGAACCAAATACATTAACAACTTGTTCAAATCATAACTATTTCAACAACAAAGACCAGCAAGAACTTGAGCATTCAACAACTTCCATCCTTCAAGTTACACACACCTACAACTAGCAAGATCAAGACAATTAGCTTCTAGTTACACGCACGTACAACTTCAAAAACTTGAAAGTAACTAAAGATGTCTATGGAAATTTTGGTTGCACACACCTACGACTTTCATCCTTCACATTTTTGGTTAAACTTAAAAATAGAAAACATACAATAATAATCAAGACAATTAGCTTCAAGTTATAACATTTGCTCTTCTTTTTCTCCTTCATCACGACTTGGTTACTTTCAACACGACTTTCATAAACCAACTCATTAATTCTCTTTGCTAATCTCGAAATTACGTACTTGAATCGCATATCAACATTTCACGATCCCTCCATCTAAACAAGTTGCACGCATCCTCCTAAAATACACAAAAAACAAATCAAAGAAAAATACATAAACAAAAGATCTCCATAAAAGAATTAGGAAACATACACGATAGCGTGGACAAGACCAAAATCTTCGAGTTGGATTATGCTCCGACCATGAAGTTTGCATTGATAGTAAGTCACCATGTTTGCATGGGTCAAAATGGCCCATTGACAACGATATTAAATAGTTCTATGAAGTAATAGGACACTTTGAAACTTAAGATGTATTTATGCAAATACGGGATAATTTTAATTGTGTCTTTTATGTCTTTTCTCTCTTTTTTCCCCTTAAAATAGGTCCTGAGTCATGCACACGGAGGAGGTGAGTCATGTAAATACAACTATTGCCATGTGACAACACGTTAGTGCCGGTACTTTGCCAAACACAAATACTCTATTTTGATGCCTCTATTTGACTTGTAAATTGACACAAATATATTATTGTTACAAAATCTACTAAACACAATCGAATTCATCTAACAATTACTATGATTTCATCTCTATTTACAAATGCCTACACATAAAGTTAGATATGCAATATGTGAATTAAATCTTGAATGACAAATATCAAAATTTTCATATGACCATAAAAGTTGGGACAAATTCTATTATTTTTGCTTGACATGAAATAAAGATGCATAAATTTCATGGTGATATGAATAGTAGTAATAATTTAATCACGTGAAAAATGGCAAGTCATTGTAAGCCACTGGATCGTATCACCTGTACACATGTCGTAATCTTTATGCAGTACCTGTTAAGGGCAGAGCATTCGCAGATATATATGGTATGGCCCCTATAAACAAAAGCCGCGTCTTCTCAGCTTCACAATCACACAACAATGGCGGCTTCTTGCATGCTTAGATCCTCTTTCCTCTCTCCTGGTCTTCCTCAACTTCATCATCAATCAACTTCAAAACCCAATAATGGTATTCATTTCTTCACTCCGATTAAAGCTACAGCCACAAACGATGCGATTTCCCAACAGACGCACCGCCGTCCTGCTGACGAGAACATCCGTGAAGAAGCGCGCCGTCACTGCTCATCTCATAATTTTTCAGCCAGGTATGTTCCTTTTAATGCTGGTCCCACTTCTGATGAATGGTATTCTCTAGATGAGATTGTTTATCGGAGTCGGTCTGGTGAATTACTTGATGTTCAGCATGATATGGATGCGTTGAAGAAATTTGATGGTCAGTATTGGCGATCCTTGTTTGATTCTCGTGTCGGTAAGACTACTTGGCCTTATGGGTCCGGTGTTTGGTCTAAGAAGGAATGGGTTCTGCCTGAAATTGATAGTGATGATATTGTTAGTGCTTTTGAAGGGAATTCGAATCTGTTTTGGGCTGAGCGTTTTGGCAAACAGTTTCTAGGCATGACTGATTTGTGGGTCAAACACTGTGGGATTAGCCATACCGGTAGTTTTAAGGATCTTGGAATGACTGTTTTGGTGAGTCAAGTTAATCGGTTGCGGAAAATGCATAAACCGGTTGTCGGTGTGGGGTGTGCTTCTACTGGAGACACATCTGCGGCGCTGTCTGCTTACTGTGCATCTGCAGGCATTCCGTCAATCGTATTTCTACCTGCGAATAAGATATCTATGGCGCAACTGGTTCAACCTATTGCAAATGGGGCTTTTGTGTTGAGTATTGACACTGATTTTGATGGTTGTATGCAGTTGATTCGTGAAGTTACTGCTGAGTTGCCTATTTACTTGGCGAATTCGTTGAATAGTTTGAGGTTGGAAGGGCAAAAGACGGCAGCAATCGAGATTTTGCAGCAGTTTGATTGGGAAGTTCCGGAGTGGGTGATAGTTCCTGGTGGGAACTTGGGCAACATATATGCATTTTATAAAGGTTTTCAGATGTGCAAAGAGTTGGGGCTTGTGGATCGCATCCCTAGGCTTGTTTGTGCTCAAGCTGCCAACGCTAATCCGCTTTACTTGCATTACAAATCTGGTTGGAAGGACTTCAAACCTGTGAAGGCAAACACAACATTTGCGTCTGCTATACAGATTGGTGACCCGGTGTCTATAGACAGAGCTGTTTTTGCCCTGCAGCAATGCAACGGGATAGTGGAGGAGGCAACCGAGGAGGAGTTGATGGATGCTATGGCTCAGGCGGACTCGACTGGGATGTTCATTTGCCCACATACTGGTGTGGCATTGACTGCACTATTCAAGCTGAGAAACAGTGGAGTCATTGCACCAACTGATAGGACTGTGGTTGTGAGTACAGCTCATGGATTGAAGTTTACTCAATCCAAGATTGATTACCACTCAAAGGAAATAAAAGACATGGAATGTCGGTTTGCTAACCCACCTGTGGAAGTGAAAGCAGATTTTGGAGCAGTTATGGATGTTCTGAAGAGCTATTTGTTGAGCCAAAATTCCAAGCTATGATTTGTTCTCAGTTTTAAACATAGTAAGTTTGTAATATGTACTCCTTTTGTCAGCATTTGGTTATTTATTGTCATTAATTTGCCGTATAGAAATGACCAGATGGTGATTTTGTTGTTGGCAGAGTTGGGGAGAGAAAGGCTCTAAATTACTTTTGAGTGTACTACGAACTCGAGTCCTTTTATGGAACTCTGTTTATTGTAACAGTCTGCTTATTTTTAGCATTGCTTTTGTGCATCACAATGGAAACTGCCTTAATTCGACCTGTTTGGTTGAATTATATGACCTTAAAGAGAATTCAGTTTGGATACTGCAGCTAGAAACTTGTATCTTATCTGATTAGTATTTCCTGTCTTTTTAACATGCATATCCTTGTCATGCCTACAAAATCTGAAATCTTGAACCAAAGCTAGTATTCCTATTCACAAAATTCAAGTTACTTGTGCCACATTGGGTTGTAATGTATTCAACATTGCGAGTGTGGGACTGTAATCTACATTTATCAGTTACTATTATCTTTGGAACTAGAAATCTGGAATAGCTTGCATTTATCTTCTCTTCATCTGTTTTGAGATAACTTATTTAAAGTTTTCTCAAACACTTATCAATATGAATTTAGCTTAGACTGGAACAAATGGGAAATAAAGCAGCATCCAACATAGGTGATGTCAATAAATTGATTTTTTCCTTAGTGACACCAGTACCTATTACCTCCCAGGCAATCTGCCCACCAAATCTTAGGCAGGTAGAAAGAAACCACCTAGTGTGCTTTTGCCTCCATTGAGATTTGAACTTGAGACTTCATGGTTTTCATTCTCCTCCCACTTCATTAACCGCTAGGCCAATGCCAAGACCAACTAGTGAAAATTACATTTTGCTATTAAACATACATTAAGTTTGGTGTTTGTCAAGTGTCTGCTCATTCTGATTAGAGACTTGATTGATCGTGTAGGAATAGGTGATATCTAGGCATTTGGCTGTTACTATCGCAAAATATAAGTGTGATTTAGAGGAACTTTACTTTAAGGGAGCTCCTAATTTGTCTTAATTATTTTGTTTTGGGATGAAATGGACCTTATATTAGCAAAATTGATACAGTATATTCATATAGCATATTTAGGTAGAGTAAATTGAATGACATTGAGGTGATTGGACACACTTAAAAGGTAAGTTTGTTTCTTGCTTGGTTAGTATTAGTCCAAACAATTACAACAACATGCCCAGTGCGGTCCCGCAAATGGGGTCTGGCAAATTGGATATAACAACATCCAATCTTGAAAAATCTACTATGGAATCCATTTTTAAAGACTTTACTGAGCTTAGTACTGGTAGTTGGGGAATGTTAAAGTTGCACATTTGTACCAGTGATGATTTCTACAAGTCAAACTGTATACAACATTAAATAGTCAATCATATGACTATCTCACATTTGACATTCATGGGGTACTGTGCAGTAGACTAACTATTTTAATGCGTTGTTATGTTCTATCAGTATGAGTTCTGACTGGAAGTTAAGAAATATAAGCTTTACAGATCATGGTGTTATTTTGATCCTCGTGAATAACTCAGACCTATTTTCCTTTCCATTCTAAATTCAGTTCAGAACTTCAGATGATGGGGACTAATGGTAAGATTGACCTAACCACAACATCTGAATGCCTCATGTTCAAGTTTTTGAACATTGCAAATTACAACAGCTTGGATGAAGAATGTGTGTACTTGATGAAATTTTAGGTTTAAACGCACACTGGAGTATAGACTGAAAGTGCAGACTGACAAAGAATGAGATCAGGTGAAGGTTAAACATCCAAATCCCCAGCTTGCATGACTTTTTGTGCGAGTAAAAAAGCTGATGTTCTCACTTCATACTATAGACCCTGCATTTTTGTCCTACAATCTTCAGTTGCTAATGGGGTGAGGCGCTTAATGATTTGCATCTCGTTCTGGAAGCTTGAAATAACTTGAAGAACAGCAGTACTTTCAGATATCAGGTTCTTTCTCTTAATCTAATTGCATAGCTTCTAGAAAGTTACATTTGTTCTTCATTGGGCACCTGCTACCTCCTAGCAACACAGGTAATCGTGTCCTGAATAGACGGAAAGAGATCACATAATGTTTTTGCCTCACTAAGATTTAAACTTGGAGAAGTTATGGTTCCTCAGCATACCTGATTGATCTAGAAATTCCATTTTGAGTTTATTTATTTTCGTGGTTTCCGCTTTTCGTGAACACAGATGCTATCTCTTATTTTTGTTGATGCAGGGAGCTTGTTTTGTACAATGGGGACCAAGCGATAGTCCCTCTCCTATCCAACTTTGATCCCATTACTTTCTACACAAGATGTTAATCATCAATGAAATGTGCGTTCTAAAAATGCACATAACATATTCAACAGGAACGGCAGCATTTTGCTCCTTTTTCTTTTGTTTTTTGGCCAACTATGTATTAGCAAGTCAAAAGGTGTTCCATCCCCGTATCCGCATTGAGGTCTCATTAAATCCAGATTTGTGTGTTGTAAAGCTCATTTCTGGTGGGTGAAACTCCAAATAAGATTTTTTTTTTTTTAATTCTCAAAAGGCTTGAATCTGGAACCTCTAATTAAAGTCAGTGAGATGTCAATCATCCATCACAAACCTATGTTAGTTGTCTATATTTTTTAGACAAACATAAGTCAGGACCAGTAGTAGTAGCACGAGTATATACCTATTTACGTCATAGTTCATCTCGTGACTCTAGAATATCAGTTAAGGATTCTAAATCAAATCTATTTCCGTGATTGTCAAGTCCCTAAACTTAAAAATCTCTACTCAATTGGTTGGATACATCTTCAAACAAAGTTTGAAAACTACTTTACAACGACTGAATATTGACTTCCTTTGTCTCAATTTATGCAATGCTCTTTTGCATCTTGAAATTTAAATTAGCTTCAAATTAACTCTCAATAAACAACAAAAAGAAATAACCGTACATAAATTGGGGCGAATGAAGTAATTAATGGTTGAATGGTTGGGAAGTCCTGGAATTGAATCCAGCCTCTATCTACTACTCAGTTATGAGCTTGTCAAATAAGGATTTGGGGCGAATGAAGTAATTAATGGTTGAGTGGTTGGGAGGTCCTGGAATTGAATCCAACCTATATCTACTACTCAGTTATGAGCTTGTCAAATAAGGATTGACTAATGCAATAATATAAATCTCCTGTATGGTTTGCGAGCGCAATGAATGGTCATTTAATAATGAGAATGGCCACTTGACTGCACAAAAAACCAGTGCCCGTGACACCCACACTTTTGCCATAAAAGGAAATCCAATGAACTTTCACGGATTTCCAATTCTTACACTATCCACACCCATAACCAATCACACACACACATTAAATTCCTACCTATCTAATTATACCTATATAAACCCTTTAAATCATTCACTTTCATACACACATATTGAAATTAAAGAAAGAAAGAAATAGAGATGGAGCATTATAACTTTGCCAAAAAAATTATGACATTGGCTTTGGTTGCCATAGTGTTAAGCAGTGTTAGTATAGAGGTGTCGCAGGCACAAGGAATATGTAACGTATCGGGTGAAGGATTAATGTCGTGCAGACCATCAATCACACCACCTTATCCGACAGCGCCTACAGCCCAGTGCTGTAACGCGCTGTCCCATGCAGATATGGCCTGCCTTTGCTCTTACAAAAATTCCCAGTTGTTGCCTTCTCTCGGAATCGATCCTAATCTCGCAATTCAACTCCCTCAGAAATGCAGACTACCTAATCCTCCTCGTTGCTAAATCAAACCAGAGTAATTAAAAGTTAGAAAGTGTTACTTGAATAAGCTCGTTATGAGAACTGACGCTTTCTGACTTGTTAAAAATGTGGAGCTAGCTCCGCTCCTACTTCAATTTATGCACGCATTTTACTATACTTGTATCACCATGTGTTATGTGTATTTTGAGCTTTATTTGTCCTATATGTTTTTACTTAATGGTTGTATTTGTAATTCAGTTGTTTGTCTAAGTTTTCTTGCATCGTTATTCCTTCCTTTTTCTTCGAGTGCGTTTCAATTTTATAATGTTACTCTCTCTAATCCATATCAACTGCTAGCCTAGGCTTGAGTAATGAACAAGTACAAGTAACACTTGAATCGTGCTATGCCACTATCTTCAAAAACTATTTTCACCGATTTGAAAGTTTTTCTTGAGTTAAACAAGTCTTTCTCTATGAGAGTAGAAATAACAATAAAATTTCAACTAGTATAAAAGATGGTGTAGTTATTATGATGTAGTGATATAATAGGGCTCACTCTTGCGTGATCAAATAATGAAGACGTAATGGTATATTTATAAGTGTAATGAAATTACGTTACTCAATCAGGACACGCCACGTGTCTTACTACAAATCAGGTAACATGAAAAGTGTGATCATCTTATTTGTTCATTTATCACTAACCTCAAATTGACCAATACGGTTATGACAAGTGTCTAGGTTTTATGACACTTATCACTAACCAGGGGCGAATTTATGTATCAAGGGTCACCCGAATCCGTGGTCATCCGACTAAATTCGATATATTAAATTAAAACTTATTGAATTCATTTTCAAGATGGCTGGATGGTTCACTGGTATGCTTGCAAGATTTTAATACAAAGGCTGCAGGTTTGATCCCAGGCAGCCCCAATTCGCTTCAACTTATTTTTATTAACTAAAAACACGTTTTTCATTAAAAAAAAAAAAAGAAGCTAAATTCTGAAAGTTTTGTGGTAATGTAATTTTTATGTATTGCTCGCTTAGTTATTGTTATTATAAATTTTTTGATCTTATCTTTAAAGCAATGGTGCACCTATTTTCTTGAAATCCTGAATTCGCCTTTGTCACTGACCTTCAATAGTATAATGTTTTGAAATATTTGAAGTTGGCAACAGCCCTAACAAATCCAAACGTAGCATTATAGAAGGGATGAAATGTGTGAATGCTAGCTAATGTAATTGCAATTGTGCGTCAACGTCACATTTCAACCAAATACTCAACAAACTCAGCTTTTGCTGGTCCCATACCCCTAAAATCCAAATGATGCTAATTTGCGTCCAAAATGTGTCCCTTCTTTTGTCACAAATCGACAACAACATATTTCGTAAAATTTCACTGTGAAGGATATCATGTACGTAGTCTTGCCCAAGCCAACTATCTTTTTCAATTTTCAAGCTAATATGTGATATTCGTATTGAAATTTAATTTACTATGAATTCACATTGAAAAGTTATATTAGAGGATAACATGTTTTTTTGATAAAAGAGGTTCAAAACTTTTGATATGCCAATTATTGCTTTTGACAAAAAATGACTACAAGCAGTAGTATCCAAGGATATTTTCTTATTATTATTCATTATATCATTGATTATTCAAAATCACACATTTCTTGTTACTTTGTGCATGTAGTTTGTGAAAACACCCTCAATTCCCAATCATTATAAACAGAAAACATGCCAATGAAATAATATGAAAACTTTGACAAATCAATCAATACGGTAAGAAATAATCAATATATAGGCCAGGAACTAGATTCATATCTAATTTGGACTCTGAATAAATATTCACTGGACTCTACCTGCCCCATACACAAAAAATACAAATGTAATGGCAATTGACCCCCAATTAGGTATGGAAAAATAATAACTTGCACATGTTTACGTTTAATCAAGTAATGCATGTCATGAGTTTGATATAAACACTCTGATACAAACACATATTTACAAATATCTAATTTGAAAATACAAGTCAGCTATCATTTAACAAGAAGATCTCCTCAACCAAAGATCAAATATTATTTCCTCTTATCAAATACATCATCGTCATGGATGGATTATTCAAAATCACACATCTTTCATAACTTATGCTAGTCAAGTACTACATGACCAACTTATCAAATGCAACAAAGAAACACAAAATTAACAAATATTGAAGATAAACTCCCCTTTTAATCCAATTGCTAACCTATGATAGTTTTTTTTTTTTTCTGACAATCTCTATTTTCTGTACACTAATTAAACTTTATGCAGTACATGTTGAAAAACACCTCAAATCTCAATCATGAACAAAAATGCAACAAAGAAATGAAAACTTTAAAAAATCAATCAATGTGGTAATTCAGAAAAGAATCTAACTGTGGCCTACTCCTGGGCCTAGATTTGATAAGTTTCGTCCTTGATCATTTTTGTTGAAGGAGTTGATTTTTTCTAGCTTTAATCCAGCTCTAAATTTTGATATGAAGTTTTCAGCTTTTGTGTTTACATCTGGGCTTGGACAGAACAATGGTGACGGTGCAAAAGCCGTCCGGTCACCGGCGCCGCCGTCTTCCGCCATCGGGGTGTTTTCGGCTGAATCTATATCTTCAAGTTCAGGCGACCCAGAACGTGAGCTGACGGTGCTGTCTATTCTCACGTAATCGCCTTGTACTACGAATTTCCAGGCGTGTTTTCTGAAGAATGGGGGTGGTGGAGGTGGTGGTGGAATTGGTATCAACGGCGATTCTCCTCCGTTGTTTGGGTTTTCTTCGACACTGTCGAAGCTTCTTATTTTCACTGGCTTTGGTGCTGGAGTTCTGGTGAAAGGGGTATTTGGTCTTGATATCCTGACCGGTACTGCCTTGACTGGCGGAGGTGGTGGTGGCGGTGGTGGAGGTGCATTTCTCTTTCTTCTGGCCTTTTTGGATGTAAATAAGTTTTGAAATAGAGAAGAAGGTGGTGGCGGTGGCGGAGGAGGTGGTTGTGGAGTGGAGGATGCCGGCCGTTGGTAATGGAGAGGAGGTGGTTCTGATTTGTGGAGAAGAGCATCAAAATTATCAACACTTTTTGATCTGTTCTTTCTCTTCTTTTTGTGATACAAAGAGTTAATAAACTCCTTCGTCGCACTTGCACCACCTCTTTTCCGATCACTTTTGCTGCTCCTGGGTTCCACATATTGTGGCAATGGAGGCGGCGGCGGCGGCGGTGGTGGTGGTGGAGGAAGCGTCGCCGGTGCCATAATAAATTTATTTTCTTCTCGCTCATGATTTTCCCTCTTTTTACTTGCTCTCTCCTTTTTACGCGGAACACTATGAGATGCTCTCTTCACTTTCTCCTCATATACCAGTGCCGGAGCTGGCGGTGGTGAAGGCGGCGACGGCGGTGAGAGCGGCGGCGGAATTGTAGCTGGTGGAGTAAATGTAGGAACATTCTTAGATCTTAAACGATCTTCAGTAATAGTTTTAATTTCAGGTTCCGGAGAACGATCAACTTCTCTCCAGCTACGACGGCGATTAAGCTGACCGGGATCGGAAAATCTATGACTATCCACGTGAGTATCATCATAGAACCGCCAATGATCTTCCGCCGTGATCCACCGCGGCGATACTTCACACAGATCAGGATACGAACTAAAACTCCTCCTCAATCCACCTCCTCCACCACCATTATTGCTAAAACAATCCCGTTCTCCATTATCGAACCATGTTCGTGGTGTTATTGGATTCGGATTTGAATTTCGAACTTCACTAAACCATCGACTATTTGGCGTTGATGGATTCGATTTCTGAACTTGATTTCTGTTAACCGGAGAAACTGTTTGTTCTTCATTGTTGTTTCTACTGAGAAAACCAAAAATCACAGCAACTAGAACCAACACTACATTAACAGAATCCCAGCTTTTCTTTACATTGGTTGGTTTAAATATAGATATTGTTGTAGGAACTATGAAAACCACAAAGAAAATCGCCGTCACCAGCAGAATAATGAGCAACAGTCCGGCGTTAAAGAAGAGAGACGACACCCGGTGCCGTAGCCTCTCAGTACGGCGGAGATTGGTGGTGTTTTGTAGCCAAAATGGGGTCATGTCTTCCCCATCATCTGCCATTGATTTTGGGTAAAAGGAGCTCTTTTGGACACGTTGTGGTTGTATTGTATTGCTTGTTTAAGACTTTGGGTTTGACACTTTTTGTTGGATGGATAAAATTAAAAATTTGATACTATATATTTATAAAATAAAGTTTATGAATTTTGGTTGTAAGATTACTTGTGGGGTTGGAAATGGAGCAGTTGCGGGGAATATTGCAAAGTTATATTTATTAAATAATGGAATTATAAGTGTATGTATGATGCAAGAGTTGGAATTGTTCACATGCTTAGCTAAGAATGACAGCCTATATAATGAAATATCAATACCGCGTATATTGTAATTAAAGTGTCTTTGAACCAATCATATGAATTTTGATAACGTTAAAGGATATATTTTGACGATTGTTATTATGGACAGCATACAAATTACTCAAAAGCAAGCATACACTTGCCTAAGCAGCAACTAGGAAAAAAGAAACAAAATGCCATGACATTGACTATGTGCATAGTCGAGTCAGATTTAGAATTTAAAATTTTATAAATTTGAGATCGACAGTTAATAGTAGACTCACATATAGGTTCGAATTTCAAATTCTTACTAAATTCTACTGAGTTCGATATTTAATTGAATTTTAAATTATTTATAGGGAGTTTTATCTGAAGTTACAAGATTCGAACGAATATAGCGGCTCTCCTTGTTCATAGCCTAATTGGATCCGGATATTGAAGTCATTTTCAAGCCCTTGAATCCTTCATATAAAACAATTAACTAGTAGTCTAGCTCTAGCTAGCACCACGGAAAGATCCATGATGCATCCATTCATCTAAAGTCTTAATCACGCTCACGGTGATGCGTAAGACACAAACTAAACTAATTTGAGTTCACGTGCTAAAAAAATTCACTGTCAATAATTTTGACGCTCTACATTAAAGAAAACTTCATTTTCAGAACTCAAACTCAAGACTACAGATTAAAAGTGAAAAAATCATTACCATTTTACCATACCATTTGTTGGTAAAAGTTTGAGAGTTGATGAGACTTGAAACTTTTCTTTCCTAATACTAGGGGCAATGCATGCACCAGCTCATATACCGCATTTCAAGTGAAGAAAGAAGAAAAAATGAACAACGTAGATATCGTGTGATATTGACATCCCACGTCTTCATCAACTACGCTCCCATTTTTTGTGTCCAAGCATCTCTATGATCAACGGTGGATCAGAAGTGAATTCAGTATTTGAATAAAGTATGTACGTTCATTCACTGATATGAAGTAGATATATATTATAGTAAAATACTTATAGATATTTTTTTTAAAAATAACTCATATAAGTTTAAATTCCGACTAGAAATTTGTTTGATGGTAACACGGGTAAAAAGTTCATGCATTAGTCACTTTCATTCTTCTCGTTAAACCGTCTATAACACTCATGGCTACAATTCTAACTTGATTATTTTCTAATAACTATTATACCTTACAAGTCACATTAATTGATCGACCAATATTATACTACATAGCGTTATAAATATTCGGCATTTTATACTATAGTACAATAATTCATGCCACAGCAAGTCTTTGGAAACTTTCAAATTATGATATTTTTTCAATATTTCAAATTTATATGATATTTTTTCGTTTTTTCATATTCAAATTATGTTAATTTTGATAAATATTTTTAAATATATTTTTTATGGCCCATGCACCATGTATTGACTGCATTACACAAGTCCTACTTATGGAATAAAACTTGATTAATTATACTACTGAATTGTTAATGACAGGTTCTCCTAATTAGCCACTCATCTTTAGGAGTCCCTTTTTTTCTTTTTTTGTACACCACGAGCCTAGAAAAACTTTATAGTATATTGGATAAATTTATAGAAAGTTTAGTTGATTAAGTTTTACGAGTCAATTTTGAACAGCTAAGAATAATACTTTTTGAAATGACAAATTTTAATCAAGTTGAAGATTGTGGTCCAACACTTTTATGTGTTATAATATATAGTTTATTCTGTTTTTAAATTTTCTCTCTCTTGGTAATCATGAACGTTTGAAAACTACTATTCTTATGGAGTATGTAAAACTTCCTTCACTTAATTAGTATTATGAGCAACTTTCATATATAACAAATATAAAAATTATATTTGTATATTATAATTATAATTTGTTTAATTGTGTTTTATAGCAAATTTTATGTTTGCTGTGAAGCTTTTGATTTATATAATTCGCTAGATACATTCAATTTTATACAAATTGTTCAATTTTGTATAAATTCATTTATACATTGTAATTTGTATGATAAGATCTGTATTTATATAATTATAAGTGTATAGAACGAAAATATATGTATTTGTATTTGTATATACATTTTTCTCTCACTTTATACAAACACTATACATTTGTATACCGAATGGGTAATTATATACCGAAAATGACTAATTGTATACTGAACCAGATGGCAAAAAAGGGGTGATTGCTGCGAATTACAAATAAAATAAACTATATTTGCTGTGAATTACTAATAAAACAAACTAGGGTTATAACATTTAATTTGAATTATTAGTTTGTTATTTCATACAATTTTCCGTATTATTTTTCCTCCTTCGAGCTTTACTTAAATCTCTGAGTAACTCCTATATTTATTAATTCAATTCAGTTTAATAGGCTTGTTTCAGCCATTCTAAAAGTTGAACTGATTTAAGCTAAATATATAACCCGAAATGACCCTTGAGTAAACTTATTAAATTTTTTTAAAAAAAATTATTTGATAGGTATATATAGTCATAATAGAAAAAGAATAGTTATACAATTAAATAAATCATGTGGAGTCATACAAGTGATGATTTAGCCATTGATAATTGGATTCCATATTTATGTTGCATGGTTTGTTTTAACACGTTAGATTCTCTCTCCTCACACTTCCCTTGCTACGTTTTTTTCTACTCCTTCTTCGAAATCTCAATATTGATCTCAATATACTTGTCCAGGATAAGTAAGATCTTCGATCTGCATGGCTAAACGGTTAAAGTACTTGTCTAGGACAAATAAAACTTTGGTAGAGTTCAACTCGATTTAAATGAAATCCTCCGCAGAGTTTAATCCGTTCTGTTAATGAATCAAATGGCCCTTCGACCCTGCTAAGTCCAAAACCACAGCTCCACTATGCCCCTTAATGAATCGAATGGCCCTTCGACCTCCATTCAATTCTGAAGGCCAGCATAGATCTCATGAGACCCGCAATGTGCATAACTTATCAAGTAACCAATTATGGCTTTGCTTTTATACTAAACAACGGAAGAACGAAGAAATTGCACCTCTGATATTGCTACAACATGCTCAATTTACATAGACATTTTCTGGCGCAACAAACACCAAAAAAATTGGATAAACGTCGTTTGTTAACTGTTTTTTTCTATAATACATTGCTAAAATACTATTCTCATACACACCTTAAGCCCATAGGAAAAATGAATGGACTGAGTTATGTAATAATGAGATTTATACCCGTCGTGTACAGATTTATACTAAACCAAATGTGGGTGAACATGTAATCTCTAACTTTTGCTTTTGAACTTCCTGTTAGCCTTAAGGTCCACCACAATCACAGATATGTTGTCTTTGCTACCTTTTTGAAGAGCCATCGATGAAAGATACTCTGCCGCTGCTTGTGCAGCAGGATCCACTCCCTGGCCCCTCTCCGGCAGAGGGTTAGTCCCATTCTTTTTGTGCCACAGCAGAATTCGTCGTCTAGCCACTTCACAAGCTTCCTCGTTTGTCATCACATCCCACAACCCATCACTGGCTAAAACTAGGCATTCATCTTCTCTAGCACGTGGTACAAACATAACTTCTGGTTCGGGTATAATCCATGGTTTCAAATATCTGTCACCTGAGGATAATGGGATACACGAATAAACAATAGAGAGAAACAGTAAAGTATGTAGTTTTAACTTTCACATCATCTATTCAAACTCTATTGGGAAATTGCCACCATATCAATACATGAGCAATAGCAGCTGCAGAGAAATCAGACAAAATAACCAAAGACAAGGCACTTAACACAAACGATAAATAAGAACTGAGAGAAAGCAAAACCAAGGTGGTATTGGAAACTCATGGAGAAAAAACAAACAGATTTTGCATGCATCCTAGGTCATATATGTTCACTCTCTCCATTAAGAAAAGACTAACCTCACTTTCCTTTACCGTTCTTTCTTAAAAAAACTGACCTTTATATAAATGGAATTTATTTCCCCGCCAATCAACGAACCAAAATTAATAAAATCATATACTTCTACTTGTTATATGTTATTCCATCTATTTATGTGACACACTTTTCTTTTTAGTTCGTCCCAAAAAAAATGTCACGTTTCTATAATTAGAAACAACTTAACTTTAAAATTCCCCTAGGACCCTTAATGAAATGATTTTATAGCTACACAAATGATCAGAGTATGATAGACCACAAATTTCAAAAGTCTTCCTTTCTTTCTTAAACTTTGTGCCAAGTCAAAACGGTGCCACATAAATTGGGACAGAGGGAGTATTTAATACTTGATTTAACATGTCACCAACTACCTGTTCTGCTTTACAATTCGAACAATTACTTGATCAACATCTCTATTAAACTGTATATAATGTAATATAAAGGAAAGTTGAGGATTAAAATGTAGGGGTATATCACTGAATTAAACATAATGAAGAACGTGCAGAACCTTGAGGCTGCCCCTTGAGAATATATTAAATGTTGGCCAGATTGAGCCCACACACGTACAGTTATCAATTCAATTTATTAATGATAATGACCAAAAAGTCATTCTAGGTATACTTGCAAAACTAAAGAGAGGATGTAGAATGATACCTTTGATTGACATTCCTAGTTTTTATTGACCATGGTCCATGGAGAGTACTGAAACTGTTGGTAATCAAAGAAATGCCTAGTTATATTGTTGGACGTTTCAGTGAGTTGTTCCCAGTAATTGCCTCATGGGATCGTGCTTATTAGAAGTCAGAATTTGGAGGGAAAATAACACTAGAACTACGCCTCAATCTCAAACTAAGTTGGGCTTGGTTATATGAATTCTCGATATTCATGTCTCTAATCTAGATCACATCTCAATCCAATATTCTTTGATAAAGGTGTCCTAATCCAGTATACAAAAATGTTCAAGTTCTCTTGGCACTTGAATTTCTCTACCTTTCCAATGGGCATAAAAATCTTCACAAGACAAGACTGACGTGAGAGTATTAGCCAATACTCCTAGGAACCATTGAACCTAAAGTAACGCGAGAATGCAAAAGACCATCTTCTATACTAGCAGCTGTCTTCTAACTTGGGCAATAATAGCTAAATATCAGTATTAGCCACACATCACCTGATGTACATTCCCTAAAGATCTCACAGGTTCCCTCATGATGGATAATATAGCCAAGTATTTTCTATACACGAATGTTACATTTACCAAAGAAAACAGGTATCAAGCAAATCCATTGCACAACACACCAATAATAAATCATGAAAGCAACAGTCATTCATATGTTATATATATATATATATAATATTCAACAGATGCAAGCTGAAAGGTTTTAGAACACCAACCAATAGATCTTGACATTGCAAGAACACCAAATACACGATGCCCATTCCACTGAATGACCTTACCACCAGATGCTTCAATTCTGGCATACTCATCTTCTCTGCTTGGCTGGTAAAAGAATACAAGGTAAAAGAGTGAGATGGTAATGCATCAACCACATTCTTTCCTGCCAAAATTAGACACATGTATGTGATAAAAAGAAAGAGAAGAACAAAAAAAGAGAACAAGAGGTTGATGCTAAAGAGTGTTTTACTTTGTGATCGATTGACAATGCCACTACTTCTTTGCCACGATAAAGGACTGCTCTTGAATCCCCACAGTTAGCAACTATAATATGAGATGAACAAATCACCGCTACAACTGCAGTGGACCCAACAGTTTCTGGGGCAATAGGCTCAGAGGTGCAGCTTGAGGTATTTATGTTGTCATCACAGAGATCTATGTTCACCTTTCCTCCAACTTCATCATCAACCTTGAGAAAGCAATTAGTAAAGACCTTCTCCCACTGAACCTGCCGGGTATCCCTTACACTTCCATCCACCAAATCATGTTTGGGAAGTTTTAACTCCTCAACTAATGCTAGATGAACACGTTTACGGCAATAATCCGCAACCTGCATGACGAAACAGCAGTCAGTTATGATCAGCTGTCATTGGGTTGAAATTTATCAGGAATCAAATTGATGATAGAACAAACATCCAGGAAGTTAAACTTGAGAACTAGGTAAATTTGTAGATTTTACTGAAAGTCTGAAATACTACACAGCTGAAAAATTATGGGGTGAAGAAATGGCTGGCGAAGTGCATATAAGTTAATCGCAAGCTCTGGAATAAATAATCTATGTGCAAAATTGATTTACTTAATTGGCTAATTAATCAAGAGAAAAACAAACAGTAATCATTATACCTGAGATCCTCCATGACCATCATATACACCGTAGAAATGAGATGTCAGGTGACTCAAACTTTGACTTAGTCCATCAATAACACGATCACCAATAAACATCTTGATAGGAATTTTCATAAAATTAGGAACAGCCATAAGAGCATCCTCCATCTCCGGCCTCTTTCCACAGATAGATACAGAACCCCAGAGTGGCACACACTCCAATTCAAACACACTCTTGACACTTTCTTTGACAGGCTCCTTCTCACTGGGCAATGGAAGGGCCACTACAGATGCCTTTAGTGTAGGGCCACTAGTAATTTCATCATCTGGGAGAGCAATTATGGTATTACTAACCCTTCTATCAAAACTCCTTTCTTCCAAACTTATGACCTTGGCAACTATTTGTCCATTGTCAATACCCTCAATTTCAACAGCAATTGGCAAGCTCAACTGTAAGCTAGCTCCCAGTGGCAACAACTCCTCACCATTAATTCCACATGGATCCTCTCCAACAGATAAAATCTCATCTTCATCACTTCCCTGAATGATGCTATCGCTAACAATCAAGCCGTTTTCAGCTCCCAATACAGTCTGCGACAGACTACATTTTCCAGAGCTTTCTCCTAGTGTCAACAAGGGAACCCTACCAACGTCAACTTTCATACCGTTGCTATTTCCATTCCAACTGGTATTTGACTCAGCATGCAACAAAGATGCAGGATCTGAAAGTAAGCTAGCTGTGTCAGTCACTAATTTGAGCCTTGTGATTTCTACATGGTTCGAAATTGCAGGGTTATCACAGATAGAGCTGCTTAAGCTGAGTGTAACAGCAACAGCTGGAGACATCTCTTCCATTAATTCTTTCTAGTGAAAACAATATGCAATTGAGTCAACCGCGTTAGTCCGTGCAGCACTACCAGCAACAAATTGTTCCAAGCTTTATGTTTCACAGAGTAGGACTGCTTTAGAAGGGAATTCACAAGTGCGGTAAAATAGCTAAATTGAATCCACAATGAAATGAGGTAGGAATCCACAAAAATGGGCAAGACAGCTAAATTATAAGCACAAGGAGAATGAGGTAGGAATACACAAAAAATGGGGAGAGACAAAAATTGAATGAGGCAAGAAGATCTCAGTCAACAGCTCACTACAAGAAGTAAAGGGTACACTACCAACAGCAAACAAAAGGTGGAACAAGCTCCAGATAAGTGAGACAAACAAGGGTGTGAAGGAGATCTGCCACTATAAACAGATCCAAACTTCTATAGATGGCAAGTTCTAGACTGAGAAGACTTAGGGGGTCCTTTCTTGTACCTAGAACTAAAATATCATGCAATTATCTTTCTTCAAAAGAAGAAACAAGACTAAGTAGAGCAAATCCTAGCTCCACCACCACCAACCCTTAAATACACAAGAAAATGGGGAAAACGACAAAATCAAACCCTTATCCATGAATTCAAGAAGAGAAAGCGAAAGAATCATGGAAAAGAACCTAGTAAGGGGAAGAAAACAGACAACTAATCAAGAATCACAAGAAAAACCCTAAAAAGTTACAACCTTTTTGCCACATGTAACTTGGGTTTCATGGATCTAAGGCAACTCATGTCCACCTCTCAAAATACAGGTCATTTACTAAATTACTCTCCTTCTTCCTCCAACCCAACAAATAAAAATTGAATATTTAAGCAACAAACCATTCAAGAACATAAGAAAAACAGTCCTATTAACAATAAATTCAACTAAAACAGTAGAAAATTAAGCTTACCAACAAAAACCCTTTTACCAAAACACCTTGCAGACTCTCCCTCTACAGCCCCTTTTCAAGATTTTATTTTTTCTTCTTTGTGAGACACATGAGAGAGATAAAATACAACTTGGGTTGTAGAAAAGATTTTACCTTTGATGCACTGACTCCTTAGGAGGACACGTGTAGATTCAATTATCTAACTCCAATCAATGCTAGCAGACAGAGAAATGCTTTGAATTGTTTTGTGCTTACCCTTAATTACAAAAAAACAAAAGGGAGTTCATGGACTTTCCATGAGGACCATTTTCAAGAACAACACGTGTCCTTTCTTGGCAGGTCAGCCATTACCTAAATAATGTCTCCATTATTTTTTCTCTCAATTATCATGTGTTTACTACTCATCTACGTCTGTTCTTGCCTTTGCATTCTTTTTTTTCTTTCCACTTTTATTGCTCAAAAAAATTACTCGGTATTTTGGGGTTGTATGTTGCTTTCAACTATCTTTCAAGTCTTTATTATTTTACACATTGCATTTACTCTTTTTTTTCTCAAACAATAAGTTGTTTTGTTAAATATCTTGTTTTTTCATACATTTTATTGAAATTTGATTAAATTAAAATTTTTGCATATTGAGGTAAAATGTTATTTAATAAAAATAATTTTTATTAGTACACAAATTTGGATTCTTTGATTAAAAATAAAATAATATCATTTCATCATAATTTTTACTATTTCATTCGTTTTAATTTGTTTGATTATTTTGATTTGATACGAAATTTAAGAAAGTTAATATTATTCATAAATCTTGTGGTCTTACATATGAATCAAATATACCAAAATGAATTTTTCAAAGACAACATCTCCATGAGGTAGTATTAAGGTTTACATACACTTTATCTCTCTCAGATCCTACTTGGAATTTTTACTGTTGTTATTGTTATTATATGTGACAAATATTTTTAGTTTGTTATTTAAAACATGTCAAATAAATAATTAAAACTAAGGAATTGCTAAAAAAAAAAAAAAGAGTCATTCTTTTCTAAAAAAAAAAAAAGGTTAAACAAATTAAATCGAAGGAATATTATTTTTCTTGGTACATTTCACACAAGATTGATGTTTTTTCCTTTTTTGTGCATATTTATGCCAACTATGTATGTTGTAAGGCCAACTTTGAGCACTTCGTCATGCATTACATAATGATGCAATAAAAAATGTCTGTCTATATGTACATTGATGGCAATACCTAAACTTGGAAAGTTTGGGATTTGGAATATTCGAAATAATATTTGAAAAATTATTCTATATAAGTTTTTATTTGGTAAATTGATCTTTAATCTTGAAATATAAAGTTTGAAATCTGAAGAATAGATTTTATAAGTTTTTAAAACTTTTGTTCACATAATTTTTTTTTATATCCAAGAATAAGTTTAATTTCCAAATATCTTCAATTGTTACTCCTTTTTTTTTGGTTAATCTCTACTAAATCATGTGCAAAACCTTATGCTAAAAAATCCTACATTATTATTTAGCAGTAATATTGTTTATTGAAAAAAGTTATTTGTTTATAGCATTAAGATATCATCAATTCTATCGATGTTGTTTGATGAGTCAAGACATTAATATGATCTTGAATCAGATTAACGTAAAGCTTCCATGTGTCAAATACTTATTAGTCCACTAACCAAGTTTGATTTTTATCCAATACAAATATATTTTTCCATGTACGATAGTAGAAATTTTATTAATCATGCTTCAAAGTTGGATATAAAAAGTACAAAGAGATTCGTATAATTTACATTGAATTATACTATAAAATGATTTTTATATTTTTTTCCTTTTGTTTCATACTGTTTCACAACAAATAATTAAATATCCATCCCCCCACCTATAAACCAATATCACAGTAAATGTAAAAATATTACTCCCTTTTTTCAATTTATTTTACTTTTATCTTTTAATATATATATATATATATAACTTTTTAGTTTAAAATTTTTGTACGACATATTTAAATTTATAAGATTCAATAACATTTTGATATATTTTTTAACTTCTTAAACTTCAAATTAAAATTAAACAAATAAAATGAATGAAAGTAAAAATATAAGAGAGGAGGAGGAAGAGACGAGTCAGTGTGGTGAAGTCAAGATATATACGTAATCGACTTCATTTTTTTTTATATAAAAAAGAGACTTCATAATTTTCTAATGTTTTAGATTTTTCTTTTCTTAAAAAAATAAGCAAAAAGGTTAACGTATAAGAATTGAATTAATGGCTCTATATGATTGGCCAAAGAAAATAAAGATAAACTTTGAAAATAAAGAGAAATAACAAAAATATTATAAACATGACACGTCAAAGGTTACAATCAAAGAATTGATTACATAAAGAAAAATAAAAGGGCTATGTTTTAAAGAATCCAATGGAAATGGTACAAGGAAGCAAAGAGTAGGTTGTACTTTGCTTGGCTTAATAAAGAATGGCTTTTGAATTAAAGATGGTAGGTCAATAACCAAGTTTGGTAGCACTGTTGTTTGATACTCAAAATAAGTTGATCAAATATAATTTTTTAAATATTTGATTACTTTTGGAGGGTGAAAAGTACAGGATTAGTATTTTTCCTAATAAGGGTGACATGGACTGTGGAAGAAACGAAAGTATTTTTTCTAATTAGATACTATTTTCAACATCGAAGAAAGTAGAACAAATAAATTAAAATAAGAAAGAACTACTCTACTCGGCATAATCTCATCGGTATAGTCTGAAAATAATAGGACTTAGCAGACCTTACTCCCTAGTCCTACCTTATATTTGCAGAACAAAAAAGTTGTTTCCGAAAGACCTTTACTTTTTTAAGACAAAACATTTGACAAAATTAATATTCATACCACCTTTTATTTAATTGTCTCCGTTCTTTTTCGGCCTCCCGTTTTATAGGAGCTATAGCCTATAGGAGAATATGAAACAAGATTTATATTGTTATGTAAAAGTATAGAAGATATAAAAACGTTGAATAATCTTCTAAATATATAGTACTTTATTGAATAATATCTCTCTCTAGCACTGCAAAGAGATACACTATATGAAAAAAAATATCTAAATCAGGCAGTAATAGGCACAGAGAATCCTCTTAAATCTTTGGGTAGTAGGTGTGTTTGGTATAATACACGATATTTTATATTTTCCTCCAAGAGGAGAAAAATCACTTCTTGGTATTACATACGGAAGTCATTGTCCTTCGTTAACGAACCCTTCCACATTAATACCAAACTTAGTACTAAAATATTTCAACACATTATCCGGTTTGCAAATATGTTATCAATCTTTAATCAACTGTTTTTCTGGAAAATAATTTTCACTCTCCAACCAAAAATCAGAAAACATTTTCCAGGAAAAATAACTTACGTAGTACCAAATACACTCTTCATCACTGCTTCTAGACTTCAGGTGCTAGCTTTCAAGTATATACTCCCAGCCTTACAAGCCTCATCAATGGTGGCTGCTCTACAATACAAACTTCAGAGTTCAGGGTTTAGGATCCAGGGTACAAATGGTGTGCCATCGTCTAATTTTTTGGATTATCAACTTTGAATCCACAATGGACTGGAGAAAAGAACTCGTAATCATGAATGACCAAATATGCCACGTATCCAGCGCCTAAGCATATGGAGTCAAGTAAGCCCATGTTAAGGCACAGGAGAGTCAAAAATCAATAAGGCTTAATTTTGTTTGAATTCTTAGGTTCAGAATACAAAAGTTTCAGGAGGTAGTAGTCTAGTAGAGCATTTAACAGAGCAAAAACATGTGAATATATCAATATACTGATACCAAAAAAATGCTTTTCTACAATCCATTTATCTTACATTTACTCCCTAAGTAGGTATTCATGTCCAACATCTAACTTAATTTCGGTAGATGTTATTCGAACAAAGATCTATTGAAGTAAATGAGCTTATCCAGAAAAACTAATGACTGCAAGGATGACATCTACTTTGTTGATTAAAGAAATCATGTTCCCTTTTTCATAGATGATGATAGTAGAGTTAGTCATAAATAAGTTAGGATAAAGGGAAAGGAATCAAGAGAGATATACCGCTGCATGGTAATATTCCGAGAATGATTCGTAATTTCCTTGCAGTATGTGTTAATATCCACAATTGCAAAACCAGCACTTTGAAACAAGGTTGACGTGTAAGTCTCGGAAAAGTAAAACGAACACTGAGACCATAATGACAGGATTTGATTAAAGTTGATATAAGAGTGTGACATCATGTATAACCCAACAAACCCCGGAAAATACTTACAGTTCCGTCTCCTCGGAAATAGAAGTTCTCACTAATCATCTGGTTTCTATCATGCAGTTTCACCTGAAACATTTGTAGTGCAAATTCCATGCCAAAAAATTGCTTCCAGTTCCAGACTCGAAGAACAGTGAAGAAATACCTAACCTTAGCCTTCAACAATTTATAAGATGAATGACTATACATATCCATTTTATCTCTTTTAGACCCCTGGGAAAAGAAATTGTTTTTTTTTCTTAGTAAGCGAGATCCCATTTCCCCCAACTGCAATTTCTTTCCACTTCTAACCCTGACCAGCAGAGTAGATCATGTGTCTTGTCTTATGTATTTCATATGTTCAACCTATTTCAAGTTAAGAATGTAACTCTGGTTTGAGAAAAGAAGAAGCTAGACATGGGGAACTCTCTCGCATCATCATTTATATATGAAGATTCAAAGGCTGCACATACAAGGCTTTACCTGAGCAGAATCACCAACTGCATAATCTCGTAAAAGAATGTGACCATTTGGCTGCAAAATGAGATCGCAATAGCATGGCACACCCATTAAATTATCAAATAATAGAGAAAGAAAAAACAAAATGAGGTAAGACATCTCCATAGCTCATGTATTACCTTTAGTACTTGCTTACAGTTCTCCAGAATTGAAGCCATCTTGCATGGTGAAACTGCAGACAATGTAAAAATCTACTTAAAGGAGTTAGATGCTCATGTAGGCATATATTTTTCCCAAAGGAAGGAGATGCGGTTTATTAGATTGCTTTTAGGTGAAACACTATGCTTTAAGAACTTAATACGTATTCAGATTTGATGATTATTACTTTCTCCCTTCACTTACCAAGGTTACAACATCAACTGTAAAAGGCACGACATTAGCACAGAGATCATCCTTTGCAGCATCACAGACAAAGACATTAATCTTTTCCGAACTGTAATTTGCATGTGACTGCATCATATATGATAAATAGACTTAGGAGTTTGCACGGGACTCCATCATATAGGATAAGTAGCTATACGCCACAAGCATGTCATAGAAAAGAAAGGATTATACTCTTGAGTTTGTTATACGTAGAGAACAAGCATGGTTCCTCAGATATATTACTTAAATGCAAATAACAGACTTATCAAATGGAAGCTCACAAATTTGAAGAATAAAATTTGAAATTACAGAGTCATCGAGAGAACAATGTAGGTGCTCAATGAGATCCTAAGCAGACTACAGTAAATGCAATGCAGGTGAAATATTGTAAACTTAAATGCAAATGACAAAGTGATAAATAAAAAATGAAATATTTTAAGATTGCTGATCTTAACCAATAGACTAATTTAATGGAAGCTAAGAAAATCAGAGAACAGAAACTGATATAGCAGCTAACCTAAGATAAAAGGACCAGTGTACTGACTAAGATCCCAACAAGATTACAGGCAAAGCTACAGGCGTAAAGTAACAATAACACTTAAATTACTTTTACTACTGGTAATGATTTTAGAAATTTGCAGATAAAGGATCTCAAAGATGTGAAAAATTCCTCTACACAAAAGAACATTTAGATATGATCCATGCTAAGCAACATAGAGTTCCATTGAGGGCCTTCACTCTTTCAGCACTAAATTGTAGCAATTTTTCGGATGATGAGTCATCTCAAATCGAATTACTTTTCATACGACTCATACCATATTGGAAGGACTCCTTAGCCGTTTAACAGTGACAGAGCAAATACCAACAAATTCCCAAATACAATAACTTGTAGCCAAAAGCCAGGGGTAACACTGCATACACACCACCCTCCCCAGATTGAACTTGTGAGATTACACTGTTGTTGTAGCATAACTTGTAGCTAAAAACTGATTCTTTACGTATATTTGTTCAACGTCTAGGGAATATTATGATTAAGTTAGGTTACTGTTGATGACATAATAACATAAGAAAGTTGACAAACCTTAACGAGGGTTACTGCTTTAGCTGAGAAATCACAGGCGTGAACATAGAGCTTCGGAAACGCAGCTATGAGAGGAAAAATCGTATTCCCCGCTCCACAACCCACCTGCCAATGTCTATTCAGTTTAACTTTTCAGGTAACTACTACTACAGTAAGATAGTGAAATCACCTCTAAGACAACCTTCCCATTGGAAGATTCAATTTCATCATCAAAATATCTTCCCCAGTCCTTCTCCAAGTAGTGTCGGTCCTTGAAAAACTGCCCAATGTGCAAATGTACGTCACTGAATTCAACAATATAAAAGAGCAGCCCGGTGCACTAAAGCTACCAAGTATACACAGGGTCCAGGGAAGAACTGAACTACAAGATCTATTGTATGCAACCTTACCTTGCATTTCTGCAAGAGGCTGTTTACCTGGTCCCGGTCACATTACAACAACTTTACCGGTTACTCGAGATAAAATCGAAGATTTGAATTTCTTTTTAAACTTGTTTGGACAAGGCCGAAGCTTATTACCTTGTTTTTGTGGAGCTTGTAGAACTTATCCCAGTACTGTTGAGACCTTCTGCTGTAATGGTGGTTTTCACTCTGACTGTGAAATGAAGTCCGAAATCGAATACTCAAATATCTCCGGCTTACACGTGGCGCTGAAATACCTTCCCACTTCGGCGGCCACACCGTAACAAGAGGAGCACCGGCTGCATGCATTTTTACGCCACCCAAATCCCCCACGCTTACGGCTGGTTGTTAGGAGATTTTGGATGAAGTAAGCTAAAACGACGACGTACACGGGAGACGGCAGTGAATACGGCCACGTAGGACTGTGAAAGTAGTCATTTAAACCTTAATAAATACTCCCTTCAGTATTTTTAGTTTGTCTAATTTCATCCTTTAAATATACAATTACACTTAAAGTGGTGATCCAAGTTATGTTTGGCCACTTTTTGTTTTCAACCAACAAAAAATAAAAGAGAAAACTTAAAAAAGGAAATAATTTCAGGGAAAAAAATTATTTTTGTTTCATATGTTATCACATTATTTTCGTTTTAGTTCTTATGATATTCAATGAAGATGATCTTTAGTTAAGTACTTAATATTTATGTTTTTGATTGTCCGAGTAACAAAATTGAAATCCAATCAAAGATTATTATATGTATTAAGAAGATAAATTGAAATATTTAGATTTATATTGCATCAATTCCATCTTGAATTATATTAAACATGATGGATTAATCATTATATGTGGCAACATCTTTCATTTAGATGTAATCTTCTAGATGTCAAAAACTCTGATATCAGAGGTGGGATGCGAATATAAATGGAACCTTTTCTTTCTCCGCACTACACGAGATTCGAAAATCGACTAGTCACTAAAATTGAACCGGTCAAAGTCCAAGTTATATGAACCGGTTCACCAAACTCTCGAATTAACACACCGACCTAAACCGGTCCGATTTTTATTAACGCAGCCACATTCTGGAATAATATACAAGAAAAAAGGAACCATTTTTTTCTCCTCTTGGGTTCTTTGCGATCGGAAAAATAGCAAAACCCTAGCTCTAAACCCTAGAACAAACCAGGAAGGAGCCCATGGCGTATCAACACCAATCACCTAATCACACCGGAGACAACGACGACGGAAAGAATCGCCGGCTCTATAACCCTTACCAAGACCTACAAGTTCCAATCAAAACACTTTACAAGCTTCCTACCTCGCCTGAGTTTCTGTTTCAGGAAGAATCTGTTGCTCAGCGTAGATCATGGGGAGAGAATTTAACTTACTACACTGGTATCGGTTATCTCTCTGGTGCTGTTGTCGGTGCCGGTAAAGGATTTGTTGAAGGTGTGAAAGCTTCAGAGCCAGGTGATACTACGAAGCTCAGGATCAATAGAATCCTGAATGCGTCGGGTCATACAGGCCGGAAGTTTGGAAATCGAGCTGGTGTTATTGGGTTGCTTTATGCTGGGATGGAGAGTGGAATGGTTGCTATTAGGGATACGGATGATGTTATCAACAGCGTGGTTGCTGGCTTGGGGACTGGTGCGTTCTACAGGGCGGCTTCGGGGCTAAGGTCAGCTGCCGTGGCTGGAGTTATTGGCGGCGTCGTTGTTGGCTTGGGGGTGACTGGAAAACAGGCGCTAAAACGATATGTACCGATCTGAGATTTGTGCTGGTTTGCTTTTGGATTTATGACCTCAATCTTGGTAGCTGTTATTTGTTTCAAAAATTTTGATAATACCTTGAGAAATTGTGTTCTCGCACTGCCCAGTAATGTAATTTGGCATGAAAGTTGCATGCTTTCTAGATATATTTTAACAATATTTATTGAATATATTCTGAAACTAGGTTTAGAGGAGATTTTCTCTTGAATAAGGTTGAAAGAAACTGAATCTTGATATGATTGTTTCATTACTTGTTTTGTCCATGTATGTGTTGACAGATTTATACAGATGATAGAATGTGTTTTCTCCGTGTTTAGATCTTTTTTCTTGTGTTAATGTATTGAAGAGTGTGCTCTTGATGGCAAGCTCCGGCTAGTTGATGGAAATTAATTGTGGTTCTCATGAATAAAACTCTGCCAATCGCATGTGTATGTATATGCTTTGTGAAGTATCTGTGGAAGGACTCGAGACACCAAGTAGCTGAATTTTCCCTGTTGTTTAAATGCTTCTGGCTGTCTCGTTTCCAGCTCTTTGTACTGCCATATGATGTTTGGGTAATTGCGCAAGGGCTTTGAGTTCCATGCTGTTGATAAGCAATGGATGGAACTTTGAAATGATCCTGAGTTCCACCCCATCTGATGGCATTTTTTATAAATGATTGTTGTCAAGACTGCTTATCTATATCTATATATGCTAAGTAATAAGAAGACTAGTTTTGATTCGCTGTTTTATGGAGGAGCTGATTGTCATTTTGGAGGAAAAAAATACCATCTTTTCTTTCACTATACTGACCTCCATATTTCCATATTGTCTATATGTTTTTGGTTGCCTCAGATCCAGTTCTTTGTACTGCCACATGATGTTTGGGTAATTGCGCAAGGGCTTTGAGTTCCATGCCATTAATATCTAAAGGATGGAACTATGAAATGATACTGAGTTTTCACCCCTCTGATGGCAGTTTTTATCAATGATTTGTCAAGTGCCTGAATTTTATGTGCTAGTGCTGCTAAGGTTGTGTTAGACATAGATATATCTCTCTATATTTACTAAAACGTCACTTGTTAAGAAGTGTAGTTTTGATTCTCTGTTTCATGGAGGAGCTGAATGACATCTTGGAGGAAAAAAAAACCATCTTTCTTTCACTTTACCTCCATATTTACCTATTGTCTATATGTTTTTGGTTCTCTTTGTTTCGAGCTCTTGTTACTGCCATATGATGTTTGGGTAATTGCGCAAGGGCTTTGAGTTTCATGCCTTGGATAAGCAAAGGATGGGACTTTGAAATGATTCTGAGTTTCACCCCTTCTGATGGCAATTTTTATCAATAATTGGCAAGTGTCTGAATTTCATTTGCTAGTGCTGCTAAGATTGTGTTAGGTTTCATTCTGAAAAAAAGATTGTGTTAGAGCTTGGGACTTCCATATTGGAGGTCTCAAGTTCGAAACCCCTTGCCAGCGAAAGCAAGGGGTTTGCCTTCTGGGTCAAGCTTGTCACACCGGCTTGTGTAGTGCGGGTTATCTCTCTTATTTATTTTGCGAGCTATTGCATAGGAGTGGGGGTATTTACCCTATGCGTACCCAAAGGGTAGGGGTTGTGGGTTTCCTTTGTCATCCAAAAAAAAAAAAAAGATTGTGTTAATTAAGACTTGGAAATATACAAAATAGAATAAAGAGGAAGAACTTGTTTTGATACCGTTTTCTACTAAAGCATTTGCCTATGTGTTTTGGTTCTCTTGTTTCCAGCTTGTGTTTGGCTCTCGTTCCCTTCGTTTTTGTCTTTTTTGTATTTGAGGTTCTTTACAATACCACCAAGTAGCTGCAACTCTCAGTTACTCCAACACTTGCTCAACCATGCTTTATTCCTCTCTCTTGCTGAGTCCCCCCCCCCCCCCCTCCAGCCCCAGTCACAGAAACCCTCATATCACCACAACCTTGGTTGTCATCTTCTCTGGCTGTGACAGTTTCCCGCAAACTATTCCTACACAATATCACCGTCCCATTCTTTGTACTGCTCATTCGATCTCTCTCATGTAAAGGTTCTTGCTGTGTTCAAATGGATACAAGAGACAGAAATTATCCACACACCGTGTAGCATAAAAGAGGGCACCAAAATGTTTAGCAGAGACTTAACACAATGAGATATTGGGGAGAAAGAAACAAGCCCTAGTACTTGCGACTTAGAGCAGACGTCGAAGTTTTGCCTATGGAACATACATTGTGTGTTACGTCATCTGTTCTTAGATTTTGAATTTGATTGATATTGGATTAAAAAAAGTGTAGTTTTTCTTTCAGTAGTTTTACATAAGCATCACTGTTTTGGTTTCATATATATTCACCTTTGTTTTCTTTCAAGTTGATTGTGAAATCGGAGCAGAAAGCGTCAATTTCACTTCATTTTGGTTTAGTGGTCTATGTCTTCGTATGGTATAAGTTTCCGCTCAAATTTAAGTTCAAATCAGAGATGTCATTTACTTCCTCTGTTCGGATATACTTGTCAAATATTCTTCATTTGATTTCTATTTTTACTAGATTTCTTGACAATTCAAGGATGGACAATTTTCTTTTTTTCATTATGTCGATTTATTAACATTGGGTTAATGTTTTTGAAAAATGTAGTGAGCAAAGATCAAATCTTCCATATAAATCCGAAGAGAGTAACAGGAAATATCTCATTCCAAAATGAAATGTCATTAAACTTAAATACTAGTATGATGACACTTACAATTTTGAATTACACCCAGACTTATTCGCAACGGCAAAGTTTGTTTGGATAATTTTTAGTTTTTATTTTTTTTAAAGTAAATATTTTATTTACCGAAACAGTTAAACCTATACAGGGGACTGTGTTGGCACCACCACCAAACACAGTGAGCATCAAAATAATCATTCAACTACTACATAAAATGTCTCATATCTATTGTTTCTGTTCTCAAGGGTAAAAATTTAGTCTTGCAATGGCTGCTGTTAGGCGTGATTGATATGGTCCTCTAAACACGACCTCTTGGATTATCTTCCTGATTACATTTCAAGACTCACTTTTCATAGCCTTGAACACACTATTATTCCTTTCAATCCACACATAGTAGACACTGGCAGCCAAGGTCATTTTATAGATGTCATCAACAACTCCGTGATCTTGTGCCCATTCTAATTCTTCTATCCAAGGCAACACTTGTCTATCTATTCCCAACCATTGTAACAGCTTGGACCATATGGTAGCAACATATGCACATTGGAAAAATAGATGGTCTATACTCTCAGGTTATTCAGTACACAAGGGACCTATTGAGTCATAAATTATCCTCCATTGTAGTAGCCTATCTCTTGTGTGGAGTCTTCTTAACGCGGAAAGTCTCAAAAATAAAGATCCACTGTGGGGAACCCTTGTTATTGTGAATCAGTTTCCACCAGTCTACCTCTTTGAAATTACCTCTCAATCGCACATACATCTCTTTTATGGAAAATGCATCCATTGTTGTAAGCTCCATCTCCTTTATGTCCGCTTCTTCCAGATACTTCTTTGCTTGAAAAATCTTCTGCACCACCCATGAAGCCTGTTTTGGTGTCCATTCCCAGTTAGAATTGCCCTTTATGTAATAGAAGTGGACCCACTTGACCCATAACTAATCTTTTTTACAGCACAAATTCCATAGCAACTTGCATATAGCTATCTTGTTCCAGTAGGCTACATCTTGGATATTTAGTCCACCTGCCACTCTAGGTAAGCAAACTCTATCCCATGCTAAGAGAGCCTTCTTTGTAATCTCTGTTCCTCCTGTCCATAAGAAATTCTGCAAGTGGTTTCAATGAGGCTTATCACCTTGGCAATGTAGAATAAAAATTTGAGACCAATATATTTGTATAGAGAATAGTACTGACTTGATCAATTGTTCCCTTCCTGCATAGGATAATTTAAGTTTTAATAGGGTATATTGTTATACAAAATATACTACTGATATAACATGAAAATTTGAATTTTTTTTAAGTGGTTTCTTATAGAAAAAGTGTTGCAATAAGGGTGGGTTTTTACCGTAAAAATGGTTACAGAGACCAATAGACCAGAGCTTTCAAAAATCATTAACAATTTACCAAAATATGGAAACTGCTGTAAAATACTTTCACTTTAGATGTTTACTACACAAAAGGAATTAACTCCCACTGCTTATCTCCATTAAGACATCTACAAAGGAAAAACTCAAATTTGCCCTTTGAACAATGCAAAATGAACATAAAAAAGTAGGAGTGTTATTAACCCGATTATTTTTTCTTTCTTTGTTGGGACAGAGTTGAAATTTGAAAGAAATTGGCATCGTTATCTCTCATGCCCTGTTTATCCACCCTGATCCTTTCTTTAGGCATCGTTGACAAACTACGTAGATAGCCAGACAACAACTTATAGGCACCATTATCTATTTGGTGCTGAGCATTATCGACAAGCATATATCTTAGAGTCGACAGCAGCTGGTATTTCTTCATAACTAGAGTTGATAAGTTTACACATTCTTACATATTTTAACTTACGAGAACATGTCTTGAGTTGATTGTACACAGGAAAATGTTGGACAGATTCAATCTTAGGTACAACTTGCAAAGAGCCATAGCTATGCAAAGCTATGGATTCTGAACTACCATGGAGCTACTCTTGCATTCATGTTTGCAGCAGCAGACTCCCTTGCTTCACACGGACTCTCACTTTTGAAAGCTTGAAATCATGTGTGCAGCAGCGGATTCCCTTGCTTCGCGCGGACTCTCACAGATCTTGCTTTTACTGATAACTTTGGAATCTGCAGCTTTTACAATGACCTTGGCAAGAAATCCACCTTAACAGGGGAAAACGCTGACAAGGATTAGCTCAACTTTGCAAAACATTTTAGAATTGGAGTGCTCGGTTAATTGAGACGACAATAGGAAAGAAAACACTAAAAGTTAAGAGGTTTAACCAAGTCTATGATAAGCCTTCTAGTGGAGGGGCTATACCATTTGGCAATTGATAACTACATTGCCTGTAATACAGCCCCTTAACCAACTGCAAGATGGTAAAGGAACAATAGCTTCTCCCTTACAGAGCATCCCTCCCTTTGTTTTCCTACTTGCATATCCCACCATGAAAGCAATATAGTGTTAAATATTGTATAATTAGATAGTGTGGGTTGAATCGCCAAATCCTCATAATTAGGCAATCAGGAGATAGTGTAATATTTTTATCAGTTTCTTACTTTAATACATTTTTTGTAACCACTATTTAATCCCATTAGCTTGAGGGAATAATCAAGACATTAATTTCCAAATTCTCTTCTCTTCCCCTTCTAATTTCTCACCAAGAAAAAAGAGTGTCCCCACAAGGATAGACTACTTTCTTGATGCCTTACATTCTCCATGCTCCAGTTGTCCAGTACTAGGTATATAGGGGTGTGTTAAGTCCAACATTGGTTGAGGGAATGAGTTGTGGTCTCCTTACAAGGCCATGAGCAATCATTCCCTCGTGAGCGCTATTGAGGTTGAGTTAGGCCCAAGATCCATTGATTCATCAAAATCACACAAATACAAAAAAAGTTGGATGGAAAATGGTCAAAAGTTTAGAATAGATTTTTTCCTAGGCTAGATCTCATCAAATGTCCAATCATTTCCATCAATAGCACAATAGCATGTATCCTAATTGATAAAAAATATATAGACTTTTGAGGTACGTGGGAAAGTTTTAACATCTTACCCTCAAGTGGAAAGACTTGATATGTTGGCAATAACCAATTATTCCTGCAGCACAATTGATCCAGTTGCTGCGGGCATAGAATTCAAACATAAATGCATGCATGTTACAATTATTCAGCAAGTAAAAATTGGAACAAAGAAGAAAAGACACTAATACTTTTAGGATAAGTAATTCACAACAGGAATGTGAAACTACATCATTTCTAAAGCATTTGTGGGAGAATCACATTCATCTTTTCATGTATTCATAGACAACTAATATAACCAAATACTATATTTGTAAATAAACATTATACAAATATATCTTTTGGATAGATTTTCGGCGTAGATGAATATGAATATACTTCACTTGAGTTCATCAGTTTCCTACATGTTTAGCAAAGTGACTCAGTTTCTTGCACTCTTATTAACCTTGACATACACTAGTATTGTATTGGTGCTGTCCCTCATCAATAAAATTTTCATTAATCAAATATAAATACATTCCACTTGACTTTCTCAGTCTGCTGATCCCCTCAAGCTCATAGATACACTTCAATTAGGCTACGGTCAAAAACTAGCACCGAATAATGTCAGTGGTTTTTTTTCCTATGGAGTGAATGCTTTTTTTTTTTCTTTCTTGATATGAATAATGTCAGAGTGGTCAATTTGGAGGGGTTTACAGCCTTGGGATAATCCTAGCCACACATGAGCTGTTCATTTAGTTTGAAAACCAAAACCCTAAATATAATTTGGACACCAAGCATAAGGTTGATCCTGGAATCTATGAGATGATTTGGCTTAAGAAAATGGAGGAGGAACTAAAGATATCAAACTGGACCAAATAAGTTAGGAAGATTTCAGATTCTTAGGAATTAGATCAGAATTACCGCTTAACTCTTGGATCATCTAAAATTAAGGAATTAAATTTCCTCTTTTAATTGATTTGTTTCCTTAAATAAATTGTATACTCTTCCGATGAATAATACAAACTATTCTGATACCAAAAATCACATTGACATACTGGAAAATACTGCTGTCTTCTTTTCAAGTCATGAGTCGCATGTTGACAGCTGAACTAGTTTAGCAAGCTAGCCCAAAATTTTACATGTAAAACAGTGAATTGATTTCAGGAAGAAATAACCAGTTGAAAGTTTTCACTATCGGTAACTTAATACAAAATTCTATACAAGGAACAAATGCACGCAAGTCAAAACAAGTACTTCATCTTTCTTAGGTCAATAAAACAAGCATGTCCAATATGTGTCTCAACAATGACTTCCAATGTATATTGAAGGAAATCTTAGAAATATCAAACATGAAGAAAATTTCCAATAACAGAGGACAAACAGAAGACATTTGAATGATCGCGAAATGGAAAGAATAGCAGCCTTCTACAACACAGTTTTCACCTTTCAATAGCTTATCTGGGGAAAGGGATACTATGGAATATAGAAAGATATCGAAGGGCTGTTCTTCTCTGTTAGTTCAGCATATAAGGACCTAAACTCATCAAATCTTAAGTAGGAAAGTTGGTCATGGAAGACGATTTGGAAAACAAAAGCTCCTTATAAAGTGAACTATTTTACCTGACTTTTGGCAAAGTAAGCATCATAGACCCATGAGAACCTGAACAAAAGAGGTTTTTACCTATGCTCTAGATGCTTCTTATGTGGGGAGCAAGCTAAGACTTAACCATCTTTTTCTACATGCAAGTGACAGATCAGCTATGGAAGATGTTCATCCGCCTGAGAAAGATTAGGTACGTGAAGCCAGGGAGCATAAAAGGAGTTCTAAATTGCTGGAACGGTGATGGCAATGCACCAAAAAGGAGAAGATATGGAATTGTCCCAGCATGTATTTGGTGGACAGTATGGAGAGAAATAAATCAAAGATGTTTTGAGGACAAGCAGAGCAATTTGCAGAGGTTCAATACGAATTGCTTAGCTCTTTATTACTTTTGGTGTAAACAGGAACTGTTAGCTCAAATAGAAGATTACTTTGATGTTCTAGAGTATTTGTAGGAAAAGCAACAAATAGGTGACCTACTTGTAAGTTGTAATACTTTTGAAGGGGGACAACATATTCTGATGTAGTATACATGTGGATATAGAGATTAACGGTTACCATTCTCAAGAAGAAAAAACAAGACAGACAGAAAATAAGAAAAGCGAAAAAAATAATGTGTCAGCTTGCCTGACATTGGTTTTGCAAAGTAAGAATAGCCTCGGACAATCTTTTTCCATTGCTATATTGAACAGTACATGAGTCTTCTACCAGTTGATTGGTACTGTCTTCGTCTTCTATACACATGTCATTACAGCCATCTATAAGAGCTTCATTTTCACCCCCTGCGTACATATTAAGAAGGAAATCATGCTGACAGTTCCCAGTCCAATTGGATTAAACTGATGCTATTCAACTGAAAAGTCTCCCAAAGGCTGACATAAAGTATCATAATGGGTATTGAAACATCAAATATTAGCAACAGATAATGTCACCTGTCATAATAGAAAAGGTACCAGAATAGTTTCTGCCCGTTCTTTTTCTCAGTTCCAATTAAAGTGACACAAAAATGTCAGCTATTTCTAATAAAAGATACTCCTTTCGTTATTTATCATTTTTTTAAGAAACAAATAGGTCTCGTTTTATCTCATTAAATTTTGAAACTTGTCAAAAATGCAACTTTTAGATCCATGTTGGGCCTGCGTCTCTAAAAGGAACAGAGAAGGTGTTTGATTGAAGATAACTAGTTGAGGAATAATCAAATTTTCTTTCCTCCTTTGAAGAACAAAATACTACTGTCATGGCAGGAAAACAAGAAAAACAAACCCTTACCAACTCTTAAGGAACAATATGATCCTTGAAGAGCAAACAAGAAAACAAACACGAGAAGGGAAGTTTCATTTCTAATTTTTTCAAGTTGTAAATAACAAGATAGATAGCAATACAAGAATATATGAGAACAAAAAAAGAAAAAGAAAAAAACGGATGATACATGGAACCTTCAACTGGCAGTTTGTTGCTTTGTATTCACAACAATCTATGTAATGCCTTAAAGGAAACAAAAGAACTTCCTGCTTAATAAGAATCTAACTTTCAGGAAAGAATCTAATATTCATTGATTCAGATGAAACATGGTAGCAATGGAGAAAAGATCGTACCATTTAATTCTGTCTGAATAGTTTTATTGCACAAAGCAATCTCATCTTCCAAAATGCGTAGCTGATAATGCTGAAAGTAATATAGAAAGAAAGTGAATATCTCAAAATTTGACGGCACATTAGGGACCTAAATCACAATCCACAGTTTTCTACCATTTCTATCACCATATTGAGAAAACTAAAAATGTGGACTTCCTTAAACCTTCACACAGATGGTCTTCCATGTCCAATCTGAGCATGAACAGGAACACCACCACCCCTATCATACACAACACGCAAATATAGAAACACATAAGAAACAGAAAAGTGGGAGTGAAACAGCTACCATTATGGGTTGTGGCATTGGCTCATTTCCAACAACTTACCTGGGTCTTCCTGTAAGTGCAAAGTTCAAAGCAGTACATGTCTGGAATGAAATTACTGAGAAAAAGTGAGAGAAGGCTGGCAAATTGGACGATGCAATGTCTTTTTTTGACAGTATTCCCACCTACATCATGTCACTGTTCAAGGTGCAGAAACAACTAGACAAATCAGAAGGTCCTTCCTATGGACCTATGGAAGGGGAACAATGAAGGCCAAAAGATCCATCTAGTGAAGTGGTAAAATGTGATTATGTCAAAGCAACAGGGAGTACTGGGAATTAGAGATTTGTAGAAGCACAACAAGAGTCCGCAAATGAAATGGTGGTGGAGGTATGCTCAAGAACCAGCAAGCTTATGGAAAGAGGTTGTGACTGCCAAATACAGGAGTCAGGACAAAAGGAACACAAAACAGAATAGAGCTCCACATGGAGTTGGACCTTGGAAGTATGATAACAACCTGAAAGATGAATTCTTTCAAGAGGTGTCCTTCAGGACTGGAAATGGCAACACAGTCAAAATTCTAGAAGGACAGGTGGCTTAACAATCAACCCCTCAGAACCTCCTATTCTAACATCTATCACTTAGCTTCTGACCCAGACTCTTCAGTGGCACAAAACAGAGTAGATGAAATATGGGTCCCTCACTTCAGGAGGAACATATAGGACTGGAAACTAAATGAGCTTACTGATTTATTAAAGTACTTGAAGGAGTTTCAATGTATCCTCCAGTCCCAGATAGCTTAAGATGGAGTAGCTCTGAAAAAGGAATCCAAACTGTGAAGGAAGGATATAGTAGGTTGTGCACATCAAATGGAACGATAGATCAATGGGCTTGGAAACTAATTTAAGAGACCAAAATCCCAACCAAAGTCAAATGCTTCTCATGGCCAACCCTCAAAGATGTTATCCTAACTCAGAACAACCAACAGGAGGAATTTTCAGTTGATTCCTCCAGTTGGTTAACAGACGCTTCATGCAGGAAACAAATAACTATTAAAATAAAATCTAAACCTGAGGGAAAAGAAAAACAGTTTACTTATCAATTAGAAGGAAGAAAGAAGTTGCTCATCCTGGGAAACGTACTTAAATGAGCGAGAAGTAACCAGGTATAGGAAAAGGGACAGTAGGCTCAAAGGAGGCGGGGCCTTTTTGTTTAAGGGCTGCTCGCCTTTGAATAAGATTTTCATAAAACGTTGTTCTCTCGACTTTTTATCAATATAAGGTGATCGTAAGACTCGTGATTCAGCCAATCCAATCCTCCGAGTGTAAGACGGAAGCCCCTAAAAATGGTTTTCAAAAAATGGGTTATTAAAAGATCGAATTACTATGCCTATCTTGGTGGTCGTGAGATGAAGAGAACATTCTTGAAAAAGAGTCGAGAGTTCGTCAAGGAAAATTGGGGAAAAAAATCATTGAAAGGGAAAAGGATATTAGTCACTTGTCAGATCAACTAGTGCAAATTCTCTTTTTAGGAGGTACAGAAAATGTAATACCCAAAGTTTCATTTGCAAATTCTGATCCAACATTAACAATTTTTCCAAAAGTGAAACGAGCAGCCATATTTATTAACCATAGAATCAAAGATTGTCAACATGGAAACTAGAAATGGCATGCACCTAGGAAGACGTAGGAAGAATAGCAATATCAGAGGCAGTTACCAGTTTCTCTCTTTTCCAGCGAAGAACAGTCAAGGCAGATTGTGATATTGCATATTCCTTTGAAGCCAAAGTGGTTACTCCATCCTCAGATTGTTGGGAACCCAACTGAGACAGGCCTACTGCAGAGACTCCTTGCATAACTCTTCTTCTTTTCGCTTCAGCAATCTTTTCATCATCGTAATCAGTAATGCACGACTTAATCATGGGTGGAGCCACATTCTCCTGTCAACATGCTTGAATATTGAATACTCACAAACATTTTCGTCCATAAAATTGACTCTGAAAGCATGATTTCAAAGTTATTACTCAGAAATTATTACTTCCTCCATTTCAATTTGTTTGTCCCTTTTGACTTGGCACAAAGTTTAAAAAAGGAAAGAGGACTATTGAATCCTGTGATTTGAACTGCAGATATGTAGAATGTACCAAATGCACTTTAATCTTGTGGTCATAAACACGTCATGCGGAAAAGGATAAAAAATGTCCTTCGCGTAACAAAAATTCCCTCCTTTCACCTTATGGTTCAAAAATGGCCTCAATTTTATTTTTAGGGCTAAAAATGCGCTTTTATTAAGAAAAGCATGACATGGCATAGTTCAATCATTTAATCAAACAAGAGACCTTTAACTTAAAATGAATAGTTATCATGAGTTCAATGTTTTTTCAAGATAAGGTGGGGGACTAGACTTCGTGGTGGACCAACAGAGGAAATTTGATGTTTGGGTATGCGAAGAGATCTGCACATATGCCCAAGTGAGCATTGTCTTGCTTTTTTAGAAGTTTGGAGCATCTTATATGCTTCTTTTTCCTCCTAGTTTTATTTATTACTAGTCTCTAGACATGTGTGTTGCACGTATGCTTCATTTCAATTGAACTTTAAAACCATATGTAAGTAATGAATAATTGAAATTTTTGAAGGAAACTACAACATTTTGTAAGTTATACATAATCAATTAAATTGGTGTAATTTGTTTTCTATGTAGCTCTTCTAATATAGAAATAGGGGGAACCCATCGGTGGCCCCCTAAACTTGGCACCAATTTTCACTTAGACACCTCAAGTAGGCTTTGTTCATTTTAAACACCTCAAGTAGGGGTCCGGTGTATAATTTTGACACTTTTTGTATTTTCAAAATCGCATATTAAGTGCGTACATCCAGACGCTCTTATGTGGAAAAATAAACGAATTGATATGTGACACGTGAAAATTTTAATTATTTTTCAAAGACTCAATTTTACTTTCTTTTTTCCTTTATTCCAGATCCCAAACCCCATGACCTCACCTCTTTTCTTCTTCTTCTTGCGTCTGGATGTACGCACTTAATATGCGATTTTGAAAATACAAAAAGTGTCAAAATTATACAACGGACCCCTACTTGAGGTGTTTAAAATGAACAAAGCCTACTTGAGGTGTCTAAATGAAAATTGGTGCCAAGTTTAGGGGGCCACCGATGGGTTCCCCTTATAGAAATATAATATTTAGGATGACACTTTTCTTGTTTTTTGATACTTCAGCAACACAAAGTTTAAAAGTAAACTTAAGCAACCTAACACGGGTTATGTTTGTAAATGTCTCACTGTCTAAAAACGTGTGTCTTGTCTTTAGGAAACTGTAGTCGACTCCTTTTTACAGTCGCATAAATATCAAGAAGCTATTGCTTATCTGATGCAGTTAGTTGTCCTAGTGCACATACTATTTCTGGCCGCTACTCCCCCAAGCTCACATAGCTATCAACTTCTCCCAACTCCAAAGCTTTGGCATTGTCAAGCCTCCACATTTACAACCCTCTTCTTCCTCTTACTCTTAATATCTAAACGAATTCTTACATTGGGCTGTTAGATTCTCGCTCGGGATAATCTTGTAGTCCTTATATAAACTTCCATCTCTCCTCTTAAGAAGTAGGTAGTCTATTTGGGTCTTAGCCACCGCCCTACGGTAGGTCACCAAGTGTTCCTCTTCTGAAAACTCGAGTTAGAAATGACAAAGTCAACAACCTTTGCGCAATAACCCCCTCGTTCTTATCCCCAAAGTAGAAACCGCCATTCACATCATTGTAACCCCTCAAAGTGCTCCCTATATGACCATTAAAATCACCTACCATAAATGTCTTCTTGATGTGTGGGATGCCTCTCACAACTTCATCCAGATCCTCCCAAAACCACTTCTTGAACTCGTCGTAAAAAACCCTTATGCACTATGTCAAAGGTCAGACCTCCCACAGCTAGTTTAATAGCCATCATCCAATCATTCACCCTCTTACTCCATTCCACCATAAATAAACAAATAAATATGATAAAATATTACTATGAGATGGGAAAATAATTGAAGAAAGTTCCACATGTACTACATTAAACAGAAAAGAGCATATAAGGCACTATAGGATTCATTTGGTGATAATAAATGCTGAAAAAATTGTTATGATTTTATCTCTGCCTAAATGATAATCACATCAGTCATCCACACATACATGATGAGGACCACCAAGCCAATTGGATAAACAAGTCATTTATCACCCGCTTTCTTTGAAAAAGGTGCATCTCTTGGAATTCCTTATAGTGTAGTTACTGTAGGAGTTAGTTTTCACCTGATTTACTTCTTTCTCGCTGGAGCTACCTCCAACGTGTACATCATATGCATGGGCAGCTACCACTTCTACATGTAGATCTTGCAAGCCACTTGACAACTGCTCCCTGTGATGAGAACTCCATTTACAACAAAAAAGGAACTATGCTTAATCCTCCTCACGATACTTTTGAAAGAGCAGAAACTAGATATCTAGGAAATAAACAAGAAATTATCTGACCACCCACGTGCTTCTGCTGTACTTCAAAGGCAAAAGTAAGCAGGCCAATGAAGCTAGTGTTTCAGGAGCAAGGGGTCCAACTAATTTGAGCCCAAATGAAGCAATACATAATTATTACAACGCCCCAGGGAAAAGGGCCCAAGCAAAGAACAAGGCCAAAAATACCACTTCTGACTGGAAGACTATACGCTTATTACAAGCAAAGCCTCTGCAGCCTCTATATACAAAGCACAGGAAGACACTTCCGATGCCACCAGAATAGAAATATTATCAAGTTTGTGAAAATCCCGTCAGAGAAAGAAAAATCATAGGATAGTTTCTACTGGAAGGAAAACAGGTATGCTCCATCTTGGAGCATATTAAATTGAGAATAAAAAGCATTTTCACTGCAGAGACTAGAGGGCAATGTTCGACTAAACATTTTAAAATAAAAAAAGGAAAAGAAATAACAAAAGAAACCAGATGCAACTTCTACCTAGAATGCCAATTCGACAAAATCTCTCGGTAGGGAAGCAAGTGAAAATACTCAACAGCTGGAGCAACCGACCATTCACATGAATTTTTCTTGATTAAAGGACCCTGCAAGCTACGCCAAAAGCAGATTCAAGGGAAAATCAGCCATTGGTCGACATTGGAGCAATATTTATAGTACTAAAAATAAAATTTAAAGCAATATTCATTTATGCAATGCAAAATTCAGCTTTTCTAACAGATTATGAAATAAACTAAGGAGAGATCAATTCCTTATAAAATTTGATCCTTCATCCATGAAATGCACTTATCAGGCTACTTAGCACATCAATAGATCAACATAATTGAATTATGCTCATACCAGTGCAAAATGATGTGATGAATACTATTGTTGAGTTCCAAGATAGAGGTGAATTCAAAAAAAGTATGAATGCCTCATTCGTTGTCACCATGCCTGATGGGAGGGAGCTACAAGCGCTGATGATACCATGTTTCTTTGTGATGCAGTTGAGACCCAACTGGATTAGGACAAGTTCTCATTTGGTTTCAGGTAGTGTTAGGTCATAAAATTAATTTGAGGAAGTGTGAGATTGTTCCTGTTCGAGAGGTGAATGACCTTGGATTGCTTGCTCGAGTATTGGATTGTAGGGTTGGGACTCTTCCGACTACATACCTGGGAGTATCATTAGGTACTTCGAACAAGGATCGTGCGGTGTGAAAACCAGGTTTTCAGAGGGTTGAAAAGAGACTAGCAGGGTGGCAGAAAAGATAAATATCGAAAAGCAGAACGAAGTGCTTATAAAGAGCACATTATTGAGCATCCCCACTAACAACATGTCTTTGTTTCAGGCTCCAACTGTGGTCACTAAAAAGCTGGAAAAGATTCAGATGAGATTTCTTTGGGATGCAGCGAATGGGGCAAGAAAATTTCACTTGGTGCGGTGGAAGCCTGTCACAACTCCTACAAAATGAGAGGCATTGGAATTAAAGATTTGATGCTACAATTCAACAAATTAGGGGGACACACGATGGAAAGACTTTTTGGGACTCGAGATTTAGAAGGGATTTTCAAGATTGGGCAGTGAATGAGCTTCAAATATTGTTAGCCTTATTGCATAGGCAAGTCAATTCAATGGATAATCTCGATGTTTTGCGGTGGGGCTTGGGAAACAATGGAGCGTCAGCATGAAGTACTTCGATGAGAAACTATTATTTAGGGAGGAGGTTGAAGTCCCATGTAATGCAATATGCGTTCCAAAGGTGCCGAGGAAGGACGGTCTCTTCACTTGGCCAATAAAGGGGTGATCTTGATAGCGAAAAATCTCAGAAAGTGAAAAGTTGCTTGCATCAGTTGGTGTTACATGCGGGGGAGGATTTGGATCATCGTTTACTTCATTGTGGCAAACCATGAAACTATGGTGGGATATGCTTAGGTGGTTTGGCACTCTTTGGGCGATGTCAAAAACTGTGAAGATTTGATCTTCAGCTAGAAAAGTGGGAGAAGGAGGAGGAGATAAAGGGCTTAGAACGTGGTTCCACATGCGTTAATAGGGGTGGTGTGGAGGGAGAGAAATAGGAGAGCTTTTGAAAGTGTAGAGTCAAGTTTCTCTCAGTTAAGGAGTAGTCTCCGTTTCTCATTTTCTTTTGGTGTAATTAAAAAATTCCTTATTGTATAGACGATTGGATGGAATTTGTAGAGAATCATATCTTGTAGATTCTTTACCTTTTAGTATATCACTTGAATATGCCTAGTTTAATGAAAATAATTTTACTTGATAAAAAAATGCAAAATTGGATCTCCTACGAGCACATTAAAGATTTATATATTATGCATTAATATTGGTAACAAGACTCACATTTTACAAGAGATGTATTTGGTTTTAAAGGTCCAGTTTATTATTGTTTTTGTCGTTAATTTCTTGAAGCATGCACTTGAATATGTAGAGAAATGAACCAACCTTTCAATGATGTTGCGAATAGGAATCGTAAAACCTTCATTCACCAACTTAGTGGATTGTACAAGATATAATCGCGCGGATGCTTTTTCTTTATCCAAGGAATATACAAGGTGGCTCTCTAGGACAACCAGATCACTTCTATTGATGCCTGTTTCAAATGCAAATTACATGAAAGATTTAGTCATTCTACAAATATTACAGCACATAAACTGAAGTATTATGGCAATATTTCCAACATTACATATGAAGCTGCCTTTGGCTAAGTAAAGAATATAAGGTTGATTAAAGGATAGGATATTAATCAGTATACTAGTAGCAGAGTTAATTACTTCAAAGAGATCAAAAGGCAGAAAATGGTTACTAATCATGACTGATTCTTGTGGAATAAAAATAATTACAGATCAATCCAGCTAGCTACAGAAAAAATAAAACCAAACTTGAGAGTATTTTTCAAACAAACAAAATAAATGTAAGGAAGATTCTTATAACTCTAAGATAGAGAGACCCATGGGGGCAGTGACAGATCTAGAACACAACCAATGGATTCACGGGAACTCATTACCTTTTGCCCAGACTCCTATACAGTAAAAAAATCATTAAATATCAAGAAAAAAATGATTGTCAGCTAAGTTATTATTGTAAATTAACTTGAGGTCTTTGTAGGTGGCAGAACCACAATTTTCACTAAGATTGAAAATGTAAAAGAGCAAACACACGAAGAAGTCAAGGAGATTCACCATCTCCTATATATTCATAAAAAATAATTTGACCTTTAGTCCTAGTGGAACATTTTTTTTATAAAATTGAATTGAGACGGACTTAATTGGAACGATATGGACAGTGACTATTCATAAAACCACCTCAACTTCCTTTGAATTATGTAGTTACTGGTAAACTTATCCGCGCTTCGCGCGGTTATAAAAGATAATAAGATATCATCTTTTAAAATTAAATATTACTATATGTATCTCTCTATCTCTATCTATCTATGAATATTTGGTTTGTTAGTAAACTTTCAACAAAATCATGAGTTATATTTTGAAAGAAAAAGAAATCATTGCCTTACGATAATCAAAAATTCATATAAAATATAAAATGAAGAGTAATTATAGAGAGAGCATACAAAAAAAGGAAATAATACGACGTCATTTTTACAATCATAATCATTAAAAAATAAAAAATATGAAATCAATATACAATCTTCCGAGCTCTGGTCGACATCTACTCCCATAAATCAATCATCATTCAATAGCCTTCATCCTATTCTTCAAGTCCAAAGTATGAATATAATAAGCACCGAAAACATAACAAATTAAAATGCTAATATGACCATTATTGTCTCTATTTATAGGACTACGATATGAAATAACAAATAATGTCATGACTATGACATTAATTATTTTAGGTGTTATGATGATAAAAGGTTGTAAGAATAATGAAAATAAAGACCATTAAGTTTTACATTTTATTTTTTTAAATAAATGACTTTTTAGTTTCTTAACATTGCTTTAATAAAATCAAGAGGATTAGATGAGTGTTTTTTTTTTTTAATATTTTGAATATAGCACATAAACAGGGGGGAAATGAAAATGAGAAACCCCCCACCCCCCCAAAGGAGAAAAATAATAATTGTATTTCGCTATTGCATCACTTTTTATATTTCTAATTTTATTATTGTATATAGATTATTCTGCAATATTGAAGCCTCGCATTAGTTGAATATATGCGATTAAGTTTCATTATATGGTGGAGACTCGAGATACTTTGTGTGTTATATTACGAAAAGACATATCCATAAGTAAAGAAGATATTACTCTATGTAAAAAGGTTGCTTTTGTATTTTTGGTTTTTTGCTTATACACGTAATGTACCGGGCTTCATATTTTTTTAATTATATATATGGCCAAGCATTAATTGCTATTTAGGTAGTAGATTATCAAATGAATTTCATAATAGTCATTTCTAGACTATACATGTCAAACACAAATTCTACTGTCTAAGGATTAAAGTTTTTCATGATAACTTCAACCTCTCTTTGTCCACTATTAATACGAACGGTAAACATTTAATTGGTTTTTTTGTTTAATTCTATTTGATTCTTAGGGGGTGAATTTTGAGATTGAGTGGAAGTTCCATCCGGATTCAATGGATCAGAACTGTAGTAACAAAGAAATACATTTTCGAAACTTGAAAATAAATGGAAATAATCTAATAATTAGAAACTTCACCAAATTTTGACCAATCCTGGTATATCTTAAAAATGAATTTTTAGTTAAAATAAGATTGCAATGTAATGTATAATTTCCTGAAAATAAAAGCAAAAAATAAACTCACATCATCCATAAAATTAACTACCATCTTCATGTATTAGTAATATCATCACGAATAAAAATGCAACAGAGAAAAGAAAAAATATTAAAATAGAAAAAAGAAAATAAAGAAAACAACAAAATACATACATTCACTCCATATTCTGCATCTTTGTATCCATGTATATATGATTTCATATGCAAACATTGTCGAGCATATGTAGCTGTGTGTTCTTGAGAGAAATCATGCACATTTTGTTTGCAAACACTATTTTATTCAATCATTTACAGTATGGTAAAGTGATGAAAGAAGTTACAATGATTCATATAAATGCATAAATAAATGTGATTTCTTTTAATCCTATTAAATTTGTTATCAAAAGAAAGACAAAAGGTCAAAAGAAACGTACTAACAGAAGACAAATGAAATGGCTGAAGTAATTTATAGAACGTGTGTCTTTAAATCTTGTAGGGGTTGTAGGGGTTTAATGTGTTTTCTTATCATGAATATATTTTATTTTTAATTTAGAAAAATGAGATAAAAGCTTAAAAATTTGACAAAATAGATAAATACTAATGATGGTCATTGAGAGGTGCCACATCACCGTTTTCATATTCTACTTTATATTTATATATATATATATATATATATATTGTAGTTAAAAGAAATAAAATGTAGTTATTGTAGCCTTGAGTGGCAGGTGCATGAAACATCTTTTCACAGCATGAACCACAATGGACATCACTTCTCACAAACAAACCACAAGAACCACTTGCTTAGTACTGATAGGCCGCACAAACAAACCAAAAGAACTATTTCCATAGTACTGATAGAATAAACAGGCACCACAGGAAAGATCAGTTCAAACCCAATTTGGTGGGCAAGGAGAAAATCACTTCCAAAGGCAAATTTTGAGAACTTAAAACTCTAGAATTTTGAATCCTCATTAAGCATATACCTGTTGCTTCTGTGGCAGCGGAAAGCGCAAGATCTTGGAGCGATGATGCATCACCATACTGAAGACCAGTTGAAAACATGTTAGCTTTTTTCTTTTTGCTTATGCACTTTGAATCAAAAAGATAACTTGAAGAGACATCAAGTTGTTTCTCAATAATGGACCAAACTGCATAGGTCATAGAACTATGCATGAGCAAGCAATTCTCCCTCCTTGAATCAACTAAGAATACAGCAACTTTGGAAGTAGGCCATTTGTGTGATAGTGGAACAACTTCTGCAGCATCCAGCGTTGAAGATATATCACATGCCCTCATAATTTCCTTCTCAGTGAGTGAAAGTTGGCTTTCCAAATTGTCCACGTCTGTGTAATCTGATCGATGCATTAATTTCACATATGTCATCAAAGTTGGTTTCAGAACTACAGCTAATTGGCAAAATGATGCAAAATTAAGAAACTCTATTTTCTGATCTTGATGTTGCTTCCTGTAGTAGTAGTTGTAGAGCAACACAACAGCACCCACCTGCCAACATCAGCAGCCAGTAGAAGAATGGATTAAGTAGAACATAACGAACATACAATAGCGCTTGCAAGAAGGTTTCTCACTAACCAAAAAATATCATAACCTTTATTACTCAACTTCCATACCAAGCTTGAGTATGCTAGCTCACTGATTAATCTAAATTCAATCATAATGCAGCTCACTTCCCCTAGAATCATTTACATAGAATCCACCCATCCCCATCGCAGAAGATCTTTCCCCAAAGTCAATTGCATGAGATATAGAAGTTTAGAGTATACAGATGAAAAGAAAAATGTGTATGGATAAGTTTGTGTTTAACTTTAGATTTAAAACCACATGTAATATTCTAAAACTCGCAAACTTCTGCACTTATTAAATATTCAAAAGTAATAAAAAGATAAGGCCTGGAAGCCTAAAGTGATAACTTTATCAAATAAATTGATGTATGGACATACTAGAAGAGATACGATAAGCAATAAGATTATGCATGACAAGTTCGGAGTGGCTTCTGTGTTGAACAATATGATGGAAGTGGGAGTGAGACAGTTTGGGCATGTGAAAGAGGAGGTGTGAGAGGTTGGCTATAGCAGGTCTAAGGAGAGGTAGAGGTCGACCGAAAAAGAATTAGCAGAAGTGATTAGACAGCAAAACATGACGCATCTTTAACTCACTGAGGACATGACTCTAGACAGAAAGGTATGGAGGTTGACGATAAAGGGTAGAAAGGTAGACGAGTGTTGTCGTACTTTTATGTGGGAGAGGCAGTGGGTCAGTCTCCTCTTCTCATCTTTTCCTTATTAAGTAGTATTAGATGGTATTCAGGTAGTATCTTATTCTTCAATTTTCACTACTACATGTTGCTTCATTTCCACTGTTTATCTTGTTATCATTTTCCTTTCAATCCCTTCTATTACACCAAATAGTCTAAAACTTCAGAGATTCCATACACATTCTATTAAAGCATAGAAACCCCACACAGAGTTCTAGTCGAGAAATCTTTTAATTTTACTCGGTGAATTCAATTGCAAAAAAAGATCAAATTGAATTAATAAATAAAAACATACCAAATGAATGAACAGTAATTGGAAGGCTATAAGTACCTGTTTAGCCATGGATTTTTGTTGATCAAGTGTCGGAACTTCCTTTGATTTGCAAGAACTGCGCCCTAACAACGGCTCCACCATACATTCCAGCAACGCCTGAACTACTTCCTCTGTTGCACACACCTTCTCCGTCACCTCCATTTTTTCCGTCATCTGATTCTAGTTCTAGTTCTAGTTCTAGATTATAGTTGGTGGTGCAAAAATCAGTGATCGGAAAGGAGAATTTCGAAAAAAAAAAATGCAATGTGCATGCAAAGAAGCATGGGGTTTAACGCCCTGGGATTTTTTGGGGGGAATTGGGGTTTTCCCTTTTTTAGGGTGTTAAAGAAAATTTCACAAAATGTCACTTTTACCCTACTAATGGGAAACTATTGGTCCAATATATGTTATTTTTTATTTTAATTTATTTGTTAATTTTTTTATTTTCGTTTCAAAAATAATTATTATTTTTTATTTACTTTTTCACATAGTATATTTAAGTCTTAAGATTATAAAATTAAAATATATTTGACATATTTTTAATTTAAGATTACAAAAATTTTAAATTTTATGTCAAATCAAAATAAAATAAATAACATTTTATGGTATTTGAAAATTTTAATTCGATAATTATAATTTTTTTATTTTTAATAATATTATATTATAATCATATTATAGTAATTCAGTATGATTCGGTAATTTTTCAATTTAATTTTAGTGAAGTTTGATACGGTCAGTTAGGCAGTCATAGTTTGTTTGACTTGATCTTACATATGGTATGAAATTATGATTTCGACTTTTTTAAAAAACGTCTCAATCACATCATATTAACATTTTACCCATCAACAACGATATACACGACGTAGTCCCACAAAACAAGGTCTAAAAAGAATAAGGCGTAGTCAGATTTTATCCCTACCTCAATGGTACACATATTGTTTTTAATAGACCCTCGGGTCAATGAAAAACAATCCAAAGCAATTCAGATAGAGAAGCAACAAAAATTAAAGCATAACAAAGAAAAAAGTTTCTCCATGTCGATTTCAATTTGATTGTTAGGATTTGACTTGACACGGAATTAAAAAAGTAAAAGCATTTTGAATCTAACAGTCTTAAACTAAAAATATATGTTGATTGACGTATCGAAATGTCTTTTAACTTTGTGAGCTTAAACACGTTAAGTCTCACCTCCATGCCATTTCAGTGCGTTTACACTCCAAAATTTATGTCTTGGTGTCTTCAAATCTTTAGTTCAGCGTTAACTCTGTCACAAGTCTCGTTAATCAAACTAAGTCATTTCCAAATAACATACACCAAAACACCAAATTTTAGATTTATCGCATCAATTCATTTATCACCAATGTGGATAAAATGGGTCAAGGGCTAATCCTTAGTGTATTCCCATCAAAACCGAAAAGTGTTTCGCTTTTTCACGCATATCCGTTATCTGAGTCTCAGCTTCTTCATACATACCCTAATGTAACACATACACCTCTTCTCTCTAAATATCTTCATATATATTTTTGAGAGACTTAATCATAAATCTTTTCTAGATCGGTAAGCACTATGTGCAAGTCTTTTTCTGCTCCTTATATTACTCCACCGATCCCCTTACAAAATAAATAACTTCTATTATTAAAGGCCTCAAAATACAAAAATACTTCAGAAAAATAAAAATAATTACTTTTGTGTTGTAAATATAATTATGTGAATGTCTATAATTTCAAGGTGTAATTACACCACAATGTATAGTAACTCGATAACTTTCATGGTTAATATCATATTTATGACTAACTTTTTGTGTGCCTCTATGTAGTACTATAAATAGAGGCATTAGAGTTGGATACATCTGAATGCTTGGAAGAATAAGAAAAACTTTCATCTCTTATCTCCCTATTTTTATTGCTTTTTATCTTCTATACTTTGTCTTATTTTGCTTTAGTTTTATAACAATTTGTTAATTAATTATCAAAAAAAGAATGTTTCAATCTCAAAATTGTATGAATCATCACTAACATTTCTTTCTTTTATTTAAAATAAAGAGAAAAAACATAAAGTCACTATTAAAGTTGTTTCAGATTTTCAAAAAGACACATCAACTTTGCAATCGTCTTATTACCTCAATAAACAATTTTGAACAAATACTATTATATCATTTTTTTTATCAGCCTAAAATTTTAAAAAGCAAGTGTGTTCACACATCAATCATTACATGACACATGTTAATTTAATTAAAAATGTATTTTTTTTTCATTTTAAGTTTTTCCTTTATCTTTTTTTTATTGTCTCTCTCTCTTACTTTTTGACTTTTAATTTTGATCTATCTTAAATTTCACTTCATCTTCAACCTCCCACTTTCAAATGATTCATCCCTCCATTTTTTTTCTTTTTCTTCACCTCCCAACCCCCATGTCAAATTGAACCCCACTTCCATTTTTTTTCCGTTTCTTTTTCTTATTATTCTCTGATCAAATTCTTTATAAAATTCATACTATTTTTTAGACTTTATTGAATTATTGATAACAAAATTAATTATTTTTCTAAGAAAATTTAAAAATTTGAAGGTATCATCAACTATTCATTTTCATAAAACTTCAAAATTAGAAATGATAATTTTAAAACAATCAATAAATTTCTCAGAAAATTGAAAGAACTTAATTGAAATTAGATTTAAAAAAAAAAACTATAGATGCTTCCTAATCATCTTGAAAATCTAATGGATTTATCAAATTATTTGAAATGTAAGAAATTTTTTTGATAAAGTTTTAAAATTAAAGAGAGTAAAACTAATAGTAATAAAAAAAAGGAATGTGAAGTTGTGGTAAAAATGAAAAAAAAGGAGAAAAAAGCAAGAAAGAGAAAAAATAAAAAGGAAAAAAAGTTAAAATAATAAGAAAAATAAGAAAATATATTTTATAATAAAATACTTGTAAAAATAAAATTATATTAGTTATTTTAGGATGATCACTTTATTTGAAAGAGTGCACACCATTCTTTGTGTTAGGTGGACGAAAAATGATATAATAATATCTATTCAAAATTGTTTAGTAGGATAATAGAACAATTGCAAAGTTAAGGTGTCTTTTTGAAAATTTGAGACAACTTCAATGATGACTCTATATCGTTTCTCTAAAATAAAATTCATCTTAGCCAACATTATTACACATAATAAATAAATGGAAAAAAGGACAAATATACCCTTGAACTATCATAAATGTTATGCAAATATCTTTCGTCATACTTTTGGGACATTGATCCCCTTGCCGTCCAAAAACTAGAGCATCTATACCCTTTATACTAACGGACATACACGTGTCATAATCTCATCCGTCGATTAAATATCGAATCGACGAATAAGATCGTGTCACGTGTTCATATTTAATCTTCCATTAGAGTTAAGGGCATATATGCTCTAGTTTTTAGAAGACAGAGGTATCAATGTCCCAATAGTATGATGAAGAGTATTTGCATACCATTTACAATAGTTTGGGTATATTTATCCTTTTTCCCTAAATAAATAAGGTGAAAAGCGACCTCCTATAACTAAAATTGTCCTTGGGCGGGAGTGAGGAGAATTATGAGTAGGATGTAATCAGTTCCTCCAACAGAATCTGACAGTATTAACAAAATCTCGCTTCAACACTATTTGATTCCCTCATTGGGTTTTCCTGGAAATTTCTTCAATTCTTCTGATACATATAGAGAGAAAGAGAAAAAGATTGAGCCTTAGGGATAAAGAGGGATGGGGAATCCGAAGGTGAAGTGGACGTCGGAGGAGGAAGATGCCCTAAAAGCCGGTGTGACAAAGCATGGTAGCGGAAGGTGGAAGAATATTCTCAGGGATCCTGAATTCGCCCTGGTTTTGATTAATCGCTCTAACATCGACCTGAAGGTTTGTATCTCACACGTTTTGTTTTCGTTTTCGTTTTCCGTAGATCATTTTTCTGTGTTAGATAACATCATCCTAGATAGGGGAAGATACGCAGACTGAGAATTAGGGTTGAAGTTTAGTAGGTAATTGGGCTTTGTCTAGTTCCGTTATCCGTATTGTTATTATTAATGTTTTTACTTGTTTATCGTGTTATTTGCTATCTCTACAATTGATATGCTCACTCGAGCCAAGCTTGAGTTATCGTGTTATTTGCTATCTCTACAATTGATATGCTTACTCGAGCCAAGGGTCTATCGGAAACATCCTCTTTACCTTCACAAGGTAGGGATAAGACTGTGTACGCACCTTGGCATACTCCACTTGTGGGATTATATTAGATATGTTGTTTTTGTTATCTTCCTTTTTTTTGTTTTTATTATTTGTCTTCTGTTCTGGGGTTACCTGCCCTTAATTTATACTTGAAAACTGAAAAGGACTTGAGTTAATGTGTTTACAATCAGCAAATATCCAGGATTTGAACTCCATGGGTTCAGTCTTTCTTAGCATTGAACCTATTAAAAATTTAAAATTACAGGTTCATACCTACTATTTAGTGCAATGTTAGTGATTTTACACATGAACTTGTACCACAGCATCGAAAATACTGTCCAGATGAACTCGATGTTATAATGCTGCATCCGTCCCTGCTTACAATGTGAATAGTGGCTTCATAGCGAATCTGTCCCAATTATTTTGGAATATGCAGTATAGTAGTATTCACCTGTCATGGGACTGCTTTTAACTGTGTGAATTTTGGGCTATTGATTCATACTTTCTGGGTATGGCAACTCCTTTCTTAATCATTAGGTTTCCTAATTAAATGTAATCTTGCCTTCCTCCCCTGACCTTCAAAATATTTGGATTTCATTGTTAGTGATCTCGATTTGTCCTTTACATAGAGCCATATAGGGAAGAACATAGACTTCTGAATGGGATCTATGTTATATTTTCTCATTATTGCTAAAATAATTTTCACATTCCTTTCTTTTGTTTGTCCCAAAATCAAGCTCAATTTTCTCATGATTCTTATTTTTATTCACTAGTCATTACTTAAATAAGTAGTGCTTAATACTTTTCAACTCGAAAGTCATATGGAGCCAGTTTTAAACCTAATATACTCACACCTTAAGAAGTTACCTTTGATTCTAGTTTTGGGTCCAGTTTTGTCTAAACCAACATATAATCATGACATCCATGTGGGGTCAATGTAAGACTACAAACTGGGGATAGAGGGAGTAATTTTCAAAACATGTAACTCTTATTTATGTTGGTGTCTCATGTCCAAAAATTGCCTCTTTCACATACATAGCAAATATTTGTTTGGACGACGTCCATTTATGAAAAAACCGTTACTAGGAATGTGTTTCCTATACAAAAGAGAGCGAGCATTGTTTCCTTTCGATCATTAAAATGCAATACATTAATCTAAATGAGTGTTCCAGATTGAAGGAACTCAATCGGAAAAAGGAGGGACTCTAGTTAGGGATATGCAGCAAAATCTTGGCTTATGGAACTAAGATATTAATCTCGTTTGGAATTTCAACTTTTGCCAATTTACAAATGTCGCAGTCTCTCATCCATAGTAGGATTATTTTAGAATTTTTTCAGACTCAATGTGATAGTCATCAAACTTTCTTTGTTCTCCTTGAACAGGACAAATGGAGAAATATGTGTATTTACACTGCTGGACAAGGTTCTAAAGATAAATCTATAGTTGTTCGTTCAAGACCAATGGAAATAGATGCATTTGTGCCTTCCCCCATTCAAAGTCTTCCGCCTATTACTTCAGCATTTGAGAATGAAGCCATTGAGGATTCTCCCAAAATCCCACAAGAAAGCTTGAATGCTCCAAAGTATGTGGGTCATTTTAGTTTCTTGTATTACTTGCATGCTTAACTACTTTATTGTGTATTTTTTTGAAACTGTTTAATAATTTTTTTTTTATAACTGACTACTTTATTGTTGAATTTATCAAGGCTAACCAACTGTATGCGTGTTTACTATTTAAAAAGTACCTCCAGGGAACAATTTTTTTAAAACAAGCTTGTTAGTAACGTTTTTCTTCTTCTTTCTAGGTGAGGGTGGAGCAAGGAATTAGTTATAATTTTGAAAGGAGATGTGAAGGAAATTTCTTCTCTACTCCTGATCACCCTCACCTCTTCCTCCCTACACCTCCCCAAGAAAAGGGTATGAAGGATTTAGCAGATTTCTTAGGAAAAGTGTAAAGTTTTTGCTCATCCCAGTGTCTGATTTGGACTGTAAATCCCCTCCTCGACATCCCTTGGGTGATGGATTTTTGTGATATTTGAAATACCTTCATTAAAAAAAGGATAAGGAGAGAAAGGAAGTCAACTGAAAGGAAAGAGGAAAGAGCTGAAAATGCATTTGTTCTTGTATAACAGTACTGGGTGATCTTTCATTATCTAGAAGTTAAATCTATTTAATAGGACCTTTTGCAAAGCTGTTGTACAGTCTGCTATTTGCATTAGTTTCTTGTATTTTAAGAAGTGGATGTCTGGATCTTTTCTTTTGGGATATATCCTTGGTTTGATGAAGTTTATTCCATTTAGATGTGTTTACGACATATTATTCTTCTTTTTCTTCCCCTGAATTCTTTACTATGTAAGGTCAAAATTGGAATGGTGTAAGTCAAAGTGGGGAGAAGCAAATATCTATTACTAAAATAAATATGAGATTATCTACATGCGCCATATTGAGGTTGATAAGGTATATTGCATGTTTTGGGCTTGGAAAGAATTGTTATTGCCAATCTTTGTACTGCACACTTGGACTTCCTAATGAGAGCATGTGGATCTGCATGCACTTTGAATTTAAAAATGCTTAGGATAACAATCTTTCTCATCCTGCTTGTATGATTATTTTTGTAAGTAGCCGATCTACTGATCCATCTTTAGACCAGTTGTTGAAATTCAAACTAATTTATGCAAGTTTGCTGGCTTTCATTATATATTGATATCTCTGCCACACTTCCAGGTATAATGATTTGATCTTTGAAGCTTTGTCATCCATGAGGGATTCAAATGGATCTGATCTTGGTGCCATTGTGGGATTTATTGAGGTGAGCTCGATCAGCTTATCGTTATTGCATTAAAACTTCCTTGGAAGTCGTGCTTTATATGACTTCATGATCATCATGTTGACATGCTTGGTTTTGCTTCTTCTGCTTTTCAGTTGACATCATAATGATTTCAGACTTTAATAGGTCATTGAATTAGTCAATGCATGTTGGAATTTTGTATCAAATGCTTTAATTTCATTAACATCAACCTTTTTGCCATATATACTTTCTTAGATTTCTTGAGTCATATATGGAGGCAATTTACTTTAGTAAAGAATACCCTATAAAATTTTTGCAAAGAATACTTGTGCTTTATTTTCCGACAAATCATGGTTCTAGGTTTTGCCCTCTATTTGCTTTCAAAAGTTCTATGACAGTTCGTGTGAGTTTTCCACCATGTTCAATTTCTATTGGGGGTTTGTGCTAAGCCCTTCAGGTTCTTATTATCTTTCTAAAAAACATTGAAATGCCAAACCTGATAGCTTTTCCCCTTTTCAGCTTCTTTTCTTTTTGAAGTTGAATATGATTTTTTGAAAAAATACAAATATGTCGACTTGTCTTACTTCGTTAATCTGCGAGCTTATGCTTCTGTGCAATACAAGTCCCTAAGGGGATGGCTAAGTGGTTGGGGCATGGGATTAATTACAGTTATGACATTTGGTTTGAGCCCACTTGCTTCAGCTTGGTTAGCAAGTGTACCTTGGCAACTTTGTTTGTGGGGCTGGACAGATGCCCTGACACCACTGATAATGGTAAAAGAAGGCTTTGAACTGCACATGTAGTTCTCTTATCTTTTTCCTTATCGGAAGAAAAAGAAGATTTTTGCATATTACAAACACACATTTGATGTCCTATAAGCTTAAATATTAACACTTAACAACTCAAATAGAGGAGGTAATGTCCTTTTGTTTATATTTTTTATCTGTTGATATGTCAAACTCTTGCATGCGATCCTTTGTCTTTTGCTTAAAAAGGAAAAACAAAAAAGAGAGGCTGTATGATCTGCTGGTAACTTTCAGTGACAATTCCATTTTGATTACCGGTGCATTTAAACTTTACAAAGGAAGTCGACTCTCTATTCTTATTGCAGCAACGACATGAAGTACCACCAAACTTTAGAAGGTTCTTGAGTTCCAAGTTGAGAAGACTGGTTTTGCAAGAAAAACTTGAAAAGGTAAATAGTTTCTGAATTCCTTAAAGTAAGCTTCCAGAGTAATGATCTCTTCATTATTTACTGCCTATCTCATGTTGATGGATGACTTTACTTGTTTTACCATGCAATTTGGACAAATGTGATTCGATTGATGCATCTAATGCTCCGTTAGGATTATTGCATCTTGAAATTGCTTTCAGTGTTATGTTATTTGTGGAGAATCTTCACCAATTATTCATCAGCGTATAGCTGATGATGCATCTAAGTAGTCACTGCACATAGCTTAAAGTCAGCAGCCATTGATTAAATATGCCTGATGCTAGCCTTCTGAAAAAATGAAGGGTGAAACAGGTTATTTCCAAGTTCTGACCTGCAAAGTAGTTGCAGAACTTTCGATTGGAATTCTGTTCTTTGTATTTCATGGGGTGATAACATCTTATGTCCAGTTCTTTGTGACAGAAAACAAAGATAGAGGGAAGCATAATCTTTTGGCACTTGAGGACAAGGATACCCTGTTACTCTTTTGTCTGCAATAAGCATCACTTTAGCTCCAGCAACTAGAATTTTGGCAACCCCCAATCCTCCCACCCTGAAAAACAAAAGGGTAGGGTGGGGGGGATTACAAATATAGTCTTCACACTTTCAAAACCCGGAAAACTCTTGCTTTGAAACACTTTTGACATTAAGCGTAACATTCCTCTCTATTTGATGAATTGCAGGTCGAGAAGTGCTATAAGATGAAAGATGCATCATTAGAAACCAATATACCTACTCCAAAACAAAATGATGTCCGGTCACGGCAAGTTCCGAATTCAGTTCCAAGACAAAATGATGTCCCGTCTTGGCCAGTTCCGAATTCAGCTCCAAAACAAAATGATGTCCTGTCATGGCCAGTTCCGAATTCGGCTCCAAAACAAAATGATGTCCGGTCATGGCCAGTTCCGAATATGGCTCCAAAACAAAATGATGTCCGGTCATGGCAAGTTCCGAATTCGGCTGTAAAAGTCTCCAGTGGAACAGCAGAAGAAGCTGCTAGGATTGCTTCTGACAGGGTTGCTGATGCAGAAAATAAGTGTTGGTTGGAAGTTGCAGCAGTCAGAGATGCAGAAATGAAGCTAGAAATGGCTGAGGAAGCAGAGTCAATGTTACAAATTATCAAAGAGATCTTTGATCATTGTAAGTATTCTGGTTGTTACCTAACGTGCTAAATTATATACGTATGATTTAGGTTTTTTGATGGTTCAGTGTTTAAATGCAGTCATTTCCCAATCTTTGGGTTGGATTTGCTAATTGAACAAATGTTTCTTTTCTTGTTGTCTTTGTGGTGGTGTTTCCAGGTTCACAAGGTGAAATTATTCTCTTGGCTTGATCACCATGTGGAATGGCTTGTATATACTGCTCGTTGAGATGCCGAGATGCTTTTCATTTTCTGATAGCAGTGGGTTCCAAACTTTAGGGTGCCAACCAATTTACTTTCCTTTAGAAGTATACTTGAGAAAAATAATGGAGCTTCAGAGACTATGATCGTTGCTATCCTGTGTATCCTACCCATTAGTACTGACTACAAACTATAGGTTATGTTTCAAATTTCAAAATCCAGTTCATAGATTTGCTATTGACCTTTTCGCTTATGTTTTAGCGAGAGGAAGCAATATAGATGAGAATTTTATTGTTATTGGCATACACAATCAACAGCTCTGCAGATGTATTGTTTTGCAATAACTTGGCATGCTGCTTAAACTATTTCCTGGAACCAAATTTCACTAAAGGTTTCTTGTGTTGGCGTCAACGTGCTTTGGGTTTTGACTTTCTAGGCTTTAAACAGTTCACCAAATGACTAACCAGGAAAAACACTTTGTGCACTGGGTAAAGTGCTCTGGATATAGGTACAGGTGTTTGTCAACAAAGTGAATCAACTTCGCTCCTGTTATTTCTTTTTTTAGACCAGCTATGAAATGCTTTTCCTTGAGCCGATGTTTATCAGAAACAACCTCTCTACCTACCAAGGTAGTGACCAGTGTGGTAAGGTCTCTGGTATGTTGTTGCAATTACTTTGAAACTGTGAAAGTGATAAAATTGTATATCCCCTTTTTAACACAAAATAGAAATGAAAAGCTCTTCAAATTTGCATGTCGTATTCATTTTGCTTACTTTATAGTAAGTAATTCTTATGCTAAAAATCGTTAAGAGTCCTCTGCTTCTCCTGCGTAAATCAGCTATATATATCATGCTAAGAAAAGTTGCTTTCAGTACTGTAACTACAAATAGAAAAAAGAAAGATTCGCCTGCCAAAAAGATACAACTTACCCCTACCTTTACGAGGTAGAAGTTGTTTCTGATACACGCATATAGTTAGAGGCTTCTGTAGTTGTAAAAGTACCATCCCATGGTAATGAGGTTTCATCAATGGACTTCAAACGAATGTTGGTGTCTTTGGTGGAGGAAAACATTCAATTTTGCATGTTCCCAAGGTCAAAATTTGGATAAAGCATAGTATTCTCTAGAAAAAAACATAGTATTCTCTAGAAAAATAAATTCCTTTAAAATAAGAAGAGTAGATTTCCCAACAAAAATAAGGAAAAAAAGTCACAAATGACATTCCACATTAATTTTGTACCCACACCCTTCAACACGCCTTATCTTCACCCCAAAATCCTGTAGCTCCCACCCTCAGTCTAGATTATATGCAAGCTTTTAGAATAATAAAAAAACTCACCCATTTTCCATAGCACACTTATAATCAAGTCAACTTAAAAATCTCAGCAAACAAGTCTCCCTCTGTTCTTGTTTTTTTTCTCTGAAAACTGTCTAATGCAACAATCCAGAAACCGTCTGAATCTCAAAGTATGAAGTCGCACAAACTTCAGCCCAATTACGATCCAAAATATTTCTGAAGGAGGTATAACTGCTTTATTAATGACAACGTCAATCAAGCAAGTAATGGACTTAGGAAGGACGTAGAAAGATATGATAGTTTACCCACAAAAAGAGTTGAACTGGTACTTATCCATAGTTACAATGAAACAGGCAAGATCAGGAACTACGAAGTCCAATTGAGAGGGATAAGAGACAGATAGAGCAAAATAGAGAGTTCTACATCGAAATAAAATTACCAAAAATGCTTCTCTGTCCCCAGCAACAAACAGTATTGCGAGCTCCAACTACAAGAGTACAAGCCCAAGCTCTGATGATCTTAAAACATGTTTTGTTCGATAATTGTAGAGATAGTAGTGGAGTTTCCCATCACCGGGGCCAAACTTCAGTTCCTTCAAGAAACTATCGTTCTGCATAACATCTAGGGCATTGAAAACATCAAAATCCTTCTGCTTTGCCACAATAAGGGCATCATTCATCAACTGAATCAATGGAGTCTTTGTAGAGACATTGTAATACGAATAAGCAGCTTTTAGAGTGGTATGATTCTGGTTACCAAGAATTGATGAAGGGAGTGTGTAAAAACTGCAGAAGTCGGTGATTTCATGAGTTTGAGGACTTTCAACCAGATAACTGTCAATAACACCTTCCTTCCGCAGAAGCCAGTGTTCCACATCATTTTCATCGAAGTCAGGTGCAACCACAAACTGCTTCAAGTAATTCCTAAGCAATCGAGTAACTGCAGGAACATCATGGGGCTCCATCTTCCTGAACCCAGGTGTGACAGTCTGATCAGGTAGCTTATACAGCTTTATTGTTCGACTCATTGTCATCCTTGCACCAAGCCTGGAAAACCCGACATCAATTAGCTTCTTTGGATTCAGAGATCTATGCCAATATTGACAGGTTGATACAGGTGTTGGAAGGACCACCCCAGCTGTATAAGCAGCTTGCCAGATATTCTCCATATGAACCCTCCTTGTGACCTCTTTTATCATGACAGGAGCAAGTCTTTTTGATCTAAGTTTCTTATGAACACAAAGAAAATTGATCTCTGCCATCATCACAACAGTATCTCGGACGCGTATCCTTGCAGGTACCCCTGTAATAAAAGCAACCAACTTTTTTGAGGTCTTCACTCTGACTCCAATGTGCCAACTCCTATAGAAACCTGGAGGGCGAAGTGCCCATCGAAGAAATTCTTTAGAGTAATTGAACCTAAACATGTTTTCATCATCCTCAACATAGTTGTTTGTTAGGAGAACATAGACTTCATTGCACATCTCCTCCGAGTCCATATCACAGGTGGTCCACTCATACTGACTTGGAAGGTTGTAAGGCTCCTGCTTAACTTCTGACAGAGGAGTTGGAGGTTCAATAGGGCCTTCAGGCAAGCTTGAATCCCCAAGATCCTTAAACTGTCCCACTGGTTGGGTCTCCCAGAACTTATGTCTCTTTGCGAGGGACAAAGATTCTTGGACCTTTCGTGCCAAGGAATCAATGGCTACCTCATTACCATTCTCCGGAGCTAAATTATCATCAGAACTTTGGTTATGGTTCTTGGTTGACTTGCTGTTGTCAGCCATTTCACCAGCTTCAGTGTATTGTTCTCTGTCAATACATCATAAATTCAAAACCAAGAGCAAATGACTAAAAGAATAAGCAACAAAATGCAATATAGTGGTGAGAGAGATCTGGATATTTAACTAAGCATCAGGGGGATTAAAGGGGTTGTGACAAGTACTTTGACGGAATCAGTCAACAGTCTTTATTAAGTGAAGTCTGTGAGGACAACGAAAGATCCATGTACTTAAATCTTTTAGCATTTTGGCGTAAAACAAATTTAATAAATAACATGGAAGTTCTTCTCAAATTTTATCTGCTTCCTATTTTTTTTTAATAGATGAATAGAATTGTAAACATAAAGACAGTTTTTGCAGTAAAACGAGAGTTTCAGCAGCTACTTGATATCAAATGAACAAAAGTCACTTGTCTTTATATGTATGATTTAAACTAAAAAAGTAGCCCTAATCAGCTCAACTAGGCACCATCCCTCAAACATCTTATATATTATGTAAGGACGTTCTCTATTTGGTAACTGTGGTGTTCAGGCCAGACTAATTCCATGGGATTCCTGATACCTCCACTTCCCACGAACAACAAGTATGAAGTAACTCTGTTTGACAAGACTAGTCGATTTCACTTAATTACAACTTACAAGCAAGAATACTAATAAAGAATCCACCATACACATAGAATCCATCAGAATATCAAACGGATGGATGAACATATAACAACAGGCACAATGTATTAGATCAAAATTGATCGTCTCCAAGAAACTAAATATAGTAGAATAAGCAGCATTCTAACTCTTAAACGAACTTGACCAGCTAGTTTACCGGCTAAAATACATGTCCTTTCAGAAACCAAATCAAACATCATTTTCCACCATTGCATGACTTCTTATTCACGCTAACTAACACGTTATTCAAAATCGTGCAGAGTGTGCTAATATATAAGAATACAGCATCAAAGCAGGATCCAAAATTCCACAATTTCAAAATCAATCAACATCTTCCACATATAATAACGAAAACAATAGAATTTAGTTTTCCGATAATGGATAGAATCAAATCAAACCTAGCAGCGTCTTCGAATTCCGGCCGGCGACGGAGATCTAGGGTTTCAGAGCCGTACTGAGTTACCTGCAGGCGCACCGGAGAAAGCAAAGAATATGAAATTGTTGAAATCGGAAGAATCGAAGCTATGGATGAGAATATGAAATGATCCAAATGGGAGATGGGCCTTATTTTCCTTATGGGCTTTGTTCATCATTCTCCTTTGGGCTGGATTTACACAAATGTCCCATTTATTAAGCCACCATTTAAATTTGGACCCTTATTTTATAAGTTGTGCAAATATATCCCTTGAAATTAATGATTTTCAAAAATGACTTTAGAGGTGGAGATCTTGAACTTTTGACCCCGGTTGTACATGAAGAATACATCAAGATTAAACTTTTGATCTTAAAGGTTCGCTCCTGAGTAAGCGGGAGTAAAAAATTCAAGATCACCCATTGTTAAGGCCATTAAATGTAATTTCTTGTAAAACATTAGACAATAGTTTAAGGTTGAAATATTTTTAGACTATGATCATATGCTTACTCATAAGATCTTCAATTTGTTCAATTTTTTTAACGTAATCTAAAAGGTGTTTTTGAGCGGAATGTGTATCAAAACATTTCTCCTCTATGATGGAAGCAAGATCTACATATATTTTTCCCTCTTCAGATCTAATTTTATGGGACTATACTGAATATATTATTATTGCTATTGTTATCTAAAGGGTTCATAAATTATAAATGAAAGAAAAATAAAATCATTTACTAAATAGTTTTTCGAAAAGAGATACCTACCAATAATTTCTTTCTTTATTTTCCTATTTCAAGGAGGAGATGATGGGGAGGTCCAATAAAGGACACTTTGTAATTGCTATTAATTACAAGCTCAACAAGGTTGGGCATGTGAATAGTACAAAAAATGTAGATTAAAAAAGAGGAGACCTTTGCTAAGATTGTAACCTTACCCAACATATCAAGTGGGATTATCACTATGGAAATATAGTTTACCAAACTGTGTACTATACATAATTATATTCAATTATTTTCTTGAGCAAGTGATGCTCTACACTTCAAGTGCACATGAGCCAAAACTAGTATAGTGGTAATCAATAATGGAGTACCATTTATGATGCCTTTGGCATTAACCATATGTAATCATTCTTAACTATTTCAAATTTATCACACATAGTACAAAAAAAAGTAGCCAAGATACAGATCTGGTTGCTTAATATTGAAGCAACAACTATAGGACCTTTTAACAACCCAAAAAAAAATATATATATTTTCTTGAAAAATAATTGGTTTTCTTATTTATTTTTAGGTGTTTGGTTAATGGTTAGTAAAAAAAAATATTGTTTCAAGAGCATTTATGTACAATTTGGATAATACTGTGATACTGAACTAGATTCCGACTTGAGACTTGATTTTCGACTTCGAGCTAAGACCTGACTCACGATCTCAACCCCGACCCAAGACCTAACTCTATTTTCAATCTCAATCCTGATCTGGATTCAAACTCCTGACCTTGATCCGATTTTTTATCTCGATGCTAACCCAGGATACAACCCTAATAACCCAAGTCAGAGTTGGGAGTTCAAACCCGTGTTGGGATTGAGAGTCGAGACCCAAAACTTGCGTCAGAAAATTGGTAATGAGGTTGAAAGAGAGATATGAAAAAATATTTTTCTTATTTTATCAACAAAAATTCTCTGAAGAAAATAAATCTATAAAAAAATATCTAAACCCACTAAATATGAAAAATAAAATTAAAAAATATTTCCATTCACATCCAACAAGCCCTTTGTGTTTTTGTCCTTTTACACATCTTTTCTCGTATTTCATGGGACAATGATATAGGAGGAAGATTTTATGTATAAATTATAACAAGTCAAAAATATAATCGAGTTGCAAATAAATTGATCCAAACACATCATTTAATCGTGTTATAATTTTGAACCAACTGAACATGAATTTCGAGGTCACATCATCTTCCCTCACCTAACCTAATCCATTTAAGCATGACCAAATAGTACAAATTTAGTTATATTACTAACTTAACATTAAACAATTTTTACAATAATCAATTAATGTTAATTACATGTGAAAACAAGCAAGCTAATTAAAAGTAGTTCTACTTGGTCAGACTTCCTTTCTGGTAAACTAACTATCAAATTAAAAGTCCATATAAGCTCTTACTTTCTTGATTAGGATTTCCTACCTACTCATTTCAAAAATAGACTGCTCCGCAATGATATTATTTAAATTTTATTTTGCGTGTGCAGCAATAATTATTTATAATATATTTTAGATCATACGTTTTCAAAATTTCTTTTTTTAAATTCCGTATTAATTAATTAAACATATCATATATAAATCAAAATGGATAGAATAACGAATAACACTTCATGAAGTATCCAACCTGATAAGATAATCTAGAAAGCAACATAACAACTGATCTACGCACTTAAATTGCATGGATATTGTTAGGATTTGTTATAATATTGACGTGTGTATATATAGAGAGAGTAATATAAATTTTAATTTAAATATCCTATAATATACACTACCTATAGGTAACGTACAAATGTAATTTTTGAAGTTAAAGTCAAATGAATAGCAAAAATTCCACCTTTTAATTTATTTTTAATTGACTTCTTAGATCTAATTAAAACACAATCAAGGTCATAGACAAAACAATCATTTCAATTTGAAAAATGAAAGCTATCTACATTCCTCAAGAACCCAAGCATTTCATTTAGATCACATGTTTTTTAATTTGCTTAGCTTACTCTCTTTTTTCTTTTAAAAACTAATTCTTTAATTCAAACTCTTATCGTAATAAGAATAAATGAGATATTAGTGCTTTTTTTTAAAAAAAAAAAACACTTTCTTAAATTTTATATTAAATCAAATAAATTAAAACGGATGAGATTTTTCTTTTACTACTATACATCGTTTATATATTGGCCACAAGTCCACAACCAAAGAAAAGACAGAATTTGAATGTGATATTCAACAGTCAACTTTGATGAAATGTGGCATGTGATTTTTCTCTTTTTATTTATTTTAAATATTCTCGGCGGCCTTTGATTATATTAGTAATAATAGAGGACAAAATAGAAAAGGAAGGAACTTTCGGTCACATTTAACTAAACCTCTTCTTAAATGATATTAATATGAAAGGAATTAAGCAAATCAAACAGAGTTATGATAGAGTGGTAAATATTCATTCATTCTTAATCAGAGGTCTCGGGTTTGAATTATTTTAGGTATGAAATCGTTTTTATTAGAGAACGCTTTATCGTTCATGAAATTTTTCGATGCGAATCTAAATTTAGTCGGACTCTAATGTAGATATCAAATACCGAATGAGAAAATGAAAAAGATTGACAGTTGAAACAACGTATAAAGGTTTTTATATTAGTATACTCTATCATGTTGTAGTATAGTATATTAAATGCTTTATTTGCCAGCTTTCTAATTTTAATTTTCATAGGGGATTATACAACTTATTAATGTTAAATATTTTTATTTCCTTTATTCCTAACTACTTGTTCACTTTTGTATTGACATATTTATTAAGAAAATAATAATTGATATAGTGAGTTTATTATTTTATCCATATTAATTATGAAGTAAATGAATTAAAAATTTAAGATTTTCAAAAAGTTTTATTTTTTTTAAAGTAATTAATTGAAGGCATAATAAGTAAAAAAATATTGTCCTTTATTGATTCATCAAAATGAACAAGTAATTAGGAATAATTTAAAAAATATATGGATAAATAATTAGAAATAGAAGGAGTATATTGTTTACGTATAGAAGATCACGTTTGCTGTTGTTTGCTATAACGTATAAAAGATAAATTCACGTTTATGCGATTTTATTTTGTTTATTGGCCAAGTTTCTTCAAAGTTAAAATATATTTTTTTATTAATTTATTTATTTCAATGTTAAACATATTTTTATTTATTTATTTATTTTAAAATTAAGGTATTTGACCATTTTTTCAAAGAAAAAAAACACTTTATAATATACTGTTTTGAAGAAGTTTAAAAAAAAATAGTTTCCCAGTCATGTGTCCCCAGCTTACGATAGCGGGTCGTTTGGTAGCTAATAATTCCTCGATTTATTTTTATTTGTCATTTATTTTTAAAATACACTAAGTTTTTTTATTTTAATTTGTCACTTATTTTTAAAATACACTAAGTTTTTTTAATTTTTATTTGTTACTTTTTACATATCAAGAAAAGATAATAACTTTTTTCATATTTTACCCTGAGCATTAAATACTTGTTTTTAAAATTATTTTCCAACACATCATTTAATAGGAATAGTTTAGTAAAATATATATTATTTAATTATTTTCTTAACGAGACTGTCAAGACAAAGTGTGACAAAGTAAAAATGAAGTACTCTCTCCATTTCTATTTATATGTCATTATTTTTTAATTTCAAGTACATTAAGAAATTAAGTAAATTTACTATTCTACCCTTATTTAAATTTGTTTGAAGTCAATTTTTTAATTAATGAGTATGAATTAATTTATTTTGATTAATTAATTCGACCAATAAATATGAATTATTCATTTAGTTTTTCTATATTGGTTAAATGTATAATTTCAAAGCTAACAACTCACAAAGATAAAATAAGAAAAATATTTTAATTTATATATAAATTTTTATAAAATGACAATTATTAAAGATAAAAAATGACATATAAAAAGAAGCGGAACAAATATCTGTTGAAAGCTTTAGACCATTCTACTATTCCAATTATAGGAAAAGTCAAAGCATGCCTTTAATAATGTAAAAAAAAAATATCATAAAGAGAGACCGAAAGATTTGTTTACAAATAAAAAGATGAAAACCCAACTCCACCCAAAATCAAACCAATTTTTCACAAAACCTAATACCCCTTTCTTCCTCCGAAGACCCAAAAATATCTGTTAGTTTTGATATACTAATGGAGAATTTTAGATCTATGTCAACAAGAGAAGGAAATATGCAAATAGAAACTTACTATGGTGGAGGTCCAACAAATATGCAAGATTTGAGGAGTTATAGTACTAATACTTATTATTCCTATGGGGATAAAGAAGTGAAGATCAAAAAGAGTAAAAGCAGAATCTCATCTTCTTCTTCAAGAAATTGGGCTTTTAATGACCCTGAATTACAGAGGAAAAAAAGAGTTCTTGGATATAAATCTTATGCTATGGAAGGTAAAATGAAAGGTTCTTTTAGAAAAAGTTTCAGGTGGATCAAAAATACCTGCAATCAAGTTGTCCATGGAATCTGGTGAAATATTTTCCTCATATTTTACAAGGTTGCGTATACATTATTCTCTTCAGACTCTGCTCGTAGAATTATACTGAGTTTGTTGTTATTGTTGTTGATCTTTTATAAATTGTATCATTTAAGAGATAAAAGTGGGGTGGGGGATTTTCCTTATTTAATGTTTTTCTTAGATGGTTGTAATCTTGCAAAAAATATTAATGTTATTATATAGTATATATAGATTGATCTTTTATTACGAATTGAGATTTTGTGTTTATGAGTTTTATGTAATATGTAATACACTTTTGTTAAAAGGAAATTGAGGGAAAAAATTGGTCCTTTTTTTCTAAATTTAGGGGAAAAAAATACAATACGAGGTAGTTCCACCGGTGGGTCGGAGTTTTTGTCTTTAGCACAAAGAGAATATTGAGGGAAAAAATTGGTCCTTTTTTTCTAAATTTAGGGGAAAAAATACAATACGAGGTAGTTCCACCGGTGGGTCGGAGTTTTTGTCTTTAGCACAAAGAGAATATTGAGGGTAAAAAGTAAAAAAAAAATCTTTAAAGATGGTGCTTTCTTTAACTAGATATTTCGAATTCGAATTCTAACTATATAAATTTTTTTGGTAGGCAACGTGGATCATATGTGGTGTGAATCGAGAATAGTTAGGTTTCTATCAAACACTTAATGGGAAATTAATAAAAATGATTTTTTTTCATCTATCTAAACTGTGATCAACATAATTAACCAATATCTTGTTGATGAAAAGATAATAAATTCTGGTAATGGCGATATATATATATAAACAAAATAATGCCATGATTATTAAAAAAAAAAAAAAAAAAGAGCACGCTATCGATGATCGCTTAGAAAATAGGAGTGGTTAATATCACCTGTTCAAAAATAAATTAATTGGGAGTGGTTCATACCGTCTTTAAAATCCCATGAATTCATCACTGACTAACACATAAATAAAGGGTACCTTTTCTTTTTGGGGAAAAGGACACATATACCCCGAATTATCATAAATGGTGCGTCTATATCCTTCGTTATACTTTCGGGTTGTGTATACCCTTACTGTCAATATTTTGGAACGTATATACCCTTAAGATCATGACACGTGTCCCTCCGTTTATTTTAAGGGTATATACGTTCCAAAATATTGACGGTAAGGGTATACACAACTCGAAAGTATAACGAAAGATATAAACGCACTATTTATGATAATTTGGGGGTATATTTGTCCTTTTTCCTTTTCTTTTCTTGCTTCCTTTTACTTTATACTTCACTTTTTCTATCTATTGGACAAAAATAGTGAATTCCAAAACAAAGAATCTGCTAAAAAAAATTGAACATACCTAATATTGTTCAATTAGGGGTGAAAATATCATAAATTACCGTTGAACATAAATAAATAAATATTTAAATTGAGTCACGAATTGTCTCGCTCACTTAACAAGATTCAATTTCAATTTAGTATAAATTTTGAATTGTCCCCTTCATAAATATGAGTTAACTCAAACAACTTTAAAATAATTGAAGAGTACAAAACACAACCAAAAGAACACCGTCCTTATATTAACTGCACTAACCTCAAAATATAAACAAACATAATACTTCTCATCCACTTCTCACCTACACAACAACAGAAAAATAATAATCTTTTATATAGGTGTAGGAAATAATGAGATGAACATGTCATTGTGGATACATGAAATACAAATAATAAAGACAACTTTCTCCCCTTTATGCCTACTAATATATGATGCACTTTAATATTAAAAAAGCACATAAACACTCAACAACTTGCAGTTCAGATTCATGCACAACAGCAAAAAGATGGGTGTAATTCCAATACAATAAGTCTCAAGTGAATATTTAGTCTCCAACCATACAAAAATACATTCATAATTCACAACATAACATCATTAAAAATACAAAGAACTCTTGTAAAGGGGATAGAGAGAGGGAGATGAAAAAAACAAAGTGCCAAATGTACAGAAGAAGCATACGCCAAAGATTACCAGAGGGATCTCACATTAATTTCTAGTTTTAGGCTTTCCTGATGGCAAATCGTAGTGGAATTCCCAAAGTTGGTGCAATTTTTTTGCCATGATTTACAGTAACCAGAGAACTGAGATAAAGCAGCAAAGCTAGTAATGCAGCCTCTCATCATTTTTGACACTTAGGCCCTCTATTCCTTTAAGGGCGGCCTCAAAGTTCTTATCCATTCTAGTGGAGGAGCTGCGCTTCTGATCTGATGACACGACTGGTGAACTTCTCTGAGCAACACTGGAAGTTTTACGGAGCTGTCCTGGACTTTCATCTGTTTTCCGAATGTGAGAGGGATCGGGTTCAACACCGGTGATCACTGGATCACGACTGCTAGAGACAGCTGGACGCCTCGCTGATGTACTAGTCCGGAAAAAACTTGAACTAGATAACTGCAACAAGAGCTCAGTCAAAATTCCTTTATTCCATTGGTTGCCAATAGAATCACAACACATGGGTTTATTTTTGCTTGCAGATAGACCTTGTGCTAAATCATGTTTCTATCATGTGGAGTGAATTTCTATTCTCAGCTTAGCATTTATGTTGTAGAAAGAAAATGTCAAAGGATGGAAACTTTTGTGATGTTCGACTAGGAGAATGTGCAATAAGTTGATGAGAAATAAATACACATAAAAAGCAACAAAAGAAGAAAAAAAAAAAAAAGACAGGCAAAATTCATGATATCCCTACCTGGTAAATTGAAATGACGCAAAATTTATGCCATCTATAGTCTACTAATAAGATCAAAATACACTCATAATCTTGTGCCAACTTGTGTTCTACTAAAGCACAATTAGTTTGATGTAGTACAAACTACTACCACTTTGAATTCAACATAAGCAGGGAGATACTTATAAAATAACAAGAGTGACAGAGCGAGATAGTCACCTCTTTACCCATGGATAAATCATTGGCAACTGTCCCTTTTTGCTTTGATAAGCTTCCAGAGTTGAATTGCAGCCCCGTGTTCCTATTACGAGCAAGATTTCCTGAAGACCAACCAGTAGGCCGACCTTCTTCACCACCTGCATAGTATGCACAGCATGTTGTTTATAGGCCCCAATAAATAGCAAACTAGCAGATTGGAGGTAGTATACTTTCCTTAACAAACCTGGGACAGTCAAAATAACTAACATGATGAAGTAGTGAAAAATACATGTTAATATTATCTTTTTCGTAAAAGGCTAAAGATGGCACTTATTAGGAAAGATATGAGGGATGAACTAAGTTGCACAGTAAGTAGTAAACATAAAAGAAACTTATACAAGCTCTCTGTTGCAAGTTATGTCCAGTTTTATTGTAATCTATCATCAGCAAACCGCCAATGCCATTATATGCACACAAAAGTTCTAATATGTACTGATTGCATATAATCTTCTTTTATGCTTGAAGTGAACAACACATAAGAAGCCCACCTGATTGCCTCTCAGCATTAGCAAGAGCATGAGGCATCCCGGAACTTGGTCCAGAAGTACCACCCTGCACAAAAATTTATCATTTCATTTAACATCCTGGGGCCAATTAACACATAATCTGATCTACCTAAGTCACTCACAAGAGCACGAGATGGAGGATTGGCAAGCTGTGACTGCTGATATTTCAAAATGGTCCAGTCAAATACATAATCAAACTGAAAACCTGAAAGAACGAAAAAAGAGAGGAGAAGAAAAGAAAAACTGAAAACGGATTCTTGAGCAAAACGTTAACTGAACACTTAACATTGTCAATACAGCAAGTATCATTGCATGGAAAGAAAGAAATGATCATACCTTCACGAATGAAAAGGTCACGGAAAATTCTTTTGAGATAAGCATAATCTGGTTTATCCTCAAACCGCAGTGATCGACAGTAGTGAAAATATGATGCAAACTCTGTAGGATAGCCACGACACAATGTCTAGAAAAGGAAAATATGTGTCAGTATCATTATTAAAAATCATAGTGCTAGCACAAGAAAAATGTTTGAACATAAAATGCCTCTATCGATGTTGAAACTTTCTTCTCACTGATCCTCTCATACTTCTGTTTCTTTGTCCCTGCTTTCAACCCCTGCCAAGGAAGACTACACATTTTGGAAATCAGTAAATAGAAGTACCATGAAAAAAGAGTGAAAGACAAACACAAAGCAAGAATTACAGGAATAGATTCTACCTTCCTCTTAAGAAGTACATTAGGACATAGCCCAGTGATTCCAAATCATCCCTTCGGCTTTGTTCTAAAAGTTTGAAAGCAACAAAGAATCAAGGATGTCTTCAAGAATAAACACAATGCACAAACACAAAAGTGTACAAAAGTTAATAAAACCAAAATCTTACCAATGCCAAGGTGAGTATTCATGCTTGCATATCTGGCAGTTCCTGTCAAATTTTTGTTTTCTCTGTATTTGAAATTAGAAGAATAAAATAAAATTAGCCATTCATTATCTAGAGATACATAATTTCCTTAGCTAATAGATTAAATGAGAAAAGAATGCCAAAAACATTTACAGTAATGGAACTCAACTCACAAAACAAAAACTACGACTTTGACAAGCTCAAAATAGAAATAAGTCAATAACTCACGTCAATACAAACCAAAAGCAAAACTCTGCTCTCACTACTTAGATTTCAGTAAATAGTGTCTTTTGAATAAATAAAAACATCTCCAAGGCAATTAGCCATGGTGGCACTAGATTGATGGTGTCTTCACCAGTAACTTATATATATATATATATATATATATATATATATATATATATAGAGAGAGAGAGAGAGAGAGAGAGAGAGAGAGAGAAAATCGATGAAGGGAACTCGGGAGAATAAGCTATAACCATAGGAGAACTAACCAACTTGCCGCAATTCCGAACTAGTTGGAACTTGGGGTTGACAATATCATAATTTCACTATCTTTATGCTAGCCGTCATCTTACCGCAACTCTCCATCTTTATGCGGAGATGGGAAAAAGCTATCAGTTTTTGGTTTATTTCACTACCTTACCGTAGTTGGCAATAAAAGAGATAATCCAGAATATCCTATAGAGGTACCTTTATAGAAAATGCAGCAAAGAGACCACATAGAGCTTAATACTTGCTATGAACCATCCTTCTTAGACAAACTATATCAATCCATGGAACATAAGCATTATCTTATACTCTCTTGAATAAGTTCAAAAGGAGCTTACTATATGATTAATCAAAAATCAAATATCATTTTTTTGTTGGGTGGAGGAGCTTACCTATAAGGAATATGCTGATGAGTGGTGGAGTCCCTAAACTTCTTAGCCAGCCCAAAATCAATGATATAGACCTATATGTAACCGATGGTAGTAATGAATCAGTAATTACCCAATCAGCAACAGGTGAATGAAATAGCAATCAATAGTTTTGATCCCAATACCTGATTTGCACGTCTTCCTAATCCCATCAAGAAGTTGTCTGGCTTTATATCTCGATGAAGAAAAGATTTGGCATGAACAAATTCGACTCGATTTATCTAAAAATTGAATACAAATGAAAACATGTTTTAAATAGTTAACGAAATAAACAAGTGCAGAACTTCACACCTACCATCTGGTCTGCAAGCATAAGAACAGTCTTTAGGGACAGCTTCCTACTGCAGAAATTGAAGAGATCTTCAAGACTGGGTCCCAGTAAATCCATCACAAGGACATTATAATCTCCTTCAACTCCAAACCATTTTAAATTGGGAATTCCAGCTATCAATGTCAACAAAAAATTCCAACCGATGAGGACAGGATATAAACATTATACAGTAAAGAAGCAATACTAGCCAACAAGAAGAATGAGAAATTACTTCCTCCTTGTAGTATTTTATACAGCTTTGATTCATAGAGTAGTTGAGGATGCTTTGTCTTCACATTTTCCTGAGCAAAGGAAACAGCAGAAGTATTTATCACAAACTAAAAGAATTCCACTAGTGATGGAAGATAAATAACTTAATCTCTAAAGAAATCAGAAGTCATAGACCACGTGTCAGCTTATGTGCCAAAATGGGAAAAGGAGAAATCAATGCCACGAGTATCTTTAAAGAGATCAGAAGTCATAAAACCACACGTCAGCTTAAGTGCCAAAATGGAAAAAAGAGAAATTAATGCCATGAATATCAGCAAGTAAAAGCAGAACTTCAGTTTACCAAATCTCCACGAAATTAAAGCAGTGAAGCTGTTCTAATAATATCGACAAAATCGACAGGCAAATTCAAGACACAAATTCGATGGCAGGAAATAATCTAAGGTAAACATATCAGCCACCAAAAGCGGCCATGAGAAACATGTACAGTAAATTATTTACAAATTTATACACGTTCACGTATTAGTGGTCTTGTTATTAGTTGGTTCCCTAAATGTTTCCATGTAAAGCATCTTGAAACTCAGTACATTAACCAGATTGTAATGGTAAGATCAGACGTCACCTCAAGTTACAAGTCTAAAATTTCTATCTCTTGCGCAGCTACATTTGCTTAATCTTGGTGATGTTTCTGATAAGCAGAGGAGCTGGTTTCATGAACTTGCTATATTTCACAAAAATACTGTGTTTTAGTTTTCGGAGTTTATACTTATTTTGTTGCTGGAAATTAGTGTCGAACCTTGTCTAAAATCAGTGTGCTATATAGCACTCCAATTGTTCTAGAATCTTTAGGCTATTTACATCTTTTCATTTATTGCCAAACATCCTCTGATCAACGACAACAATAACAATACCCAATGTAGTCCAGAAGTGGAGTATTGGGAGGGTAGGATGTTTCCGATAAACCTTCTGCTCAAAAGAAAAGTTACCGAAGAAGGATCACATGAAAAATATGACTTCAAAATAGCAAGATACGAAGTGCAGCAACAAATAGTAGTACACATTGAAGATTAAGAGACTACACGACTACTAAATAATACTACTGATAAGGAGAGGAGGAGGCTAGCATCCTACCTCTCTCTCACACATAAATGGTGACAACACTCGGCTACCTACTAACATTCTCTACCCTAATCAATGACCTTCAAATCTTCCTATCTAGGGGCATGTCCTCAGTAAGATGAGGTTGTATCGCGTCTTGTCTAATCACCTCCCCTCAGTTTTTTTTGGCCTACATACACCTCTCCTAACTCTTGCTACAACCAACCTCTCACACGTCTTTATTGGTGCATCCGTGCACCTCCTCTTCATATTCCCAGACCATCTCAGTCTCGCTTGTCTGCCACAGAGGCCACTCCACCTTATTCCGTATAACTTCGTTTCTAAGCATATTACTCCTACTATGCCTACACATTCATCAGAGCATCCTCATCTCCGCTACCTTTATCTTCAGAGCATGAGTGTTCTTGACGGGCCAACACTCGACCCATACAACAACGATCCTCTAATCAGTTACTAAAAATCGCGCGGTGCAGATGCTTGATCTAAATGCAAGTAAGGAAAAACTTCAATCACTTCCAACTAAAAACTAATGAGAAAGACTCCAACTTTCAACTAACAGCAGCTCAAATTCCTTACTTACACAATCAGGAAGCAACAAAATACAGAATTATACAAACAGGCAAACACAGAAAGTTAAAAATTTGGGGAAAACAAATTAAAAAATAACAATCAATACTTACCAGCTTAATTGCAACCTCTTCATTGGTCTGAACATTAGTCCCTAAACATCACAAAAACCAGAATTAATCAGAAAAAAGAAAAAAAAAAATCACAAATAGCAAAATTGAAGATTATGGGGTTGCATAAATTACCAAGGTAGATCTCACCAAACGAACCACTTCCGATTTTCCGTCCGAGACGAAACTTATTACCAACACGAGGCTCCATTGATTGGAGGCACAAAGATTAATTATGATTTTTTTTAAAGGATACCCAATTATAAATGAGAAATCTTGAATCCAAAAAAGGGATCTAAGAATACAAAAAAGGGATTAATTAATTAATTAATTAATTAGGTTTATGAAAGTAGCAACGTATGGAGCAAGATGATCCATATGACTGGATAAAACAAAAAGATTGCAGATTTTAGTTTTTTTTTTTGTCTTGTTGTCCCTCTGCCTCATGGCGAAGAAGCATGATGAATCTTCTTTACATATTACTACTTCAGCTTTGCTTCTGATCCAAATTTCAATTCAATCCACCATTTTTCTCTTTCTCTCTCCTCTTCTCTCTCTCAACTTGACTATGGTGAATTGGTAATGACTTTTGTCATAATGTGTTTGCTCTTAAAAAATGTATCCCATCTTTTTCAATCAATTAATTACTAATATTATCTTAGGGAGTGTTTTTGATAAGAAAGGAAAATTTTTTATTGAAAAATGAGTAAATTTTTTTAGTTGTTTGATAATTAAGGAAAAAAAATGTATTATAACACCTTGTTTGGATGGAAGTTATCCGTCACATTGTATTGTATTGTTAGTTTAAATACAATGTTTGTTTTGGTTGTTATTTAAATATACTATTTTATCGTATCGTTTAAATTCATCATTAGATAACAACGAAAATACTCATTTTCTGTAACGACTAATTTGGTGTGATTGCGCTGTTACCTTAATATTTTCTTCTCAATTTATCTTTATTTATTATTTAATAATCATATTTCATCTTTTATTCTATTTTTTAATAATAGTTCTACCCCAAACCGTACTTATCTTGTAGTTTCTCACTCAAATTATGAATGAGTGACATTATGTAATGACGAAAAACGATACAATATATCCAAACAATGTACTCATTAAAACAACATGGTACGATACAATACAACTCAATACAATACATTAGAATATATTATGAAATAATACGTAACAACCATCCAAACAAAGTGTAAAAGTATGTACCTATGAGATCTTTACCTAAAAAATCTGATAAATTTATTAATTGTTTTTTGTTGTTAGTGTATGAAAATTATGCAGATATTATATACACAATCGACTATTTTTAGTTTAATTAATTAAATTATTATTTATTAAATAACTATTTAGATTAAATCTTCTTTTATTCCAAGCCCACGTTCAACGTTCATGAAAGGTGAAATTCTCTTATCAACTCACTTCTTTCTATCCTAAAAGTTTAACTAAAGTTTTTTTTTCCCTATTTAATGAGTGACAAATGAACTTAAATTTCATCTATTTTATGTTTCATTATTTCCCATTCACATCTTCAACAAAAAAAAAATCAACAATTCCCCATATGAACAGGAAATAACTATATGAGGCATGAAAAAAATTGTGCGACTCACAAATATGGATTTATTGCATTTAGATGAGTAAGTTTTTCTTTGAACTTTTCGTAATACTATTAGTCAATTGGTAAATCTGATATCTGTGAACCGAGTATTGATATATACCAAAATAACCTCAAATCACACTATCAACTCTTTAACCATCTTTGATTCTCATTATTTTGTTCGTTTCAGCATGAACATCATTCAATTTTATTAGTACCTTGAGAATTGACCTTAGAGAAGCTTCCTTAAGCGACTTACACTTCACAGTTATATAGGTGATGCCAAAACGTGTAATTTCTATAAATACATTATTTATAATCCCATATCAAACTTAGAAATCATTAAACAACAATACCATTTTATCATTCACACTGAACATTATCTTCATCACGAAAATAAACTAACATTTGTTTTAATAATATTGAACCGTCAAGCTTAACAATATAATACAATACAATATAATATAACAAGTTAACAACCATCTAAACAACTTGTGAAGGAGTTATGACGAAAAAGAAACATTTAACAAACACCAAGCATAATGTATACTTTACAATATACAACAACTAAATCTCAGTCCCAACTAATTGTTATTATGGATCATTTGATTTCATTATGTTCTATTAATTCTAATTAGTCAACATCACTTCCAAATTATCATACTATATTTTAATGATAAGTTGGCTATATGTATCCAAAGTAAATGGATTAGGTAGTTTGATCTTGAATTAGTAATGTAAACTTGTTAACAATTTCATAAATTGTTGACATTGAAACCAAGAGAAATGTGTGTTAGCTATTTCTCACAACTTTACAAGGATTGTATAAGTATTGTACAGTGCAATGTTCACAGTAAGTACTTCCTAGCTAATGAATGATCTCATTTGTTGATCATCACTATACTTGTGAGTAAAAAAGAAAAAAAAGAAGAATTTTACAAATAAATCAGAAAGGGCCATGGGGAAAAATTTGGAAAAGGCCAACCTCCATTTCATGGGGAAAAGAAGAAAAAGCAATGCACAGTTGTGCTTATGTTTACTCCATCTGTGAATGTTTTTTCTGCAGCCTTCCTTTCAAATTCCTAATTTTGGCATCTACTCTGGCTGTGAAACCGATATTCGTCTTCTGTCTTGCTTTAGTTTGTTGTCTCTTCCACATACGTTCATCTTGAACGTCTTTCTTATAATACTTGATTTCTTGAATAATGTGATGATCCCTCGGATGGAACGCTCTTTGGAAAGCTACGTGGGCAAGGTAAGGCAAAATGCAGGCTAAAGTTACTAGGAGGGTGGTACACCAAAAGATTGGAGCTGGACCCAAGTGTTCCTGCATGATTCTGAAGGCATATTTAGCGTAATCTGGGAATATCTCACCATAGAGAACAACAGATAGGTACCAAACAGCAATGCTCCCCCAGATAAAAACATGTTGTATCCATGTGAAATGACTCATTGTGAGCGCGATCTGGCAGTTGACTGCCCAGATGACACAGGTAAACATTGAAGTACCAAGAATAGCCAAGTCAGAAGTCTGGCCTTCAGAGTGGAATGCTTGATTATAGAAGAATAAAATGTTGAGGAAGAAAACCACGAGGGAGGTGTAGATACCATTGCTAAGCCACCCAAGTATTCTATACCAGTCAAAGAACAAGTTTTTGGGGCCTTGTTGGTACAGTGCAGGAAACTGTAGAGAGCATTAAAGGTTTTAATAGGTTAACAGATAGGAAAAGGATCTTCAAGAAGAAGTTATTGCCAAAGGACTCACTCACCTGTAAGCAAACTTCAGAAGACACATCCTGCTCGAATACTCCGAGTGCAATTACAGGCAATGATGTAAGAAGCACATTGAATAGAATCATATACATATCATTATAGACTGACTGTCCGGAAAAGCCAGCATAAACCTCAAAGTAAAAGAGTGTTAGGCCAAAAGCTATGTTCTTATAGAAGAAGTAGCATATCTGCATACAGAATATTATGGTGCAGATTAGATGAAATATGTAAAGGATCCAAGTAATATATGTATTTCATGTTCTGTGCTTAAAAAGGAAACAGATAGAAATCAATTACCATCTGAGCAATTCGTTTGTAGCACCAATGCCCGTGAACAACGAGAAGTCTCTCCAAGAACCGAAACTGTGCAACAGCAAAGTCACTAGCCATCACTGCCTGCAAGAAGCTGATAACCATTTAAGCGCAGTTACAGCAGGAGGATATACTTGCCAAGGGGAAAATATGACCTTGTTTCATTCCTCAGGACTGATGCAAGAATCCTTCGTATATGCATATTATAGTCCCAAGAATAATGTAAAGTTGCTTTTAATAGATTAATAAGGCAAAAACCCGGTATACGCATTACCAACCTGCATTCCTTCTGCACCACTAATGCCAACACCAATGTCTGCTTCTTGAATCATCCCAACATCATTTGCACCGTCACCAATGCCTAGGGTGATTTTTCCAGTTCCCTCCTTCACTAACCTAGTTACCTGACAAGTATGAATAGGCTCACTTATGGAAGAAAGAATATTCGGGATAGATTTGGAAAAGCAAACTAAATCAAGTTCGAGACTATCTTACCAAAGCTTTCTGCCTAGGAGAAACACGGCAACAAATGACTGAAGCACAATCAACAGCTAAATTCAAAAATTGCAGCTTCGTATCATCCTCCAATGCATAAGATAGTGTTTTCCCATCAATTATCAAAGCAAATGCAGCATGAGGATCCTTTTCAAGTTTGACCATCTGGGAAGCATTTGTGATTTGCTTCAAAATGTTCTCCTTTGTAGCCTGATCAGTAACAAACAAACGGAGAACTGTCACGAAGGATACTAATAAATTTCCACTATTTAATTCCAGAAAATCTACCTGTTTAGAATCTTGGGCAACTGAATCTGCATCCACTGTTGTTATGCATATCTGTTTCATCCCTTGTCGAAGCAAACTACACGCGTACCCTATGTTTATGGCTGTTTCCATCTTATCACCTGTCAGAACCCATATCTTGAGACCAGCTTGCGCCAGTTTATCTATGCACTGAGGAACCTGGTGAAAACATAAGTTAAAAGGACAGTGAAGGAAAATATATAAACTTTCATTTTCTAGTTCTAGTAATAAAAGGAACATACTCCCTTCTGTAGTTTGTCCTCCACAGCTGTTGCACCAACAAGGATCAAATCCTTTTCCATCATATCAGATACACGTTCAAGAACTACATCTCTGTCCCCACCAATTGAAGTTTTTGCTTTAGTAAACTCTTCATTCCAAGTCAAGTACTCTGCCTCATCCAGTTTCTTGTAGGCAAGCACAAGAGTACGCAACCCTGATTCCCCGTATTCGTTCAAATGCTTAGTCATAGCTTCCTCAAACTTCCTTCCATTCTTTGCTAATCTATCATAGATGATGCTGAATAATCCAAATAGACAACGTTTAATTTAAAATTTAAACAAGACAGGTAGCCATAAGCTACATTGACAAACTTAACAAATAGCACAAACAAGGGAAATTCATCCCTTATGACATTTAATACTTCACACAGAGATGCAGGAGCTATAATTGAGAATAAAAAAGGGTAACGAAAGAAAGACCTGTCTGCTCCTTTACACAAGAGAAGAATCTGGCCAGTGTCATCCCGAATAATAACAGACATTCGCTTCCTCTTGCTGGTGAAGTCCAAGAGATTAAGAATTTTGTATTCCCTGGAGTAAATGGAACAAAATGTAAGTGCGCAACAAAGGTAATGCAATTCTTGGGAGCAACTTTTAGAGGTTTGAAACTTGATCTTACTTTTCAATTGGATCTTGAAAAGAAGGGTATCTTTCTTTTACAAAAACACTTGCTTGAGTTCTTTTGAAAAACTCAAAACCGAATTCTCTGGCTGCAACAAGAAATGATACTTCATCTGGAGACTCTGATTCATAATTAAAGCCTCCAGTCTCCTCATTGTGCTCGGGAATAGCAGCATGACAAATTGCAAGTATCCTATAGAAAAGCAAGATGACATCTGTATTTGGCTCTTTCATCCAACATCCCTTCATTAGGCGGCTATCCTCAAAACTGAACCCCTTTATTGCAGGTTTGAGGTTTCTTTCATCTTTAGAGGTGACGACAGTCTCTAATTGGACTCCTCCATTCCCACCATCAGTTGTCTGTGAAGGTTCAAGATCTTGCCCACCCATGTCCTCTGCCAACTGCTTTGCAGCTGCAAGTTCTACATCACTAGCACGTGTTCCATACTGAAGACCAGCAATAGAGCATTTCAGGAAGTCCATTTGGTTGCATGTCAAAGTGCCAGTTTTGTCCGAGAGGATCGTATCAACCTGCCCCAGCTCCTCATTTAAGTTTGAAGTACGAGCTTGAGCAGGAGTTCCTGTCTCATCATCATACATACTGATATCCTGGTTTATGAATGATGCCTGTAGGACTTTCACGACTTCAATGGAGACATATAGGGATATGGGAATTAAATAACCATACAAAATAAGTGCAGTGAGCAAATGCAGAAGACCAGACAACTCAGGCTCGCTTAGATCAGTTGAATTATTGGTATTGTCAAAAGGTTGCAGATACCACCATTTTGGCATGTCGAATTTTACATTTAAGGCAAAACCAATGGAACTAACACATGATATCAAGAGAAGGAGGCCGAAAAGGAGGTAAATGATCTTGTCCATCTGTAATTCAACCCTGCTCCTCTTTGAAGGGGACTTTGTGGAATTCTGCATAACTTTGCTGTCATGACCAGTGAATACTACAACTCCATAGACATAACCGGTATTCCTAAGCTTTGAATCTCGGAGAAGAATCTGACTAGGATCAAGAGGATAAACCTGACGATCATATTCAAGGTTGCCAACAAAAGTGTAAAGGCTAGGATTGGGATCTTCACATTTTATGGTGGCACTGAATTCCTTGAAAGCCTCATCGTCATCCAAGGGTAAGGTAACCTCCAAAGCTCTTCTTACCTTCAAGTTTGTCTCTCCGTCTAAGTTCATAGTTTCCACGTAACAAATTCCATCTTCGTAACTAGATGATAAAAGAAGCAAATCACATGGAAAAAATTGATCCTTTTGCACTTTCAAGACATCTCCAACCCGGACTTTCATCCATGGTTTATCTTCAAACACACCATCTATCAAATGTACACTAGCTTTCCTACGATTTACATTCATATCTTGTAGGAATCTCTTTGAATCTTCCAATCCTTCCTTTGCCATACTCAAACCAACAACAAATACCAAAGGAGCCACTGTACTAAACGGATCAAATGGCGAAAGATCTGTTGTAAGTGTTAGGATTGCACACAAAAGGAAATACAAGTTAGCAACACGCCTAAATTGCTCGAATAAGGCCTTGGGTAGGAACGTGATGGCATTGTACTTTGTAGTGGATATAAAATTTGAGCAATACTTGAGAGGTTTCTTGTCATGAAGTTGAGGTTTGTTGCAATGGACTACTCTTGAAGAACCAGGTCCTAACTCATGAGGACTTTCTTCCTCAGAAGTAGGTGGCTTTTTACGACAACCAAATGTGTAAATACTACTCCTACGGATCTTCGCCCTTATTTTACCTCCAGCCATTCTTTATCACCACATGAAAAACATTCAACACACACAGCTATAGCTTCCCTTCAACAAAAACACAATTAAACACCCATGCTTAACTGAACTACAACATCATACCAAGATCATTTAAGCCACAACTCAAGTTAAACAACGTTGAAATTTACTTAACCTGAAAATATCCACACAAAAAAACATTCTTTTGGCATCAATTAATTTGAATAAAATCTTGAGTCCACAGATCAATAAAATCAAAAACTTTGTCAGCTGAAAAGCTATAAACCAAATACTTCACAAAAAACTGCTTTTGTGCAATAACTCGCCAACCACATGAAAGGTAAGCCGCCACTAAGGACTAGCTCGACCCAAAAAGCCAATCCCAGGTTGAAAGAGAATATAAAAAATGATGGAAAATTACAAAATATTCAGTTATTGTAACGGTAAACAAATAAGAGATATTATTGACCTTCAGAAGGTGAAAATCCACAACACATCCACAGAATCACAATATGGGATTTGAGGGAAATAGATTATGCATTTTTATTTTTTTTTTGTAACGTGCTTGTAAAACAGAGAAAAGTGAAGGAACAAAAAGTTACCTGAAGGAGAAAAAGTGCAAAAAAAAAAAAAAAAAAAGAGAAGAGAAATGGGGGAGAGGAAGAAACGGAGGTTGCAACGTGAGAATGCAGAGACAAGTTTTTACGTAGAATTAGGAATCACAAGAAATTCAACTCCTCTCTCCCTTCTAAACTCTCCAATAAATGCCAGTATTTTACGGGGCCTCTCTTTTTTTCTTCCTTTTTTTTCACTTCCGTACTTTTCTCCCCCTCAATTAATTAGCTATCTTCTATCAATACAAGGATGGAATAACTAGGTTCATCAAGGCTTGGAGAAATGAAAAGAAATCACCTTAGTATTTTTAGTTATCAACGCGCTTCATTGACCACTAGATCATATTTTTATTAGTAGTATTTTTTTTTTTAAAAAAATCTAACTGATGTTTGATACCTTTTTTAAAACGAATTAATCAAAAAGTAAAACCCATTATAAAGGCAGAATGTGCAACCATTGTAAGATTAAATACTTTTAGGATCTTGAACACGATAATTTTACATAGAAATTGTTAGGGACACATACCTAATGCGGAAGACATAATCACAGAGAGAAGCGGAAGCGTTAGTCATAAATTGATTTAAGGGGCGGCTCTAACGCTTGGCTAGTGAGGCCATTGCCTTAGGCCCCAAAATTTTGAAGGCCCCAAATTTATTTAAATTATTATAATCAATTTTATTATATATTATATATTATATATTTTATATAAATGAAATTGTTATTGTATATTTTTTATTATTAGTTGCTTGAGAGTATTTTATACTAATAAGTTTATAAATTTTCATAATCTTTTCACTCATTATTTGATATATTTATTTTAACTTTCAATTTTAAATTTTATCCTTTATATAGGAACTAAGTTATATATATCGATAACATAATGAATTTGTTTTCAATCTTTTCTTAAACTGTGTGAAGACAAAAATATTCATGTACAAGTTTCATTTTCGTTTTAATTTAATACTCCCACCGTCCAACAATAGTTGTCCACTATACAATTTTGGGATGTCCAACAATATTTGTCCACTTTATAAAATCAATGGACAATTTTACACTTAGTTCCTAATTTACCTTTTTCGTTAATTATAGTTTTTTCCCTATTATATTTTTCAAGACATTGTATTTATTATATGCAAAGGGTAATATAGTAAAATTACCCCTTTATTTATAGGTTTTTAAAGGGTGTCTCAAGTCAATAGTTGGACAGAGGGAGTATATCATATGAAAATTTTATAATTTATTTTCAATATTAACCGATGAATGTTACTTAATGGAATGAATTATGTCATTTAAATTGATCAGAAATTTGATAAGAAGGTGTATATATTTTGATACTATCCATACTCAAAACTTCAACTATTAAGTTATGTATGTTCTTTTCTTTTTCTTATTTGTGATGATAGCCAAATTAAAATTTCAATTTGAGTTTTGAAGCTTAACATTGATAATCCACCACTTTATTTTTTGTACACTTCTTCCTAATATTTTTTTTGTGTGTGTGAGAAATTTTTTATTCTTTTTCTTAATGATTAATCTGTTGCGTAGAAAATAAATTTTCATGTTAGTGTATAAATTTTGATAAAATAAATTTAAGGGCCTCTTAATATGATTTTGCCTTAGGTCACGAGATTTGTTGAACCGCCCCTGATTGGTTTCTACCTCCTTGCCCTAACTTTTTATTACCACAACTGTTAGCGATGGAATTATTGAAGAGAATATGTGGTAACCCTAATGGGTGGAGGGAGGACCAATTTATAGAGGTTATGACTTAATCTAATACGTCCATCAAGTGATTAATGTATGAACGAGATCTATTCCTTATTAAATATTATTTATGGTATTACTTGAGTTACAAGTAAACTTGAGTCATAAGTAAGAAATAATCAATAACTATTAATAATAATTCTTACATTCTTCCACTTGGCCAAATGACCATATAACATTAATATTTCATAAACATTAGTTGCGCATATAATAAATCTCTTCTATAATGTCCATCATACATACCACAATATAACAAACTACTAATGCAAGTTATAGCTGTTGTACATAAATTTCAAGCTACATACTTCCTTCCATATACTACTACATTAGCAACTCATCATACTAGGTTCATAAGCTATAAAACATATAACATTATGGTCCACAATAATGTCTCATAGAGACTTATCTTGTAATATCTCAAAACAATAATGTATACACCATTATGAGAAACAAGAAATTCATTAATATATATAAAAAACACATAATTTGAGCTCAGAGTGTAAAAACATCATAAATGTACCAATCATAAGTGCAACCAAGACCCATTCTTTGAACATGTTTATTAAATGTCTTTGGTTGTAAGCCTTTTGATAACGAATCTGCAATCGTGAGATCAATTCTAATATTCTCAAGTAACATTCTTTGTTTCTAAACTTCTTCCTTAACAGTAAAGTACTTTAATTTCATATGTTTGACACATTTGGAGTACTTATCATTCTTAGAGAAGAATACTGTTGCAGTATTATCACAATAAATTTTCAGCGGCTTGGTAATGGTGTCGACAACCCCAAGTCCTGAAATGAAGTTTCACAGCCATAATGCATGAATTGTGGCTTCATAACATGCCACAAACTTTCTTTGCAATTTTTTTTATTATTATTATTAATCAATTCCACGATTACTTTGATATCTTCCTAATATTCCGACCACAAAACTAATATTCGGTCTTGTGCAAGTTTGAACATATATCAAACTTCCATTTCTTTTCGTTCTACATCATTCTTTGGACATTGCATGAGATTAAATTTGTCCCCTTTTTGAATATGAACTATTTCTTCCGAACAATTGTTCATGTTAAATCTCTCTAGAACTCTTTCGATATAACCTTTTTGAGATAGTCTCAATAATCCTTGTGATCTATCACGGAATATTTCTATCCGTATCACATAGGATGCCTCACCCATATCATTCATTTCAAAGTTCATAAAGAGAAAGTCATTCGTCTCACATAATTATGCCTAAATCATTAGCAGCAAGTAAAACATCGTCAACATACGGGACTAAAAATATAAACTTACTCCCACTAATTTTTTGGTATATGCTCCGATCAATGGTAATTTTCTTAAATCCAAAAGATGTTATGGTATCATTAAACTTTATATACCATTGTCGTGAGGCTTGTTTGAGTTCATATATTGACTTCTTTAGTTTACACACCATTTGATCTTTTTCTTTAATTTTGAAACCCTCTGGTTGGTCCATATAAACATCCTCCTCGAGGTCTCCATTAAGAAAGACAGTTTTCACATCCATTTGATGTAACTTTAAATCATAATGAGCTACTAAAGGATAACAATTCTTAATGAGTCTTTCTTTGAGACTGGTAAAAAAGTCTCTTTATAATCAATGCCTTCTTTTTGAGTGTATCCCTTCGCAACAAGTCTGACTTTATTTCGTTCAATATTACCATTTGAATTGCGTTTGGTCTTGTAAACCCATGTACACCCGATTATTTTAGAACTTTTTGGTAATTAAATGAGATCCCAGATTTTATTGTATTCCATGGATTTTAACTCTTCATTCATGGCATCAAGCCATTTATCAGACTCAGTGCTTTCTATGGCATGTGAAAATGAAATCGGATCTTTATTAGTTTCAATGTCAAAATTTGACTCTTGCAAATAAATCATATCATCTGAAATGACCGATTTTTTTAATGGCATTGTTTGTGGTTCATTTACGTCAGATACTTGTGAATTAGTTCTTTCTTGAAGTGTTTCACCCAAATGTTGTTTAACATTGTTGAAGTGTTCTTCAACAAGAGGAACAACATTTGTGATTAGTGCGGAAGTAGGTACATTCATGGGCAATGAAATATTTACCCTTACCTCATTTATTTCCATCATTTCTCGTTTTGCAAATGGACCTGGACATTATTTTGATTCATTATACTTTCCATAATATTCACCACCTTTATTTGACCTAATGATTTTCACTTTTATCTAATTGTCTTTCAACCTCATTAACGTATACTTTGAGAGCATCCGATGCTTGAGATTTTTCTTTCAACAAATAGATAAATCAATAATGTGAAAAATCATTGATAAAGGTTATAAAATATTTTTCTCCACCAAAATATGGAACATCAAAGGGTCCGCAAATATCAATGTGTATAATTACAAGAAGTTGAGTGCTTCTTGTGGCACCTTTCTTAGTATACTTGGTTTGCTTTCCTTTAATGCAATTCAAACAATATATCAAGATCAATAAAATTCAGATTCGGAGAATCTCATTCTTTACTAATCTTTTTAATCTTTCTTTGGATATATGACCCAAACATTTATGCCACAAATAGGCAGAACTTTCATTTAGTAAAAGTGCCCTTCCTTTCTACAGAAACGACACACATCGGCCTTGGGTTCCTTATGAGCATTCTGTGGAACTTTAGCAGGTGCCTTTTTTTTTTTTTTTAACTTCTTAAACTTGTTGTCCTTCACTTTAAGTCCTTTACCAGCTCATTGACTTATGAAGCTAATGGAATGACCTCCTTATTTCTTAAGTCTTGACTCCTTTTGAGTAAACATACTGGACAATTCACTAACATCCCATTTATCCTTAATAGTGTTATAGTCATTTGGAATGGTCTATACTCAAGAGGCAATGATTTCAGAATAAACTGAACCAAGAAGGTGTCATCCACTTCCATCCTTAAGGTCGAAAGTCTTGCTGTAATATTAGTCATCTCGATAATATGATTTTGTATACTGCGCGACCCATCAAACTTCATGGTCGTGAGTTCGTTGTTAGTGTACCAGCGAGAGACTTATCAGCAGAACGAAAACATTATTCCACAAACTTCAGGTATTCCCTGGCACTTTCTGTTTGTGGAATAGTACTCTTAATATTGTTAGCAACAATCATTTGCATGAACATAAGACTCAACCTGTTAGAGCTCTTCCATGATTTATGGAAAAACTTCTCATTCTCACTGCTCTTATAAGTAATGACAGTAGGTTTATCATTCGGTAGAGCCAAGTGAAGATCCATCATAGCTAAGTGGAACTAGACTTGTTTATGCCATTCAGAGAAGTTCAATCAATTGAACACAATAACAGACAAAACATGTGAATGAAGATGAATAACTACAAATAGATATACATGCTTACAAATAAAAAATAATGTGAACTCAATAAAATGATAAAAGTACAGCGTAATTCTCCTTTGGGTAGATATTACGACACACTATCATAATTTAAATGCCATTTTTAATCTTTAATAGGTAATTAAATATATTTAACCAAACATATACGATATCTTTGGATATACAATATATGTTTGACTGAAAATATTAATTTACCTCATATTGCTCACTGTTTGTAGAATGATTAATTCATCTTTAGGTAAATTCTTAAGTTCTAGCAATAGTGAAAGTCAATTTATCTATTTATTTTCAATATATAGGCATTTAATTAACTTTCATAGATAAATGACAATTTTATGAATGCATATTTTTCTTAACCATACTAGTTTGACCACTTTGGTGACTAACAAACTATATAAATACAAATGCACACATAATATCATAAAATTTTGTGCATGTGAATAAATTTATACAATTTTAGTTTGGCCACTTTGGTGGCTACAAGCTATAGAAACATAATACATACATCAAGTGATCATAAATATGATACGTGTAGACGTTAATTTATCTAATTTGGCCACTTTGGTGACTAACAAACTATAGAAATATAATACATACATCAAGTGATCATAAATATGATACGTGTAGACGTTAATTTATCTAATTTGGCCACTTTGGTGACTAACAAACTATAGAAATACAAATGCATACATAATATCATAAATTTTTATGCATGTGAATAATTTTATACATCTTAGTTTGACCACTTTAGTGACTACAAACTATAGAAACATAATACATACATCAAGTGATCATAAATATGATACGTGTAGACGTAAATTTATCTAGTTTGACCACTTTGGTGACTAACAAACTACATAAATACAAATTCACACATAATACCATAAAATTTTGTGCATGTGAATAATTTTATATATTTTAGTTTGGTCACTTTAGTGACTAACAAACTACATAAATACAAATTCACACATAATATCATAAGATTTTGTGCATGTGAATAATTTTATATATTTTAGTTTGGCCACTTTTGTTACTAACAAACTATAGAAACATAATACATGCATCAGGTTGAAAAACCAGACTCAGTCTCTCTTGAAATACTGAATATGCCAATAAATAATGAATTGTACTAATCCACATATGTAAAGTGATCATAAATATTATATGTGTAGACGTTAATTTCTCTAGTTCAGACACTTTGGTGACTAACAAACTTTAGAAATATAATACACACATATTATTTATTAAATAGTATAACGACCACTTTAATTTATTGCACAATGTAAAAGCAAAACATAATTATTACATCATGGGAAGATTAAGATTTTTTTAGAGTTTGTGCAAATTAAACTTTGCTAACAACACTCATAAGAGTCCAAACACCTTAAATAGTCAAGCACAAAATTACGATACTACAAAAAAATTCAACAACAAGTTTGAACATAATATGATTGCAGTGCTTAGCGTCAACTAAATCGAGTGAGTCGGGCGGTTGTTGGAACATCATTAAGTTGCACTAAATTCTAGTGTTGACCACTAAACTCCAACAAATTATTTAGATTCTTTTGTGTTTTTTTTTTTTTAAGCAGTAAACTCTATTAAATTTTTCCAATCAAATATTAATTAATTAATTAATTAATAACTACAAAATTTCTACGATGACATCAACAATAAATGCTATCCAACATTAAAGTGTCAATTCTGATGGACAAAGAAAAGGGGGAAAAAAAATCTGAAGTTCTAGTTTTTTTTTTTTAATGAGAAATTAATCATCACATTATTAAACTGATGCAGTTATATAATTTATCCATTCAAACAATTCAGGCTCTGATACCACATGTAAGATAAAATACTTTTAGGATCTTGAACACGATAATCTTATATAGAAATCGTTAGGGACACATACCTGATGCGGAAGACATAATCATAGAGAGAAGCGGAAGCGTTAATCGTAAATTGATTTCTATCTCCTTACCCTAACTTTTTGTTACCACAACCGTCAGCGATAGAATTATTGTAGAGAATATGTGGTAACCCTAATGGGTGGAGGGAGGACCAATTTATAGAGGTTATGACTTAATCTGATACGTCCATCAAGTAACCAATGTATGGACGAGATATAATCCTTATTAAATATTATTTATGCTATTACTTGAGTTACAAGTAAACTTGGGTCATAAGTAAGAAATAGTTAATAATTATTAATAATAATTCTTACACCCATATCAAAAGTTTTTTTTTTTTTTTAATTGACTCAAACTTGAAACCTCTTATTAAGAATAGAGGGATTGTGTTCCATTTTGTGTAACCTTTTTGTGGTCATTCTATTATCATTTGTTACTTCCTCTTCGTGTCTGCTTAATTCCATGTATACTATTTATGAGTAATATATTCTATTATTTCTTTAACGAAGGTGAAGATTCTTTCAAATAACAACTTTTTAGTCGTCAAACACCAAAAGTAGTACATAAGTTTTCTGTTTTTAGGAATCTCTCCTGTAACAATTTCATATTTATCATCCACATGCTTGGTGTATTTTCCATCTCCAAAGTTTACAAATATTTAATTGCATCCACTATACAACACCTTGGATGCAACACACATGTTTCGAGTCAAAACATGTTTAGTTTAGGAAGAAACATTTCTAAAGTGTTCGAAAATGGACACTTGTAGTCCCATCCTTCCCCAAACCTCACACATAACGGAAGATTAGTGCAATGAGCTTCCTTTTATACTAGTACTGTAATCAATTTTTTTTTTAAAAAAAAATACATGGTTTGACGGTTTGTTTATGATTTGTTGGAATTTGAACAAGTCAAAATTACAAGGTTTAAAGAAACAGAAATTCATGTCGATCCAAAATGCAATAAGGATATCCTCATCTTACAAGATAGACAGGCAACAGAACATTATAAATGAAGTATAAAATAACTGACTCTACGAATACGCATCCATCACCATCTGAAATAAAAATAACTACAGGTATATGATCATAAAGAATTACGTCAAAAAATAATTGCTCTCTCCAAACTTGAAGAAAATTTTCATCTGAGAAGTGATCTTGTCAAATGTTCGCGCGCTGTTGCCAATGCTTGAGTTATTGTCTGAAAATTGTAAACAAATTAGTGTAAGCTAACTAGGGGAAATGAGGCATAGTTGTTAGTCGTAAGTCTAATTACTCCCTCAATCCCAATTTAAGTGCCGTACTCTCCTTTCTGGTCTGTCCAAAAATAAGTTTTCCAATACCAACATTCTACATGGCAAACTTGAGATCACAAGATTTAAAGGACTATACAAATATTTCTTGAACTCCAGGCCTAATCAAACTAAGACACTAAAAATTAGGACGGAGGGCATATATTCTAACAAGTAAAATGAATTTCCTATGAACATTACCAAAACAGTTGCCTCAGTAGAAAACTTTCCTCACCCCTTTAAGTTTCAGCCTAAGCAACATTACAGATCTGGAAGGGCTTGATTTTTAGACCTTTACAAGGGATAGATGGATTACTCTATGGGTCTATTTTTTAAGCCTGCTATTTTACCTTGTCCTAAAATCCATAAAATTCTGACAGTTTATATAAAGTCAAGGAAATATATGAGATTCTACATAAGTACACATACATATACACATGTCTAAAGTATGATTCAGCAATGGAAAGAATATGTTGCTTACCTGTTCAGACAAGGGTGCTCCATCATCCATGTTATGACTGGAAACTTTTCCAGCAATAATATTACCATCAGTTTCAAGAACCATCCTGCAAGCATACATTCCAAGCACCAAAAAGTCAAGTAAAAATGTTGATTGTAGAGATTGGAAGTTGGAACAAGAGAGCTCTATCACAATCAAAATACTGGAGGAATGAACATTTGAATAAAATTTCTTTCAGTGCAATTGCTAGAATACAACTACTAGGGAACCACCAACTTACCCTCCATCCACAATCTCATCAAGGCATAGAAGAATGAGATCTAAGTTCTCAAGTGCCTCTCTCTGTTCAACGTTATTCCTGAAACAATTGCACATCAAATACGGCAGAAAATTCGAACAGATCAAAAGATCTCAATCCCAAAATCAAGGAGTAGTTTCAGAGCCTTCACTAAAAATACCTTAGGAGCAGGGTAACTGCATCATAGAAACCCTGAAGAACAGTGGTTAGAACTAATTCATTTTCATCATCACCTCCAGTGACAAAGAAGTGGAGGTCTTGCACAAACTTATAAACAATAATGTTGTTCTCAAACATTGTTATTTCAGCTGCAGATCAGAACTCAAAAGGTAAGTCCAAACAACTTAAGCACATTAAAAATCAAACCTTTCACAGTAGTCAGAAGACAAAGAATAACAAAAAGTAGTTAAGTCACCTTCAGGCTTTCTTATTCCAGGAAAGTAAGTAGTTGCAAAAAGAAAAATAGTATTAGTTCTAAAATGTTGGCCCTATTAGTTGTTGTGGGTCACAAGCATGTAACTTGTTTTGAATTTCACTATATAAGACAGATAATGCAACGGTATTCCACAAAAACATGCTAAAAATAGTTCAGACATGACAATATCAAGGATCATTCAAGCAAGAACAGGTCCCAATACCTTCGGTCCGAGCATTTGTCTTTTGAGTCTTGGTGAAAATAGACTTCTCAAAGGCAACCTTAGCGCTGTTTGTCGGCCAGTCATCAGAGTAGTATTTAACAGCTACACGCTTTCCTTCCGAATCCAAAAGAAGTATGTTCTTCACCACAGGACAAGAATCCTATATAATCAAACAATCACCATTTTGCCATGAGTAAACCATTCACTCACATCAGACAAGTACCAAACTAATCCGTTTGTTTCAATTTATTTGTCTTACTTTCTTATTTGGTCTGTTTCAAAAAGAACGCATCTTTCCTTTTCTGGCAACTCTTCAATTGTAGCTTTCCACCGGACATGTTCAAAAGTCTTCTTATTTTCTTAAACTAACTCCGCGACAAGTCAAAATGGGACAAACAAATTAAAGTATCTAACTAAACAGGTAATCCAACACACGAATCCTCAAAAACACGCGTTCAATTTCTAAAAATCAAACGGCGATGACTAACAACATATGAGCATCTGCACCGACTGAGATCTAATTTGTAAAAAATCAAAAGGCGATAACTAACAAATGATGATTAAGTCAGGGTTTTACCCAACAATGATTACATCGCAACCATTGATATACGAAACTAGAAGACACAATTAAGCATTGAAAAATCGGATCTAACATAAAATGCAAACTTTCTTGAAGAATTCTAATTAAATCTTGCGCCTAATAAAACATAATAGAAGAAGGAGGAAGATTACATACATAATTTAGAAGGAAACCGGCCATTGATGAAAGAGCGATTCACTGCCGGAAAATTTCTTTGTTGATATGCAGTGAAAGAAGTAGCTGTTCGCGTCAGATTTGGAAACTGTGAGGGTCATTAGTATAAATATTTTCGGTCAAGGTTTAAATTGGGCCGTTAATGAAATGGACTTTTTGAGATTTCAAAGCCCAGCCCATATGATTCCCATCCTTGTAGAATGGGGGAAAGTGCACAAAATAGCCTAGTTTTATACATGTTTACAAGTTTAGCCAGACATATGTATCTGAACTTTGTCCTGTTAAAGTCTAATTTAGATAATATGTATGCAAAGAAACTTTGAAACTTTAGTCATTTTTGTTTGAGGTTGTAAGATAATTGATAAAAAAAAATTTGAAAATGTATATGCACGAAGTTCAGTAAACTCTCCTAACTATTCTTTCTTTTTAGACTAAATATCAAACAATGCGATCATATTAGTTATTTAAAATTTAGACAATCAATCAGAATCAAAAATTTAGGTAAGCATGATTATAGTGCAAAAGTAAAGAATGATTTGTTTTGGCCTTTTGCTTGTTGAAGTTGCGCTTAAATTATGTTTGATTTGTTTTGCTTGAAGTTACTTGTGGAGAAGGAGCTAAACTTTGTCAATACTGGCTACAAATTAAATAATTTAAAAAAATAACTAAACTAAAAACGTGAAAACTCACGTACCATTTTGCTACCTTGTAGCTATTAGACTATATTTGTGCTGCCGTATGCATTTTTTTCCTTTTATAATTTTTTGTTTTAATAGACAGAGAAGTGCTGCTAATTCATAGTCTGGAAGTTAATAGTGATTCGAATTACAGCATATTGGCCACTGAATTTTCCCCTTAAGATAAGAACCATTAATCCAAGTGTGAAAACATGATTATAATAAAGTGATAATTATTTTTGATAGGAAGTTATTTTTATTAAAAATATTTTATCCTAAACATGAATCTTTTTTTAAAAAACAAAGTGTGAAAACAATGTCGATGTAAATGAAGTAATGATAGTAAATTTAGACCAAGAATTAGAAGATTAAACCATCCATGAAAACCACAGAAATCTTTTGTTTTCTACCCAACTTTTCTAACAACAAAATTCTCTTAATGCCGCTATACATACTCATAAGAACTCATACAATCCAATTTGGCCTAAGACTAAATCCAAACGATAAATACCTATGTTGTTTTACCTATAAATATGACTATAAGTTAGAATTCGAGAGCCTTAATTAAGGAAATCCCATCAAGACTGTTTGAACAGATTAGTCGGGCGGTGTCCGACTAAGGAGTGTAGAATGCAGGGCCACACTTGCATTTCCATCCTTCTGGCTCATAATTAGTGTACTGAACTCCCACTCGACCCGTGTTGGTCGGTACTTGTATTGCCTCACATGGCATACATCCATAACATTTGTGCTCACAGCTTGGAGGACTTGATCCTAATAGTTTCATCTCTTCTTTACTCACACTGCTATTTTCGTCTGCTTCCTTCACTTGTCTTTCTCCTTCTATGCTCATATTTCCCTTAAATTGAAAAGAACAACTTGTTTAGTACTCCATTTGAATACGCTAAATCGCGAAAAAAGAGAAATCAAAAGGCAAAGGATGTCGAGAATTACCTTATTTGTACTCAATTTGTTGTGTAGAGATTGTTGATTTGAAGTCAATGGCCTGCAATTAACACATGATAAAGAGAGTGCAATTATGATTAGGATGAAATAGCAGAATTTACACTTCATTTTTTACTTGCACACCAACTGTTTGTATATATGAGGCAATGAAAGTCTGAAAGAGAAAGAGACAAAAAATAAAACAGGGGATTTAGAATAATTGGAGATTGATCATTTGGTTCACTTCAAAGGGTGTCCATATCATGATAGCTTTATAAAGGAAGCAAAGGAAAAAGAGGAGGCTCAAAATTGTCAAGCTCCCATTTCCCAAAAAGCAATCCCTCCAAAGCTCCTTGGATTTCTCTAAGCCTCTCTCTCTGTAAGTTGTATTGGTAAAAACGAAATCTTTACTTCTCAAACAAGTGATACTACTCTTATCCTGCATCTTTCTGGCTGAAAAGCCTACACCTTTACAAATTTTTTATTCAATTTTATTTTTCTTAGTTGTACTAGTCTTGTTTTGACAACTCAATTCACCTTATGATTTAATCTGTTTTCTTTCTTTCTTGTTCTCTATGTACACGTTGCTTCAAATTTTGAAATGAAACTGGAAGTACCCTTTTTAGGTTCTGAGTAACACCTGAATACAGCAGCCTATAGAAATTGCAGGTGAATTAACAGGGAAAAATTGTGGGTGCCTAGACTGCAGAGTCACCTATTCCCCTTTTTGGTCATATTCTGGAACTGGACAAGAAGGAAAATCTTTCTTTAAATTCTTTTCAGTTTTTAAATACAAGAAATAAGTACACAAAATCAATGTCTGAGAGATTCAGTACCCAAAAAAAATCTTAATTTATGTTAGTGAACAAAACTTATATATATAGTACATAATAAAATGTATGAGTAGTTAACCACTTTCATGGATTGGGAAGCGTTAGGGGCGCAGCCAAGCAGGACAAAAATTAAACCATTTTTTGATCTTTTCGTGTGCTTACTTTTCATGTTTAATTTGAACTCCGTTATGGAAACTCTTGTTGGGTTTTAAAGGTGTGAACAGGAAATGAAGGGTTGTGAACTCTCTCGAAGAGTTGTGACCGTTTGAAAAGTTATGCATTTTCCAAAGTGTTGTGACCTTTCTGAAAGGTTGTTTTCTTTCTGAAAGGTTGTCTTCTTTCTAAAAGGTTGTGACCTTTACCCTTTGTTGGCTATAAATAGAGAGGTTTTCTCTCATTTTTTGATAATCAAATTATTCCCTTCTTTTGCATACATTTCTTACAAAACAAAATCTATCGATAGTGTCTGTGTGTGTGATTCGTTGCTGTCATTTTGAGTTCGTTGAAATTATCGAAGTTTGAGGTACCGCTACTTCTTTAATGGTTAATCCGTTTTATCTTGGGAGGAATTAATCTGCAACCTCGGGTACTTGAGGGGATTAAATTTCTTAAGGACACACAGTGGGTTCTGTGGACTCGGATAGTTCTTTGTGATTTTCTTTTCATCTTTTATTATTTCTGGTTTGCTAATTTAAATATAGGAAATAACAATCTTAAGAAATTTATAAAAGTTTCTATATTTGAGTTTTCTGGAGATTAAAATCTTTATGGTTTTCTACTCTGTTTGAATTTCTAAAAATTCATTCGATTAACGATTAAAAAAACATAAAAACTTTATCGTTACATCAGAAACAGTCTGTGTAAGGATTTATTCTTTACTGTTAGTATTTTACATACTAAAATTGTCTGCCATTTGTGACAGAAAAAAAAAATGACTAATTCAAGTCAAGCAAATGTTGGAACAGTAAGTGCTACAACAACATCGGTTGCACCCAATCGTTCAACTGCTGCCTTAGCAGCGGCTGAGAAACCTGCAAAGTTTTCTGGAGTCGACTTCAAGAGATGGCAACAAAAAAATGTTCTTCTATCTGACTACATTGAGTCTGCAGAGGTTCATTAATGAGAACGTTCCTGTTATGTCGGATGAAACTCCGTCTGAAGAACAATTCTTGGTAACAGAAGCATGGACACATTCTGATTTTTTGTGTAAAAATTATATTTTGAGTGGCCTGCAGGATGATCTGTACAATGTGTACAGTAATGTCAAAACCTCAAAAGAACTCTGGGATGCTTTAGAAAAGAAGTATAAAACAGAGGATGCCGGAATGAAAAAGTTCATTGTGGCAAAGTTTCTGGACTATAAGATGATAGACAGTAAGACCGTCGTCACCCAAGTTCAAGAACTGCAGGTCATAATTCATGATCTCCTTGCTGAAGGTATAAATTTATTTAATACCTATGTTGGAAATATTAAGTTTATTCTTAATACTCACATAATTTTTAATGTAGGATTAGTTGTGAATGATGCTTTCCAAGTGGCTGCCATTATTGAGAAGTTACCGCCATTGTGGAAGGACTTCAAAAACTACTTGAAACATAAACGCAAGGAGATGACTGTTGAAGATCTCATGGTAAGGCTAAGAATTGAAGAGGATAACAAGGCCGCAGAAAAGAGGTCACGTGGTAATTCAGCAACATTTGGAGTAAATATTGTTGAAGAAGATCCTACAAAATCAAAGAAAAGAAAGAAAGCATCTGGTCCAAAGAACAATCCTCCTAAGAAGAAGTTCAATGGAAGTTGCTTCAATTGTGGCAAACGTGGTCATAAGGCTACTGAATGTCGGGGTCCCAAGAAGGACAAGAAGAAGGATCAAGCAAATTTGGCTGAATCCAAAGGAGAGATGGACGATCTTTGTGCAATGCTTTCAGAATGCAATTTGATTGAAAATCCAAGAGAGTGGTGGATAGATTCTGGTGCCTCATGCCATGTGTGTACCAACAAAGAATTATTTTCATCATATACTCCAGCACCTACAGACGAGAAGTTGTTTATGGCAAACTCCACTGTTGCAAAGGTGGAAGGAACTGGAAAAATCCTTTTAAAGATGACATCGGGCAAGGTAGTGACTTTGAACAGGGTCTCGTATGTTCCGGAATTGCGAAAGAACTTAGTTTCTATACCAGTTCTGACTAAGAACGGATTCAAATGTGTATTTGTTTCTGATAAAGTTGTAGTCAGTAAGAATGAAATGTATGTAGGAAAAGGTTACCTCACTGAGGGCCTCTTTAAACTCAATGTAATTGCAGTTGATATGAATAAAAATTCTGCTTCTTCTTACTTGCTTGAGTCTAAATGTTTATGGCATGAACGTTTGGGACACGTTAATAACAAAACCTTGCGAAAATTGATTAACTTAAATGTTTTGCCTAAATTTGAGTGCAATAAATCAAAATGTCAAGTTTGCGTTGAATCTAAGTATGCTAAGCATCCTTATAAATCTATTGAAAGGAATTCATATCCCTTAGAACTGATTCACACTGATATTAGTGACATGAAGGCAACACCAACACGTGGTGGAAAAAAGTATTTCATAACTTTTATTGACGATTGCACTAGATATTGTTATGTCTATTTGCTAAATGGTAAGGATGAAGCAATAGACGTATTTAGGAAATATAAAACTGAAGTTGAAAATCAGTTGGATAGAAAGATCAAAATGATCAGAAGTGATAGAGGTGGAGAATATGAATCTCCATTTGCAGAAATATGTTTGGAAAATGGAATAATCCATCAAACTACTGCTCCTTACTCTCCCCAATCTAATGGAATTGCGGAACGGAAAAACCGAACTTTAAAGGAAATGATGAATGCCTTACTTATAAGTTCAGGTTTACCACAAAACTTGTGGGGGGAAGCTATCCTTACAGCAAATCGAATACTCAATAGAGTGCCTCACACAAAGACACATGTTATTCCATATGAGAAATGGAAAGGTAGAAAACCCAACTTGAAATATTTCAAAGTGTGGGGGTGTCTAGCCAAAGTTCAGGTTCCTATACCTAAGAGAGTGAAAATAGGGCCTAAGACTGTGGATTGTGTATTCATTGGATATGCCACAAATAGTAAGGCATGTCGATTTTTGGTTCATAAGTCCAAACATCCGGATATTCATGACAATACGGTAATGGAATCAGATAATGCTGAATTTTTTGAACATATCTATCCGTATAAAACTAGACTTGAGTCATCTAGTTGGGCGTCTAAACAACCTCGAGAAGAACCAAAAGATAATGAAACCAATGAAGAGAGTCCAAGGCGCAGTAAACGTCAAAGGACAGCTACGTCATTTGGATTTGATTTTGTAACATTCCTACTTGAAAGTGAGCCTCAAACATTCAAGGAAGCGATGTTGTCTAGTGACTCAACCTCTTGGAAGGAGGCTGTCAATAATGAGATTGAATCAATCTTAAGCAATCATACCTGGGAGTTGGTTGATCTTCCTCCAGGGAACAAACCCTTGGGTTCAAAATGGATCTTCAAAAAGAAGATGAAAGATGATGGAACTATTGACAAATATAAAGCAAGACTTGTTGTCAAAGGCTTTAGACAAAAAGAAGGTCTTGATTATTTTGACACATACTCGCCAGTAACTAGGATTACTTCAATTCGGATGTTAATTGCCCTAGCTGCACTATACAGTCTTGAAATCCATCAAATGGATGTGAAAATCGCTTTCTTAAATGGAGAACTAGAGGAAGAAATCTACATGGAACAACCTGAAGGCTTCATAGTTCCCGATAAAGAAAAGAAAGTATGCAAACTTGTTAAGTCACTTTATGGACTAAAACAAGCACCAAAACAATGGCATGCAAAGTTTGATCAAACCATGTTGGCAAATGGATTTAAGATCAATGAGTGTGATAAATGTGTTTACATTAAAGACACTCCAAATCAGGAAGTTATTGTATGCCTATATGTGGATGACATGTTGATAATGAGCAAGGACATTGCCAATATAAAAGCTACTAAGCGCATGCTAGCTAGTAAGTTTGATATGAAAGATCTAGGAGTTGCCGATTTGATATTGGGAATTAAGATTCACAAAACTCCTAACGGTCTAGCATTGTCTCAATCTCATTATATTCAAAAGGTACTTGAAAAGTTCAAGTATTTGAATTTCAAAAAGGCAAAGACCCCAATTGATGTGAACCTTAATCTTGCAAAGAATAAAGGTGAAAGTCAGTCTCAATTGGATTATGCCAGAGTATTGGGAAGTTTGATGTATGTCATGAATTGTACACGACCAGACATAGCTTGCGCTATAAGTAAACTAAGTCGATACACAAGTAATCCCAATCAAAATCATTGGTTGGCAATGAAGAGAGTTTTGGGGTACTTAGAAGACACTCAAAACTATGCTTTGCATTACAACAAATATCCAGCAGTTCTTGAAGGATATAGTGATGCAAATTGGATTACTGGGTCAACTGAAACAAAATCCACGAGTGGATATGTTTTCACTATTGGTGGAGGAGCAATATCTTGGAAATCATCCAAACAAACATGTATAGCTCGCTCTACAATGGAGTCTGAATTTATCGCCTTAGACAAGGCCGGTGAAGAAGCTGAATGGCTCCGAAATTTCTTAGAAGATATTCCGTATTGGCCCAAACCAATGGCCCCTATATGCATACACTGCGATAGTCAAGCTGCAATAGGAAGGGCTGAAAGCGTTATGTATAACGGAAAGTCTTGTCATATAAGACGAAGACATAACTCTGTTAGACAACTACTCTCTAGTGGAATTATCACAATTGACTATGTAAAGTCAAAGAATAATGTGTCGGATCCACTTACAAAAGGCCTAACTAGAGAAGGAGTTGAGAAATCATCGACGGGAATGGGACTATGGCCGAGAACAAGTCATCGTGGCGGTAACTCTACCTAGAAAACTGGAGATCCCAAGATCTAGGTTCAAGGAGATAAAACAAAGTCATAGATGACGGTTCAACATTGTCAAAAATTATTTTACATCCATTCTCATGATAAGACAATGTTCAGTAACCAGGATAAAGGCATAAGGACTTTTTTAATGGTTTCTAAGTTTGATACAGGGTATATCAAATAGTGTATCTACGGGATAACACATTTAAAAACCACCTATGTAAGTGTGAAGTGTAAGCCGCTTCAAGGAGAATTCGGTAAGGCCAGTTCTCTAAGCACTTATTAACCGAGATGTGTTCATGGCTGAAACGAACAAAACAATGAGAACCAAAAACAGTTCAAAGGTTGATTGTGTGACTTATGTTGTCTAGGTATACACCAAAGCTCGACGGTTCAAAGATATCAAATCTACCGATTGACCGAGTATATCCGATATATGTTCACTACGGAAAGTTTAAAGGGAAACCTACTTATCCAGATGCGATTAACCTTTACTTACGAATCAGACAATTTTTCATACATATGTTTTAACAATAGCCATTCCCTATTCATGTGGGGGATTGTTGGGTTTTAAAGGTGTGAACAGGAAATGAAGGGTTGTGAATTCTCTCGAAGAGTTGTGACCGTTTGAAAAGTTATGCATTTTCCAAAGTGTTGTGACCTTTCTGAAAGGTTGTTTTCTTTCTGAAAGGTTGTCTTCTTTCTAAAAGGTTGTGACCTTTACCCTTTGTTGGCTATAAATAGAGAGGTTTTCTCTCATTTTTTGATAATCAAATTCTTCCCTTCTTTTGCATACATTTCTTACAAAACAAAATCTATCGATAGTGTCTGTGTGTGTGATTCGTTGCTGTCATTTTGAGTTCGTTGAAATTATCGAAGTTTGAGGTACCGCTACTTCTTTAATGGTTAATCCGTTTTATCTTGGGAGGAATTAATCTGCAACCTCGAGTACTTGAGGGGATTAAATTTCTTAAGGACACACAGTGGGTTCTGTGGACTCGGATAGTTCTTTGTGATTTTCTTTTCATCTTTTATTATTTCTGGTTTGCTAATTTAAATATAGGAAATAACAACTCTAGCTCCGCTCCCGCTAGGAAGCGCTGTGACCAAAAAAGTTTTTCTTATTATCCAAAAAGAAGAGCTTGGTTTTCTATTGGATCCTGCAAGGGTTTCTGAATTTATCCATCCAAAGAAATGAAGCCTTTCATTGACTTTTAGCACTAGGCTAAAGTTGAACTAAGTGAAGTAAGTGCAGCTGATTGCAGCATCACCATTGAATAATGAGTTGCAATAAATAGGGAAGAAAGAATGAGGAGCCAATAATTAAACAAACTTTTTATTTTGTTTCTTTTAACATTTGAGGTAAGAACTGTAAAACCAAACCTGGGAAGCAAGCACATATAAAAGGAAAGCTGATAAGTACCATTCAATGCACTGTTTTTCATTTTCTTTTGGTATAGTACTAGCTGATGAGTGGCAGTGAAGTAGCATGTGCAGACTAAGTTAGGTGTTAGCAATGTGGTATATAGCATATGGTTTTGGGATTCAAGAAAATACTTTTCATTAAGTTTTTGATAAATTAATTTGTTACTATCTGCTGCTTTTTGTTGTTTTTTCCAGCTTATTTCTTTAACCTTTCTTCGTATTATATCCTACCTATCCTAGATCTTATTTGTGAGATTATACTAAATATGTTGTTGTTGTTGTATTTATACATATTAAGTGAACTTATAACATAAATACGGGATTTAAGCAAACCTACTTGATTCTACTTGACCCATAAGTAAAGTTGTAGCTCCACCCATGACTATAGGGATTTTAGTATGAGCTCTTTAAAAGATACTAGAAGATAATAGTAAAGCCAAGGTTAGTTAAACAATATCCTGTACATTTCAGAGTTCTGGGTTCATTGTGGTACTGTGTTTTTAGTATTATTTATTTTCATTGATGTTCAATCAGTGAATGATTTGATGATGCACTGTGGTCTCTGTCATTCAATGACCATGCTTTCTGTGTGTTCAAGATTTTGAACAGTTTGATATATTGGGATTAGAGGGCACCGAAAAGTCCTTCCTTTTCTTCTAACAAGCCAAGAACTTTCCTATCAACAAATATACTTGATTTACCCAAATATAATATTTTTCTGCTTGAAATAAATACTTTTTTGCTTCTGCTTCTCCCCGACAGCAAAAAATTGGCTTCTACTTCTATTTAAAAGCATTTTTAGTGATTACTCAAACACGTTTTTTTCAAAATAAATGTTTTTCATTCAAAATAAGTGTTTTTGACGTTACAACAACAATGTCAAACATACTCTAACAATATAATACAATACAACGGCAGCAACATCCAAACAAGGTGTTAAGGGTATTTTGTTAATACGGTGCTTTTTACAATTAATAATACTTCACATCTTCTTCATTGGTTTGTCTCTTTTATATGCAACTATAATCTCCTCCTTCTTATGAACTCCTCTGGGCAAAACAAAACACGTGCTTTCGTGCTCCTGTACTTGTCTGAATGTCTTGTAACATTTGCAACACTACCTTCATCTCTGGCCTGTTTTGTGGCTTTGCGTCCCAACATTTTTTCATTATATCTGATAATGCTGTTGGACAACATTTTGGTATCTCAGGCCTTCGATCCTGAAATTTGCGAAACAACTCGTTAGTACGCCAAATTACTCACGTTGATGTACGTATATATATATATACACACAACATGTTGAGTATTTAACGAACTGATGAATCGATGAAAAAAGGGTAAGTACCTTATAAATTTGATGTGATATTTTACTACGAGAAATGTGTTCAGGATATGGATCTAAACAAGTGTACATTTCCCACAAGCAAATTCCAAAGCTGTAGACATCACACTTGTGATCATACGACAGTTCACTCAAAACCTGGTGAAATACAAAAAGTAAATTAGTACTTCAATTTACAAAGGAAGTGTTGAAGTTCTTGTACGAGCATGAAACTCTTAATAAAAAATCGAGAGAAGTGTTTGAAACACTTCTAAACTTGCCGAGAATTTAGGGGTGTATTTTATTTATGTTGCAAGATTGGGGTGTATTTAAGTTTAGTTTGTCAAGTAAAGTTTTGTTTTTAACACTATTAATAGTTTGAGATGAAACTAATTAATAAGTCACGTCGAGTTTAGATGTGTTTTCAATATTTATCTGATAAAGAATATTTGAAAAATGATGTAACGTACCTCAGGAGCCATGTAACCGATAGTTCCAGTTGTTCCAACCATCATAGGAGGATAATTCAAGCCAAGAGAAAAAAAATGACTTGATATTCCAAAATCAATTATCTTCACTCTTCCAGTTTTGTCAAGAAGTAAATTTTCAGTCTTCACATCTCTATGAGCAATCTTTTCTGAATGAAGGTAACTTAATCTGCAATGTATACGTATTATTAGATTAAAAAATTTTAACATATGGTTTAATATGTTTATGAATTAGATAATAGATGAAGATGCATGCATACCCTTTAGCAACATCGATTGCAAGTTGAAGAATAGTATCCAAAGGTAACTTCTTCTTCATTGTGTATTTTGAAAGATAGGATGTAAGAGTTCCTCCACCAACATATTCCACAACAATGCAACATCCATTTACTGAACCTTTATGACATTTCATTTTTATATTTGTCATATTATTCTTTTTTATAGCTCCAATAAACTGCACAAAATTAATATATTTAATTGTCATCAGCTCATATTCTATTATAGGCTCAATAAGAAAAGAAAGGAGAATATTTCAAAGGCATAATGAATAAATATCTCTTTTAGTTTGGCTTTCAACTGACATGTATGGTTGGTAGGAACTTAAATTTGTTTAAAATTGAAAAAGTAGAAGCACAAGTCCTACATCGCATAATACACGTATAATACAAACATATGACACAAAATTGCCATGTAGGACGTCATATACGATGAATGTGTCTATTTTTTTAATTTTATATAAGTTTAAGTGTCTACTTGTACACATTCAAAATCGGAGGGCATCAAGTTGGGCATGCTTAAATAGATGGGAAGTTTATAACTTTGTAAATAAACTAATAATATTATAAGGAAGAAGAGAAAATAATTAAGTAGATATGTACCTTGGCAATATTGGAGTGTTCAAGTGTGCTCCAAATTGAAACTTCTTGCATGAATACCTCTTCCATCAATTCTTTAGATGAATTCTTCTTTTCATCTCCCAAATCGAACATTTTAACTGAAATTCATAGAAATAATGTGTATTAATTAAAAGTCACCAATTTTTTTTATGCATACTACTTTTTGAATCCATAATTATAAAAATATAATAATAACAATACTAAAAATCATAAAGATTGAACCCATTGAGAAAAGTTAATACTTTACCAGCGACTTTTTTTCCATCATAAACACCTGCGTAAACTAATCCAAAACCTCCATAGCCAATGAGTTTTTTGACCGTAAGTTTTTTAGGATTCAATTCCCATTCTTCTTTCTCCATGGTGATCGTCATGTTAATTAACCTAGCTAGTATTACTTAACGACCTAATATTTTGTTAACAAATTTTTTATGTGTTGAAATTGTGATGTCTCCCACTCTTAATTATATATAGTAATTAGTAAATCCGTTTTCTATATGGAATAGGCTTAATGATATTAGGAAATACTTCTTTATTTGAAATAGGTTCATTTAAAAGATTAGTAGATACTATTAGGAAACTATAATTATCTGTTTTCTATATGGAATGGGCCTAATTAGTTAAATAGCCGGTTAAAGTGAAATCAAATAATTTTATTAATACTAAGCTTCTAGATTCTTCCTCTTTCTTCTTCTATTTCCCTTTCCCACTAAATATCTATAGAACGCTCAATTAGTGAGTATGACAAAAAAAGAACTAATTATATCATCATATGAGCGGGTGGGGTTGAAATTAGAAATATAAATTGGGTTGAAATAGAATTGGATTAGATCATGACCTGGGCTCAAATGGGCTAAAAGTCGGGTTGGGTCATAATCCGCTCAATTTGACATGGTTAATCTCAATAATTTTAATGTATTGTTACTTAACTTTTATAATCAAAATTTGAATTTCAACTCAATAAAATAACAAAGTAAGTTACAAATGGATAGATAAATCGTAGAAGATGTGAAATAAATATTAATTCATACATTCAATACGAGAACATACATTATACTAATGCAAATAAAGAGTCTTATAACAGGATGAAAATTGAGTTTACATTGGGCTCAATTAAAGATTCTTTAAAAATGAATTAAGGCTTGAATGAGTTAAGATTGAACTCAATTCAAATTATCTCAATTCCAACCCATAAAATTATAAATGAATTACCTATATTTGATCTCATTTTGACACCCCTAATTCAAAGTTTTAATATAAAGTTAGAAAACATTTTAGTTAAGAGTTGTTTAAAAAGTAAAATGTTTTAAATATACTGTATTACAGTATTTCAAAATGAGTTAATTAGTTTTATGTTAGCTGGTAAAATTATCGCAATTGTTTTTAATTCGAATTTGACACTAACAAAGATTATACTCAAAGATTGACAATTTGAAAAATAATTTGTTGTTCTTATTATCATGATGATGATCATCTCCTAGCCACTACGGCACTACCTCGTGGAAGTCAAGGGTGGAAGCGGGTGTAGAGCGAAACTTATTTGTCGAAAAATTATATATCAGTTAAATTTATATATATATTGTATTAATATTTTTTAACACAAGTTAAAATATTTAATCTAGTGAATAAGAGATTGTGAAAGTTTTTTGAGATTTTGCATTCTAGTCCTACTAGCCACAAAATTCTAGTCCTTTATCTTATCACAGGCTGCCTACACGTAGGAGGATCAAGTTTCACGTAATTATATTCGCATAAAACTTTATAATGGAATCAACATTATAAATGTATTAAGTTTTGAAGCATAAGTTAATTTTATATTGGGATAAAGAATTTATCGGAAAATCCCGAATAGAAAAGCATAAGTTAATTGATACGAAACACATGTGCAAAATGTTCATAGAATCAATTATAATTAAAAGTCGTAGGCAATTAAATTTGTCATTACTTTCTACTTCTAAATTTGTTTAATTACTTCAATTTGAATCAATCAAGTTTTAACTTTGGCCTTTTAAAGTTGTCTTCATTTTTTTGAGATATCTTGTTAGATATTTCAAGTTCAAATTAATTTGATTATCAAATAATTAAATTTATAAAGGCGTCTTCTTTATTTTGAACGTCTTTCAAAGCTCAATAATCACTACAATATTGATGATTTGGATATATTCTTATAATTAAAAGTAATATGAAATATTATACAAGTAAAAATGATATTCTAATTGGTTATTTAATAAGATTAAGTCTTAATTCTATTTTTAAATATTTCTACTACTTCTAGAATGATTTTGATAGTTATATAACAATTGATCTAACTGACTTTTTTTAAAAAAACTTTAATTAATTAGAGCTTACCTAAGATCTAAACATTTGTGGTATAACATTTGTGGTGTTGTGTATGTACAATAATTTATATATATTTATTTGTAATTTTCAAAATATTGGTGTTAATTGAAAAAAGAAAAAGCTACTTATCAATTATAAGTAATTATCATATATTTTAGGACATTTTTTTAAAAGAATTTTTTAAGGTCACCTATTGAATTGACATGGTTTGTCATTTCTTTCGGTTTACTTTTAATAGGGTGAAGTCAAGATTTATACTCACTAAAATTTTATTTGTTTTTATACACATTAATATGTTTATATCTTAACTCAACTTTTGGTCATTTACGTTTACCCCTCATCCATACTATATTATATGTATTATACGAAAATTCAATATACAAATTCTATTTTAATTTCACATTTGAATGAAAAGTAGCAATAGAAAATATACATGGGTGAAAATTAGTAATTACATGAAACTTGTTTTTCATCTTAAAGGCATTTGTAAGCTGATTCAAAACCTCACAAGCTGACAATAAGTTTTCAAGGGTCCAATTCTCAAATATTAAGTAGTAGTTTTTTTATGTACTATGAATTTTAATGTCCCCACTATCACGCATAATATATAGTATAGTAATCGTAGTAATTAGTAAATACTTTTATAGATAAAATAAGCTTACTAAAATGATTATATATTAGGAAACTATAATCTATTTTCGAGTTGGAAGGGGATTATTTAATGGGATTAGTTATATTAAATAGAAGGTTCTAAGAATGATTATAATGTATTAGATATTTATTCTTTATTTTTAATTGATTTAGCTCATTAAAATATATAATTTAATTTTTCTAATGTTTGGTCATCTAATTAATATCAATAAAATTTAATAAAATAATTAAATGAGCATCTCTTTTTTTTTTTTAAAAAAAAATATAGTTTAAAATAAAAATTATGTTTCAACAAAATTTAATTAAAAAATTATTCGTGTTTGGTGACTTTCTAAGCGAAATATAATAGTTGAGTGACTTTGTAGGTAAAATATTCATAGTTGAGTTACTTTGATTGAGGTTATAAAAGAAAGTTGAGTGATTTTCTATGAGAAGAATCCTTAGTTGAGTGACTTTATGTGAGAAGAATCTTTAGTTGAGTGACTTTGAGTATTAAAAGAAGTAGATTTTACACAAAACGCATAGTGTTAAGAATTAATTGCATCTTATCCATACTCTTTTTTACAAATTACAAAAATCCCTTAAATTTGGTGGAATTTGGATACATCCCAAAACATCGCGTCTCGATTTTGAATACATCACTCAGCGTCCCAATACATCTCGTTAAGTGATGTATCCAATCAATACATCGTGTAAAGTGATATATTCAATCGATATATTGTGTAAAGTGATAGTATTTGACTGATACATCGCGTAAAGTAACATTCCAACACATCACATATGTCCTGATACATCGTAAAGTGATGTATCTGATAGATACATCGCGTAAAGTAATGTATCTGACCGATACATCGTATAACGTAGGAAGTTTTGTAATTTTTTCACATGGTAGGGAATTTTAGAGAATATAATAAAATAAGTTGGGTATTTAAGTAATTTTTTCTTAAAAGAAAATTGAATAACTTTATGTGAAAAAACTATTAGTTGAATGACCATATGAAATATTAATTCGAAAAACCAAATAAGATATAGTATTATTTTTTCTTCCATTAATTACTTCAGGTCTAAATTTTCCATCCATTATATTAATTACATTTATCAAGAAAAATTAATATTCTAAAATACAAAATTAGGGATAAACAAGAACAATTAAATGGGCTTGGGCGTTAGAGTACAATAATTGATTTTATATATAGGATATTAGGCATAGCAATGAACATTTGAACTTCTACATATCGAAGTCCCAAATCTATATAAAAAAAGAAGTCGAATTTCGATTTGGCTCAAACTATATTCAATTGTATGCATGGAACAATTATAAGATGCCGTATAATTAGAGAATTACTTTGCATAGTTATAACCCACGTTTTAACTCATTTAGATCAATTTATTTCAAACTAAATAATATTAACCCGTTCAACTTGTCTATTTGACATCTCTAGTTTCAATTATCTCCGATTCTCCGCACCCTTTTGTATCAGGTTTTACTCTTCGAAATAGAGTCAAATGCAGAAAACAAATGGTAAAAGTCAATAAACTAGCATTTCACGGTAGCTCTTTGATTTGGTCCTCGTGAACACTACTAAAAAAATTTCTATTTTCCCACTATATTTTTTATTAAAAAATATTCAGTGGTTATTCTCAAAGTTATTTAAAATGAAATGGTGAAAAAAATAGTAATGTTTTCATATTGAAAAATTAATAAGTTTCTCACTATCTCAATGGATATATATTTTTCACCATGTATTTTTCTAATAAGTTGATTCAATGAAAAATGTATGAAAAAAATCATATTCAATAGCAAAAATTCTCCACTAATTTAAGATGGAAAACACTTATGTTTCTAATAATCGAAAGAATCGCAAGAAAATAAACCTTTCACAAGATACAAACGCAGAGAAGTACATTTGTGTTGAAATTAAAAGGCATAATACATAAACATGACCCTTAACTTGGTGTCAGTTGACAATTATGACCTTTAACTTTGGGTGTGCACAAGTAGACACTTAAATTTGTATAAAATTGAATAAATAGACACATTCGTTCTGCATAACACCCTACATGGAAATTTTGTGTTTTACGTGGCGTCTTACATGTATTATGCCATGTAGGACATGTGTGTCTATTTGTTCAATTTTATTCAAGTTTAAGTGTCTACTTGTGCACACTCAAAATTAGAGGACATAGTTGTCCGTTGAAGCCAAATTAAAGATTATGCTTATATATTATGCCAAATTAAAACATTAATCGTGTTATGCATAATGCAAAATTTGAATGACTAGAAATCAAAAAAAAGTTGAAATCCATTAAAAGTTGAATAAGCTTTAATAAGGATCTTAATTGCAAAAAAAAAAAGAAAAAGACAATAGCGCAAATTCCACCCCTTCCTATACGAAAGGAGGAAAAATAAAATGGAAGCTTAGAGACTGGAGAAAAGATCAAAGGTCAAAATATTATTCAAAGGTCACGTATAAATTAATAAACTAGAATTCATGATTTTAAATATTTTCTATATATCAACAAGGCTCTATATCTCTAACTCCTTCGTGTTATATATATATTCGACTTCAACTAATTTTGAAATGTTATATGTATTTATATCATAACTTTTTTTACGAGAATGTATCAGGTTTAATTAAGAATATCGAAGTGAAGAACAAGGAAAATCGAAGCAAATAAGAAATCAACTTCATCAATTACATTAATCACGCAAATTCTAATGACAGATTCTGCAGTTATCCTTGAAGAACTCTTGTTAGTTTAAATTAATCTCTATCATTTTTATTTTTTGTATAATTTTCATCAAAACAATTTGAATTTTATTTCTTATAATTATAGTAATTTATACAGATGGAAGGCACTAAATTTTGCAACTCTTACACAAAGTTCTGTTTCTTTCTTTGACGTTGGAAAGACAGAGACAACAGTTTCGCGCTGGGCTCGAGCTCAAATCCGGGCTTCAAAGGTACACTATAACAATTACTCCCTCCGTCTTAATTTATGTGGCACTTTTCAGATTTTGAGGTTTCTTTGATCGTAAATTTTTATAAATCTTTTAAATATTTTAAATTGTCAATTATCACTTTTTACATAGTTTATATATAAAAAAAAATTTAATTTTAAAAAAAATGAAGATTTCATGCGTAAATTGTCGGTCAAACTTGAACTGTTTGACTCTCGAAAAACGAAAAGTATCACATAAATTGAGACAGAAAGAGCAACATTTTTCACTATAATGATCAAGTTTTTATCAGAACGTTATTCCTATTTATCATTATAAAGAGATTTGACTGAATTTTTTCATATATTATACAAAGAAAAGAAGATGTTAAAGTTATCACTAAAAACTGAGGTGTCAAATGATCAGGTCGACCAATATTTGAGCAGGCTAGCCCCCTGATCAATGTTTGTTTGAGTCAAATAAACAAATCGATAAGTTGGGCAAAATTAAAGAGTCATAACTCAATTTGTTCGACTCGTGAAAATCATTTACTAATTTATACGTTTTTTTTTTTAATAATTTGTTGGTGTAGATTGGAAAGGGCTTGGCAAAGAATGAGAAGGCTCAAAAACTAGATATCAGGAACTGGTTAGAAGCTGTAAGTGAAATATGTTCTTTATTATAAAACACAAAATAAATTATGCACTTCATATTACTTAATTCGTCCCGATTATTTTTCAAAATTTCTTAACCTTCAACCATTTTTTTTTAATCCATAGTTAATTTCTGGCAATTTTTATTATGGTTTTTTTTCTGAGCTAATTTCACGATATATATTGTGAATTTATTACTAGTAGTTTTCTTGACAACATTTTTTTTAACGCAAATTCAGATAGACCCACGCCATCGATATGGTGTAAACCTAAATCGCTATCATGATGTGTGGTGCAACAGTGGAAGTTCACAACCATTTTTCTACTGGTATGTACTATTTAGAACTACAAGAAAATTAAAATTAGTTATAAATTTCGTCGATAAGCTGTTGTTTAATTGTTCTTTAAAAGAAGTGTTGCTAATTTATTCTAAATAAGATTAGCGATGAAATTTTTGTTTAGCTTCTTGGCTTTTTAGTAGCTACAACCAAAAAAAATATTGTTGATATTTTTAGAAGCTCAATTATATGATAGTGATCACTAGGTAAGCTACTTATATTTTTTGTTAATTTTGTTTGTGCACTATAAAAATTACAGGTTAGATATTGGTGATGGAAAAGAAGTTGTTGTCGAGAAATGTTCAAGGAGTGATCTACAGTCCCAATGCATCAAGTATCTTGGACCAGTAAGCATTTTATTGCCAATTTTAGCCTGATTAGTAAAAATAATGATTTAATAATTAAGTTATGTAAGTATATACCGACATATAATATAACATAACATGAAAGAAAATTGATGATGAAGGAAACTTGAGAGTTAATATATAGTGAAATATTGTTACAGAGTACAAACTGTTTGAATTTAGGATTGACTTAACTTGTAATTTATGCAGATAGAGAAAGAAGCATATGAAGTAATTGTGAAGAATGGAAAGCTTATTTACAAGAAAAATGGTGTTTGTGTGGACACAATTGAGGGTACCAAATGGATTTTTGTGCTCAGTACCACAAGGACCTTATATGTTGGACGGAAGCAAAAACACCATTTTCACCACTCCAGTTTTCTAGCTGGAGGTGCTTCTCTTTCATCTGGAAGATTGGTTGTCTCTCACGGGGACCTCGAGGTACGTACTTTATGAGTTTTTGTATTTTAAAACAAATCACTTCAAGTGTTAACAATTGCGTTCTAAATTTAATATTTGTACATATTTCATGAGCAAAAACGTATACAAGCTTCTAGCTCTGCCCCTAATCGATGTCACTGTATACTAATTATATCTCTTATACCCACCCAGGGGCGGACCCACATAGAGTCCGCCGGGTGTTCGAGCATCCATTAACTTTGACTTAGAATATATATCTATGTAGAAATTAAGAGGTATTTGTATAAAATTAAAATAGAGCACCCAATGAATAAATGATCTAATTGGTTCATTAGCTCTTGGGTGGGTGCTTAAGGCTTTTCTAGTGTTGTTGAGCCCAGGTTCGAATTTCATTGTTAACTTGTCTATTTATGTTTTTGATTCCGCCACTTTAAAAGCACCCACAACCTTAAAATCCTAGATATGCCACTATCCACCCTTTAGACACATCCCTCCCTCACATCCCTTACTCAGATCCAACTCCGCTCGTATTCCATAATATTTACCTAGATTATATAAACGTGTTTTTAAGATAATATTTTTTATGTACTTATCAAAAAATAAATAAGAAAAACATTTATATCTTATTATATATTTTTCTTTCCTCATGTAATTAATTTTGACAGGCAATATGGGCATACAGTGGTCATTATAGACCAACAGAAGAGAATTTTGAGGAGATAATAAGTTTTCTTCAGGACCACCATGTTGACCTCACCAATGTGAAGGTAAATATAATTATAAATTGATGCTATTTTAAATTAGTTGATATGCTAAATATGGATTATTAATACTAATTAAGGTGAGGATTAATTAACTAACTATATTTTCATTTTTATTTTGTTCTTAATCCAGAAATTCGCGATAGATGATGACATAGCACCCGACAAGCCAAAAATATCAAAAGATGATGGCACCAATTAAAAGAGAAAATTCGAATAAATCATTTTTCTCAAGTCAAACGAGGAGAAAACTTCCTATACGGTTTATGCAAGCATCTTCATGTAAACAAAATACAGGGAGATTATAATAGAAGTGTTCTTTATCAATCATCGTCTACTTCATAAAAAAATTATAACAAAAATAAATACGATTTTAGTGCACCCTGTTATTCAGCACCTTTAGTTTATATTCAAGAGAAAAATATATATTTTATTTGTAAACATATTTATTTGATTTCTTATAGAAAAACATATCTTGACTTTTGTCGTTAAATTACGCTTGTATAAATATGTCCATGAAATTTAATATGGATTCAAGATTCAAATCGAATAATAAAAAATGATTCAAATTCAAAAAATTTGAAATTCTCTAATTAATGTTACCAGGAAAATGACCAGATATAAAGAGGGAGGAACATAAGTTGATTTCAGAAAACGACTTGAGAAAGAACCAAAAAAAAAGTGTCAATTGGACAATATTTAAGTGAAATAACTAATAAAATGGTAAATTTTGACTCATTTTCATATGTAAAATGAAACATAAAGAATATAACTTTGCTCACGAACCAAACAACACAAGAGAAACAACTTTTTGCAAGCTTGGTGCTTGGAAGTGAACAACCGAAGTACACAATTACTCTATTCAAAAGTTGACCCATTTCGAAATTACTATGTCTGAAATTTTATATGATATAATTCTGCGCACATATAATTGAAATTCAATCACTTTATCTGAACTTCGATCATTTTTACCTGAAATATATATGCAAATTCTTACAAATATCTTAAATTAGAATCCATAATTACATCAAAATAGATAGATGCCTGAAAAAAGAGAGGATACAGATCAAATAATGTATCCAAACAAGATACACATGAAATTTTTACAATATAAATATGGAAGTAGTTTTAAGGTCCTTTGCACTTTTGTCCTCGTCTTTAATTTTTGTCCATCATTACAAATAACTTTTTTGTGGAGTACAAATTTATTTTTTCTAATCATAACATGTCACAAATTACGTCTGCATGACTTCTATCTTTAAAAAAACTTATGTCATGCCAGATAGAAGTTCAATTTCCACAAGTCAGTGTTATAAAGATTAGGGGTTTCTTCGAAATTATCTCTATAATTTAAATTTTGTGTTTAATCAAACTACGTTAAATCGAGACGGGAGGGAGCACTAGTTCATGGAATAGGGCGCACGAAACCCACGTCGTGAGGCGCGGGGACTTTGTTTGATTATTACATCGCACTTTGCACGCAAATTTATTAACTTTAAAAGCATGTTTTAACTCTCTTATTTTCCGGAAATTCCTTTCACTTTCCCCCACTAATATATTGTATTGCGTCAGTTTAAACTAAGGTCGAAAAAGTGCAAAAGTCATCTAAAACGACGTCGTTCTTTCTTTCCAAAAACTATCCGTTACAGCTTTTTCCTTTTTTTCGAATTTTAAAATTCAAAATCCAAGAAACTCATAGCTGTAGTAATTAAAGCTCCTCAAATCTCTTCGAATTCTCAAATCCCAACATTTATCTTAAATTTCCTTTAAGTTTTCAGACAGCATTTTCTAAAATTGTTCTGTCTGTTCTGTTTTTTCCTCAAAACAAAAACCATTTATCAAGCTGCAGAAACTGTATCAAGATCATATTTTTCAAGAATCGTGAAGAAATGGGTGGTTCGGGGAAGTGGATTAAGTCTTTAATCGGTTTAAAAAAGAATCAATCAAATGATTCTGTAAGTTGAATTGGCTAATACTAATATACTCTGTTTCTGTTTTATTTTTTGTTGATGTTTTTTGATAATTTGAATTGTTTTATTTGGGTGTATTGTAGGAGAAGGGTGGTGGAAAAAATAGGAAATGGAAGCTGTGGAGGAGTGCATCGGGTGGAATTGCTATGGCGTTTTCGAAAGGTGTAAAAGGGGGTGGGAATTTAGGAGATTCGGACGAATCTGAATCTTCATTCCTGTCTGATAGTGCTTTGGCTGCTGCTATGGCCACTGTGATCAGAGCTCCACACAAGGATTTTGTGGTTGTGAAACAAGAATGGGCTGCTCTTCGAATTCAGGCTGCGTTTCGTGGTTTTCTGGTAATTTGAATGACATGGGACCCAAAGTTGTTAACTTTTTTGTTATAATTGGTTCAGCTTATTAATCCGCGTAGAAGATTAGTAGATAGTTAAACGTTGTCTTGCTTTTCGATGGGATTTGGCTTGGTGATAGTCTAGAGCACCATGTTTGTTGTGGTATTTGCCTATTCATGTAGTTTCTTGCTATTGATATCTGTTACCATCTTTTATCCTCTGTGTTTTGGTTATCGTATCAATTTGTTGTTACTACTGTGCATTTTCAGTACAATTAGTAGATAGGTAACTGCTTGATTGTATGTTGAGTGACAAAAATTAGACCTATAACATCTTAAATCCTTGTATTTTTCTTTCTCTTGTCTGAGATGAGCTTAAATGGAGCGACAATATTAGTGTTGATTCGAGATTGAGGCATTGTTGGTGTATGGTATTCTTTCTCTAAATGTAGAGATGTTGCCATGTTATGTCCTTGTAATATTTTCACTCCCACTTGATCTTTTGCGAATGATTAATATAGCTAATGAGAAATTTTTATTGTTATGTCAAAAGGCAAGGCGCGCGTTAAGGGCACTCAAAGCAGTGGTTAGGCTACAAGCTATATTTCGTGGGCGACAGGTGAGAAAGCAAGCTGATGTAACCCTCAAGTGTATGCAGACTCTTGTCAAGCTGCAGTCTCGAGTTAGAGCCCGATGCAATCAAACATCCGTTGATGGAGATGCTACAAAAGGGCCTCTTGTTGATAGCCAAGCCGATCCAATTAAGCAAGCTGAGGTGTGTAGTTTCTCTATAACAATATTGTTTGACCTGATACGTATTTTTTAGCTGCTTTAGCGAAATGCTGTTATGGAGAATATATTCATTGATTCCACCAAAATCGTGGTTGTTAATTGTTATAGTGAAATGTTATTACACATGATGACTGTTATCGAGAAGTTTGACTATATTATTCGTTGCTTCAAACTATCTAACTTTTCACTTTCTCAGGGTGGATGGTGTGATAGCCCTGGCACAGTGGATGAAGTGAGGTGTAAGTTGAAAATGAGACAAGTAGGAGCAATCAAGAGGGAGAGGGCCATTGCATATGCCCAACAGGTATCATGTTTAACTCCTTAAACATGTAATATTGACACAAAATTTCTCTATACATGCAACTAACTGGCCTGAAAATATATTCAACTAATCTATTTCAGAAACTGAGAACAAACCCCAGCCCGAATTCAAGAACAAGGAAAGTTGAAACACCGAATAAGATTAAGGCTAATGGGGATTCAGTTTGGTTAGAACGTTGGATGGCGAATAAGCCTTGGGAAAACAGACTGGTGGAAGATTTCCATACTGATGCATCAGGGATGACTCCGAGTTCTAGGAAGTATGAAGATTATGATGCTGGATCTTTCACTGACCGTAGTTCGGTGAACATAAGACGGAATAACATGTCTACCAGGATATCTACAAGAGGACCAATGAGTTGTCAAATTGCTAATTCGTCTTCCGAGCCTTATACTGATTATTATCAATATGATGATAGTACGACTTCTCATTCTTCCATATCGACTTCTGAAACTCTTGGATCGAATCAGACACCTCCAGAAGAGGGACATAGCAAGAAACCAAACTACATGAATCTCACGAAGTCTATTAAGGCGAAGGTTAAGCAGAGGAATTCAAATTACTTGTCTCACAGTATGCAGAGGAATTCAACTGATAACTTACAAGTCCATAGGAAGTCAAGTCCACTTTCGAGGACGATAGCAAGGAGAAGTGCTGATTGTGATCTTTATTCAGTTGATCTGTGTAAGGATCTCTACCCTCCCTCAAATGCATTTTGATCATCTAATCTGGAAGACGAAAGGCGATTGGTGTCCATTTAGATCAACAACTTGTTGTCTTGATAGTAAAAATGAGTTTCTTTTGTTTACATAAATTTAGACTTAACCAATACAAAATGCATTAGATGAGATTTTCTCTTGAAAGCTGATTTACAAGTTGATTGCTAAGATGTTCACTCAACTAGTAGTAATTATCTCGAAAAGTCCTTGTATCATACTGTGTGCTATTTGTTGTTTGTGTATGACTCTTCTGTTTGTTTTCGGACAACTTATCCATTGCCTTCACATATATATATTGTGAAGTCTATTTATACATATGAGGACTTGTGAAGTTTATATTTCGTGTTAAAAGTTCATATTCTCTCATATTCAATTGGTAAACAACAAGTCAACAAGACTTAGAACTGGAATATCACTAGAGGAATCACATTTTCTCTATTTCAATTTATGTGATATTATTTACTTTTGATTTAGAACTGAAATATCACTAGAGGAATCACATTTTCTCTCCATTTCAATTTATGTGATATTATTTCCTTTTAGTATTCATTCCAAATAAAAACGACACATATCTATATTTGAAAACATTTAACACTTTCTGTGTTACCTTTGTGGTCTAAGTTTATAGTCACATGAATATTTATGACATGTATAAGGTCACAGATCTAGAGGCTGATCCAGAACTTAAATTTTCTGAATTCTAGCTAGCCGCTTTTTGTAAACCTTACCCCAACCGGGTGTCACACTATGGCTAAGCATGAATCTATTAATTTGGTGAAAACGACTGGTGAAAGTAAATTTATGGTCTTTTCGTGTTATAGATTAAAATCTAGATTAATAATTTATAACTATTAAATGATAATTTCTTTAAAATAATGAAAAAGTCCGAATCAAAGTTATTTGGGTTCTGTCGAATCCACACCTTCTACTCTATCTCTGCTTGAAGTTAGCTATTACACAGATATTATGACATATCTAGAGTTATGCATTCAATTAAAAAATTTGTTCTTTCTTGAAATATACGTCGATTCAAACTATATCGCATAAATTAATATGGGGTATATTTCTTTCATTCTTCTAATCATGAGTCACAACTATAAGGTACAAAATATGGAAGTGAATGAAAAATTACTGAAGCCCATATTTTGGGCTTGCGTAAAGATTGGATCACATGCATGCATCAATTTGGACCATGATGGATTTTTGACAAGAGAAGAAATAATAACGAATCTCATCTTGAAGTTTTCAAACTTTATCCCATTTTTGTGCTTCAAATAGACTACTCATGAAGAATGATATATCGTTGGTGAGTCCCATCTCAAGAAGGACATTTGATCAGTTTAGAAAAAAAAATAGTAATCTTTAATTCGTTATAATAACTTTTGAGAAAACAGAAGAAGTTTGACTATATAGCGTCGGTGTAATAGTTGTTGCTATCTGATTAGAAGGTAACGAGTTTGAGTTTGCATAAAATAGATTTTTGTGTACGTTTGACGTTTAATTTCTACGGACCCTATTACTACAACAAATAAAAAAATTTAGTGACATTAATTATATAATTTTTGTTATTATTATATTTAGTGGCAATATTTAAATAGTAAATATGGATATAACTAGCACTTTATATAAATTCCGTTAAAGGTTTTAACGACTTTGAATGAAATGTCCTTAACTCAATTGCTTGCTAAATGTTTTTGTTGCAATACTAAAAGGAAAATCTATTAATATTTCTTTGGTTGTAGTGCAGGTATAGCGGGAGCTTAGTGTACTGAATATATATATATATATATATATATATATATACACTATCTTGAAGCTTGGAGTCTTTGGAGTAATTGATTTCGAGTTGTGGAAACAGTCTCTTGCAAAAATGTAGGAATAAGGTTGTGCATAGATCCTTTTAAACTGATCCTTTTTCAAATCTTATACAAACCGAATGCTTAGTGTGTTGAAGTGTCTTTTACTATATACTAAGATCTTGAGCTTGTAATATAAGTTATGCATGTGAGGATTTGGAGCTTAATATTTCTGTTATAAGATTCTGTTTGAGATGGAAATAATTGATAGTAAGAGCCAAAGAAGTACTACTTGCTCGAGTTTGGATTTTGACTGATCTTAGGACTATTCAGACATGATATTAAATCATGATCTGAAATTAAATTAGTTGTAAATTAAACTTTAATTCAAACATATAAATTGAATTTTGCAAGTTATGTTTTCTCTAATTAACATGAAAACGCTAAGATTTGATTTAATATGTCACAAATATAATGTTTGTAAGTTGTCTTCATAGCTATATTGTTATCTCAAAGATTCTACCTAGGCATAGGTATCCAATGTTCTGTCCGCTGTAAGAATTGTATCCCACAAATTGGGTTTGACGAGAATAGAGTGTACATAGATTTTATTCTTATTTCGGGGGATGGAGAGAGAATCAGATAGACCGTAGGCTCAAGATAACTATAGACACAGTACTTATTGAAACATAAATAGTAATAACAACGAGAAAGTAACTAGAAAATTGAAGCATAAGAGACAACCCTTAGTAATAGAAAACTAAGAATGAGAAATATAGAAACAATAAAAATACCAAAACTACCTATTACTAGTCTTTTACCTTAATTCTCTACCTCCACAACTTGTTATCGAAATAGTCCAAATATATTTTCTATTGTTATTATAATTTAATTGATTATACAAGTTACAAAATATAATGTATAGTTTTTTTTTTTTTTTGGTCCTCTCTATTTAAGTAATTTTTTTATTGCATTCACTAATGTCTACTTAAATTGAAACACATTAAAATTGAAAAGAAAAAAGAATTAGAGAGTGTGTGAAAGTGACAAGTACCAAAAAGCTATGATTTTTGTAGATAAAAGACAAGAATGTTGATAGGAATTTCCTTATTAATAAGTTGGGATAAGAAACAAAATTTAAGCAAAGGATGTGCCCCTAATAAAGCAAATAAACACCTTGTGCCATTAATTGTTGCATGCGCAAACTATATACGAATTCAAGATTCTTGTTTGGTCCCCTTTAATTCTTTTATACTTCCCTCTCAAGCATCAACATATAGTTTGTCGTTATGTATTCAGCCGAGCTTAATAACTTTAGTTTAAATTTAATAGATTATTAATTTTAAAATTTATCAACTTAAGAAAAATTTAAACTTTATAAGCTTCAAATTCTAATTCCATCTGATGTGACGTGTCAAACCAATGACTTTTTTTTTTTTTTGGATTTGTTAAGCAAGACTTGAAAAGGATTAAAAGACTATTTCAAATATTTGGTCCCATTTGTTTCTTTGCTTTTTCTGAAGTCTTTTTTGATTTTACCATTAACCACATGTTTGAATGACCATTTTCAACGACGATTATATATTCAGTCGAGTTTGTCACAATAATTTTTAATTTAAATTCTATAGATTATTAATTTAGAATCTATTAACTTAAGAAAAATACGTAAATTTCAGAATTCATGAATTTTAAATTTCAACTTCACCTGATATGATATCTCGAACCAACTTAATTGATAGGGTTTTGTCCTGATTTTTTTACCTTATTTGAAATTTATTTTTTCTTAAGAAAAAATAAAAGTATTGCCATAAATGTTTTGGTTTATTCTTTCCTTAGAGGAAAAGTTTGGAACTCTATTAATTGAAGACCCATCTTTTCATACCGACAATACAATGGAATCTACAATGTAGTCGTTTAGAGAGTTTTGTTTATGAGAAGGTTTTCTCTCTACTTTTAATTAGTTTTTAATTATGTAGGTCAATTGGTCATATCAAATAATAATATTATGGCTTTTAGTATAGTTTTATGTGTCGTCTAATTTATCGACATATGATTTGCAATTATAAGCTTCCGCATGACGTTCTAATCAGATTCGAACCCAACATTTACAATGAGTAGAAGACTATTTCAGAGCATTTGGTCCCATTTATTTCTCTATTTTTTTGAAATCTTTTTTTGATTTTACCATTAACCACATTTTTGAATGATCATTTTCACAGGACGGTTATTGAAAATCTATGCATTTAATGTGGTTCTCATGGTGGTCGATATATTCCAAAATTGCCTACATGATCGAATGTCATTTAACGAAACTGCTTACTCTTTTTAGATATCTACTCTTGTTATAGGCTTTGCCCCCTCCTCACTTAGGGTTCCCATTGAAAATAAATGTTTGTTATATTATTAATTTTTTGAGCATTACATATGTTAGGGGTAAAGTCGGCGTACATCTCTTTATAAATTTTATATGTTAGGGATAAAGTCGGTGTATATCTCTTTATAAATTTTACTTGTGCGATCATAGGCGATATTTTATTGTTGTAATTAGAGGCACACTCAGAATTTGAGTTCACCAAGGGCACCACTAACTTTAGTATACAAATGTATGCGGTGATGGAATCAGGATTTTCATTAAAGAAATTCAAAATATAAAGAAGTAAACACATGAACTGACAACATATATTAATTTATGTATACATAAAAATAATTAAAATCACATATTAATACTAATATAGTCTTTTTTGTCAAAGGGGGATTTGAATGAAACCCTAGTCGACTCCATCCCTGGTTGAATAGCCTACGCCAACAAAAAGAAAATATGTGTTTTCAAGAAAATAATAATAATACGAACAGACTGCCACCAAGGTTCGAACTCAAGCCACCCACAACAACCAACTACCCCAATCTAATAAATATATATATATATATATATATATATATATATATGATTAACAGGTGCATGTGCATCCTCTATTATAGGCTAGATATACCCTAGATTGTAATACATTTACGATTTATATTTATAGGATTACACTGGCTAAGCGATTCTTATTTTGATCCTCAAACATACAATATCAAGAATCCACTTATAAGATTAATCTGAATTTATGTGATAGAAAATTTAGTAGAAGATGTTTTAAACCTCTCTACAAAACAAAACTCAATTATCAAACTTGATATATGAGATATTTGATTAACAAAGGAATCATTATCATTCTACCATTACCAGAGGATGGAATAAACAATTATACTATGAATATTGCTTAAAATTCTTTCTTATCATTACATAATGTATAATATTCCTCATTAAAATTAAAAAAGTTAAGCTGTAACTCTCAATCTCTTATCTTTAGTTAGAATTTAGAAAAATTGAATAGTTAGAGTTAGACACATATTGAAATGATCCTTTTACTTTTGACGCAAATTCAATGAAGTTCTCAATTAGTTATCACATTAATCTAGAAGGAATGATTTGATAAGGATATGCTATTAATCTATCCAATTAAAAGAACATAGTGTTAGACGATATATAGGGACGTTCAATATTTTCGAATTTGATTTCTTTATTTACTTGTTATAACAAATCAAAGGATAATTTTGTTTTTTCTATTATATCCTCAATTTTTAATATTGAGTTAATGTCTTTGAAAAATGTAGTGAATAAATATATTCGAGACCCTCTCAATTAATAGGAATAAAATGATAAACTCATTATATCAATTATATATTATTTTCTTAATAAGTGTGTCAAGTCAAAATTTAACAAGGAAATAAAGACGAGTATTAAACAAAGATGGATTCAAAATTTATATATTAAGTTTGGAATATAATTCATTTGATTTACTGAATTTAGAAATAGTCAATGAACTAAACTCTATTGATATCGATATGTAGATAATATTGTAATTCTAAAATCATTAAATATTATATTTGAGTGTCATATTTTCAAACCAACAAATATACAAAATCATAAGATATTGTGTTTACTTGGAATGCCCTCTTGAATATTCGTTAGCAACATTTTATCAAAATTTGAATTGAAAATTATTGTTGGTTGAGGGTCTGTTTGGTATCAAGGATTTCTAAAAAATGAAATTTATGATTGGGTGATTAAAAAGTTTTGAAAAATATTTTCTCAAGCAAAATTTTTATATGACACATTAATCTTTTTTGTCAATCCCAAAATGAATATTACTTTCTTTTTTCTTTTATTTTAATTTATTTATCTTAATTTACTTTTTAGTCTATTTTAAAAAGAATATCCCTTTTCTTAATTTTGTAACTTTCAACATGATATTTTTAAACATCAACAACACTACATTTTGGTATATTTTACATATCTTTAATTTAAGATCATAAAATTTAAAAATTGTTTTTATATTCTTAAGCTACATGTCAAGTCAAAACCAATAACAAATTGAAAACGAAGAAAGTATTTTTTTTATAATTAAAAATAACTTATTAACTTTAAAATTCCTTCGTGATTGTCATATAAATGTCTTTTATGTTTGAATTGCATGTCTTGTTTTAAGTATTTTAAAGCTAAAATCAAATTTGCGCACTTCTATAATATTTGAATTAAAAACGAATTAAGTCAAAATAATGAAAATAAGTCAAAAGTTATAAGTTAAAATTTTATGACCTATAAGTCATACGCCAAAAATCAATTCAACAAGCTCTAAAATTTGTTTTAGATCTTAAATTTTTAAAACATTTTTAAAAAAATATATATTTAATCAAATAACTTTCATAAATTAAAATAGTAAGAAGAATAAAATATATTTACTGTCCAATCACTTAATGTAAAATGTCCATCAAAGAATTTCTTAAGTAGAAGCAACTTCTAACACAATGTTAGAACAATTCAAGGACACGTCATTTCACCGCAACACACCCAAAAAAAAAGAAAGTAAACTCCTGTATTTCTCACTAAATTCTTATGAAGTTATTAATTAATTGTCATTCAACCTATAAAAATGAGTTTGTGTCGCATATATCTCATTAATGAGATTTTAAATTTCCTTATAATAAGGATTTCTCTATCTAACTTGTAATTAAAGATGAAAGAATATAGTTCATTTCACGTTACACTCCAATTTGTATAAGTATCAACAATATATAGTTTCAACTTTTTTTATATATGCAATGAATACAGTCTATAAGGATTATAAAATCAAACTTAATCCGTTCAAATTAACTTATCAGAAATCTAATGAAAAAACTTTTAAAAAGATATTTTCTTAAAATTTAATATGTTATATAGATAATAAAGAAAATAAGAATTTTTTAAGTACAAAACTTCATAAAAAAAACATTTAAAATAATTAAAACTTACTAAGAATTGATCATGTTAGATTATGATCCACATTTTAGTCTATTTAAGTCCAAGTAACTTTTTAGCGGATCTAATCTACTTATTTATTAGCTCAACTTATTTTAATTCGTTCAAATGCAACCAACTGGTCTATTTGACACCGCCTCTACATACCGACATACCTAATAGCATTATAGGAGACAATAAAGAAAATAATAATTTTATTTTAGGTACAAAAAAAATATTTATAAAGAAAGTAAAGTAATTAAACTTAGTAGAAAATTGTCATGTTAGATTATGACTCACATTTTAATCTATTTCAATCCAAGTAACTTTTGAGCGGATCAATAATTTACTCATTTATTAGCTCAATTTATTTTAATTCATTCAAATGCAACTCAGTTCGTTTATTTGAAACTGTTATGAAATGGAAGAAACTAGAAAGAAAAATTAAAGAGAGAATGAATAATAACTCTTTGTAATGATTTTTGCATTGATTCAAATAGAAGAGTACATCACTATTTATAAATAATTAAGGAGAAAAAAAAATATTATTTTCCTTCTAGATACTAAACTAAAAGGAAACTAAAAATTAATGTAAACCCTAGACTTAAAAGAAAATTAAATATTGTAGAATATTTTTAGAATAAAAGGAAAAAGGTAAAAAGATTCTACTAAATTTCAACATTCCCCCACAAACTCAAGTTAGACAAGTTGATGTATCTAAACTTGTGTTTGAACACTTAATTATTCTTGAAAAATATTTTCTCCTTACTTTTGTTGTGACAATTAATAGAATTCATCATCACATTCTTCTTCTACTAATAGTGCTTGTGATTTATCTGGAGTGTCTTTGAATTGACACACTTTTGTAACATGACATGTTTGTTTGCAACTTCCACATAATGCATTAGATCTCCACCAACAGAATTTTTCCAAGTGTGTTTTTTTTTTTTTTTTGCAATATTTGTAAGGAGGATAATCAACTTTTCTTTTTTGATAGTTCATAAAAGACACATTCAATAATTTTATCTTGTCTGAAAGTTCTTCTTTGTTATTGTGCTTGAAGTGCACTTATCAATTCTACAAGAGAGATGGTAGAAAGATCTTTAGACTCTTTCAAAGCAGAGATTTTAGACTCAAATCTCTCGGGGATAGTCACAAGAATCTTTTCAACTATTCTATTATCTTTAAAATCCTCACCAACCAACCTGATTCTGTTGACAATCAAAGAAATTCTGTTAGAATAATTAGTGATAGTCTCACCCCTCTTGCATCCTAAGAGATTCAAAATCTCTTTTCAAATTCAAAATTTAATTTTGTCTACCTCGTTCACTTCCTCGCTACTCTTTCTCAAGTTTTTCCAAGCTTCTTTTGTTGTCTCACATGCTATGATTTTAGAAAAGATTGAATCTATAACTGAATTTTGAATTACAATTTTGGTTTAGTATTTTTGATCTTCTCTTCTGAGTGAAGTTTGATTTTAGTATCAAAAGATTTTTCAGAGAGTTGTTGTATGGATTTGTCTTTCATTACAGCTTCTCATAAATCATATGTCTTAAGATAAGACTTCATCTTAACTGCCCAAATTTGATAATTTTCACCATTAAAGATTTGTGGGGCATTGAATGAAAGAGTATAGCTTGCTATGATTTGAAAATAAGATTTAAGATAATATAAATTAAAAATTGATTAAAAGTAGCCCTGTGTGATTAAAATTGAATTGAAAACATATATGAATTAAATGTGGTTAAAAATTCTTCTACCAAAGTACCTACCTAATACTGTTATAGGAGTAAATAAAGAGAGACAAATAAGTTGGAAGACGTTAAATAGAGGAAGTGTCACAATTGACTTGAGATTGTAGTAACCAATCGATTGTAAGCATGACATTTTTGTTGTTATTGTGTATAGATATTATAAAATCAATGAGGCCCCCTGTCATTAGGGTACTTTAACCTACATTGCATCTTCTTCAACCGCTAAATATGTAGGTAGAAGGGAATAATTAGTACACACACACCATATGTTTATTTAATTATGTTAATCATGACCTACTACTATTATTCATGAAATTTTGTTTTGTTGCTTATAATTAATCACATTCACATGTACTCAATTAGTTACCCTTCACTTCATGACCCCCAGATTAATAGTTAATTAGAAAAGCATAGTTGACATAATGTGCGACATAATTATTATTACTATGACAGCATTTTCATGTCCTAAAATGAATTGAAGTGAGATAGTTGAAATTACTTCATCTTTAACTAAAGGTTTTGAATTCGAGTTTTCAAAAAGAGCTCCACGATGCATGAATTTGATTTTAGTCAAATTAGCCCAATATAAATATGGAACGTCGGGTGAAAACCCAAAAAAGAGAAGGAAAAAAATGCATATTCCCTTTAAATTACTTCCTCCGTTTAAAAAAAAAATGATCTCCTTTCCTTTTTAGTCTGTTTCAAAAAGCATGACCTTTTTTTTTTTTTTGGGTAACATTTTAATTTCAGTTTTCCACGTGTCATGTTTAAGACCACAAGGTTAAAGGACAATTTTGTACATTTGACATAACTTTAATTTAGGACCACAATATTTAAAAATTTTCTTTATTTTCTTAAATTTTGTGTCAAATAAAATTAGATTATTCTTTGTAAAATGGATGAAGTAGTTGATTTTTTTGTCAAGACAAATTAGTAAGCAGCTGTCAAATTTTCTACGGGTTCCTAAGTGGGACACTGTAAAACCACGTGAGACCTACTATTTCTGCATGGATGACTCGTGCTTTGAGATTATTGATTTTTTAAATTTTAAATCTCTAAAATAGTGAAATTTGGAATTTTAAATTATGAATTTAATTTTATTAAAATAATATATATTTATATTCTGTTAAAAAGGATTTATCATTTTCAAATTTACAGAAAAAACAAGACTTATGATTGATGTGAAAATGTTGTTTATACCATGTGAAATGATTATATTAATAATTAGATAGTTAAGATTGTTGTTGACTAAAGAATTTTTATAAATTTTTGTGTATTTGAAAGTTTGTATTGCAAACACTTATTAATAGAAGGAACATGAAGATATACGATATGTAGTGATCTTATTTATGAACTATAAGTTGCTCATTTGATTAAGATTGTATAAGATTTATAATTTTCACAACTTGTGAAATTTTCTTACGGTATTTTATTGGTTGTGGAGGTGGGGGGTTGGGGGGTGGGGATATACCACTTTAAAAAATTCAAATTACATATCTTAACATAATTTCAACTTTAAATGACCATGATTTCAAATTATGTCCAAAAGGGATCTTTAATTACTTAAAAGTAATTATGAATAATTTTATTTAATACTAATATTTATGAGTAATCCCAACTAGATGATTGATAACTTGCTATGACAATTTTATTTGTGTACAAATAAGTTTTTTAGTTTATAAATTGGTGATCATAATTTATTTTTCTTTTACTTAAACGTTTTTAATTGATTGAATTTTTAATACAATTACAAAATTTGAGTCAAAATTACTAAATCTTTGATTCCACAACTATCATAATAACTCATTCTAATTAATTACACCGATGATATAAAAAAAATCATCATTTTGTAAGTATCATCTGTTTCAATATTTTTATCTTTCTTTCCTTTTTTGACGAACTCTTCAACTTCAAGTTTTCATGTGATATGCAACATAATGCCAAGAGATTAAAGGAAATTTTGGTATTTTTTATGTATCCTAAGTTTATAACTACAAGATTAAAAAGATATTTTTTATTTTCTTAAATTTCATGTCAAATCAAATCAAACAAACAAAATAAAATAAAAAAAGTAGTGAATTTTTAATACGACTATAAAAATATTGACTCAAAATGAATTTATCGAATATGTAACTACCGTTATAACTTCGCGCCTAATTAACTACATCGATAATATAAAAAATTCTTTACACTATCGATATATGATTGTACTATAATCCAAAAAATTATTGTACTGTAGTATTCATCAGTTCTCATGAGCATCTATTATATATGACATTGAGTCCCTCCACTTCTCTTTCCACACAAACTCAATGTAATTAAAAAATTTGCTGTCTATTTGTTGAATCTGTTTGTAATTAATTTGTGTTTGTTTATATATAAGAAATGGGGCATCATACATGTTGTAACAAACAAAAAGTGAAGAGAGGGCTATGGTCTCCTGAAGAAGATGAAAAACTTATTAACTACATTACTAATTATGGTCATGCTTGTTGGAGCTCTGTTCCTAAGCTTGCAGGTTTTATTCTCTTCTTATTTTTTTTATTTTCGGGTTTCCTTGCATCACAACGTTGAATAAATCAGCGTCGTGATGCAAAGATTGACCGGGGTATGCCACTTATTTCGTAAGATAATTAGTATGGCTATCCTTGAGTCGATTTTTTAGAGATGTAGATTCTCATCTTCTTTTTCCACTCAATTTAGTATTTTCGATACGAAACAACAAAGAACCACTAGAATTTCTAATGATCCGGAATTAATTTTATAATTCAATTTTTAAAATTGAATTTATCAAGTTTATATCTTGAGTTCACCTCCTTTTTTCCACCATTAGTATAGTTCGTGAACATGCCCATGTGGAACAAACATCCAATGATTTTTATTCTTTTCTTCTCTTTTTTTTCTCTGGGTTTTTTTTAATTAAATTTATATTTTAAATTCGTCTCTATGGCATAGGGCTTCAAAGATGTGGGAAAAGCTGTAGATTGAGGTGGATAAATTATCTAAGACCAGATTTGAAACGTGGGAGTTTCTCCCCTCAAGAAGCAGCACTTATCATTGAGCTCCATGGCATTCTTGGCAACAGGTAACTAATATATACAGTGTAATTTTTCGATGAAAGGATGTCAATTGATTTTTCTTGGACAAAAATTAGCTTTAGAAAGAATTTTTGGTGTAATTTTTCGATGGAGATTGATGTATGTATTATTTTCATGCAAAAGAGATATTTTGTTTTATTTTTACAGGTGGGCACAAATAGCAAAACATTTACCTGGAAGAACAGACAACGAAGTGAAGAATTTTTGGAATTCAAGCATCAAGAAGAAGCTCCATCTTTCTCATGGAATCCTCCCTGATCTCTCCATCACCTTTCCTAATTATGATAATCTCATCACTAATCCAAACCCTAATCACTCTTTTGATAATTTCTACTCATTCAACCCCAATGTTCCTATTACTAATAGTTTCATGTCAAGTATAAATTCTCCCCTAATTCTTGACCAAATGAACAACATTAATCATAATGGGGATTTGAATTTACCTAATCAAGTGAGGCCTAATTCCCTTCCTAATTTGTCATTTGACTCAATTTCAAATGATCCTACGTGGTTTCATTTCAATTATCCTAATCATCTTCAACACGATCTTGACTATAACCCTAGTCTTATTAAACAAGACAACTCCATTAATTCCATGCTCACCTCCAACATTTCATTGAATTGCGCTAATGGGGAGAATTTCATGGATTCAACAAACGCGGCTATCAAAATTCATCAAGATTTAATGATGGTACGTATACTATTTATCTAACAGTTTAAGTTGTTAGAGAGTATACTTTTATTAAATTATGTTTTCAACATGTCTAGTCACCTTTAAATCTTGCTCTGATACCATGTCAGTTGTGACCGTCTTTTAATATTCAACGCTTTTGATTATTTAATACAGACACCTTCGTTGCTGCCTAAGCTTTCTGAAATGATAAAGCAGAACGAAGATGGTATTCTAGAGTCAACTCCAGTCGTGTCACAACATACTGATTCCATGGTGGTCAATAGTACTCTCCCATGTACTTTCCCAACTAGTTATATTATGAATCCACATAATAATGCGCATAGAGTCGTCAATGAAATTGAGCTAATGGAATCCTTACACATGTCGTCGTCGTCGTCATCATCATCGTCAAAATCATCAATTCATCGTCATTGTCAGCACTTTCATGCAGTCAATTTATGATGAACCCTAGAGCTTGGGATTCATAGAGACATGTTGGCTTTTGTGATGAAAATGGTCATGAAGAAGATGGTAAGCCTTTTATTTTCTAAGGGAGTTTTTATATATAATGAAGGATGTTTCATATAATTACTGTGCAGTTATCATTATAATTTGCATAGTTAAATTGAGAACTTTTGTTACATTTATGTTAATTTATGCAGTTTTTTTTTTGTTCCCGGCACTCCCGTGAAGTACTAGTCTTTGTATTGTAACAATAAATACTTGTGATATCAATAGTATAAGTAGTTAATTAATTTCTTGTCTTCCAACAATTTGTTTTTACTTGTAGATCGAGGACAGATTAAAAAAAAAGTGCATCACATAAAAATTAGAATACAAGTTATCTATTATTTATATAACAAATAAAATACCTATGGGAAAAAATTTTTTGGTCAGAATTTGGCTAGAATGATAAAATAACATATTTTACACTATGTTATTTTATCTTTTTAAACATTTTTACCCTTTTAACTTTAATAACTTTTTAATTAAAAAATGAAAAAAAGATCAGTTTATTTTAAAATAAAAAAGATATTATAGACTTTTTAAATTTCTAGCCAAATTTTCTATCCATTTAGCATTATCCGGCCAAGTTATGCTGTTCCGTCCCATAGTAATTGTCGCATTTTTCTTCTCTCTCTCTATATAAATATATATATAAGATAAAAAAAAATACTTCTCTTTATAAATTGACAAGTATTCTAGGATGGACATTTTGAGTATATTGTCGAATAATATGAAAAGGGAAGAAGTAAATAATTTTCCTAATCTCTAATGGTCAAAATACTGAATTGAAAAGTTTATTTAGACCCAAGCTATTTGCAGATACTAAGGGGACCATTGTTCATATTGGGAATTTTTTTTATTTTCCCATTAATTTTTTAATTTCTAGTCTTTTTTTTTCTTTTTTTTTTTCCTCAAGTAAATCTCTATTTTCTACATTTGTTAATTATTCCTTTTCACATCTTAATTAAGAATGTGTGTCAGTCAATCAAAGTTTTTTTTTTTTTTAATTAATTGTCGTAGTGTTTGGTTCAAAAGAATTTTCCTTTTTTTTTTTCATTATTTAAAAAGAACAAAGAAATTATGTTTGGTAGCTTTATAAAGAACAAAAATTCATGGAAAATTATTATCAAATTTAGAAAAATATTCCTATGCTTTCCACAGTAGATGTAATGTTTGTTCTACGAGGTGTCAACATCCAATAAATTTCCTAATCAAATTTGACCACACTATATTTTATAATTATTATATGCTAATTAATTAAAAGATCAAGCGAATCTGTCTAATAATCTGCTCTCAAAAGAATGACATATTATTTTATTAATTTAAAAACTCTTTAATTTTAATCTTCTCATTTTATAACCAAATGTTATTAGCCACGAAAATGTTATGTCAAAAGTCTTTATCGATGTTTTTATAATCAGTGCTCAGTCAAATGGCGTCGTATAAAAGTAGGAGAGTACGTGAACAATTTTAGTCCATCGAGTTTTTGGCGTTGAAAGTTGTAAAAAGATAAATCTGCTGATAAGTGCATATAATTGTGTGAAAGGACGTTATCTTTTGAAATCGTATACATTACTATATTATATTGGGTTGACTCCTCAAACATAAAAAGTACTATACATACAATTTAGAAAATATAATTATGGAATTTGTACCTTTGATTTTTTAGTCCTTCCACAATCCTAGTGCAGATTTTAATTATTTTGCCTCGTAGCCTTGTGAATTCAACGGGTAGAGATAATGTTTTGTTTTCTACCATTTGAGTTTTTCCTCTCTTTATTAATTCTTAGTTAGAGACCGCATTATGTATCTTTTTCACAGAATATATACTTGATTATAGGGTACATCATCTTTCACAATTCAATTTGGTTATATGGTCGATGAGCAGGACATAAATCTTTTCCTCTTACACTAAGTTTTAATAACATGCATGGGTGTAAAAAATTAAAGTAGTAGAAAGTAAGAATATGATTTATGAAAATGGCTAAAGAAAGTATAAGTCAGATTTTAATTATAATATTACTTGTATATATACTTATATAAGTAGAGTTGATGAACGTCACATTACGTGTATAGTTACACATTTCCCTTCAATATTAAAAATATGAGAATATTATTGGAGAGTAGCAAAAAATTTCTTAGCCTATACTAACTTTTTTTAGTTTTAAGATTTTTCACAAGAAATCTTCGATTTTATACCTAAGAAATCTAAAAAAATTATTTTCTTTCTATTCATATTTTATCAAGGTAAGAGATCTCATTTCCCTTCATTAGTAAAATGAGATCATACTTAATTACTTGTATTCCAATTATATGAGGGGAGAATATCTTTATGAGCTAATATTTGAAGATTCAAATTTTACACTGATGCATGAATAAAATGAGTTAATATCTCAAAAGCTTATTCAACTTTGAGAATTTATTTTGTAAAGTCATTGAACTTTGTTTTATATTAGTAAAATCACGCAATTTATGTTTTTGTATCAATAAAATCACTAAATTTATTATTCATTAAATATAGAAAATTATTTTTGTTGATTCAGATGCAATTAGACTCATTATGGGAAGTGTTGGGTTTTCTAATTGGTTTAATGGGAGAATTGTGAATTAATTTGGGTCTAATTGCATGTAAATCAATATAAATAATTTCATATATTTAATTAATGATAATTTTAGTTGAATGATTTTATTGATACAAAAACATAAGCTGAGTGATTTTATTGAAACAAAACAAAACTTAATGACTTTACTAGATAAATTTCTAAAATTGAGTAATCTTTTGAGATATTAATTCAGAATAAAACAAATGACTTTAAAAATACATGGTGATTGTGATCGTTGATATAAACGTGATTACATGTGGTTACCTAAAAGTCCCTGAGGAGACTAATGATCTTGACCTCAAAAGTTCAAAGTACTCCCAAAAAATGAGTATTACCATTGGCTTTAAGGCTTTCCTTGGTGTAGTTTAATTTGAGTTCTATATACGTTAATATTTCTTAGATCTTTATTACCGTTTACATTTTTTAATGAATATAAATGTACATTGTTTATAAGCATTTTAATTTTCATAAGAATAGAGAGCTTAATAATTTTGAATATGTTTCTTATGACCGTGCAAATCGCAGACATGTTTGACTAGTTGTTAGATAAAAAGGGCTGAAGAAAATCATATAAAATCAATCAAATATAACTTAGAAGAGATAAAATCCCTATTTTGAGGTGATATCTAAGTTTTGTTTTTAAATTGATTGATTTTTATTTTTTATCCTTCAACATTTTAATAAATTGTTTAGTTGTTTATTCCATCCTCTATACCAAATGACCCATATACCCCCAAGGCCCTAACATAAAAAAAAAAAAACAATTAAAATATCGCAAGGCATATTATATCTTGCAAGGCAAAATTCACAAGGCACAAGTATAGTTTCAATACATATGCCTTAAAGAAGTTTATAGCCACAAGTTATGCCTTTGTTCTTACTTAACTTGGGTCCAATTTCAAAATCCAGTTGAGGCATAACTTATTTCTACGTAACTTTTGCATGACAAGACAAAAACTCTAAACTTATGCCTTAATGTATTAAATACTATACAACTTATACCAGATAAGGTAAAATTAGATGTTTTATAATAAATCCTGAGTCAATGGCCTCTTAATCTTTAATCTAACCAATGTTTTGAGCCCATGAAAACTCAAGTCCTTTTCTGGTTTCACCAAATGAATAATAAGAAGCTTAAGAAAGAAGACAATCAACTCCAGTAAAAACAGACAACAGCATTCCACTATATTTCATCAAGCTATTTCCAGTTAACAACGTTAAAACAAGGATTCCACCATCCTGCCTAACAGCACAAATTTGCCCAACAAAAACCAACCTAAAAACACAATTTTGTGGTACCAAGCAAAAAAGTATGGCACTTTTACAGCATGCTGGCCTTTTAAATAAACAGCGGAAGCATTGGCCTCACGGGACACAAATAAAAAGGTTGAATGTAATAAGCAAAACCAAATAAATAATTGAGGCATCACAATTATGGCCCACGTAAAATTTGCAATATGACCTGAACAAAGTCATCTAAAGATGTACAACAAACAGTACTGAACATTAGCTTCATCTTTTCATTGTTCCACTTCTAATGCAGAAGAAATCCACTTTGATGCAGCTGCATTAACATCTGCTTCCACATGCATCGCAAGAGATACTGGAGTGACTGCCACCTGAAAGAGCACAAAAAGACCCACTGGTCAAGACCACAGTGATGGATTTTCGTAGTCTTAGGTCCGAAAACATGTGAGGTAATTTCTGATATTGCATATGCCTCTACAAGGGCAGAGAACAATATGACACTCTGAGCACAGAACTCTCTGACTATGAGTTCTCATCCTTTAAGCAGACTAGAAAGCTTTCCAGTTTGGAACAGAATACCCACAGTGCCATGTAGAAGAAAGAAAACCATATCAAGAATTAGCAGAAATGAACTTACAAATCCGTTTTCGAGAGCTCTAAAATCTAAATCCTCGTCTTCTTCTTCCTGTTTCTTGTCAAGCAACTGTAGTGCAAATAACCAGCAAATCATATAAGAGAACAAATTAAACCTAGTTGGTACCACATTTTAAAAGAAGATTGTGAGGAGAGGGAGAGCAAATGGCAGAGATGTGAAGGGTCACAGAAGGAATGCTTTGGCCGTATAAACCACAATTTTGCAGCATTTCAAGAATCGACAGCAGAACTGTAGAATCATGTTATCTCATCAAAGTGACCAACACTTGTTATATATATAGAAAAGAGAATTAGCAGAGATATTAAAAATTACTTCCATTAAGAGAGATTATGATATTACAATTTGCAGTTTCAATTAAAAATCCAACTGACCCTTGGTACTCATTGAGCACAGCAACTAAATACTACGTAGCAAAAAAAAAAAAGGAAAAGGCATTCTTACCTCCAACCTGAAGTACTTGACTTTCCTGTCCGGATCAGATTTCCCAGCAATACCAACAGATTCAACGACCTCTATGTTCTTTCTCTGAGTAACTAATTTGCGAGCAGCACCCTGTGCAAAAATAAGAAGGCAGAGGTTTGATGATGTCCAAGGGAGCAGGAAAGACATGAGGACTGGGACAACCAACAAGAAGTAGGGATGCCACTACTCATTTTCCAAACACATGTCACAGTTCTCAAACAATTAATGCCGTTATTTTCATAATTAATATGATGAGGAATCAAGAAGTATCTGAAAATACTACCCAGCAAACTTGAAGTTGGTTATCGAATAGCTTCCTAATAACTAGCCTTTCCCTTAAGCACTTGGAATCCTATATTTATTTTTCTTTCTGTTCTAAGTTTTGATTTTCTATTTCTTTTTCGGGTTGACAGATTGTACTGCTAAATGGGGTATAAAATACAGTGGATAGAGACATAATTGATTGGTTGACACTTCTACACTCATTCATGATAATTCAACTCTTTACAAGTTTCTTTTAGATGAAGAACATGGGATAATTTAATTCATGATTTTCTACAACAGTAACACAACAATGTGCAATTCGAACATCACTTTTTTAGCTCCATAGACACTCTACTCCAAATATTCATAAGATCACTCTATTATGAACTTGTTTACACCACCATGCAGTTATTAGGCAACTACACTATATAAAGGAGCAGTTATGCCAGATACAGTGTCATTTACTCACTGCTGCAGAAGCATCTCGACCTAATTGTGCGAGCTGCATCCCAAGGCTTTGCTGATTTGGAAGAAAACGTCCAGCAGCAAGATTTCTGGTGGATGATTTAGCTTGCCAGCAAAGCTTAGAGCTCCAGAGACTTTGCTTGGTCAATTTGAATCCCTGCCAAGTAGAGGTTTCAAAAATGATACATCTGTTGTTTGAAATCTCAACAATAGGTGGACTGGTGAAAAAATGGAGATGTGCTCCAGAAACCATTGCGGAAGATATGATAGTGATAAGTCCATGTACGACCAATAGTAGCACATTACCTCTCAGTAATGTAATGGCCAGTAGACCATATCATAAATCAAATGTTCTTTTCATTATTCTTCCCAATTTGAAAGAATATGATATCATTTCCCTTTCTGGAAACTGGAGTCGGTGCAAGAATGACTGTTTTAGCGCTAACCCACTATAGGAAGACACAGCTGTGATACATATAGCAGTATTTTCTATGGCTTGTCCCATGGCATATTAGGTGTTGTATAACGCTTAAAACTATTTATTTTACGTCGAATATTCACACTTCATTAACAGACAATAAAATTCCAAGGTAGACATTTTTATTATACTGTAGCTTACGCCTAAATAACCTCTAATCACCACAGGTATCCTCTAAACCAAATCTCACTGCTTTGTATTAATAATAGAAATAAGAGGAAGTCCTAACTAAAATTAAAACAAGTTACACAAATTTCAGATTCCTGTGTTGAGAAATGAAAAGGCAGGATTTCATTCACTTTTTTTTTTCAAAAGAGGTGCACAGTTGAGATGGAGGATCATTTTACAGACCTTGTTTGTCAGAGGAGATTTCGGAACTCCAATATGCAACAAGCAACTTTTAGGAAATGCTCCCTTTTCTATGTCTCTGATGGCTGCATTTATCAATGGTAAACAAACACTCACGGCGTCCTTGAAATCACTTTCTTGACTTTCATCATTCTTCCTGTAGTGGATTATAGAACAAACTATTAGTTAAGAACAAGAAGAACAACAAAACCTCAATTGATCAACAAAGAAAGGTAAGTACCAGTCAAGTGATATCGATATAGATGGAACACTGTTAAACAATGCCTCCCTTGCACCAGCTACGACACCTGAGTAAAACCTGTACAATGAAGTAATAAACATAATCACATATCCCCAAGGATACAAAAATAAAAGATATAAGAGTACAAGAAACCTTAAATAACCGTTTGAACTTTGAATAACTCAGTGACTAAAGAGTTTCAGGAATACATGCATACTAAATTAGAGTTACTAACAAAGACTATAATACTTACATTTGATGGCCACAACTTGAACCCCTGTTGATTCCACTTATTACCTAAACATCCAAGGGGGAAGAAATAACAGACAGACATGGCAGGTAAGCGATACTACATCCAATTTTTTTAAAATGAAATGATATACAATATAAAGGGTGCCTAAGAATACCAGGACTGGCTTTGACCAGGAAAAGAGTGCCCCAGACAAGGCTAACGACACACAATCTACAGGAGTCCCTGAAAGAAGATTAAATCCACAAAGCATAACACCGTTAAGCTAAAATATGGTATAGAATTCTTACATACGGACTGTTCTACAAAGTAGAGTTAATACGTCTGGCAAACTCTTCAACACAAAAGAATCAGAATAACCCTACAGTAATTGTATGTTCGTACCAGATACTTCATAAGCAGTAGCACCATGAATGTCAGTTGGAGTAACTGCAATGGTTTCTTTAAGTGTAAAAGAATGGCCCGCCACCGATTTATCTCTACAATAACAGACTAGATTTAATCACAAAAATGGAACCTTCATAATCATTCAAAATCACAGATATGTTGCTTTTTAGCTCTAACCAGAAGGCACTCGCAAAGCAGACTCAATGATCCACATTCAAACAACAACACAAAACTCAGTTGAACACATACTAAAGAACTTCAAAATTAACTACACTTAACATCAATAGCAATAGCACCGTGAATGTCAGTCCAAGTAACTGCTGCGGTTTCTTTTAGAAAAAACAGAGTGACCCGCCACGATTTACCTCAACAGTAGCCGATATGCTTTAAACACAAAACAAAAAACCTCCAAAATCTCGGATATGTTTCTTTTTTGCATTAACTAAAAGGCACTGGCAAAGCAGACTCAAGGGTTCATAATTCAAACTTCTACACAATATCAGTTGAAAACACACAAAATTATCTCAAAATTATCCACACTAAAATCATAAACAAAATTTAACTTGCATATGAATGTGGAAAAAAAAAAAAACATACACAAGTAGAGAAACTCACGATTGGGGAGCGCAGACATTAACATTACAAAGACCTTGACGAACAAGAGCATCAACAAGACAAGTTATTCCAGGAGATTCAATCCCATCAGCATTAGTAACCAATACCACTGGCTTTGTACTGTCGGCGTCATCAGCAGCAACATCGGGAACCGAGTCAGAAGACGACGGCTGAGTTGATGGGTCATCATCTTTCGGCTTCGATTGCTGATCTTTATCATTTTGAGCACCCTTTCTGTTAAGAAGAACTTCCTGAAGATTTGACACCAATCCCGGTGGTAAGAAGTTGTTCTTCACAGCAGAAGTCGTCATTTTTCGAAAGAAAAAAAAAAGTGGGTAAGTCTTTGATGATGAAAATAAGACCCCCTTTTTCGCTGTGCTGCTACAGGAATGGAATTCAAAACCCTAGAAACAACTTTAAACAATGGATATACTTGTCGCAATGGAGTTTTTCTAGAGAGAGAAAGTAGAGAGAGAATGAGAGAAAATGGTTTGTTTCTCCAATGGGGTACCGTGAGGAAGGAAAAGACTGAAGGAACAGTGATGAAACTGTAAGCCTAGAAAAAACAAAACAAATCCCATTCTCATTCACGACGCGTTAGCTACACGTACTAATTAAAAGCACATCTATTGGGTTGAATTTTCGACTCCACAATAAACTAATATTCTATTCGATTCAAAATAAACATCACTTTAATAAAAATCAAATTTATCAAGAAATTAATAAATATAATACGTACGTTATTATTATTTATATATATTTAACAGATATTTTTTGAATTTAACAATATTAAGAAGGTCAAGTATAAAAATCTAGTTAGAAAAACATATACTATATTTTTATCATAAATTTCTTAGATAACACTTATTTTGGGGCAAATTCTTTGTACTAAAGTGATAATTATTTTGGAATGAAGAAAATTGCAATTACAAAAATATATTTCTTATTATCACATTCTTTAATTAGCACATGTCTTAAATCTTACTCCTGCAATTGTGAAATTATTTTGAGTAATTAATATATATTCTTTTAATATGTTAAAGTGAATGGAGCGAATATCTATGAAAGAGTTTTTATAGTAATAATAACTATGGTGAAATGACACACACAAAGTGCATTCAATGTATGGGATCTCTAATTTCAATTAATACTATGTATTTCGTTGTAAATTTGAAATTAACTTTGCAAATTAAGATGAATTATTAATGTGAAAAGTACAAGTACAAATTTGGAGAAATCTAAGGTGCTCTTCATTAATTAATATATTTAATTGTATAAAATTAAATAATTTTCTTTATTCATGTGATTGTGGGCATAACTAAATCCTTAAAGGTTCCTATTCTAGCTATTTGGATTACAATAGAAGAAAGCACATGAAAATTAAGAATCTTGAGGTGTAACATCATATTATAGTGATTTTTATTTCATAATTAGTAAATAAAATCTTGCAAGCTAATATCCGTTATATACATGAACACTCATTAAATACAATAAAAATCTCATATATTTATAATTATTTATCGTTTTAATAGTAAACTGATTCATGTGAAGCGAAATATGTATGGGTGTTATCTCGGGGGCGGCAATGATTTTCAAAATGGCGACATGCCTGACACTCAGTGTTAAAGAGCGTGAATGGGCGGAGAACTAATAGACGATGTATAAGTAATTATCAACGTGGACTCCTGCAATTGCGAAATTGTTTTTGTTGGGTCCCATTTTTGAATTAATGATGCATTTTGCCTTTCAATAATGTACTGTAAATTGACATTGTCTACATAATCTCAACTTTCTTAATTAATTAATCAACAACAAAAACAGTATTAGTACTAATATATTCATAATTCAACTCGGTCAAATAAAGTTAATTTGACCCCCATAATTATTAAAAGTTGAATGTTTTAAATAACTACTACTATTACATTTTAGTTGAATCAGTATAATGAAAGAAAAAGAATAATTTGGATATGAAAAAGCAAAATGGTTTATTAGCTAGGAGTTTCATAAGGAATACGATCAAATTACAACAAAAATAATAACATTACATAGAAAGTTGAGGTGAAATTTGCTACTTTCTATTCTCAGTTTGTTTGTTATACATTTCGTTTTAGTTGTTTAAATACCTCTTTCATTTTTTGACATTTTTTTAAATTTTAATTTTAATTTTCTACCTGACAGGTTTGAAATCACAAAATTAAATGAGATTTTGATATACACTACATGTTTTTATTTTAAGATTATAAATTAAAAAAAAAAAAGATTTCTCAAATTTTGTATTAAATCAAAATTAAACAAACAAACTAAAACGAAGAAGTAAGATATAAGAGGATAAAGTATTGTTTTGGACTAGAATCAGAAAGAGAGATCAGCTGGAAAAGGAATCTAAGCATCAACATGGAGTAAGATGAAGAAAAAAAATTGAATAAAGTTATGTAATACGTTTATAATACCTTTACGTATTTCTTATACACCAAATATGTGTGTCATTACAGAATAAAGTTATCTTATACATTTCAATTTTCAAATACTATTTCTTTAACTTGACTTCAAATATTACTCTTTTTCGTTCAAATGTGATCGAACTCATGTCCAAACGCCAATTTACAATTGTGAATAAATCTACTAAAGAATAGATAAATTGTGTAATGTTTTCACTTAATAACATTTAATAGTATATTCTAAACATTTCAATGTGCTTCACATTGTGAAATTCCAAAGTCATACCTACCAAATAAAACTAGCGTTACGTATTTTAATTTCTAATATTTTGACATGGTCAATATATTTGAAAAAGGGACCATTCATTTGTATGAAAATAGATCTTACAGCATGCTCTTTTACTAGCTACAAGATAACTCTTTTTGTCCTTTGGATCTCACCCATTACTACTACTCTTCTGTTTTTATTAGTAGTACATTTGAAATTAAATACTCAGACCCACCATTTCATTTCAAAATGAAACTCATATGTCAAAGTTGATTTGATCTTTTAGCTGTAAAATAACTACTTTCTATCTGGCAATCAGATCTTTAAAAGAGGTTCATATTCCTGATTTGTCCAATCAAATAGTGTTTTTTCCAATTTTTGTATGTTCGTCAGTCAACATACCCTCGTAGCTTCTATCACCACCACCCAACACCCCAACTCCTGCCAACCACCTCAAATGTTGTCCATTTTTTGTATATTTGTTGGTTAACGTACCTCATTTTCACCTCTACCCTCGTAGCTTCCATCCCCACCACCCAACACCCCGACCCCTTCCAACCACCTCTCTTAGTATCACTCTAAATTATTTATAAATATTTTAGGATTCTTTGCTTATCTAGCAAAAATAAAATATAAATAAAACTCACTTATTTTCTAGAAAACACCGAACACACCCTTTGTTTCATAGATTTTCTAAATATTTGTGATTTAATTAGTTTTAGGTAACTTATGAATTCATTGATCCACTTCAGAGATATTGAAAGATAGCATCTGACGAAGTTCCCAAAAATCGAAAAGAAAAAGAGTGGTTAACGTGGACAAATGTCGGAAAAAGAATATTCGGAGAGAAAATATAGGCTTTGAGTTTGACGGATCCATTGAAACCATCCAAGTTTTATTTTTTTATAAACCAAATAGATCCCTCCTGTTTGATTATTATTATTTTTATAATTATGGTGTGCTTGGATCAGCTTTAGCACATCTCCATTAATTGAACAAAGTACCTGATATCTCCGACCAGCATCCATGATTGATGATAACTTCACCAACTCCTGTCTTTATTCTTTTCCCTTTTGGGGATGCGAGGCAGGTTATGGGGCAAGGCGTTGGAGACCATACCAGTTATGACATCAAACAACTGCTTAAACCATTAGCTTCTCAACCATCTTTATAAACAATTGCCAATAATAATAAAAGTAAAATGAGAAAATATATGATGACAATATAGTAATAATAATAACAACAACAATAATAATAGTAATTATGTTTAAATCCCAAGTTAGTCGAGAGAAAATGACTACGTTGTCCCCTCGTAAGCCTTTGCTAACCAATCCAAATTAAAGATCATTCACGACACGTTGTTTCAAGTTTCAACAGATACCAGAGATATTTTGAAAAAATGTGAAAGGCGGTATACATGTAAAACCCTTTGAAATAGGTCAACAATGAAAACATTAGTTTTGAACCTAAAAGATTTACCATATCATGGTGGATATATAGCATAATGCACACAAGCTTACCAGCAAAGACTGCTTTTATGTTTACTGTTGCAATTTCACTTTCAATGCTTCAATTACTGCAGAGAAGTCCTGGTCACTCAGTCCATAAGATTTAGCAACCTTGTAGAGTTCATTAGTTGCTGCAGCAATTGGAATAGGTTGTGAAACAGATTCCGCTAACCCCAGTGCTAGACGAAGGTCCTGAGACAAGCATATTTTTCGGTTAGAACACAGTTTAGTTTGCATACACTAGGCAGTCCTGGAAGGGTTAAGAAAACCTTTTGCTGATGCTTCAGAGGAAACGCTGTTGGATACGAAGATTTAACCATTGAAGGACCTTTAACGGCATACATTGGAGCACTAATAGCACCCTGTGAGATCACCTGTGTTAGACCATGGAGCAAAAATTAGCGACAGATATAAGACTTTTTTCTAGGTTCAATGCACCCTGTGAGAAATCTTATAGTAGGAAAGGATGAAGATCTCCTTGCATATTAGAGGCAAAAAGAAAGGCCGCAAATCTTCACCCTGCATACTCAAATGAAGATGAAAATCAATTAAGGATTCATCTTATGAATTTCTCGTTTTACTTTTCCTCGGGCACAGTTATCTATTTTACATCTCTCACACCATGCATTGTCCCGAAACTCCAGGAACTATTTTTAAGCCAGTGCAGACTTTTCACTAAGTAGCCATCTCTATAACTTTTCCGTTTGCAAATAGAATTGGTCATGGACATAGGCTTTCCCATTTGTTTTTCTTTTTGTATTTACTGCTGGCCAAATCGTATCCGAGTAAAGGAAAATTGTCAACAACTTCAATCGACGTGGAATTCAGTTCTCCCTTAGAAATCCAAGAAGTTTTTGGGATCTTATCAACATTAATTATTCTACAGAAATCCAGTTAAGAAACCCTAAAGAGCACAAGCGCTGCTTCTAGTTTTTATTAGTTGCTGAACTCCTCAAGAAAATAGTTATATTGTTCTCTTCATTAGACGAGTTATTTGTGACTAGGCAAAGAACAGAAAATCGTTCAAGATAATTTACAAGTCATTAAGAAGATAAAGTGATACAAGAAGCATATTCACAAGGGGCCAACCTCAAAAATAAGCTATTTGTTTAATCAGGAATACCTCCACTAATACACTTGGATCAAGTCCAACCTTCTCGCTGAGAACTAATCCTTCAGCAAATGAAGCCATCATACTGCAAATTTTTTTAGTGAAAGGAAGGATGACGGTAGTTTTAGTTGGATAGAACAAAACTCTGAAGAGATGAAAATGGATTAAAAAACAGCACCTTCCCATAACCATATTGACAACAAGTTTCATTGCAGCTCCATTACCAACTTCACCAAGGTAAAATCTTGACTGAGATAAAGGGCAAATTATTAGAAGGTGGAAAGAGTTGCATCACACTCAGTGAAGAGGCAGAATGAGACCTTCCCCATGATATCCAATAGAGGAGCAGCTTTTTCATACAGCACGCTGTCACCTGAAAAGTTTGCATCCATGGTTTTGATTAAATTCTTTTCTCTTTGATAGTCACAAGAAATTGACTGAACAGCTTTTGTCAAAATTAGAGATATACATGCATTGTCTGTGGATACATTTCATAGGTAAAAGTATCACGTGGACAAATTCAAACTCAATTGTTTGTCAAAAATAGGTTGTCCTATAAACAAAGTTCGAGCAATACAAACAAATTATAAATGAAAGGGTAACTGCTAATTTCCTAAATTTGTAAGACACCAGTCGTCATGCTTCTAAGTTTATAGTAACAACCCCGTCTTTTTTTATCTTTCTAAAACTAGTACATTTCATAAAATGTCAACTAAGAGTTAAAAATCCAGTCCCCAATACAGGGCACACCTTCTCTGGGTGATGGTCGAAGGGAGAGATAGAGTTAGGTGTTGCATCTATATTTAGACTTATGAATCACAATTAAAGAATGACCACCCATAGGTTTATACATAACTCACAATTTACCCCCATCCCTTGGAAATATATTACCCAATCGATTTACATAATGTTATGGTGTGTTGTCTTCCGGTTGAAATCACAAATCAAAATACAGTTAACACCACCAATAGGTTTATACACTACCCAAAGTTCATCCCTTTGATGACCAATTGCTCTACATAGGCGACATTCAGATGCTTGTTATTTCACTTTTATATATCTTTTCTGCATTAACTCTGTTTCCCAACTTAACGAGAGTTTCCTTAATTGAGATCTTTTTTTTTGTCTAAGTATCATATTTATTATATGATCAGAAGGTGGTTTTGGATATGAGAGGTTAGCTTGTAGAGAGAACTGCCTCATTTTTCTAGTAATCACTGAGCTGTCTCATCTACTCTTCTTTCTTCAAGACAAACAGAAAAGCGAAGACTTTTCGGCAATTAGATATGGAGCATATATCGGTCATCGGATAACAATGAACTTAAAAGCGTAACAACAAGAAAAGTTAAATATATTAAAAACATGTAACAGTATCTAACTAATGCAGGTTTCATAGTCAATGACTCAAATACATTGAAGGGAAAAGCTTCACCTGCAGTGAGAAATATTAGCTGTCCATCTTCTGCTGGCTTCTTGGACCCTGATACTGGAGCCTGTTCGAGAAAATGGAACATTATTCAACATGGTAATGCACAAAAGACAATATTTTATTGTTGTTTGGCTTTTCTTTGATCGGGGGGAAAGGTGGACCCGTAAAACTGAAGTAAAGTTTTCATATAGGGAATTCATGACAGAGAGGGAACTATTTACCTCCAAAAAATGAGCTCCAGTAGCCCTAATATGTTCACAGATCAGCTTAGATGTTTCCCCATCAACTGTTGAGACATCTACATAACTGCATTTACCCATACAGAGTAAAAAGGCATAAATAAATTTCAGAGAGCTGTATGAAAGAGCCATAAAAAAGCAACCAAAGAAACTTGCGTTCAGAAAACGCTGCTCTAACAAATTCTTAAATAACTAGAATGATGTAATCACCAGTTTTACATATGACAGTTTGTTAAAACTGAAATAATATTTGCAGTACCAAAAGAGACAGATTATATAAAAAATTGACTTAAAATCTGCCATGAAGGTGTAACTTATAATTAGTTCCTCCTAAAGGACGGCAACTTTGGATTTCTTTTCATTCCAATTTCTTGTATCATGAACAATCATAAACCTCATGTTACGAGATATAACTAAGACAGACATCTAACACAATAAGCAGCAGGAAGAAGAAAATTCATTTTCAAATAAAAAAACCAACAAAGCATTCGCTGCACTCTTGACTAGAATCACTTTTAAACTGAATCATATAACTAACAGTATGCTAACTAGAATTCTTTACCTGTCACTCAGTGCCAAAAAGAACAATTGTGACGTCCAAACCTTCAAATTTTTAGAGGAGAGAAAGTAAACCATACCCTTTTCCTGGACCCATTCCTTTTGCAGCTCCATATTTTCCACAAGCAACATCCACCTAGAAAAATAAGGTGATACTTTCTATATGCTTACAGCTTACTAGACATGTAAATATACATAAAGATGAGAAATTGTACTTAAATAAACTTTAAACTCACTGCACTCTCAGGGTCTGCAAGCATGGCAAATGTGACATCACAGGATGCTGCAACCTCCTCGGGGGAGGACTTGTATCTGCAGAAAATAAACTCAACTTACTTTGAAATGCAAATTTTCCTCAAGTACAAGCAGTAATAACAGTCGAGAAAACTTTTAGTGATATCATACAAGCATTTGCATAGATCTTTCGTTTTCTTGATGTTAATCATTAGCATAGATTATCATTGATTACTTCACTGTTGGGTTATCTTATAAGTTTAAACCCACATTTCCTGGATGCCAACATAAACAAACTTAAGTCTGCAGCATAAACCAAAATTGGCATATACTTACTTTGCACCCAAGGAGATAAGGGGTTCACATTTGCTCTTGGTCCTATTCCAAACTGTCACATCACATCTGCAGCATGAGAACAAACACAATAAAATTGTAAGACATTGAAATTTGATTATTAGAAAGAGGTGTTTTAAGTATAAAAATAATGTCTCATTGCTCCAACAAGACCACTTTGTCAGACTGCACATCATTGGTATTACCAATGTGTACTTCTGAAAGATGAACAGTTTAGAGTACTCATAATTCAGCTGGTTAACAAAGAACGCTGACAATGATGAGTATAAAGTTAACTACACGCTGTCCATTGATTTATGAAGTTCACAAAGTAAAATCTCATTGAAATCCATCAAATTAGTGTATCAAAATAATAATTGGAACATACCCTGCTTTTATGAGATTTTGTGCCATTGGGTTGCCCATAATTCCAAGACCTAGAAAGCCAATACTTGCTGGAAGATCATCAGCTGCAGAAAACTAAAACTTCATCAGACAAAATAAACACCTAATTTTTTTGTCAGTAGTAAAATAGCATCCGAAAGAGGTGTAACTCGACACAAAATGACACCATAAAAGAGGAAATCAGGTTTTTTTGTTAATCAATAATTTCATCCTAATTTCAATTTTCACATGATGTCATGCTGCCATGATACTTTCTTCTTGCTTTCAGGTGAACGGATCAAGACAAATGACTTGAAAATTTTCTATTGCTACTAGCTGATGGTGCCAAACTATACATTACAGTACTGTAAAATTGCAAAATATTAAGGTTTTCCCGTAATAGACAGCCAGTAGTAGCAGGCAGTGTAGCTGATAGCCCTATTTATTGAATTTTAAGTATTGGTGAGCAATAGACAACTACTTCAATCACAATTTCAAGCGATAAGAGAGCACTCTCATGTCTAGCCTTGAGTTTACCTGGTAACTATCCCGTGAAATTAGTCGAGGTGTACGAACGGAGAACAATTTTACAAAAGGACAAACAGAAGCACTTAGTTGTAGTGAAAATTGAAGGGAAAAAAAAGAGAATGTACCTTTGGGAGCAAAAGTTTGAGAAGAGAAGGCCTTGATTGACACAAAAAAGCGATGTTTAACTGGAAAAAGTGAGAAGGTTTTGCAATTTAGGTGAGTGGATAGCCGGGGATAAAATGCTGAGCACATTGCCATGGCTTCCGATGACGAACTGAACAGTGTAAGGATGAACTGAACAGTGCAAGTGGATAGGAGGATGTCGAAACTGCAATTGGGTTTAAGCCATTAATGCCTTTTGCTATTCTGCGTAGTGACACACTTTTGTCATTTTGCTATCTCTTACGAGGCCTCACTAAATTTGCCTAATGATCCGTGTTTCGCCTTAAATACTGAATTTCAATATCCCCAAATATAGGATTTACAAATTTTATACCTGGATTCGAGGGTAAACAAGTTATTCTAAAATTAGTTATTTCAGAATTGTTATCCACCTTTCATGAGTGATAAAGTGTTATAATCCCAAATTAACTAATCCTAAAATTTATTCAATAATTTTATTTCAACTAAACATGGAATAAACTTATTATAAAATTAATCCAACAATTAGTTATTCCTTCTCTTCACAAATACCTCCAATCAACTATTAAATGTGATTTATGCATCTTCAGATGTCACATCTCCAAATCAACTACGAAACTACTTGTAAACTTCAACACAACTTAAAAACAGACTACCCAAATTATGTTTCACTTTATTTAAAAATCATGACCATGAAAATTTCTAATTCTAACATGAAGTTGAATTTCAAATTTGAAAAACTACTCCAAACTTGTTTAATTTCAAGTTGATAAAATGCACCAAACATGAGAAAAGGGCTTTATTATCTCTTCAGAAAAAAATATTAACCAAGCACAACTCCACCTTCAACATCAACTTCATTAATTTCAAATAAAATGAAAAATATTCAGAATCTATGGTACATATCTAATTTAATAACTATCAATCGTCCCTGTAGGTAAAAGCAACCGTATCATCCAAATTTCAGAGCAGTACGGCAGTACTACAAAGTTTGTAACTTCCTCCCTTACCTTAACAGAAGGGTAAAATAACTTAGTGTGGTTACAGTTCACGCAGATCAGTATGCTAATACATACAATCTACAGATGGTTTACTAGCAGGTTACATCTAACTGAATCATCAACCACAGAAAACAAACTCAGCAGCAAAGATTTTACGTCTTGCTTGAGCAAACCAAGAGTAGTCAAAACAATTGCAACATTAGACTCGTCCGGAAGGTCTCAATTCCTGTAAGGATGAAACCTTCCACCTGCAGCACCACCATTACCATATGCTTTAGCACCTCCAGTGCTACCCCCGGTGTCATATCCTTTAGCATTGAAAGATGCAGAGCTTCTAGCCCCACCATACCAGCTACCATCATCACTGCTTGTGTATCCTCTACCGCTAGCATACCCAGCAGCACCACCATAGCTACCAGGACCACCATAGTTAGTGCCTCCGTATCCAGCTGCCCCATACATAGGTCCACTAAACCCAAATCCATAACCATATCCACCATATCCAGAGAAATATCCTTCACCACCTCCGCCATAACTTCCTCCAATGTTTCCATAACCACCATAGCCAGCGCTGCCACCGCCATAACCAGCGGCACCACCGCCACCACCATATCCAGCGCCACCGCCATAGCCTCCATATCCACCATACCCTCTACCGTATCCACCACCATACCCTCCTTCAGACCCACCAAAGCTATTATACGATCTCGAACCACTGCCACCACGATGCTGCCTGCTCTCAATTGCATTTTCAGCACCAGCTCTTTTTGGTTCAGCCCTCTTAATTTCAACCTGAAAATATCAAACTGTCAAAGAGCTGTATGCATTTCATTTAACATAAGCACCAGAGAGAGAAACGCAATCATGATTAGCACAGAGTCCGCATAACTTACTTGTTTGCCATGGATTTCATGCATACGACCATTGTTTAAAACTTTTTCAACAGCATTTTCACTATCAAAAGTAATGAAGCCAAAGCCTCGGGATCGACCACTCTCACGGTCCAGCATGATTTGTTGCTCCAAAACATGGCCATAAGAAGAAAAATATTCCTTCAATTCATCTACAATGAATTACTGGATTAAAACATCTCTTTTAGATCGTAGATAATAAGAACTCGTCTTTAATTATACCTTCAGTTAAAGTTAATGGAAGACCGCCGACAAAAATTTTCTTTGTTTTTGGAGATCCTTTAACTTGCATGTCCTCCTTAGGTACTGTCCTCTTCACTTCCACCTGATACACAAATTGCATTATATTTACTAAACACATAAACTTCCATAAAGGAGGATAATAAACCAGATAAAACATGACAGTACAAGATACTCCCACACATAAATCCTACCGTTCTACCGTCTATGATGTGCTCTTCCTCTAACACCTTATTTGCAGCTTCTGGGTCCGCAAATGTTACAAAGCCGAATCCCCGTGGCCTTCCAGAAACCTTATCCATCATTATTACACAATCTGTTATCTCTCCAAACCTGCTGAAATACTTCCTAAAAGATTCTGCAAAAATAACATGTACAAATTAAGCATAGAGCTGAGAATAGGATATAAGAGTACAAAGTATAGACAAACTGGATATATATGCATTAACTAACATACACCAGTTGGAAGTGCATTTATACAACAATATAATTGTTTGTCTGTTTAAAAATACAAAGATTCACCCAAAGCAGAAAAAGACAGGCCAATAAGAAAGGAGATTATGAACTCGCAAATAGTTACAAGAAAGCTCAAACTAGGTAGAATTTTCATGTCAAAGAAGCATGACTCAAAGGTTGCAGTGTTTTCTACTTTTCTATTGAGGTCTATCCTATACATAACTGTGTATTTCCTTGTCAAACCTACTTGGAATTGCTTTACTTGAACCGAGGGTCTCTCGGAAGCAACATATCTACTTTCACGAGGGTAAGGTCTGGGTTCACACCACCCAGACCCAACTTCTAAATTACAATGGGTATGTTGTTGTTTCTGATGTCTATCCTGCAGAGGTACTCAAGAATACACCACAAGATCAAACTTCACTCACACTTCTCCCGCACCAAGTTGACCACCCCCACCCATGTGTAGTGATTCTATAACCTCCATTATGGTTGATATATGATGAAAAAAGAAGACCATCAACGTAGGGGGTACTTCCTCCATAGAATACCAATTTGCACCATGCATTCAGAAAGAAATTTCTCTTGGAGAAGAACCACAACACACTTTGTTACTCCTTTTTTGAAAAAACAAACCAACGCACACCAAATTCAACAAACCATGGAACTACACCTAGTGATGGAGCTAAATGTGTGAGCATGACTTCATTGTGAATAAATCAGTAAGCAAAGATGGTTATGAGTTATAAGATTCAAAAAAGTCCAACATTTCATATTTGTTGGGCAAGAAAATGCTCAAGAAATAAAATTATGAAATGAAGACCCAATTTTTATATATTAAATATCTTGGATCTTTAATCCAAGGAAGGAGGGAAATCGACATTGATGTCACATATCATATTGGTGCAGTGTGGATGAATGCAGGTTTGCCTCTGAAGACTTCTGTGATAAAAATATACCACATAAACTTAAAGTAAATTTTACAGAGAGTGGTGGCTAGATCAACTTTGTTGTATGAGGGAGTGTTGACCAGTCAAAAACTCTCGTGTTCAAAAAATGCAAGTTGGGGAAATGAGGATGTTGTGATGGTCTGATGGAGGTATGAGCAGACTAGGAGCAAAAAATTAGAAACGAAGATACCATGACAAGGTGGGAGTGGCATCCGTGGTGGACAAGATAAGGGAAGTGACGCTAAGATGGTTTGGACATGTGTAGATAGGAGGGTGTGGAGGTCGATAATTAGGATACAAGGTTAGTGCTTAGTTGGTAGTAGAGTGTTGTCTTGCTTTTCAACAGATTTAGGCTTGTTGGTATTTGTCATGTTAGCATCATTCCTGTAGTTCCTTGATTTTCATATCTATCATTGTTTGTTGTTTATTGTGTATCAATTATCGCGCAATTTTGTTGTTGTTGATGTTCTTTCTTGAATGCTCTACACTGTTTTTCTTAATGATTGTTATGTTTTCTTCACTATCGTTTTTTCTTTTCATAACTACTTTGATTTGTTGCACCTGAGATGAAGGTCCATTGGAAACAACTTATATAAGGTTTGTGTACACTCTACCTTTGCGTGGATTTCACAGGGCATGTTGTTGTTTGTAATTAAAATACTAACTTCCATGTAAGATGGAAATTTTCCTATAAGCAGGACTGCTATACAGCTATATTAGGAAACCAACTAATATTTGTCTTCAAAATTATCATTGATTCATATATAAATGAAAAGCTATAATACTTGTATACACCAAGTATATGTTAAAACAACCCACCAAAAAACAGACTATGCTAAAACAGGTGAAAGGGACATTAAAACAGCAAATAAGTAGTATGGAAAATTAACAGCATGAGTACCTTCTCTGGTCTCCCAAGCAATGCCTCCGACGAAAAGCTTTCTATCAACAAGCAAAACCAGCAGTTACAATAATTTCGGCATGGCCTCATGCAGGAAGGGGGGTTTGCCATTATCTAAAACCTAAAGACCCAAACTATAAGCTATAAACTACTAACTACAAACTAACCCTGCAGAAGAATCATCGAGTGAATGCTTTAATTCATGTCCTGCACTACCATCGTTTCGTTCCTGTTCTTCTGAGACATTTTGTTCAGCTACATAATCCATTTGGTTCCTATTCTTTCTCTAACTACGAAGATACCTGCAAATGAATACGAGATTATTTCCAACTACACCCTATATTTTCTTTTTACCTGTGGTTCCGCAGTTTTTCGTCTAAACCCTAAAGGGGGAAAAGAAGAAACCCTAACAAAACCTTGACAAATACCAGAGGCGTAGCTAGCTTGTGAATTTAGACGAAACTGAATACTGAGGAGAGCAACGGAAGGCCGAGAGTGCCTGTAATTGCAAAAACCCTAGCTGCTTTGCCCTTTTACTTACTGTGGAGACGAGGAAGTTGCCGCGGAGTCGGACTTCTTATAGGTTGGCTTCGATTGCATTTTCTTTTAGAATAAAATTTAATTAAATATTCATTATAACCTCAGAAGTGTGATTTACGAAAATTAGTGTATACTGTATAATATTTCTTACAAATTAATTAGAGCAATTTAACATGTAGCAAATATAAAAATTATATTTGTATGTTATATTTATAATTTGTATAATTGCACTGAATAGCAAAATTTATGTTTGCTATGGAGCTTTGATTTGTATAATTCGCTAGATACATTGTAATTTGTATAATAAGATCCGTATTTGTATAATTATAAGTGTATAGAATGAAAATATATATATTTGTATTTATATATATATTTTTCTCTCGTTTTATACAAATACAAGCGCATTTTATACATTTATATGCCGAATGGATAATTATATACCAAAAATGACTAATTGTATACTGAATCAAATGGCAAGAAAATGGAATATTTGCTGTGAATTACAAATAAAATAAACTATGATTATATCATTTAATTTAAATTAATAGTTTGTTATTTCATACAATTTTTCCAATTAATTATCAGATTATTAGTTTCATCTGAATATTAAATTTTAAAGTAAAGCACTATTATACAGGGCAATCCATTATGTCATCCAAACAACTTGCACTTATATTAAATGGATTACAATAAAATCTCACTCAATTAATATTTGATAAATTAATAATCTATTTAAGATAATATATTTATATTTTTTTCTTACTCAATTTGAGCTACTGAAAAAAATCACTAATTTCAATAAAATAATATATTTTCAGAAGATTCCTATATAAATATATGATCCCATTAATATTATAACTAATAATTAATTTAAAAGCACAAATATATCTAAGACAACTTAGTAAAATGATTCTATTGTGTTTTGTGTTTCTTTGTTAAAATTTAAATAGTTGAAGTTGATTCCCAACTGTTCTTATTTGCAACAAAAAGTTATGGAGTTGTCTTTTCGAATGCACCATAAAACTGTGAAGAGTTTTAGATGCGATATGTGTTTCCTTACACGTAACTGACTGCAAAAGTATTGTATCATCTTGAACTTCATCATGAACTTTGTTTTTATCCGATGATATCAACAATTTCTCCTAAATAATGGACCTCTAAACATGTACCACTTTCATCCAAGTAATCTTTAAGGCTATTGGCGTCAATTTTTTTTTTTAACCAAGATCATTAATTATTACCTCAAGTTCATGAATGATGTTTTCACAAAAAACATTAAATAATATCTTTACAAAATAATAATAATATTTATGATCTCACGCATATTAATTTAGTGAGATTTTAGAGTAGATTATTACTTATTTTATGTTAATTCACTTTTGACTTGTTCATATTTGACCCATCTTATTTTTCGTGTTTATACGATAGTTTTATTTTATTTTCAATTGAATTTGATTTATTGCGTTTTTCTCGAACACGCACGAGCGGCACCGCCGAAGGTGGCTTTATAAATTTGAATATATACCATCAAAATAACTGCTCGCACCCAAAACCCTTTACGAGTTCCCTCCTTTTCACTTCTGTCGTTTCAAAACCAGCACGGATTTCTAATCCGTCCACGATGAGTAATAATTCCAATAAAGATCAGTTCGACATGTCCGATCTCGGTGGTTCCCTCCCCGCCGCTGCCGCCGGTAAAATCCCTAATCATTTGTTTTTATCGATGAATTAAAATTATTTCCATTGATTTTATGGTTGTTTCTGTGTAGCTTTGAGTGCCGAGGATCGTGCTGGCTTAGTCAACGCGCTCAAGGTTTGGTTAATAATATTTTGGTTCCACTTGTTTTCTATCTAAATGCTACCTGTTTTCATCTTTGTTTTTTTTTTTTTTTTTGTGGAATTTGTAGGATAAGCTTCAGAATCTGGCTGGGAAGCATACGGATATTCTCGAGACTTTGACGCCACCAGTTAGGAAGCGTGTTGATGTTCTAAGAGAGCTTCAGGTGCTTTTATTCATCGCTAAGATGTTCATGATTTTTGTTTTTGTTTTTATATGTTTTTAATTTGGTATTTGATGGTATAGTAGGACTGATTAATCTGTTTTGTTTTGTATGTGAACGATTGAGTTAAAGCTGCTTTGTAATTCAATCTATAGTTTGAACATAATGTCTAGGTTGATAAATGTAGAGAGGAATGTGAGTGATATCTGAAGGTTTTGAGGTACTATTTTAGGAGAACAAATTGTGTGTTTTGGAAGTTTAAATTTTTTCATGTTCCATGCTGTATAGTTGCACCAGGAAAGAAGTTAGGAGTGTCATATAGGCTTTGCTATTATCTGTAGAGTTTTTTCCCACCAAATCGGTTGAACTCCTTTCTCTCTTTACTACACAGGGTATGGCCCGTGCTAGCACGTGTATAGACCGTAAACCAACTGTAAGCTAAATAAATACTCACGATTGATACTGACCATGTGCTTCCTTTCTTCTATCTTTTCTGAGCGTTGGTGGTTTTCAGAACCAAATGATTATGATCTCTGCAAGAAATAGTTAAATGAACTATTTAGGAAAAATAGTCTCTTGTTTTTACTGTCCCTACCTTGGACTTCTTTTTTTAGGACAAGAGAACCCGCAATCGCTACCCTTCGAATGCTCATCATCTAGATTATACTCCTAATATATTCAAGTTTTAGAACATTCCACCATACATGAAGTTATTAGACTCTAATTTCCATAGATATTTAATAGATGGTCAGGGTCCTTGTTCCAAAGTGATGTCCAACAAATACCACTTTTTTCAGCATGTAAATGTCCAGTCTCACATAAAATAGATCAACGTATAGTAGAAAAAGATTCATTGGACAGAAAATACAGGACAAATAAGAAGTCTAAAGATAAGAGGTAGTATGAACACTCATCCATTATCATCCATAACCAAGACCTTTGGTCCTTGAAAAGTCATCTGCATGTGCCAGGAATGCGAAGTTTATCTTTGCTAAATATGGGTAGGTCAAATATTCTTTCCATTTTTGTTTAGCATATTCCTACCTGGACATATCTGATGTCACTCCTGGTTTCCAACAGCAACTAAGGAAATTCAAGAAGAAGATGGGGGAAAAAAGAAGAAGATTCAAGCAAAATCATACCTTAAATTATAAGACCTTGAAAGAGTTTCCACTGTGGGGATAATGCATTGTTATTCTATTTATAATTTTTTTAACAATGCACAGTTAATCTTGTTTCAAAAGAATCTGAATATGTGTGTGTGTGTGTCTATATATATATATAGATATATCACTTGGGATGTATATGTGATGGCAGTGTAGTTCTTTTACTAACCATATTTAGGTCCTTAAAGGATTGAGTACTTCAAAAAGGTCACACTCGTCAGAAGCCTGTGTCTAGATAACCATGTTTTATATGACCCAGAGTGAGGAAAAGATTGCTTTGATGATATTAAACAGTAAGGGGAAATAAAATTGAAAATATATCTTTTTCCTAAAATTCTCCTTTCCTTCACTTAATATCACACTTAGTCTTAATGAATATTCACTTTAGATTTCTTAGACCATCTAGCTATTAATTCGTTGTTTTAACATAATAGCAGGCTGTTAGGGATGTCTTTATGACAGATAGCAGTAAAGATCGTGGTGTGCTACTAGTCATACCTGATATTCATCTACAGTTATATGGGAGGAAGACAGACCGACAGATGAATATAACCATGGTTTTGGTGACTGTGCCCTGTTTCATCTGGTTATCCTTTATTTACATAATATTAATTGGTATAAGTTGTGCCTATCTAGAAAGACGCACATATTGCAGATAAATTTGCTATGTTTTGTGATGGAATGGCCTCTTATTCAGCCATGCCTATTTTCTTTCCCCAATAAGGCTTAAAATTTAGGAAATATGGTCACAGAGGAACAGATAATTAACCTAATGATTAATTTGCGGTGTCCATTCTCATTTTCTCCTACCATTTTTTTTATATGTGGATTAGATTAGCTTTTTATATGAGGCTGGCATATTTTTGATTGCTCCCTCTAAATGGAAGAAAAAAGCTTAACATGATTTTGTCTAAATATAGTGCCAACATGATGAGCTGGAAGCAAAGTTTTTCGAGGAGAGGGCTGCACTAGAAGCTAAATACCAAAAGCTGTATGAACCATTGTATTCAAAGGTGAGAAGAATAACTCTGTCCATGGTTGCAGTTGAAATTAGTTCTCCCGTCCCTCCCTAACCCCCACCCCCAAAAAAAAAGTGAAAGAAAGGTAATGAGATATTGTATGGCTGTTTTGTGGATGTGTTGCAGAGATCTGAAATAGTAAATGGGGTTGTCGAAGTGGATGGTGTTGATGAAGCTCCCATGATCCAGGGCGAGGATAATGAGACTGAAAATGGTAAACTATTGATTGCATTTCTTTCATCCATGCAGATTGATCTTGACACAGATTTTAATTTTTTATGGTGTTAATTTGGTGCCAGAGAAAGGTGTTCCCAACTTTTGGCTGACTGCAATGAAGACTAACGAGATATTGGCAGAGGAGGTAAATAATAATAATAATAATAATAATAATGATACAGATATTTGTTGGTCTGAATTATAGGTCGTTTAATTGATTGCAAATGACTGCTGTAGATCTCAGAGCGTGATGAAGAAGCCTTGAAGTACCTCAAGGATATCAAGTGGTGCAAGCTTGATGATCGAAAGGGCTTTAAGCTTGAATTCTTCTTCGATACAAATCCTTTCTTCAAGAATTCTATCTTGACTAAAACCTATCACATGATTGATGATGATGATGATCCCATATTGGAGAAGGCCATAGGGTAAGTTCTAACTCTATGTTCTGGTTTTACATACTGTTATCCTATTTTTGTTTGTTTATTTGATGTGAGATGTCTTGCAGGACCAACATTGAATGGTATCCCGGTAAATGCTTGACACAGAAGATCCTAAAAAGGAAGCCAAAGAAAGGGTCAAAGAATGCTAAATTCGTAATTAAGACTGAAAGCTGTGAGAGCTTTTTCAATTTCTTTAATCCACCCCAAGTACCTGAAGATGATGATATAGATGAAGATGCGGTATGTTCAACAACTTTGATTTTGTTCGTTTACTATGTAATGCAGAATGTTCTTGATCTTATTTGGTAATTACTGTCTTGTCAGGCTGAAGACCTGCAGAATCTAATGGAACAAGATTATGATATTGGGTCCGTTGCTGCTTCCACCTTTCCCCTTTACCTGTAGAATTCGTTAGAACTTGGTGTCCCAATAACTTCTACATGTTCTAGAATTCTGTGGTGCTATGTTTTCAATGTGTTACACTGAAAGAGTGTCTGACGTTTCCATTTGGGACTTCAATGTTTGCAGCTCGACAATCCGGGATAAAATAATCCCCCATGCTGTGTCATGGTTTACTGGTGAGGCTGCTGAGGGGGATGAATTTGAAGATATTGAAGGTGATGATGAAGACGAAGATGAGGACGAAGAAGAGGATGATGATGAAGATGAAGATGAAGAAGAGGAGAAGAGCAAAAAGAAGGTATTATTTGTTTAGCTTGCTTCTACAAAGTAATTCATATTCTGGTGATGCTGATTTTATTTTCTTTTTCTTTTGTGTATCCTGAATGGTTTATTCGATTGCCCTAGTAGTCTTCAACAGTAAAGGTTAGATGAACAAACTGCTTTGATGCATCATTTCTTTTAGGTGATAATGCAAATTTCCTTTCATTTTCTTGAGCATGTGATGTGTATTTATTTGACAAAATTGCAGAAGAGTGCCAAACCACAAGCTGGAGAAGGTCAACAGGGAGAACGTCCTCCCGAGTGCAAGCAGCAGTAGTTTGTGTTGTGTGCCCATAACAGCTCATGAACCCCAACCATGTCATTGGTTGTTGATTTTGCGTTGGCCGTGTTGTTATGTCTGCTCTTTCTTTGCTTTTTTGTTTTTGTGTAGTTGTCAATTTTGTAAAATCTAGTGGGGCTTTGTGTGTTTGCTTGGGGTCAGCTTTGCTTATAACAAGAATTTCATATTTATGTCCTGTTCTTTGCCTATATCAACATTACGCAATTGTTCAGCGAAGTTAGATAGTTTCTTAGCCTTTTTTTGGACATAAAATTTCATATTATGATTCAAATTAGCATTTGGACATGTGATATGAAATTATGATTCATATTCCAAATTCTCTAAAAAAAGCATCCAAATTATGGTTTCATTTTTTTTTTTTTTCAAATGTAGAACTTGACTGAAAATTTATGTTGTAAAAAGAAAATCCTTTATCTCAGATTTTGGAAAAAAATGAAAATTATGTTGGGTACGAAGAGATCTTTATAAAATTATATGCATTTGAAAGTCTGATTACATTTTTATTTATAAAAAGAATATAAAGATATGCGGTTAAATGATGCAGGGCCTTGGGATGTTTGGATATTTTGTTTTGAATTATGATTTGCTTGAAAAAATTGGATAATTTTTACAACTTTATATGGTTTTACGTTTATGAAAAAAAAATAATACAATTTGAAAAGTTCATATGGCATGTTTAAACAAAACTTTCGATTCCAATATAAAATTGATCTCATTTCAAATTATGGTTTCATATCACATATTTAAATAAGCCCTTAATCACTCAATCTTAGCTTTAATGCATCAAAGTTACTTAACACAGAGAGGAAATGACCTCCTATAACTACTTACAAATCTCTCAATTTTAACTTTATTGCATCAAAGTTACTTAACACAAGGAGGAAATAACCTATAACTACTAACAATTTGAGTAGAAGAATATGATTATTTTTTCATATTTTTGTCATGTTTATATTTTTTAATGTGTAAAAATAATATCTTTGATACGAAGGACCAACTTAAAAACAATCCTCAACATCACCTCATTATGACGTAAGTTACTAAACAATGTTTGTAACAACAAATCATTCAAATTTCAATGTAATCAAAATATTACTGAAAATGTTTCCTAATCATTACTCCCTCTATTTCATATTAATTGAATTTTGAGGTTTTTTTCAATGTTCAAAATAAGTGAATTGTTCAGAATTTAAGATAAATGTTTGAACTTTTTTCCTTTTTTATCATTCATTTATATTGTCTAGATGATAAGTTCAAGAGAGTTAATTGCTTATATTTATGATTTTACTTTAATTATTTTTATTTTCAAGAATAGTATGAGAATAACTAACCGGGCAAAAATGGAAAGTGATGTTTTATGTCCTAAATTATTTTTAGATATGTATTATCTCACAAATTCACTTAATATTGACTAGAGAAGCAGTATATTAATATTTTTCCTTATTAAAGCCATAAAAAGAAAATTCATTATTATCATTCCAAATTAAAATCCCAACCCACTCTAATAGCTTTCCTTATACTTTTAGGATATCATCTTAATCCTTTTCCCACTTAAAAACAAATTTTAAATGTTTCCTAGTATGTCAGGATTCTCCATTAGTTTTTAAAAATTTATATATAATACTCTAAAACTCACAATACAATATATCAACTTAAAACAAATTTCATTAAAAAAATTCCTAATGGATTATGCAGGTGATGATTATTGTGATGCTCATCAAGATGAAAGTCTAGACACAAGCAGTGTTGAACCAACATCCTACGATCAATTTTTCATCAAATTCGAGGTCGAATTTCTTAGAGAACAAGAAGATGAAGAAGAAGATGATGATGATGGACTCGATGTATCTAGTTTAGAGAGCATTATTAAAACCGGAATATTTCAAGAGCGATGTGATCGATTGCCCAGTAACAACTTATCGTGGCATAACGTTACAAGAATGCTACATATAATGGAAGTGCCGGTACATAGACAACCAATGATATTACGTCAAATATGTACTTTTGCTGATAGAATTGCTAATGAACCTTATAATAGGAAAAAGAAAATATTGCCAATGAAAGTTTATATTAGCCTTCCTGTTGATTACTTCATTGAAGAAAATGAAAATAGTGATGAGGAAATTCGTCCTGCTAATGAATTGGTTGAAGAAAATTTGGAGAAGGTGAAAATTGAAGAAACAGAATTGGGAAGTGATTTTGTGTGTGTGATATGTATGGAAAAGATGGACGTTGGAAGTGAAGCAACAAAAATGTCTTGTTCTCATGTGTACCATGGGAATTGTTTAATGAATTGGTTAGGGGTAAAGAGGGTATGTCCAACTTGCCGGTTTGTGTTGCCATCTTGATCATGAAGAGGCAGATTCAGAATTTAGAATTCAATTGGCTCTTGTTGAAACGTTCAAGAATGTTATAAGATTTATCTTCTTTTTTTTTCGTTTGTTTGTACTAGGTCTTGCTAATTTGTTGTTTTGTGTTGTCTTCTTGATCCGCATAAAGGCGAATTCAGAAGATAAAGTTCAATTGTTCAAGAAAATTGTAGAATTTTTTTGTTTGGTCTTTTTGTGCATCTTATTTTCAACCTAACTGTTTGAAGATTTTTACTATGTAATAGTTCAACAATAAAAGTAATTACTTATATTAAGTAAAGTAATTCTTGTCTTATATATATATATATATATATATGAAAAATATAGTCATCTCACTGCACCACCAAAAGAGATCTTTAGCGACAATTGATTTTTCTTTTTAAGCAGCAATAGTTATTGCCACAAATATATTTACCGACATTTGATTAAATGCCATTGGATTCAATGTCGCAACATTTATGTCAGGTGCCGATAAAGACCCTTATTATTGCCGCTAAAAGTAATTACTTTTAGCGGCTTTTATTTAGCGGTATTTACTATTGCCATTAAAGCTACTTTAGAAACAAGCATATTTGTGGAATTTAAATTCACCACATATTTAACCCTCTTTTATAAGAACAAAAACATAATTCACAAGAAATAAGTTCGAAAACAAAATTCACAAGAGAAATAAGTTTGAAGGTAATAAAGAAGAATTACCAAACTCAAAACAATGTCATTCACTTAAAATAAGAACAAACAATCTTAATACATTCAATTTCTTATCTTGTAGCAATAAAAGAAACTATGAATCATCAAAATAGAAAAAATGTGTTCAACAATGGAAAGAATAAGGCAATTAAGCCAGTGTTTGTTCCCTAATGCAAAATGTGACAGCTTTCTGGATCAGTGTGTCAGTCATTCCTTAAACAAGCTCACCATTTGAATGAGTATGCCACTGTACACATATAGCGGTAGATGGTTAGACGACAAAAAATTGATATGCCAATAAAATAAATAACAAAGCACAACCAGTTCTATCAGTAAAGTCTCAAGTTAGAGTAATCTTCTCTTCAAAATTTTCTCTCTGAAGAGAACAGAAATAAGATAGATCCAACTAAGCAGCATATTGAAAACGGTAGTACCCAAGCTCAAGCATGTAAAGCTTGATGTATAAGCAGAATATCAACATGAGTATCAGCATGAGTAGGCATTATGTCGAAATCATATATCTAATTTGCATGTTTATTCATCACAATAGTTATTGTTGCACTTAATAATTCTGTAGTCAATCCCCACAGAAAAGTTATTGTTGAATAATGTATGGTTAAACCAACAGGGGAGGGAGCATATTGCTTACAAATAAGTCATTTAGCAAGAGCAGGAAAAAAGCAAGACATAGTCTTTGCATCATGCACTTGACTACCTATCTTAATATATTTCCCTTCAATTAACAAGTTTTAACACCAAAACATTTGTAATCTACTTGACTGATACAATTATCTAATGCAGTAATTTTCCAGCTTTCATTTCCATGTCATTGTCAGTTAACAAATGTGAATTTACAGTTGGTTGTGAGACTTTAAACTAAGCAACTACCAAACTAAAATAGGAAAAGCAGCAGTAGTTTACAGTTGGTTCTGATACTTGAAACTAGCAACCGTTCAAGTTAACTACCTTAATCAATAATAAGAATTTTTGTTCAAAGAGCACCATCAAAAGCAGTAGATACAACCTCACCCACTATCATACAAACTCGGATACAACAACTTGTGATGCTGTAATTAACATAGTATAGGAGAATATTAAGATTGAGCTCTGAATTGACACATTTGGAAGATCACTAAGTAGCTACGAATGAACCTGAAGGAAGTTCTTCGTCATAGTGATGTATCCTCATGTCTGCTCTTCATTCTTTCAATCAAAGAAGTACCTATATATAAAGAGAACAGGTAGTTTTAGTTAGTTTCACTTGCCTCGACTCGAAAAAATCTGAAATTCAACATACTCCATCAAGACATTAGCATTTACGCCCCCTCCATCTTGATCTCTTAAAAGCACTTAACCTAGTGAAACAATAAAATTACATTATTCCTACATTAGGATCCTCTATAATCCAATTCTTGCAATAAACAGAATCACTCGTTTAACATACTTGACTTCTATTAAGAGCCCTTTTGATTGATAAAGAAAAAAGACATTTACACTAAGAATAACAGAAAATAGCTTGGATAAAGAAGGAGGGATCCAATGGATTGACAACCAACATAAAGTTAATTGATTTATGATGAACCCACACAAAATGGTATTACATTAACAATTGACACATAATGAGATTAAACTAGGAATGCAAACAAGTACAAGCCATAACAATATGAGATACATACAAGTTACTCATGCCCAGTATCAATAGAACGTACAAAAGTGTAGAAGATTACAAGCAAAGTGATACTTAGTCCTTCTGCGAATATATATCCTCTATTCACAATTGCTCATTGTATGAAATACAGTTGTACAGTGTGCAAATGAGCTGGAGGAGACCAATACCTATGTAAATGTTCATTGAATTTCGAGAAGGAATACGAGTGAAAAAATGTAGGTACATTAGGAACTTGAGTATCAGATTTTGCATAAGTGCGCGAAGACTCAAGTTCACCGCATAAAGACCAATTAATTAAAAGAGCAAAAGTGCAATTTTATGGAAGGTTACTTGCAGTGATGCAGAGACCATATCTCAAGTTGAGCCTGAACGGGAAAACAGAAAAATTGAAATTTAAGAAAACAAATACTCACTTGATAAATCTTGGCAGGTGGTTTTGGCGTATAAAAGAATCAACCATGAAATTTAAAATTCGAACAGAAGAATAAGCTTGGTATAGAGACTTTTATTTTATGAGACACTGATATTTTTAATAGCAGTATAAATAGGTGTGAATTGTGCCTAATCAGAAAAGTCACAATCCTTTGAAAAAATCACAACTCATCGGAAAAGGCACAACCCTTTGGAAAAGTTACAACCCTATAAAAAAATCGCAACCCTTCAGAAAAGTCACAACTCATCGAAAATATTACATTACAACCAGTCAAAAATGTCAAAACCCTTTCCATTTAATATATAATACTCTCACAATATAATATATCAACTTAAAACAAATTCCATTTAAAAATTTCCTAATGGATTAAGCAGGAGATGATTATTGTGATGCTCACCAAGATGAAAGTCTTGACACAAGCAGTGTTGAACCAACATCCTATGATCAATTTTTCATCAAATTCGAGGTCGAATTTCTAAGGGAACAAGAACAAGAAGAAGATGATGATGAATTCGATGTGTCTCGTTTAGAGAGCATTATTAAAATTGGAATATTTCAAGAGCGATGTGATTGATTGGCCCATAACAATTTATCGTGGCATAACGTTACAAGAATGTTACATATAATGGAAGTGCCGGTACAGAGACAACCAATGATATTACCCCAAATATGTTGGTTTGTTGATAGAATTGCTAATGAACCTTATAATAGGAACAAGAAAATATTGCCAATGAAAGTTTATACTAGCCTTCCTGTTAATTACTTCATTAAATTGACTCTTGTTGAAACGTTTAAAAAAGTTGTAAGATTGATCTTTTTGTTTGTTTGTTTGTGCTAGATCTTGCTAATTTGTTGTTTTGTGTTGCCCTCTTGATTTGCATAAAGGCGAATTCAGAATGTAAGTTCAATTGTTCAAGAAAGTTGGAGGATTTTTTTTGTTTGGTCCTTTTTATGCGTCCGATTTTTACTAGAATTGTTCAACCAATAGTTTGTAGATTTATACTATGTAATAGTCCAATAATAAGAGTAATTACTTATATTAAGTATTTCTTGTCTTATATATATACACAACATAGTTTTTTTTTTATACTCCATCTAATTTTTATCGAAGAAAAGTGTTTAACTGACCACCCTTCGGTCTATATCCTCCACTACTGGACCGGACTAAACACATACTTCATGTGATACAAAAATATAATACTTCAAGAGAAATACAGTTTATTCGAATACGTGTGTCACAATATGCAGATTACATAGTATATTAATAAAATATAATGTTATCAAATTAAGAAAATAAATCTATATATGTTGGATTTAATCAATTGATTTGAGCTGTTTTCATGCTCCAAGCAGTCAATTTTGAGATGTCAACACTCTGTGAACCATTATTGAAGACATATAAATGGGTTGCACCATCCACTGCTAAATTAGTTGGGTAAACCCTAGCTGTAATGCAAGCTTTTCCTTCTCCACCAAAGCTCTCTACTATTGAGTGATCAATCTACAAAAACAAAACAAAACAAAACATATTCATTGTATTCCGGTTGAAACTGAGAATGTGTTTGGTGTAACGGAAGTCATTTAGAAAATGTTTGGTGAGATTAAAGATTGATAGTCGTACAAATGTTTTCTCAAGAAATTCTTCTTTTTATAAGAAAATAACTTATTTCTATTTTTTTAAAAATATTTTCATATCATAGCAAACACCTTGAATTGTATACAATTTTATCATGACTAAAAAAACATACCAAAGTCCTGAGAGACAATTTTTCTTGAAGAGGATCCACATTCAACAAGGCCCCATAAGTTGTTTTGTCATAATCACTAGAAGGCAAGTGTAAGGAAGACCTACAAAAATGAAAAAAAAAGTTATACTTAATTAAGAAAAAAAGGTATTATAAATAACTCGATCGCATAAAAAATTTCTTACACCGACAATTAATAGTGAAAGAGAGATCAAATTTGTTACCTGGTCTGGTCACTACACATGAGGACTATAAAATTGTTGTTATCTCCTTTGAAAATTCTGAAGAAAATTGCAGTATATTCTTGCATGTCCTTAGATGCCAAGACTAGTAACCCAAATGGCCCAAGCCGACCTTTTACTGATGCACCTTTTATACTACACACTTGTTGTGGATTTGTCCAATTTGCTTCCCATTTCTCTGCCTTTTCCAACGTTTTAGCTGAAAATGACATTTCTACATCTGCCTGTAAGGCAAATCATAGTTACAATTAGTTAAAAACAGAAGGAATCTAAAACTTTTGTGATCAGTTGACAATATCCCGTCGGAATTTGGCTCTTCAATAAGCAATTTCCTACATATATCATATGTCTCGTTATATATAATGTTATATTTATTGATGGGCATTACATTTGTGCCTTGGACTAGAGAGTGAGATATCCGCCAAGTTCTGGCTGGGCCATGGCCCACAGATTACTTGTTTGAAACATGTTAAAAATAAATTTACAGAAAAAAATTTCTTTACCTGCGTAGCATTGACTCCAGTAATTTCACGAACTGATCCCGGCATAAGCACTGTAGTTTCTTCAATAACTGGATTCATTCGAAGCTTTTCAATTTCAACTATCGGCCATTGAAGCAGCTGATTTCCAGATTTATGAAGCCAAATCCTTCTAGGAATTCCTTGAAGACCAGCCCATCCTCTAATACTATTAATTTCAAGATTATTAACTGATTCATTAACCCATCCAAACAAAATCCTCCTACTAGTAGCACTATCGAAAAAACTTTTCGATGCATAAAATTTACCATAATCGTAACGAAATCCTAATCCAATATCAAGTGATTCGTTATCCGGGATGAATCTATCCTTATTCGGATTATATGTACCAATTGTGTAGAAATCAGTGCTTGCTTTACTTGCCTTGAATGCATGTTTCACATTCGGACCCATTGTAGAAGTTTCTAGACCATTTTGACTGATTGTTGAAACAGGGAAAAAATCAGGGCATTCCCACATTCCAGAATTGTTCATAAAATGCAGTGGATATTCAGCTTGAATCCAATCAATGAAGTTTTTGCTTCTATACAATAAGCCAATTCCGTTCCCGTTTTGTTGATTTCCAACTACCATTCTCCAATTTCCGTCGGGATTTAGCCAAGCAGTAGTTGGATCTCTGAAATTTTGTCCATCAATTTTGTTCACCGAATTCGGTGCGATTAGTGGATTATAAGGCGATTTTACCCATTCGGTAAGGTACGGGTCAGCTAAATTTTTGGGGACCGCTAGATTTTGTACCTGGTTATCGGAGAAATCTACGCCGGTGTAGAGAATCGCCGGTTTTCCGCCGGAGAGAAGAGTTGTAGAACCGGAAAAACAGCCTTTGAAATCGTAAGGCTCTGATCGGAGAAGCGCCGGCGGCTGAGGAGTCCAGTTGACGAGATCGGTCGACGTGGAATGGCCCCATACTATGTTACCTGCTTGTGCATCGTAAGGATTGTACTGATAGAAGAAATGGTAAATCCCCATGTATATCATTGGTCCTGCATGCAAAATTATAGCAACCTTCACTGTTGTTGTACCAAACACATTCACAGAAAAATACAAGTAATTTGAGAAACTTACCATTAGGATCTGCGGAACGAAATTTGATCACCGTGAAGTCGCACGTGACAACACAAAACAAGAAAAAACAACAAAAAGAATTAGGATTGTATGGCACAAGGTAGAAATGATTCTAGAAGGATCGATTTTTTCTCGTAGTTGAATCTTTTTTGATTAATCAATGAGTGATATTCTGAATACTTACCGTTCATCCAATATTTGGCAGGTTGAAAATGATAACCAGTACGGTATATTTGATCGGGTGTCTGTATGACACGAGAAGAAGCTTCAAATAGTCTAATATTGCCATAGCCATGAATTGAAATGAATACCAGAACTCCAAGCCAAACACTACTAACATATCCCATCTTTTAGTTGAGGTAATTACTTACGTACTACTTTGAGGCAACTATATATAAGTTTGATCAACTAGTAGTGGGTGTTAAAATTTCATACTGCAGGTGAAGTTGTTAAGAGACATAGTGACTGATAAATTAAACTTTTGACATGTGCAAAGTTGGCTTTTGGATATGTTGTACCCAAGGTGAAAAGTAAAATGGACCATTCTTCTTGGCACGCGGTTAGTAACAAATAATTTTTTTGTGGGACATAATTTATTTATTCATATCATAATATTTCACAAGTTATGTCCGGATATGACTTTAGTTTTAAAAGATTTATGCCTCACTAGACATATATTCAAATGCTAACGGACAAGAATTACAGATCCATCTATTTAAAGAGCAATAATTAAAAGTCAATCCATTTGAAGAGCAAAACGTGCAATTTTATGGAAGGTTACTTGCAGTGATGCAGAGACCATATCTCAAGTTGGGCCTGAACGGGTAAACAGAAAAACTGGACCATTGTCTGCATCAGTGTAGGCCCAATCTAGAAGCGAATGGACAAATGTGTCCATGACTCTATATTTCTTCCAAGTTGTAGAATATATATATATATATATAAAGTTTGATATCGTTTATAATCATAGTGATTTTTTTTTTTTTTTTTTATATTTCTTTAAATATTGACAATGCTTACAAAAATTATTTGTTATAGAAGTATTCAGATGGTACAGGACCACTCTAGAAAATGCACCATTTTCAGTTTTTTCACAGCAAGGAATTCTACACACTGGGTGAAAATCATCCTTTCACCAACCACCAGCAAATTACTACCTAGCTTCTATTTAATATTTTCTTCGTGTCAATTATATGATTTTTCTCTTCTCGAGAATCACTTTAACTAATATTTAAAATTAAATTAGATACTTCTCATCATCAGATGAAAAAGTATATTTTTAAAAATTCTACATAGTTTGAATTTCTAAAAGAAGCAAAAAATGTCACGTAAACTGAGGTAGAAGGCAAAATAAACAAATTTATATACATAAAACATTGGAAAAACTATCTTTCATTCTGTTGTATAGTTAACTTAACAAATAGAATATTGTACGCATGGAATGGATTGGAAATCAGTAATTAATATATTATTAATGTATTCTAATGTCTATTTGACTTTGGAAAAAAAAATAATAATAATATATATATAATGACTTCAGTCTAGTAGATTTTAAAAATAAAGTAATATTCATTCAATTTAACTTTAAACGTTAGCCATTCATAATTCAGATGAAGATCATAAGCAACAAGGATTAGAGGAGGAAAAGATACATAGGAAAAAATAATTTTGATGATAGATTAGGAAAAGCAAGATTAAGATGGTTCAAACGTGTTAAGTGGAGGAGAAGATAAGCCACTTATCAGATGGTTCAAACATGCTAAAAGCCTAAAATCAACTATTGGTTATGTTTTAAATACTTTTAAAATACTGATTATATTTATTTTAAACAACCACTTTAA